>JAQBHY010000071.1:3085750-3771500 GCA_027574665.1 Rhynochetos jubatus
TATTCTCCCAGATGTGGGCTGCATTTTGGCTGCCTTTTGGGCTGGAGCTTCTCGTGGTTTGAGGCCTGGCTTGCTCCACCCCCTGCTCTTGAGATTCTCCCGGATGTGGGCTGGATTTTGGCTGCCTTTTGGGCTGGAGCTTCTCGAGGTTTCAGGCCTGCCTTGCTCCACCCCCTGCTCTTGATATGCTCCCGGATGTGGGCTGGATTTTCTCTGCATTTTGGGCTGGAGCTTCTCGTGGTTTGAGGCCTGGCTTGCTCCACCCCCTGCTCTTGAGATTCTCCCGGATGTGGGCTGCATTTTGGCTGCCTTTTGGGCTGGAGCTTCTCGTGGTTTGAGGCCTGGCTTGCTCCACCCCCTGCTCTTGAGATTCTCCCTGAGGTGGGCTGCATTTTGGCTGCCTTTTGGGCTGGATCTTCACAAGGTTTTAGGCCTGGCTTGCTCCAAACTCTGCCATTGAGATTCTCCTGGAGGTGGGCTGCATTTTCGCTGATTCTTGGGCTGGAGCTTCTCGAGGTTTGAGGCCTGGCTTGCTCCACCCCCTGCTCTTGAGATTCTCCCGGATGTGGGCTGGATTTTGGCTGCCTTTTGGGCTGAAGCTTCTCGTGGTTTGAGGCCTGGCTTGCTCCACCCCCTGCTCTTGAAGCTGTCGCGGATGTGGGCTGCATTTTGGCTGCCTTTTGGGCTGGAGCTTCTCGTGGTTTGAGGCCTGGCTTGGTCCACCACCTGCTCTTGAGATTCTCCTGCATGTGGGCTGGATTTTGGCTGCCTTTTGGGCTGGAGCTTCTCGTGGTTTGAGGCCTGGCTTGCTCCACCCCCTGCTCTTGAGATTCTCCCGGATGTGGGCTGGATTTTGGCTGCCTTTTGGGCTGGAGCTTCTCATGGTTTGAGGCCTGGCTTGCTCCACTCTCTGCTCTTAATATTCTCCTGGATGTGGGCTGCATTTTGTCTGTCTTTAGGGCTGGAGCTTCTCATGGTTTGAGGCCTGGCTTGCTCCACCCTCTGCTCTTGATATTCTCCCGGATGTGGGCTGCATTTTGGCTGCCTTTTGGGCTGGAGCTTCTCATGGTTTGAGGCCTGGCTTGCTCCACCCCCTGCTCTTGAGATTCTCCCGGATGTGGGCTGGATTTTGGCTGCCTTTTGGGCTGGAGCTTCTCGTGGTTTGAGGCCTGCCTTGCTCCACCCCCTGCTCTTGAGATTCTCCCGGATGTGGGCTGCATTTTGGCTGCCTTTTGGGCTGGAGCTTCTCGAGGTTTGAGGCCTGGCTTGCTCCACCCCCTGCTCTTGAGATTCTCCCGGATGTGGGCTGGATTTTGGCTGCATTTTGGCCTGGAGCTTCTCGTGGTTTGAGGCCTGCCTTGCTCCACCCCCTGCTCTTGAGATTCTCCCGGATGTGGGCTGCATTTTGGCTGACATTTGGGCTGGAGCTTCTCATGGTTTGAGGCCTGGCTTGCTCCACCCCCTGCTCTTGACATTCTCCCGGATGTGGGCTGGATTTTGGCTGCCTTTTGGGCTGGAGCTTCTCGTGGTTTGAGGCCTGGCTTGCTCCACTCCCTGCTCTTGAGATTCTCCCGGATGTGGGCTGCATTTTGGCTGCCTTTTGGGCTGGAGATTCTTGTGGTTTGAGGCCTGGCTTGCTCCACCCCCTGCTCTTGAGATTCCCAGGGAGGCGGGCTGCATTTTGGCTGCCTTTAGGGCTGGAGCTTCTCGTGGTTTGAGGCCTGGCTTGCTCCACCCCCTGCTCTTGAGATTCTCCCGGATGTGGGCTGCATTTTGGCTGCCTTTTGGGCTGGAGCTTCCCGTGGTTTGAGGCCTGGCTTGCTCCACCCCCTGCTCTTGATATTCTCCTGGAGGTGGGCTGGATTTTGGCTGCCTTTTGGCCTGGAGCTTCTCGTGGTTTGAGGCCTGGCTTGCTCCACCCCTGCTCTTGAGATTCTCCCGGATGTGGGCTGCATTTTGGCTGCCTTTTGGGCTGGAGATTCTTGTGGTTTGAGGCCTGGCTTGCTCCACCCCCTGCTCTTGAGATTCTCCCGGAGGTGGGCTGCATTTTGGCTGCATTTTGGGCTGGAACTTCTCGAGGTTTGAGGCCTGGCTTGCTCCACCCCCTGCTCTTGAGATTCTCCCGGATGTGGGCTGCATTTTGGCTGCCTTTTGGGCTGGAGCTTCTCGTGGTTTGAGGCCTGACTTGCTCCATCCCCTGCTCTTGAGATTCTCCCGGATGTGGGCTGCATTTTGGCTGCCTTTAGGGCTGGAGATTCTCGTGGTTTGAGGCCTGGCTTGCTCCACCCACTGCTCTTGAGATTCTCCCGGATGTGGGCTGGATTTTGGCTGCCTTTTGGGCTGGAGCTTCTCGTGGTTTGAGGCCTGCCTTGCTCCACCCCCTGCTCTTGAGATTCTCCCGGATGTGGGCTGCATTTTGGCTGCCTTTTGGGCTGGAGCTTCTCGTGGTTTGAGGCCTGGCTTGCTCCACCCCCTGCTCTTGAGATTCTCCCGGATGTGGGCTGCATTTTGGCTGCCTTTTGGGCTGGAGCTTCTCATGGTTTGAGGCCTGGCTTGCTCCACCCCCTGCTCTTGAGATTCTCCTGGATGTGGGCTGCATTTTGGCTGCCTTTTGGGCTGGAGCTTCTCGTGGTTTGAGGCCTGGCTTGCTCCACCCCCTGCTCTTGAGATTCTCCCGGATGTGGGCTGCATTTTGGCTGCCTTTTGGGCTGGAGTTTCTCGTGGTTTGAGGCCTGGCTTGATCCACCCCCTGCTCTTGAGATTCTCCCGGATGTGCGCTGGATTTTGGCTGCCTTTTGGGCTGGAGCTTGTCCTGGTTTGAGGCCTGGCTTGCTCCACCCCCTGCTCTTGAGATTCTCCCGGATGTGGGCTGGATTTTGGCTGCCTTTTGGGCTGGAGCTTCTCATGGTTTGAGGCCTGGCTTGCTCCACCCCCTGCTCTTGAGATTCTCCCGGATGTGGGCTGCATTTTGGCTGCCTTTTGGGCTGGAGCTTCTCGTGGTTTGAGGCCTGCCTTGCTCCACCCCCTGCTCTTGAGATTCTCCCGGAGGTGGGCTGGATTTTGGCTGCCTTTTGGGCTGGAGCTTCTCGTGGTTTGAGGCCTGGCTTGCTCCACCCCCTGCTCTTGATATTCTCCCGGATATGGGCTGGATTTTGTCTGCCTTTTGGGCTGGAGCTTCTCGTGGTTTGAGGCCTGGCTTGCTCCACCACCTGCTCTTGAGATTCTCCCGGATGTGGGCTGCATTTTGGCTGCATTTTGGGCTGGAGCTTCTCGTGGTTTGAGGCCTGGCTTGCTCCACCCCCTGCTCTTGAGATTCTCCCGGATGTGGGCTGGATTTTGTCTGCCTTTTGGGCTGGAGCTTCTCGTGGTTTGAGGCCTGGCTTGCTCCACCCCCTGCTCTTGAGATTCTCCCGGATGTGGGCTGCATTTTGGCTGCCTTTTGGGCTGGAGCTTCTCGTGGTTTGAGGCCTGGCTTGCTCCACCCCCTGCTCTTGAGATTCTCCTGGATGTGGGCTGCATTTTGGCTGCCTTTAGGGCTGGAGCTTCTCATGGTTTGAGGCCTGGCTTGCTCCACCCCCTGCTCTTGAGATTCTCCCGGAGGTGGGCTGCATTTTGGCTGCATTTTGGGCTGGAGCTTCTCATGGTTTGAGGCCTGGCTTGCTCCACCCCCTGCTCTTGAGATTCTCCCGGATGTGGGCTGCATTTTGGCTGCATTTTGGGCTGGAGCTTCTCGTGGTTTGAGGCCTGGCTTGCTCGAAACTCTGCCATTGAGATTCTCCCGGATGTGGGCTGCATTTTGGCTGATTCTTGGTCTGGAGATTCTCGAGGTTTGAGGCCTGGCTTGCTCCACCCCCTGCTCTTGAGATTCTCCCGGATGTGGGCTGGCTTTTGGCTGCATTTTGGGCTGGAGCTTCTCATGGTTTGAGGCCTGGCTTGCTCGAAACTCTGCCATTGAGATTCTCCCGGATGTGGGCTGCATTTTGGCTGATTCTTGGGCTGGAGATTCTCGAGGTTTGAGGCCTGGCTTGCTCCACCCCCTGCTCTTGAGATTCTCCCGGATGTGGGCTGCATTTTGGCTGATTCTTGGGCTGGAGATTCTCGAGGTTTGAGGCCTGGCTTGCTCCACCCCCTGCTCTTGAGATTCTCCCGGATGTGGGCTGCATTTTGTCTGCCTTTTGGGCTGGAGTTTCTCGTGGTTTGAGGCCTGGCTTGCTCCACCCCCTGCTCTTGAGATTCTCCCGGATGTGGGCTGGATTTTGGCTGCCTTTAGGGCTGGAGCTTCTCATGGTTTGAGGCCTGGCTTGCTCCACCCCCAGCTCTTTATATTCTCCCAGATGTGGGCTGCATTTTGGCTGCCTTTTGGGCTGGAGCTTCTCGTGGTTTGAGGCCTGGCTTGCTCCACCCCCTGCTCTTGAGATTCTCCCGGAGGTGGGCTGCATTTTGGCTGCCTTTTGGGCTGGAGCTTCTCGAGGTTTGAGGCCTGCCTTGCTCCAACCCCTGCTCTTGAGATTCTCCCGGATGTGGGCTGCATTTTGGCTGCCTTTTGGGCTGGAGCTTCTCATGGTTTGAGGCCTGGCTTGCTCCACCCCCTGCTCTTGAGATTCTCCCGGATGTGGGCTGCATTTTGGCTGCATTTTGGGCTGGAGCTTCTCGTGGTTTGAGGCCTGGCTTGCTCGAAACTCTGCCATTGAGATTCTCCCGGATGTGGGCTGCATTTTGGCTGATTCTTGGTCTGGAGATTCTCGAGGTTTGAGGCCTGGCTTGCTCCACCCCCTGCTCTTGAGATTCTCCCGGATGTGGGCTGGCTTTTGGCTGCATTTTGGGCTGGAGCTTCTCATGGTTTGAGGCCTGGCTTGCTCGAAACTCTGCCATTGAGATTCTCCCGGATGTGGGCTGCATTTTGGCTGATTCTTGGGCTGGAGATTCTCGAGGTTTGAGGCCTGGCTTGCTCCACCCCCTGCTCTTGAGATTCTCCCGGATGTGGGCTGCATTTTGTCTGCCTTTTGGGCTGGAGTTTCTCGTGGTTTGAGGCCTGGCTTGCTCCACCCCCTGCTCTTGAGATTCTCCCGGATGTGGGCTGGATTTTGGCTGCCTTTTGGGCTGGAGCTTCTCATGGTTTGAGGCCTGGCTTGCTCCACCCCCTGCTCTTTATATTCTCCCAGATGTGGGCTGCATTTTGGCTGCCTTTTGGGCTGGAGCTTCTCGTGGTTTGAGGCCTGGCTTGCTCCACCCCCTGCTCTTGAGATTCTCCCGGATGTGGGCTGCATTTTGGCTGCCTTTTGGGCTGGAGCTTCTCGTGGTTTGAGGCCTGGCTTGCTCCACCCCCTGCTCTTGAGATTCTCCCTGAGGTGGGCTGCATTTTGGCTGCCTTTTGGGCTGGATCTTCACAAGGTTTTAGGCCTGGCTTGCTCCAAACTCTGCCATTGAGATTCTCCCGGAGGTGGGCTGCATTTTGGCTGATTCTTGGGCTGGAGCTTCTCGAGGTTTGAGGCCTGGCTTGCTCCACCCCCTGCTCTTGAGATTCTCCCGGATGTGGGCTGGATTTTGGCTGCCTTTTGGGCTGAAGCTTCTCGTGGTTTGAGGCCTGGCTTGCTCCACCCCCTGCTCTTGAAGCTGTCGCGGATGTGGGCTGCATTTTGGCTGCCTTTTGGGCTGGAGCTTCTCGTGGTTTGAGGCCTGGCTTGCTCCACCCTCTGGTCTTGAGATTCTCCCGGATGTGGGCTGGATTTTGGCTGCCTTTTGGGCTGGAGCTTCTCGTGGTTTGAGGCCTGCCTTGCTCCACCCCCTGCTCTTGAGATTCTCCCGGATGTGGGCTGCATTTTGGCTGCCTTTTGGGCTGGATCTTCACAAGGTTTGAGGCCTGGCTTGCTCCAAACTCTGCCATTGAGATTCTCCCGGAGGTGGGCTGCATTTTGGCTGCATTTTGGGCTGGAGCTTCTCGTGGTTTGAGGCCTGGCTTGCTCCAGCCCCTGCTCTTGAGATTCTCCCGGATGTGGGCTGGATTTTGGCTCCCTTTTGGGCTGGAGCTTCTCGTGGTTTGAGGCCTGCCTTGCTCCACCCCCTGCTCTTGAGATTCTCCCGGATGTGGGCTGCATTTTGGCTGCCTTTTGGGCTGGAGCTTCTCGTGGTTTGAGGCCTGGCTTCCTCCACCCCCTGCTCTTGCGATTCTCCAGGATGTGGGCTGCATTTTGGCTGCCTTTAGGGCTGGAGCTTCTCGTGGTTTGAGGCCTGGCTTGCTCCACCCCCTGCTCTTGAGATTCTCCCGGATGTGGGCTGGATTTTGTCTGCCTTTTGGGCTGGAGCTTCTCGTGGTTTGAGGCCTGGCTTGCTCCAGCCCCTGCTCTTGAGATTCTCCCGGATGTGGGCTGCATTTTGGCTGCCTTTTGGGCTGGAGCTTCTCGTGGTTTGAGGCCTGGCTTCCTCCACCCCCTGCTCTTGCGATTCTCCAGGATGTGGGCTGCATTTTGGCTGCCTTTAGGGCTGGAGCTTCTCGTGGTTTGAGGCCTGGCTTGCTCCACCCCCTGCTCTTGAGATTCTCCCGGATGTGGGCTGGATTTTGTCTGCCTTTTGGGCTGGAGCTTCTCGTGGTTTGAGGCCTGGCTTTCTCCACCCCCTGCTCTTGAGATTCTCCCGGATGTGGGCTGCATTTTGGCTGCCTTTTGGGCTGGAGCTTCTCGTGGTTTGAGGCCTGGCTTGCTCCAGCCCCTGCTCTTGAGATTCTCCCGGATGTGGGCTGGATTTTGGCTCCCTTTTGGGCTGGAGCTTCTCATGGTTTGAGGCCTGGCTTGCTCCACCCCCTGCTCTTGAGATTCTCCCGGATGTGGGCTGCATTTTGGCTGCCTTTAGGGCTGGAGCTTCTCGTGGTTTGAGGCCTGGCTTCCTCCACCCCCTGCTCTTGCGATTCTCCAGGATGTGGGCTGCATTTTGGCTGCCTTTAGGGCTGGAGCTTCTCGTGGTTTGAGGCCTGGCTTGCTCCACCCCCTGCTCTTGAGATTCTCCCGGATGTGGGCTGGATTTTGTCTGCCTTTTGGGCTGGAGCTTCTCGTGGTTTGAGGCCTGGCTTGCTCCACCCCCTGCTCTTGAGATTCTCCCGGATGTGGGCTGCATTTTGGCTGCCTTTTGGGCTGGAGCTTCTCGTGGTTTGAGGCCTGGCTTGCTCCACCCCCTGCTCTTGAGATTCTCCCGGATGTGGGCTGGATTTTGGCTGCCTTTTGGGCTGGAGCTTCTCATGGTTTGAGGCCTGGCTTGCTCCACCCCCTGCTCTTGATATTCTCCCGGATGTGGGCTGCATTTTGGCTGCCTTTTGGGCTGGATCTTCACAAGGTTTGAGGCCTGGCTTGCTCCAAACTCTGCCATTGAGATTCTCCCGGAGGTGGGCTGCATTTTGGCTGCATTTTGGGCTGGAGCTTCTCGTGGTTTGAGGCCTGGCTTGCTCCAGCCCCTGCTCTTGAGATTCTCCCGGATGTGGGCTGGATTTTGGCTCCCTTTTGGGCTGGAGCTTCTCATGGTTTGAGGCCTGGCTTGCTCCACCCCCTGCTCTTGAGATTCTCCCGGATGTGGGCTGCATTTTGGCTGCCTTTTGGGCTGGAGCTTATCGTGGTTTGAGGCCTGGCTTCCTCCACCCCCTGCTCTTGCGATTCTCCAGGATGTGGGCTGCATTTTGGCTGCCTTTTGGGCTGGAGCTTCTCGTGGTTTGAGGCCTGGCTTGCTCCACCACCTGCTCTTGAGGTTCTCCCGGATGTGGGCTGGATTTTGGCTCCCTTTTGGGCTGGAGCTTCTCATGGTTTGAGTCCTGGCTTGCTCCACCCCCTGCTCTTGAGATTCTCCCGGATGTGGGCTGCATTTTGGCTGCCTTTTGGGCTGGAGCTTCTCGTGGTTTGAGGCCTGGCTTGCTCCACCCCCTGCTCTTGCGATTCTCCAGGATGTGGGCTGCATTTTGGCTGCATTTAGGGCTGGAGCTTCTCGTGGTTTGAGGCCTGGCTTGCTCCACCCCCTGCTCTTGAGATTCTCCCGGATGTGGGCTGAAATTTGGCTGCCTTTTGGGCTGGAGAATCTCGAGGTTTGAGGCCTGCCTTGCTCCACCACCTGCTCTTGAGGTTCTCCCGGATGTGGGCTGGATTTTGTCTGCATTTTGGGCTGGACCTTCTCATGGTTTGAGGCCTGGCTTGCTCCACCCCCTGCTCTTGAGATTCTCCCTGATGTGGGCTGGATTTTGGCTGCCTTTAGGGCTGGAGCTTCTCATGGTTTGAGGCCTGGCTTGCTCCACCCCCTGCTCTTGATATTCTCCCAGATGTGGGCTGCATTTTGGCTGCAGTTTGGGCTGGAGATTCTCGAGGTTTGAGGCCTGGCTTGCTCCACCCCCTGCTCTTGAGATTCTCCCGGATGTGGGCTGGATTTTGGCTGCCTTTTGGGCTGGAGCTTCTCGTGGTTTGAGGCCTGGCTTGCTCCACCCCCTGCTCTTGAGATTCTCCCGGATGTGGGCTGGATTTTGGCTACCTTTTGGGCTGGAGCTTCTCATGGTTTGAGGCCTGGCTTGCTCCACCCCCTGCTCTTGAGATTCTCCCGGATGTGGCCTGCATTTTGGCTGCCTTTTGGGCTGGATCTTCACAAGGTTTGAGGCCTGGCTTGCTCCAAACACTGCCATTGAGATTCTCCCGGAGGTGGGCTGCATTTTGGCTGATTCTTGGGCTGGAGCTTCTCGAGGTTTGAGGCCTGGCTTGCTCCACCCCCTGCTCTTGAGATTCTCCCGGATGTGGGCTGGATTTTGGCTGCCTTTTGGGCTGGAGCTTCTCATGGTTTGAGGCCTGGCTTGCTCCACCCCCTGCTCTTGAGATTCTCCCGGATGTGGGCTGCATTTTGGCTGCCTTTTGGGCTGGAGCTTCTCATGGTTTGAGGCCTGGCTTGCTCCACCCCCTGCTCTTGAGATTCTCCCAGATGTGGGCTGGATTTTGGCTGCCTTTTGGGCTGGAGCTTCTCATGGTTTGAGGCCTGGCTTGCTCCACCCCCTGCTCTTGCGATTCTCCCAGATGTGGGCTGCATTTTGGCTGCCTTTTGGGCTGGAGCTTCTCGTGGTTTGAGGCCTGGCTTGCTCCACCCCCTGCTCTTGAGATTCTCCCGGATGTGGGCTGGATTTTGGCTGCCTTTTGGGCTGGAGCTTCTCGAGGTTTCAGGCCTGCCTTGCTCCACCCCCTGCTCTTGATATGCTCCCGGATGTGGGCTGGATTTTGTCTGCATTTTGGGCTGGAGCTTCTCGTGGTTTGAGGCCTGGCTTGCTCCACCCCCTGCTCTTGAGATTCTCCCTGAGGTGGGCTGCATTTTGGCTGCCTTTTGGGCTGGATCTTCACAAGGTTTTAGGCCTGGCTTGCTCCAAACTCTGCCATTGAGATTCTCCTGGAGGTGGGCTGCATTTTGGCTGCCTTTTGGGCTGGAGCTTCTCGAGGTTTGAGGCCTGGCTTGCTCCACCCCCTGCTCTTGAGATTCTCCCGGATGTGGGCTGGATTTTGGCTGCATTTTGGGCTGGAGCTTCTCGTGGTTTGAGGCCTGCCTTGCTCCACCACCTGCTCTTGAAGTTGTCGCGGATGTGGGCTGCATTTTGGCTGCATTTTGGGCTGGAGCTTCTCGTGGTTTGAGGCCTGGCTTTCTCCACCCCCTGCTCTTGAGATTCTCCCGTATGTGGGCTGCAATTTGGCTGCCTTTTGGGCTGGAGAATCTCGAGGTTTGAGGCCTGCCTTGCTCCACCCCCTGCTCTTGAGATTCTCCCGGATGTGGGCTGGATTTTGGCTGCATTTTGGGCTGGAGCTTCTCGTGGTTTGAGGCCTGGCTTGCTCCACCCCCTGCTCTTGAAGTTGTCGCGGATGTGGGCTGCATTTTGGCTGCCTTTTGGGCTGGAGCTTCTCGTGGTTTGAGGCCTGCCTTGCTCCACCCCCTGCTCTTGAGATTCTCCCGGATGTGGGCTGCATTTTGGCTGCCTTTTGGGCTGGATCTTCACAAGGTTTGAGGCCTGGCTTGCTCCAAACTCTGCCATTGAGATTCTCCCGGAGGTGGGCTGCATTTTGGCTGCCTTTTGGGCTGGAGCTTCTTGTGGTTTGAGGCCTGGCTTGCTCCACCCCCTGCTCTTGAGATTCTCCCGGATGTGGGCTGCATTTTGGCTGCCTTTTGGGCTGGAGCTTCTCGAGGTTTGAGGCCTGGCTTGCTCCACCCCCTGCTCTTGAGATTCTCCCGGATGTGGGCTGCATTTTGGCTGCCTTTTGGGCTGGAGTTTCTCGTGGTTTGAGGCCTGGCTTGCTCCACCCCCTGCTCTTGAGATTCTCCCGGATGTGGGCTGGATTTTGGCTGCCTTTTGGGCTGGAGCTTCTCGTGGTTTGAGGCCTGGCTTGCTCCACCCCCTGCTCTTGAGATTCTCCTGGATGTGGGCTGCATTTTGGCTGCCTTTTGGGCTGGAGCTTCTCGTGGTTTGAGGCCTGGCTTGCTCCACCCCCTGCTCTTGAGATTCTCCCGGATGTGGGCTGGATTTTGGCTGCCTTTTGGGCTGGAGCTTCTCATGGTTTGAGGCCTGGCTTGCTCCACCCCCTGCTCTTGATATTCTCCCGGATGTGGGCTGCATTTTGGCTGCCTTTTGGGCTGGATCTTCACAAGGTTTGAGGCCTGGCTTGCTCCAAACTCTGCCATTGAGATTCTCCCGGAGGTGGGCTGCATTTTGGCTGCATTTTGGGCTGGAGCTTCTCGTGGTTTGAGGCCTGGCTTGCTCCAGCCCCTGCTCTTGAGATTCTCCCGGATGTGGGCTGGATTTTGGCTCCCTTTTGGGCTGGAGCTTCTCATGGTTTGAGGCCTGGCTTGCTCCACCCCCTGCTCTTGAGATTCTCCCGGATGTGGGCTGCATTTTGGCTGCCTTTTGGGCTGGAGCTTATCGTGGTTTGAGGCCTGGCTTCCTCCACCCCCTGCTCTTGCGATTCTCCAGGATGTGGGCTGCATTTTGGCTGCCTTTTGGGCTGGAGCTTCTCGTGGTTTGAGGCCTGGCTTGCTCCACCCCCTGCTCTTGAGATTCTCCCGGATGTGGGCTGCATTTTGGCTGCCTTTAGGGCTGGAGCTTCTCGTGGTTTGAGGCCTGGCTTGCTCGAAACTCTGCCATTGAGATTCTCCCGGATGTGGGCTGCATTTTGGCTGATTCTTGGGCTGGAGATTCTCGAGGTTTGAGGCCTGGCTTGCTCCACCCCCTGCTCTTGAGATTCTCCCGGATGTGGGCTGCATTTTGGCTGCATTTTGGGCTGGAGCTTCTCGTGGTTTGAGGCCTGGCTTGCTCCACCACCTGCTCTTGAGGTTCTCCCGGATGTGGGCTGGATTTTGGCTCCCTTTTGGGCTGGAGCTTCTCATGGTTTGAGTCCTGGCTTGCTCCACCCCCTGCTCTTGAGATTCTCCCGGATGTGGGCTGCATTTTGGCTGCCTTTTGGGCTGGAGCTTCTCGTGGTTTGAGGCCTGGCTTGCTCCACCCCCTGCTCTTGCGATTCTCCAGGATGTGGGCTGCATTTTGGCTGCATTTAGGGCTGGAGCTTCTCGTGGTTTGAGGCCTGGCTTGCTCCACCCCCTGCTCTTGAGATTCTCCCGGATGTGGGCTGAAATTTGGCTGCCTTTTGGGCTGGAGAATCTCGAGGTTTGAGGCCTGCCTTGCTCCACCCCCTGCTCTTGATATTCTCCCGGATATGGGCTGGATTTTGTCTGCATTTTGGGCTGGAGCTTCTCATGGTTTGAGGCCTGGCTTGCTCCACCCCCTGCTCTTGATATTCTCCCAGATGTGGGCTGCATTTTGGCTGCAGTTTGGGCTGGAGATTCTCGAGGTTTGAGGCCTGGCTTGCTCCACCCCCTGCTCTTGAGATTCTCCCGGATGTGGGCTGGATTTTGGCTGCCTTTTGGGCTGGAGCTTCTCGTGGTTTGAGGCCTGGCTTGCTCCACCCCCTGCTCTTGAGATTCTCCCGGATGTGGGCTGGATTTTGGCTACCTTTTGGGCTGGAGCTTCTCAAGGTTTGAGGCCTGGCTTGCTCCACCCCCTGCTCTTGAGATTCTCCCGGATGTGGCCTGCATTTTGGCTGCCTTTTGGGCTGGATCTTCACAAGGTTTGAGGCCTGGCTTCCTCCAAACACTGCCATTGAGATTCTCCCGGAGGTGGGCTGCATTTTGGCTGATTCTTGGGCTGGAGCTTCTCGAGGTTTGAGGCCTGGCTTGCTCCACCCCCTGCTCTTGAGATTCTCCCGGATGTGGGCTGGATTTTGGCTGCCTTTTGGGCTGGAGCTTCTCATGGTTTGAGGCCTGGCTTGCTCCACCCCCTGCTCTTGAGATTCTCCCGGATGTGGGCTGCATTTTGGCTGCCTTTTGGGCTGGAGCTTCTCATGGTTTGAGGCCTGGCTTGCTCCACCCCCTGCTCTTGAGATTCTCCCGGATGTGGGCTGGATTTTGGCTGCCTTTTGGGCTGGAACTTCTCATGGTTTGAGGCCTGGCTTGCTCCACCCCCTGCTCTTGCGATTCTCCCAGATGTGGGCTGCATTTTGGCTGCCTTTTGGGCTGGAGCTTCTCGTGGTTTGAGGCCTGGCTTGCTCCACCCCCTGCTCTTGAGATTCTCCCGGATGTGGGCTGGATTTTGGCTGCCTTTTGGGCTGGAGCTTCTCGAGGTTTCAGGCCTGCCTTGCTCCACCCCCTGCTCTTGATATGCTCCCGGATGTGGGCTGGATTTTGTCTGCATTTTGGGCTGGAGCTTCTCGTGGTTTGAGGCCTGGCTTGCTCCACCCCCTGCTCTTGAGATTCTCCCGGATGTGGGCTGCATTTTGGCTGCCTTTTGGGCTGGAGCTTCTCGTGGTTTGAGGCCTGGCTTGCTCCACCCCCTGCTCTTGAGATTCTCCCTGAGGTGGGCTGCATTTTGGCTGCCTTTTGGGCTGGATCTTCACAAGGTTTTAGGCCTGGCTTGCTCCAAACTCTGCCATTGAGATTCTCCTGGAGGTGGGCTGCATTTTGGCTATTTCTTGGGCTGGAGCTTCTCGAGGTTTGAGGCCTGGCTTGCTCCACCCCCTGCTCTTGAGATTCTCCCGGATGTGGGCTGGATTTTGGCTGCATTTTGGGCTGGAGCTTCTCGTGGTTTGAGGCCTGCCTTGCTCCACCACCTGCTCTTGAAGTTGTCGCGGATGTGGGCTGCATTTTGGCTGCATTTTGGGCTGGAGCTTCTCGTGGTTTGAGGCCTGGCTTTCTCCACCCCCTGCTCTTGAGATTCTCCCGTATGTGGGCTGCAATTTGGCTGCCTTTTGGGCTGGAGAATCTCGAGGTTTGAGGCCTGCCTTGCTCCACCCCCTGCTCTTGAGATTCTCCCGGATGTGGGCTGGATTTTGGCTGCATTTTGGGCTGGAGCTTCTCGTGGTTTGAGGCCTGGCTTGCTCCACCCCCTGCTCTTGAAGTTGTCGCGGATGTGGGCTGCATTTTGGCTGCCTTTTGGGCTGGAGCTTCTCGTGGTTTGAGGCCTGCCTTGCTCCACCCCCTGCTCTTGAGATTCTCCCGGATGTGGGCTGCATTTTGGCTGCCTTTTGGGCTGGATCTTCACAAGGTTTGAGGCCTGGCTTGCTCCAAACTCTGCCATTGAGATTCTCCCGGAGGTGGGCTGCATTTTGGCTGCCTTTTGGGCTGGAGCTTCTCGTGGTTTGAGGCCTGGCTTGCTCCACCCCCTGCTCTTGAGATTCTCCCGGATGTGGGCTGCATTTTGGCTGCCTTTTGGGCTGGAGCTTCTCGAGGTTTGAGGCCTGGCTTGCTCCACCCCCTGCTCTTGAGATTCTCCCGGATGTGGGCTGCATTTTGGCTGCCATTTGGGCTGGAGCTTCTCGTGGTTTGAGGCCTGGCTTTCTCCACCCCCTGCTCTTGAGATTCTCCCGGATGTGGGCTGGATTTTGTCTGCTTTTTGGGCTGGAGCTTCTCGTGGTTTGAGGCCTGGCTTGCTCCACCCCCTGCTCTTGAGATTCTCCCAGATGTGGGCTGCATTTTGGCTGCCTTTTGGGCTGGAGCTTCTCGTGGTTTGAGGCCTGGCTTGCTCCACCCCCTGCTCTTGAGATTCTCCCGGAGGTGGGCTGCATTTTGGCTGCCTTTTGGGCTGGAGCTTCTCGAGGTTTGAGGCCTGGCTTGCTCCACCCCCTGCTCTTGAGATTCTCCCGGATGTGGGCTGGATTTTGGCTGCCTTTTGGGCTGGAGCTTCTCGTGGTTTGAGGCCTGGCTTGCTCCATCCCCTGCTCTTGAAGTTGTCGCGGATGTGGGCTGCATTTTGGCTGCCTTTTGGGCTGGAGCTTCTCGTGGTTTGAGGCCTGGCTTGCTCCACCACCTGCTCTTGAGATTCTCCCGGATGTGGGCTGGATTTTGGCTGCCTTTTGGGCTGGAGCTTCTCATGGTTTGAGGCCTGGCTTGCTCCACCCCCTGCTCTTGAGATTCTCCCGGATGTGGGCTGCATTTTGGCTGCCTTTTGGGCTGGATCTTCACAAGGTTTGAGGCCTGGCTTGCTCCAAACTCTGCCATTGAGATTCTCCTGGATGTGGGCTGCATTTTGGCTGCCTTTTGGGCTGGAGCTTCTCGAGGTTTGAGGCCTGGCTTGCTCCACCCCCTGCTCTTGAGATTCTCCCGGATGTGGGCTGGATTTTGTCTGCCTTTTGGGCTGGAGCTTCTCGTGCTTTGAGGCCTGCCTTGCTCCACCACCTGCTCTTGAAGTTGTCGCGGATGTGGGCTGCATATTTGGCTGCCTTTTGGGCTGGAGCTTCTCGTGGTTTGAGGCCTGGCTTTCTCCACCCCCTGCTCTTGAGATTCTCCCGTATGTGGGCTGCCATTTGGCTGCCTTTTGGGCTGGAGAATCTCGAGGTTTGAGGCCTGCCTTGCTCCACCCCCTGCTCTTGAGATTCTCCCGGATGTGGGCTGGATTTTGGCTGCCTTTTGGGCTGGAGCTTCTCGTGGTTTGAGGCCTGGCTTGCTCCACCACCTGCTCTTGAAGTTGTCGCGGATGTGGGCTGCATTTTGGCTGCCTTTTGGGCTGGAGCTTCTCGTGGTTTGAGGCCTGGCTTGCTCCACCCTCTGCTCTTGAGATTCTCCCGGATGTGGTCTGGATTTTGGCTGCCTTTTGGGATGGAGAATCTCGAGGTTTGAGGCCTGGCTTGCTCCACCCCCTGCTCTTGATATTCTCCCGGATATGGGCTGGATTTTGTCTGCCTTTTGGGCTGGAGCTTCTCGTGGTTTGAGGCCTGGCTTGCTCCACCCCCTGCTCTTGAGATTCTCCCGGATGTGGGCTGCATTTTGGCTGCCTTTTGGGCTGGAGCTTCTCGTGGTTTGAGGCCTGGCTTGCTCCACCCCCTGCTCTTGAGATTCTCCTGGATGTGGGCTGTATTTTGGCTGCCTTTAGGGCTGGAGCTTCTCATGGTTTGAGGCCTGGCTTGCTCCACCCCCTGCTCTTGAGATTCTCCCGGAGGTGGGCTGCATTTTGGCTGCTTTTTTGGGCTGGAGCTTCTCGAGGTTTGAGGCCTGCCTTGCTCCACCCCCTGCTCTTGAGATTCTCCCGGATGTGGGCTGCATTTTGGCTGCCTTTTGGGCTGGAGCTTCTCGTGGTTTGAGGCCTGGCTTGCTCCACCCCCTACTCTTGAGATTCTCCCGGATGTGGGCTGCATTTTGGCTGCATTTTGGGCTGGAGCTTCTCGTGGTTTGAGGCCTGGCTTGCTCGAAACTCTGCCATTGAGATTCTCCCGGATGTGGGCTGCATTTTGGCTGCCTTTTGGGCTGGAGCTTCTCGTGGTTTGAGGCCTGGCTTGCTCCACCCTCTGCTCTTGAGATTCTCCCGGATGTGGGCTGGATTTTGGCTGCCTTTTGGGCTGGAGCTTCTCATGGTTTGAGGCCTGGCTTGCTCCACCACCTGCCCTTGAAATTTTCGCGGATGTGGGCTGCATTTTGGCTGCCTTTTGGGCTGGAGCTTCTCGTGGTTTGAGGCCTGGCTTCCTCCACCCCCTGCTCTTGAGATTCTCCCGTATGTGGGCTGCAATTTGGCTGCCTTTTGGGATGGAGAATCTCGAGGTTTGAGGCCTGCCTTGCTCCACCCCCTGCTCTTGAGATTCTCCCGGATGTGGGCTGCATTTTGGCTGCCTTTAGGGCTGGAGCTTCTCATGGTTTGAGGCCTGGCTTGCTCCACCCCCTGCTCTTGAGATTCTCCCAGATGTGGGCTGCATTTTGGCTGCAGTTTGGGCTGGAGCTTCTCGTGGTTTGAGGCCTGGCTTGCTCCACCCCCTGCTCTTGAGATTCTCCCGGATGTGGGCTGCATTTTGGCTGCATTTGGGCTGGAGCTTCTCGTGGTTTGAGGCCTGGCTTGCTCCACCCCCTGCTCTTGATATTCTCCTGGATGTGGGCTGGATTTTGGCTGCATTTTGGGCTGGAGCTTCTCGTGGTTTGAGGCCTGGCTTGCTCCACCCCCTGCTCTTGATATTCTCCTGGATGTGGACTGCATTTTGGCTGCCTTTTGGGCTGGAGCTTCTCGTGGTTTGAGGCCTGGCTTGCTCGACCCCCTGCTCTTGAGATTCTCCCGGATGTGGGCTGCATTTTGGCTGCCTTTTGGGCTGGAGCTTCTCATGGTTTGAGGCCTGGCTTGCTCCACCCCCTGCTCTTGAGATTCTCCCGAATGAGGGCTGCATTTTGGCTGCCTTTTGGGCTGGAGCTTCTCATGGTTTGAGGCCTGGCTTGCTCCACCCCCTGCTCTTGAGATTCTCCCAGATGTGGGCTGCATTTTGGCTGCCATTTGGGCTGGAGCTTCTCGTGGTTTGAGGCCTGGCTTGCTCCACCCCCTGCTCTTGAGATTCTCCCGGATGTGGGCTGGATTTTGGCTGCCTTTTGGGCTGGAGCTTCTCGTGGTTTGAGGCCTGGCTTGCTCCACCCCCTGCTCTTGAAGTTGTCGCGGATGTGGGCTGCATTTTGGCTGCCTTTTGTTCTGGAGCTTCTCGTGGTTTGAGGCCTGGCTTGCTCCACCCCCTGCTCTTGAGATTCTCCCGGATGTGGGCTGGATTTTGGCTGCCTTTTGGGCTGGAGCTTCTCATGGTTTGAGGCCTGGCTTGCTCCACCCCCTGCTCTTGAGATTCTCCCGGATGTGGGCTGCATTTTGGCTGCATTTTGGGCTGGAGCTTCTCGTGGTTTGAGGCCTGCCTTGCTCCACCACCTGCTCTTGAAGTTGTCGCGGATGTGGTCTGCATTTTGGCTGCCTTTTGGGCTGGAGCTTCTCGTGGTTTGAGGCCTGGCTTCCTCCACCCCCTGCTCTTGCGATTCTCCAGGATGTGGGCTGCATTTTGGCTGCCTTTTGGGCTGGAGCTTCTCGTGGTTTGAGGCCTGGCTTGCTCCACCCCCTGCTCTTGAGATTCTCCCGGATGTGGGCTGCATTTTGGCTGCCTTTAGGGCTGGACCTTCTCATGGTTTGAGGCCTGGCTTGCTCCACCCCCTGCTCTTGAGATTCTCCCGGATGTGGGCTAGATTTTGGCTGCCTTTTGGGCTGGAGCTTCTTGTGGTTTGAGGCCTGGCTTGCTCCACCCTCTGCTCTTGAGATTCTCCCGGATGTGGGCTGCATTTTGGCTGCTTTTTGGGCTGGAGCTTCTCGTGGTTTGAGGCCTGGCTTGCTCCACCCCCTGCTCTTGAGATTCTCCCGGAGGTGGGCTGCATTTTGGCTGCCTTTAGGGCTGGAGCTTCTCATGGTTTGAGGCCTGGCTTGCTCCACCCTCTGCTCTTGATATTCTCCCGGATGTGGGCTGCATTTTGGCTGCCTTTTGGGCTGGAGCTTCTCGTGGTTTGAGGCCTGGCTTGCTCCACCCCCTGCTCTTGAGATTCTCCCGGATGTGGGCTGCATTTTGGCTCCCTTTTGGGCTGGAGCTTCTCATGGTTTGAGGCCTGTCTTGCTCCACCCCCTGCTCTTGAGATTCTCCCGGATGTGGGCTGCATTTTGGCTGCCTTTAGGGCTGGAGCTTCTCGTGGTTTGAGGCCTGGCTTGCTCCACCCCCTGCTGTTGAGATTCTCCCGGATGTGGGCTGCATTTTGGCTGCATTTTGGGCTGGAGCTTCTCGTGGTTTGAGGCCTGCCTTGCTCCACCCCCTGCTCTTGAGATTCTCCTGGATGTGGGCTGCATTTTGGCTGCATTTTGGGCTGGAGCTTCTCGTGGTTTGAGGCCTGGCTTGCTCCAAACTCTGCCATTGAGATTCTCCCGGAGGTGGGCTGCATTTTGGCTGCCTTTTGGGCTGGAGCTTCTCGTGGTTTGAGGCCTGGCTTGCTCCAAACTCTGCCATTGAGATTCTCCCGGAGGTGGGCTGCATTTTGGCTGCCTTTTGGGCTGGAGCTTCTCGTGGTTTGAGGCCTGGCTTGCTCCACCCCCTGCTCTTGAGATTCTCCCTTATGTGGGCTGCATTTTGGCTGCCTTTTGGGCTGGAGCTTCTCGTGGTTTGAGGCCTGGCTTGCTCCACCCCCTGCTCTTGAGATTCTCCCGGATGTGGGCTGCATTTTGGCTGCATTTTGGGCTGGAGCTTCTCGTGGTTTGAGGCCTGGCTTGCTCCACCCCCTGCTCTTGAGATTCTCCTGGATGTGGGCTGCATTTTGGCTGCCTTTGGGCTGGAGCTTCACGTGGTTTGAGGCCTGGCTTGCTCCAAACTCTGCCATTGAGATTCTCCCGGAGGTGGGCTGCATTTTGGCTGCCTTTTGGGCTGGAGCTTCTCGTGGTTTGAGGCCTGGCTTGCTCCACCCCCTGCTCTTGCGATTCTCCAGGATGTGGGCTGCATTTTGGCTGCCTTTTGGGCTGGAGCTTCTTGTGGTTTGAGGCCTGTCTTGCTCCACCGTCTGCTCTTGAGATTCTCCCGGATGTGGGCTGCATTTTGGCTGCCTTTTGGGCTGGAGCTTCTCGTGGTTTGAGGCCTGGCTTGCTCCACCCCCTGCTCTTTATATTCTCCCGGATGTGGGCTGGATTTTGGCTGCCTTTTGGGCTGGAGCTTCTCATGGTTTGAGGCCTGGCTTGCTCCACCCCTCTGCTCTTGATATTGTCCTGGATGTGGGCTGCATTTTGGCTGCCTTTTGGGCTGGAGCTTCTCGTGGTTTGAGGCCTGGCTTGCTCCACCACCTGCTCTTGAGGTTCTCCCGGATGTGGGCTGGATTTTGGTTCCCTTTTGGGCTGGAGCTTCTCATGGTTGGAGGCCTGGCTTGCTCCACCCCCTGCTCTTGAAATTGTCCCGGATGTGGGCTGCATTTTGGCTGCCTTTTGGGCTGGAGCTTCTCGTGGTTTGAGGCCTGGCTTGCTCCACCCCCTGCTCTTGCGATTCTCCAGGATGTGGGCTGCATTTTGGCTGCATTTAGGGCTGGAGCTTCTCGTGGTTTGAGGCCTGGCTTGCTCCACCCCCTGCTCTTGAGATTCTCCCGGATGTGGCCTGGATTTTGGCTGCATTTTGGGCTGGAGCTTCTCGTGGTTTGAGGCCTGCCTTGCTCCACCCCCTGCTCTTGAGATTCTCCCGGATGTGGGCTGCATTTTGGCTGCATTTTGGGCTGGAGCTTCTCGTGGTTTGAGGCCTGCCTTGCTCCACCCCCTGCTCTTGCGATTCTCCAGGATGTGGGCTGCATTTTGGCTGCCTTTTGGGCTGGAGCTTGTCGTGGTTTGAGGCCTGGCTTGCTCCACCCCCTGCTCTTGAGATTCTCCTGGATGTGGGCTGCATTTTGGCTGCCTTTTGGGCTGGAGCTTCTCGTGGTTTGAGGCCTGGCTTGCTCCAAACTCTGCCATTGAGATTCTCCCGGAGGTGGGCTGCATTTTGGCTGCCTTTTGGGCTGGAGCTTCTCGTGGTTTGAGGCCTGGCTTGCTCCACCCCCTGCTCTTGAGATTCTTCCGGATGTGGGCTGGATTTTGGCTCCCTTTTGGGCTGGAGCTTCTCATGGTTTGAGGCCTGGCTTGCTCCACGCCCTGCTCTTGAAATTGTCCCGGATGTGGGCTGCATTTTGGCTGCCTTTTGGGCTGGAGCTTCTCGTGGTTTGAGGCCTGGCTTCCTCCACCCCCTGCTCTTGCGATTCTCCAGGATGTGGGCTGCATTTTGGCTGCCTTTAGGGCTGGAGCTTCTCGTGGTTTGAGGCCTGGCTTGCTCCACCCCCTGCTCTTGATATTCTCCCGGAGGTGGGCTGCATTTTGGCTGCCTTTAGGGCTGGACCTTCTCATGGTTTGAGGCCTGGCTTGCTCCACCCCCTGCTCTTGAGATTCTCCCGGATGTGGGCTGCATTTTGGCTGCCTTTAGGGCTGGACCTTCTCATGGTTTGAGGCCTGGCTTGCTCCACCCCCTGCTCTTGAGATTCTCCCGGATGTGGGCTGCATTTTGGCTGCCTTTTGGGCTGGAGCTTCTTGTGGTTTGAGGCCTGTCTTGCTCCACCGTCTGCTCTTGAGATTCTCCCGGATGTGGGCTGCATTTTGGCTGCCTTTTGGGCTGGAGCTTCTCGTGGTTTGAGGCCTGGCTTGCTCCACCCCCTGCTCTTTATATTCTCCCGGATGTGGGCTGGATTTTGGCTGCCTTTTGGGCTGGAGCTTCTCGTGGTTTGAGGCCTGGATTGCTCCACCACCTGCTCTTGAGGTTCTCCCGGATGTGGGCTGGATTTTGGTTCCCTTTTGGGCTGGAGCTTCTCATGGTTGGAGGCCTGGCTTGCTCCACCCCCTGCTCTTGAAATTGTCCCGGATGTGGGCTGCATTTTGGCTGCCTTTTGGGCTGGAGCTTCTCGTGGTTTGAGGCCTGGCTTGCTCCACCCCCTGCTCTTGCGATTCTCCAGGATGTGGGCTGCATTTTGGCTGCATTTAGGGCTGGAGCTTCTCGTGGTTTGAGGCCTGGCTTGCTCCACCCCCTGCTCTTGAGATTCTCCCGGATGTGGCCTGGATTTTGGCTGCATTTTGGGCTGGAGCTTCTCGTGGTTTGAGGCCTGCCTTGCTCCACCCCCTGCTCTTGAGATTCTCCCGGATGTGGGCTGCATTTTGGCTGCATTTTGGGCTGGAGCTTCTCGTGGTTTGAGGCCTGCCTTGCTCCACCCCCTGCTCTTGAGATTCTCCTGGATGTGGGCTGCATTTTGGCTGCATTTTGGGCTGGAGCTTCTCGTGGTTTGAGGCCTGGCTTGCTCCAAACTCTGCCATTGAGATTCTCCCGGAGGTGGGCTGCATTTTGGCTGCCTTTTGGGCTGGAGCTTCTCGTGGTTTGAGGCCTGGCTTGCTCCAAACTCTGCCATTGAGATTCTCCCGGAGGTGGGCTGCATTTTGGCTGCCTTTTGGGCTGGAGCTTCTCGTGGTTTGAGGCCTGGCTTGCTCCACCCCCTGCTCTTGAGATTCTCCCGGATATGGGCTGGATTTTGGCTGCATTTTGGGCTGGAGCTTCTCGTGGTTTGAGGCCTGGCTTGCTCCACCCCCTGCTCTTGAGATTCTCCCGGATGTGGGCTGCATTTTGGCTGCATTTTGGGCTGGAGCTTCTCGTGGTTTGAGGCCTGCCTTGCTCCACCCCCTGCTCTTGAGATTCTCCTGGATGTGGGCTGGATTTTGGTTCCCTTTTGGGCTGGAGCTTCTCATGGTTTGAGGCCTGGCTTGCTCCACCCCCTGCTCTTGAGAGTCTCCCGGATGTGGGCTGGATTTTGGTTGCCTTTTGGGCTGGAGCTTCTCATGGTGTGAGGCCTGGCTTGATCCACCCCCTGCTCTTGAAATTGTCGCGGATGTGGGCTGCATTTTGGCTGCCTTTTGGGCTGGAGCTTCTCGTGGTTTGAGGCCTGGCTTCCTCCACCCCCTGCTCTTGCGATCCTCCAGGATGTGGGCTGCATTTTGGCTGATTCTTGGGCTGGAGCTTCTCGTGGTTTGAGGCCTGGCTTGCTCCACCCCCTGCTCTTGAGATTCTCCCGTATGTGGGCTGCAATTTGGCTGCATTTTGGGATGGAGAATCTCGAGGTTTGAGGCCTGCCTTGCTCCACCCCCTGCTCTTGATATTCTCCCGGATATGGGCTGGATTTTGTCTGCATTTTGGGCTGGAGCTTCTCGTGGTTTGAGGCCTGGCTTGCTCCACCCCCTGCTCTTGAGATTCTCCCGGATGTGGGCTGCATTTTGGCTGACTTTTGGGCTGGAGCTTCTCGAGGTTTGAGGCCTGCCTTGCTCCAAGCCCTGCTCTTGAGATTCTCCCGGATGTGGGCTGCATTTTGGCTGCCTTTTGGGCTGGAGCTTCTCGAGGTTTGAGGCCTGGCTTGCTCCACCCCCTGCTCTTGAGATTCTCCCGGAGGTGGGCTGCATTTTGGCTGCCTTTTGGGCTGGAGCTTCTCGTGGTTTGAGGCCTGGCTTGCTCCACCCCCTGCTCTTGAGATTCTCCCGGATGTGGGGTGCATTTTGGCTGCCTTTTGGGCTGGAGCTTCTCGTGGTTTGAGGTCTGGCTTGCTCCACCCCCTGCTCTTGATATTCTCCTGGATGTGGGCTGCATTTTGGCTGCCTTTTGGGCTGGAGCTTCTCGTGGTTTGAGGCCTGGCTTGCTCCACCCCCTGCTCTTGAGATTCTCCCGGATGTGGGCTGCATTTTGGCTGCATTTTGGGCTGGATCTTCACAAGGTTTGAGGCCTGGCTTGCTCCAAACTCTGCCATTGAGATTCTCCCGGATGTGGGCTGCATTTTGGCTGATTCTTGGGCTGGAGCTTCTCGAGGTTTGAGGCCTGGCTTTCTCCACCCCCTGCTCTTGAGATTCTCCCGGAGGTGGGCTGCAATTTGGCTGCCTTTTGGGCTGGAGAATCTCGAGGTTTGAGGCCTGGCTTGCTCCACCCCCTGCTCTTGAGATTCTCCCGGATGTGGGGTGCATTTTGGCTGCCTTTTGGGCTGGAGCTTCTCGTGGTTTGAGGTCTGGCTTGCTCCACCCCCTGCTCTTGATATTCTCCTGGATGTGGGCTGCATTTTGGCTGCCTTTTGGGCTGGAGCTTCTCGTGGTTTGAGGCCTGGCTTGCTCCACCCCCTGCTCTTGAGATTCTCCCGGATGTGGGCTGCATTTTGGCTGCATTTTGGGCTGGATCTTCACAAGGTTTGAGGCCTGGCTTGCTCCAAACTCTGCCATTGAGATTCTCCCGGATGTGGGCTGCATTTTGGCTGATTCTTGGGCTGGAGCTTCTCGAGGTTTGAGGCCTGGCTTTCTCCACCCCCTGCTCTTGAGATTCTCCCGGAGGTGGGCTGCAATTTGGCTGCCTTTTGGGCTGGAGAATCTCGAGGTTTGAGGCCTGGCTTGCTCCACCCCCTGCTCTTGAGATTCTCCCGGATATGGGCTGGATTTTGTCTGCATTTTGGGCTGGAGCTTCTCGTGGTTTGAGGCCTGGCTTGCTCCACCCCCTGCTCTTGAGATTCACCCGGATGTGGGCTGGATTTTGGCTCCCTTTTGGGCTGGAGCTTCTCATGCTTTGAGGCCTGGCTTGCCTCACCCCCTGCTCTTGAGATTCTCCCGGATGTGGGCTGCATTTTGGCTGCATTTTGGGCTGGAGCTTCTCGAGGTTTGAGGCCTGGCTTCCTCCACCCCGTGCTCTTGCGATTCTCCAGGATGTGGGCTGCAGTTTGGCTGCCTTTAGGGCTGGAGCTTCTCGTGGTTTGAGGCCTGGCTTGCTCCACCCCCTGCTCTTGAGATTCTCCCGGATGTGGGCTGGATTTTGTCTGCATTTTGGGCTGGAGCTTCTTGTGGTTTGAGGCCTGGCTTGCTCCACCCTCTGCTCTTGAGATTCTCCTGGATGTGGGCTGCATTTTGGCTGCCTTTTGGGCTGGAGCTTCTCGTGGTTTGAGGCCTGGCTTGCTCCACCCCCTGCTCTTGAGATTCTCCTGGATGTGGGCTGCATTTTGGCTGCCTTTTGGGCTGGAGCTTCTCGTGGTTTGAGGCCTGGCTTGCTCCACCCCCTGCTCTTGAGATTCTCCTGGATGTGGGCTGCATTTTGGCTGCGTTTTGGGCTGGAGCTTCTCGTGGTTTGAGGCCTGGCTTGCTCCACCCCCTGCTCTTGAGATTCTCCCGGATGTGGGCTGCATTTTGGCTGCCTTTTGGGCTGGAGAATCTCGAGGTTTGAGGCCTGGCTTGCTCCACCCCCTGCTCCTGAGATTCTCCCGGATGTGGGCTGCATTTTGGCTGCATTTTGGGCTGGAGCTTCTCGTGGTTTGAGGCCTGGCTTGCTCCACCCCCTGCTCTTGAGATTCTCCCGGATGTGGGCTGGATTTTGGCTCCCTTTTGGGCTGGAGCTTCTCATGGTTTGAGGCCTGTCTTGCTCCACCCCCTGCTCTTGAGATTCTCCCGGATATGGGCTGGATTTTGTCTGAATTTTGGGCTGTGAGCTTCTCGTGGTTTGAGGCCTGGCTTGCTCCACCCCCTGCTCTTGAGATTCTCCCGGATGTGGGCTGGATTTTGGCTCCCTTTTGGGCTGGAGCTTCTCATGGTTTGAGGCCTGGCTTGCTCCACCCCCTGCTCTTGAGATTCTCCCGGATGTGGGCTGCATTTTGGCTGCATTTTGGGCTGGAGCTTCTCGTGGTTTGAGGCCTGGCTTCCTCCACCCCCTGCTCTTG
Organism: Rhynochetos jubatus; assembly: GCA_027574665.1. Lineage (NCBI taxonomy): Eukaryota > Metazoa > Chordata > Aves > Eurypygiformes > Rhynochetidae > Rhynochetos > Rhynochetos jubatus. Next base: position 3,110,315 of record JAQBHY010000071.1, read on the forward strand.
CGATTCTCCAGGATGTGGGCTGCATTTTGGCTGCTATTTGGGCTGGAGCTTCTCGTGGTTTGAGGCCTGGCTTGCTCCACCCCCTGCTCTTGAGATTCTCCCGGATGTGGGCTGGATTTTTTCTGCATTTTGGGCTGGAGCTTCTTGTGGTTTGAGGCCTGGCTTGCTCCACCCTCTGCTCTTGAGATTCTCCCGGATGTGGGCTGCATTTTGGCTGCCTTTTGGGCTGGAGCTTCTCGTGGTTTGAGGCCTGGCTTGCTCCACCCCCTGCTCTTGCGATTCTTCCGGATGTGGGCTGCATTTTGGCTGCCTTTTAGGGCTGGAGCTTCTTGTGGTTTGAGGCCTGGCTTGCTCCACCCCCTGCTCTTGATATTCTCCCGGATGTGGGCTGGGTTTTGGCTGCCTTTTGGGCTGGAGCTTCTCGTGGTTTGAGGCCTGGCTTGCTCCACCCCCTGCTCTTGAGATTCTCCCGGATGTGGGCTGCATTTTGGCTGCCTTTTGGGCTGGAGCTTCTCGTGGTTTGAGGCCTGGCTTGCTCCACCCCCTGCTCTTGAGATTCTCCCGGATGTGGGCTGCAATTTGGCTGTCTTTTGGGCTGGAGAATCTCTAGGTTTGAGGCCTGGCTTGCTCCACCCCCTGCTCTTGAGATTCTCCCGGATGTGGGCTGCATTTTGGCTGCATTTTGGGCTGGAGCTTCTCGTGGTTTGAGGCCTGCCTTGCTCCACCCCCTGCTCTTGAGATTCTCCTGGATGTGGGCTGGATTTTGGTTCCCTTTTGGGCTGGAGCTTCTCATGGTTTGAGGCCTGGCTTGCTCCACCCCCTGCTCTTGAGATTCTCCCGGATGTGGGCTGGATTTTGGTTGCCTTTTGGGCTGGAGCTTCTCATGGTTTGAGGCCTGGCTTGATCCACCCCCTGCTCTTGAAATTGTCGCGGATGTGGGCTGCATTTTGGCTGCCTTTTGGGCTGGAGCTTCTCGTGGTTTGAGGCCTGGCTTCCTCCACCCCCTGCTCTTGCGATCCTCCAGGATGTGGGCTGCATTTTGGCTGATTCTTGGGCTGGAGCTTCTCGTGGTTTGAGGCCTGGCTTGCTCCACCCCCTGCTCTTGAGATTCTCCCGTATGTGGGCTGCAATTTGGCTGCCTTTTGGGATGGAGAATCTCGAGGTTTGAGGCCTGCCTTGCTCCACCCCCTGCTCTTGATATTCTCCCGGATATGGGCTGGATTTTGTCTGCATTTTGGGCTGGAGCTTCTCGTGGTTTGAGGCCTGGCTTGCTCCACCCCCTGCTCTTGAGATTCTCCCGGATGTGGGCTGCATTTTGGCTGCCTTTTGGGCTGGAGCTTCTCGAGGTTTGAGGCCTGCCTTGCTCCAAGCCCTGCTCTTGAGATTCTCCCGGATGTGGGCTGCATTTTGGCTGCCTTTTGGGCTGGAGCTTCTCGAGGTTTGAGGCCTGGCTTGCTCCACCCCCTGCTCTTGAGATTCTCCCGGAGGTGGGCTGCATTTTGGCTGCATTTTGGGCTGGAGCTTCTCGTGGTTTGAGGCCTGGCTTGCTCCACCCCCTGCTCTTGAGATTCTCCCGGATGTGGGGTGCATTTTGGCTGCCTTTTGGGCTGGAGCTTCTCGTGGTTTGAGGTCTGGCTTGCTCCACCCCCTGCTCTTGATATTCTCCTGGATGTGGGCTGCATTTTGGCTGCCTTTTGGGCTGGAGCTTCTCGTGGTTTGAGGCCTGGCTTGCTCCACCCCCTGCTCTTGAGATTCTCCCGGATGTGGGCTGCATTTTGGCTGCATTTTGGGCTGGATCTTCACAAGGTTTGAGGCCTGGCTTGCTCCAAACTCTGCCATTGAGATTCTCCCGGATGTGGGCTGCATTTTGGCTGATTCTTGGGCTGGAGCTTCTCGAGGTTTGAGGCCTGGCTTTCTCCAACCCCTGCTCTTGAGATTCTCCCGGAGGTGGGCTGCAATTTGGCTGCCTTTTGGGCTGGAGAATCTCGAGGTTTGAGGCCTGGCTTGCTCCACCCCCTGCTCTTGAGATTCTCCCGGATATGGGCTGGATTTTGTCTGCATTTTGGGCTGGAGCTTCTCGTGGTTTGAGGCCTGGCTTGCTCCACCCCCTGCTCTTGAGATTCACCCGGATGTGGGCTGGATTTTGGCTCCCTTTTGGGCTGGAGCTTCTCATGCTTTGAGGCCTGGCTTGCCTCACCCCCTGCTCTTGAGATTCTCCCGGATGTGGGCTGCATTTTGGCTGCATTTTGGGCTGGAGCTTCTCGAGGTTTGAGGCCTGGCTTCCTCCACACCCTGCTCTTGCGATTCTCCAGGATGTGGGCTGCAGTTTGGCTGCCTTTAGGGCTGGAGCTTCTCGTGGTTTGAGGCCTGGCTTGCTCCACCCCCTGCTCTTGAGATTCTCCCGGATGTGGGCTGGATTTTGTCTGCATTTTGGGCTGGAGCTTCTTGTGGTTTGAGGCCTGGCTTGCTCCACCCTCTGCTCTTGAGATTCTCCTGGATGTGGGCTGCATTTTGGCTGCCTTTTGGGCTGGAGCTTCTCGTGGTTTGAGGCCTGGCTTGCTCCACCCCCTGCTCTTGAGATTCTCCTGGATGTGGGCTGCATTTTGGCTGCCTTTTGGGCTGGAGCTTCTCGTGGTTTGAGGCCTGGCTTGCTCCACTGCCTGCTCTTGATATTCTCCCGGATGTGGGCTGCATTTTGGCTGCGTTTTGGGCTGGAGCTTCTCGTGGTTTGAGGCCTGGCTTGCTCCACCCCCTGCTCTTGAGATTCTCCCGGATGTGGGCTGCAATTTGGCTGCCTTTTGGGCTGGAGAATCTCGAGGTTTGAGGCCTGGCTTGCTCCACCCCCTGCTCTTGAAATTCTCCCGGATGTGGGCTGCATTTTGGCTGCATTTTGGGCTGGAGCTTCTCGTGGTTTGAGGCCTGGCTTGCTCCACCCCCTGCTCTTGAGATTCTCCCGGATGTGGGCTGGATTTTGGCTCCCTTTTGGGCTGGAGCTTCTCATGGTTTGAGGCCTGTCTTGCTCCACCCCCTGCTCTTGAGATTCTCCCGGATATGGGCTGGATTTTGTCTGCATTTTGGGCTGTGAGCTTCTCGTGGTTTGAGGCCTGGCTTGCTCCACCCCCTGCTCTTGAGATTCTCCCGGATGTGGGCTGGATTTTGGCTCCCTTTTGGGCTGGAGCTTCTCATGGTTTGAGGCCTGGCTTGCTCCACCCCCTGCTCTTGAGATTCTCCCGGATGTGGGCTGCATTTTGGCTGCATTTTGGGCTGGAGCTTCTCGAGGTTTGAGGCCTGGCTTCCTCCACCCCCTGCTCTTGCGATTCTCCAGGATGTGGGCTGCATTTTGGCTGCTATTTGGGCTGGAGCTTCTCGTGGTTTGAGGCCTGGCTTGCTCCACCCCCTGCTCTTGAGATTCTCCCGGATGTGGGCTGGATTTTTTCTGCATTTTGGGCTGGAGCTTCTTGTGGTTTGAGGCCTGGCTTGCTCCACCCTCTGCTCTTGAGATTCTCCTGGATGTGGGCTGCATTTTTGCTGCCTTTTGGGCTGGAGCTTCTCGTGGTTTGAGGCCTGGCTTGCTCCACCCCCTGCTCTTGCGATTCTCCCGGATGTGGGCTGCATTTTGGCTGCCTTTTAGGGCTGGAGCTTCTTGTGGTTTGAGGCCTGGCTTGCTCCACCCCCTGCTCTTGATATTCTCCCGGATGTGGGCTGGGTTTTGGCTGCCTTTTGGGCTGGAGCTTCTCGTGGTTTGAGGCCTGGCTTGCTCCACCCCCTGCTCTTGAGATTCTCCCGGATGTGGGCTGCATTTTGGCTGCCTTTTGGGCTGGAGCTTCTCGTGGTTTGAGGCCTGGCTTGCTCCACCCCCTGCTCTTGAGATTCTCCCGGATGTGGGCTGCAATTTGGCTGTCTTTTGGGCTGGAGAATCTCTAGGTTTGAGGCCTGGCTTGCTCCACCCCCTGCTCTTGAGATTCTCCCGGATGTGGGCTGCATTTTGGCTGCCTTTTGGGCTGGAGCTTCTCGTGGTTTGAGGCCTGGCTTGCTCCACCCCCTGCTCTTGAGATTCTCCCGGATGTGGGCTGCAATTTGGCTGCCTTTTGGGCTGGAGAATCTCGAGGTTTGAGGCCTGGCTTGCTCCACCCCCTGCTCTTGAGATTCTCCCGGATGTGGGCTGCATTTTGGCTGCATTTTGGGCTGGAGCTTCTCATGGTTTGAGGCCTGGCTTGCTCCACCCCCTGCTCTTGAGATTCTCCCGGATGTGGGCTGCATTTTGGCTGCATTTTGGGCTGGAGCTTCTCGAGGTTTGAGGCCTGGCTTCCTCCACCCCCTGCTCTTGCGATTCTCCAGGATGTGGGCTGCATTTTGGCTGCCTTTAGGGCTGGAGCTTCTCGTGGTTTGAGGCCTGCCTTGCTCCACCCCCTGCTCTTGAGATTCTCCCGCATGTGGGCTGGATTTTGGCTGCCTTTTGGGCTGGAGCTTCTCATGGTTTGAGGCCTGGCTTGCTCCACCCCCTGCTCTTGAGATTCTCCCAGATGTGGGCTGCATTTTGGCTGCATTTTGGGCTGGAGCTTCTCGTGGTTTGAGGCCTGGCTTGCTCCACCCCCTGCTCTTGAGATTCTCCCGGATGTGGGCTGGATTTTCTCTGCATTTTGGGCTGGAGCTTCTTGTGGTTTGAGGCCTGGCTTCCTCCACCCTCTGCTCTTGAGATTCTCCTGGATGTGGGCTGCATTTTGGCTGCCTTTTGGGCTGGAGCTTCTTGTGGTTTGAGGCCTGGCTTGCTCCACCCCCTGCTCTTGCGATTCTTCCGGATGTGGGCTGCATTTTGGCTGCCTTTTAGGGCTGGAGCTTCTTGTGGTTTGAAGCCTGGCTTGCTCCACCCCCTGCTCTTGAGATTCTCCCGGATGTGGGCTGCAATTTGGCTGGCTTTTGGGCTGGAGAATCTCGAGGTTTGAGGCCTGGCTTGCTCCACCCCCTGCTATTGAGATTCTCCCGGATATGGGCTGGATTTTGTCTGCATTTTGGGCTGGAGCTTCTCGTGGTTTGAGGCCTGGCTTGCTCCACCCCCTGCTCTTGAGATTCTCCCGGATGTGGGCTGGATATTGGCTGCCTTTTGGGCTGGAGCTTCTCGAGGTTTGAGGCCTGGCTTGCTCCACCCCCTGCTCTTGAGATTCTCCCGGATGTGGGCTGCATTTTGGCTGGCTTTTGGGCTGGAGAATCTCGAGGTTTGAGGCCTGGCTTGCTCCACTCCCTGCTATTGAGATTCTCCCGGATATGGGCTGCATTTTGTCTGCATTTTGGGCTGGAGCTTCTCGTGGTTTGAGGCCTGGCTTGCTCCACCCCCTGCTCTTGAGATTCTCCCGGATGTTTGCTGCATTTTGGCTGCCTTTTGGGCTGGAGCTTCTCGAGGTTTGAGGCCTGGCTTGCTCCACCCCCTGCTCTTGCGATTCTCCTGGATGTGGGCTGCATTTTGGCTGCCTTTTGGGCTGGAGCTTCTCGTGGTTTGAGGCCTGGCTTGCTCCACCCCCTGCTCTTGATATTCTCCTGGATGTGGGCTGCATTTTGGCTGCCTTTTGGGCTGGAGCTTCTCGTGGTTTGAGGCCTGGCTTGCTCCACCCCCTGCTCTTGATATTCTCCTGGATGTGCGCTGCATTTTGGCTGCCTTTTGGGCTGGAGCTTCTCGTGGTTTGAGGCCTGCCTTGCTCCACCCCCTGCTCTTGAGATTCTCCCGGATGTGGGCTGCATTTTGGCTGCATTTTGAGCTGGAGCTTCTCGTGGTTTGAGGCCTGGCTTGCTCCACCCCCTGCTCTTGAGATTCTCCCGGATGTGGGCTGGATTTTGGCTGCATTTTGGGCTGGAGTTTCTTGTGGTTTGAGGCCTGGCTTTCTCCACCCCCTGCTCTTGAGATTCTCCCGGATGTGGGCTGCAATTTGGCTGCCTTTTGGGCTGGAGAATCTCGAGGTTTGAGGCCTGGCTTGCTCCACCCCCTGCTCTTGAGATTCTCCTGGATATGGTCTGGATTTTGTCTGCATTTTGGGCTGGAGCTTCTCGTGGTTTGAGGCCTGGCTTGCTCCACCCCCTGCTCTTGAGATTCTCCCGGATGTGGGCTGCATTTTGGCTGCATTTTGGGCTGGAGCTTCTCAAGGTTTGAGGCCTGGCTTGCTCCACCCCCTGCTCTTGAGATTCTTCTGGATGTGGGCTGCATTTTGGCTCCCTTTTGGGCTGGAGCTTCTCAAGGTTTGAGGCCTGGCTTGCTCCACCCCCTGCTCTTGAGATTCTTCTGGATGTGGGCTGCATTTTGGCTGCATTTTGGGCTGGAGCTTCTCGTGGTTTGAGGCCTGGCTTGCTCCACCACCTGCTCTTGAGATTCTCCCGGATGTGGGCTGCATTTTGGCTGCATTTTGGGCTGGAGCTTCTCGTGGTTTGAGGCCTTGCTTACTCCACCCCCTGCTCTTGCGATTCTTCCGGATGTGGGCTGCATTTTGGCTGCCTTTTAGGGCTGGAGCTTCTCATGGTTTGAGGCCTGGCTTGCTCCACCCCCTGCTCTTGATATTCTCCTGGATGTGGGCTGCATTTTGGCTGCCTTTTGGGCTGGAGATTCTCGTGCTTTGAGGCCTGGCTTGCTCCACCCCCTGCTCTTGATATTCTCCTGGATGTGTACTACATTTTGGCTGCCTTTTGGGCTGGAGCTTCTCGTGGTTTGAGGCCTGGCTTGCTCCACCCCCTGCTCTTGAGATTCTCCCGGAGGTGGCCTGCATTTGGGCTGCCTTTTGGGCTGGAGCTTCTCGTGGTTTGAGGCCTGGCTTGCTCCACCCCCTGCTCTTGAGATTCTCCCGGATGTGGGCTGCATTTTGGCTGCCTTTTGGGCTGGATCTTCACAAGGTTTGAGGCCTGGCTTGCTCCAAACTCTGCCATTGAGATTCTCCCGGAGGTGGGCTGCATTCAGGCTGCATTTAGGGCTGGAGCTTCTCGAGGTTTGAGGCCTGCCTTGCTCCAACCCCTGCTCTTGAGATTCTCCCGGATGTGGGCTGCATTTTGGCTGCCTTTAGGGCTGGAGATTCTCGTGGTTTGAGGCCTGGCTTGCTCCACCCCCTGCTCTTGAGATTCTCCCGGAGCTGGGCTGCATTTTGGCTGCTTTTTGGGCTGGAGCTTCTCATGGTTTGAGGCCTGGCTTGCTCCACCCCCTGCTCTTGAGATTCTCCCGGATGTGGGCTGCATTTTGGCTGCCTTTTGGGCTGGAGCTTCTCGTGGTTTGAGGCCTGGCTTGCTCCACCCCCTGCTCTTGAGATTCTCCTGGATGTCGGCTGGATTTTGGCTGCATTTTGGACTGGATCTTCACAAGGTTTGAGACCTGGCTTGCTCCAAATTCTGCCATTGAGATTCTCCCGGAGGTGGGCTGCATTTTGGCTGATTTTTGGGCTGGAGCTTCTCGAGGTTTGACGCCTGGCTTGCTCCACCCCCTGCTCTTGAGATTCTCCCGGATGTGGGCTGGATTTTGGCTGCATTTTGGGCTGGAGTTTCTTGTGGTTTGAGGCCTGGCTTTCTCCACCCCCTGCTCTTGAGATTCTCCCGGATGTGGGCTGCAATTTGGCTGCCTTTTGGGCTGGAGAATCTCGAGGTTTGAGGCCTGGCTTGCTCCACCCCCTGCTCTTGAGATTCTCCCGGATATGGGCTGGATTTTGTCTGCATTTTGGGCTGGAGCTTCTCGTGGTTTGAGGCCTGTCTTGCTCCACCCCCTGCTCTTGAGATTCTCCCGGATGTGGGCTGGATTTTGGCTCCCTTTTGGGCTGGAGCTTCTCAAGGTTTGAGGCCTGGCTTGCTCCACCCCCTGCTCTTGAGATTCTTCTGGATGTGGGCTGCATTTTGGCTCCCTTTTGGGCTGGAGCTTCTCAAGGTTTGAGGCCTGGCTTGCTCCACCCCCTGCTCTTGAGATTCTTCTGGATGTGGGCTGCATTTTGGCTGCCTTTTGGGCTGGAGCTTCTCGTGGTTTGAGGCCTGGCTTGCTCCACCACCTGCTCTTGAGATTCTCCTGGATGTGGGCTGCATTTTGGCTGCCTTTTGGGCTGGAGCTTCTCGTGGTTTGAGGCCTTGCTTACTCCACCCCCTGCTCTTGCGATTCTTCCGGATGTGGGCTGCATTTTGGCTGCCTTTTAGGGCTGGAGCTTCTCATGGTTTGAGGCCTGGCTTGCTCCACCCCCTGCTCTTGATATTCTCCTGGATGTGGGCTGCATTTTGGCTGCCTTTTGGGCTGGAGATTCTCGTGCTTTGAGGCCTGGCTTGCTCCACCCCCTGCTCTTGATACTCTCCTGGATGTGTACTACATTTTGGCTGCCTTTTGGGCTGGAGCTTCTCGTGGTTTGAGGCCTGGCTTGCTCCACCCCCTGCTCTTGAGATTCTCCCGGAGGTGGCCTGCATTTTGGCTGCCTTTTGGGCTGGAGCTTCTCGTGGTTTGAGGCCTGGCTTGCTCCACCCCCTGCTCTTGAGATTCTCCCGGATGTGGGCTGCATTTTGGCTGCCTTTTGGGCTGGATCTTCACAAGGTTTGAGGCCTGGCTTGCTCCAAACTCTGCCATTGAGATTCTCCCGGAGGTGGGCTGCATTTAGGCTGCATTTAGGGCTGGAGCTTCTCGAGGTTTGAGGCCTGGCTTGCTCCACCCCCTGCTCTTGAGATTCTCCCGGATGTGGGCTGCATTTTGGCTGCCTTTAGGGCTGGAGATTCTCGTGGTTTGAGGCCTGGCTTGCTCCACCCCCTGCTCTTGAGATTCTCCCGGAGCTGGGCTGCATTTTGGCTGCTTTTTGGGCTGGAGCTTCTCATGGTTTGAGGCCTGGCTTGCTCCACCCCCTGCTCTTGAGATTCTCCCGGATGTGGGCTGCATTTTGGCTGCCTTTTGGGCTGGAGCTTCTCGTGGTTTGAGGCCTGGCTTGCTCCACCCCCTGCTCTTGAGATTCTCCTGGATGTCGGCTGGATTTTGGCTGCATTTTGGACTGGATCTTCACAAGGTTTGAGACCTGGCTTGCTCCAAATTCTGCCATTGAGATTCTCCCGGAGGTGGGCTGCTTTTTGGCTGATTTTTGGGCTGGAGCTTCTCGAGGTTTGACGCCTGGCTTGCTCCACCCCCTGCTCTTGAGATTCTCCCGGATGTGGGCTGGATTTTGGCTGCATTTTGGGCTGGAGTTTCTTGTGGTTTGAGGCCTGGCTTTCTCCACCCCCTGCTCTTGAGATTCTCCCGGATGTGGGCTGCAATTTGGCTGCCTTTTGGGCTGGAGAATCTCGAGGTTTGAGGCCTGGCTTGCTCCACCCCCTGCTCTTGAGATTCTCCCGGATATGGGCTGGATTTTGTCTGCATTTTGGGCTGGAGCTTCTCGTGGTTTGAGGCCTGGCTTGCTCCACCCCCTGCTCTTGAGATTCTCCCGGATGTGGGCTGGATTTTGGCTCCCTTTTGGGCTGGAGCTTCTCAAGGTTTGAGGCCTGGCTTGCTCCACCCCCTGCTCTTGAGATTCTTCTGGATGTGGGCTGCATTTTGGCTCCCTTTTGGGCTGGAGCTTCTCAAGGTTTGAGGCCTGGCTTGCTCCACCCCTGCTCTTGAGATTCTTCTGGATGTGGGCTGCATTTTGGCTGCCTTTTGGGCTGGAGCTTCTCGTGGTTTGAGGCCTGGCTTGCTCCACCACCTGCTCTTGAGATTCTCCTGGATGTGGGCTGCATTTTGGCTGCCTTTTGGGCTGGAGCTTCTCGTGGTTTGAGGCCTTGCTTACTCCACCCCCTGCTCTTGCGATTCTTCCGGATGTGGGCTGCATTTTGGCTGCCTTTTAGGGCTGGAGCTTCTCATGGTTTGAGGCCTGGCTTGCTCCACCCCCTGCTCTTGATATTCTCCTGGATGTGGGCTGCATTTTGGCTGCCTTTTGGGCTGGAGATTCTCGTGCTTTGAGGCCTGGCTTGCTCCACCCCCTGCTCTTGATACTCTCCTGGATGTGTACTACATTTTGGCTGCCTTTTGGGCTGGAGCTTCTCGTGGTTTGAGGCCTGGCTTGCTCCACCCCCTGCTCTTGAGATTCTCCCGGAGGTGGCCTGCATTTTGGCTGCCTTTTGGGCTGGAGCTTCTCGTGGTTTGAGGCCTGGCTTGCTCCACCCCCTGCTCTTGAGATTCTCCCGGATGTGGGCTGCATTTTGGCTGCCTTTTGGGCTGGATCTTCACAAGGTTTGAGGCCTGGCTTGCTCCAAACTCTGCCATTGAGATTCTCCCGGAGGTGGGCTGCATTTAGGCTGCATTTAGGGCTGGAGCTTCTCGAGGTTTGAGGCCTGGCTTGCTCCACCCCCTGCTCTTGAGATTCTCCCGGATGTGGGCTGCATTTTGGCTGCCTTTAGGGCTGGAGATTCTCGTGGTTTGAGGCCTGGCTTGCTCCACCCCCTGCTCTTGAGATTCTCCCGGAGCTGGGCTTCATTTTGGCTGCTTTTTGGGCTGGAGCTTCTCATGGTTTGAGGCCTGGCTTGCTCCACCCCCTGCTCTTGAGATTCTCCCGGATGTGGGCTGCATTTTGGCTGCCTTTTGGGCTGGAGCTTCTCGTGGTTTGAGGCCTGGCTTGCTCCACTCCCTGCTCTTGAGATTCTCCCAGATGTGGGCTGCATTTTGGCTGCATTTTTGGGCTTGAGCTTCTAATGGTTTGAGGCCTGGCTTGCTCCACCCTCTGCTCTTGATATTCTCCCGGATATGGGCTGCATTTTGGCTGCCTTTTGGGCTGGAGTTTCTCGAGGTTTGAGGCCTGGCTTGCTCCACCCCCTGCTCTTGATATTCTCCCGGATGTGGGCTGCATTTTGGCTGCCTTTTGGGCTGGACCTTCTCGTGGTTTGAGGCCTGGCTTGCTCCACCCCCTGCTCTTGAGATTCTCCCGGATATGGTCTGGATTTTGGCTCCCTTTTGGGCTGGAGCTTCTCATGGTTTGAGGCCTGGCTTGCTCCACCCTCTGCTCTTGAGATTCTCCCGGATGTGGGCTGAATTTTGGCTGCATTTTGGGCTGGAGATTCTCGTGGTTTGAGGCCTGGCTTGCTCCCCCCCCTGCTCTTGAGATTCTCCCGGATGTGGGCTGGATTTTGTCTGCATTTTGGTCTGGAGCTTCTTGTGGTTTGAGGCCTGGCTTGCTCCACCCCCTGCTCTTGAGATTCTCCTGGATGTGGGCTGCATTTTGGCTGCCTTTTGGGCTGGATCTTCACAAGGTTTGAGGCCTGGCTTTCTCCACCCCCTGCTCTTGAGATTCTCCCGGAGCTGGGCTGCATTTTGGCTGCTTTTTGGGCTGGAGCTTCTCATGGTTTGAGGCCTGGCTTGCTCCACCCCCTGCTCTTGAGATTCTCCCGGATGTGGACTGCATTTTGGCTGCCTGTTGGGCTGGAGGTTCTCGTGGTTTGAGGCCTGGCTTGCTCCACCCCCTGCTCTTGAGATTCTCCCGGATGTGGGCTGCATTTTGGCTGCATTTTTGGGCTTGAGCTTCTCATGGTTTGAGGCCTGGCTTGCTCCACCCTCTGCTCTTGATATTCTCCCGGATATGGGCTGCATTTTGGCTGCCTTTTGGGCTGGAGCTTCTCGAGGTTTGAGGCCTGGCTTGCTCCACCCCCTGCTCTTGATATTCTCCCGGATGTGGGCTGCATTTAGGCTGCCTTTTGGGCTGGAGCTTCTCGTGGTTTGAGGCCTGGCTTGCTCCACCCCCTGCTCTTGAGATTCTCCCGGATGTTTGCTGCATTTTGGCTGACTTTTGGGCTGGAGCTTCTCGATGTTTGAGGCCTGCCTTGCTCCACCCACTGCTCTTGAGATTCTCCCGGATGTGGGCTGCATTTTGGCTGCCTTTTGGGCTGGAGCTTCTCGTGGTTTGAGGCCTGGCTTGCTCCACCCCCTGCTCTTGAGATTCTCCCGGAGGTGGGCTGCATTTTGGCTGCCTTTTGGGCTGGAGCTTCTCGTGGTTTGAGGCCTAGCTTGCTCCACCCCCTGCTCTTGAGATTCTCCTGGATGTGGGCTGCATTTTGGCTGCAGTTTGGGCTGGAACTTCTCGTGGATTGAGGCCTGGCTTGCTCCACCCCCTGCTCTTGAGATTCTCCTGGATGTGGGCTGCATTTTGGCTGCAGTTTGGGCTGGAGCTTCTCGTGGTTTGAGGCCTGGCTTGCTCCACCCCCTGCTCTTGAAATTGTCCCGGATGTGGGCTGCATTTTGGCTGCATATTGGGCTGGAGCTTCTCGAGGTTTGAGGCCTGGCTTCCTCCACCCCCTGCTCTTGCGATTCTCCAGGATTTGGGCTGCATTTTGGCTGCCTTTTGGGCTGGAGCTTCTCGTGGTTTGAGGCCTGCCTTGCTCCACCCCCTGCTCTTGAGATTCTCCCGGATGTGGGCTGGATTTTGGCTCCCTTTTGGGCTGGAGCTTCTCATGGTTTGAGGCCTGGCTTGCTCCACCCCCTGCTCTTGAGATTCTCCCGGATGTGGGCTGCATTTTGGCTGCATTTTGGGCTGGAGCTTCTCGTGGTTTGAGGCCTGGCTTGCTCCCCCCCCTGCTCTTGAGTTTCTCCCGGATGTGGGCTGGATTTTGTCTGCATTTTGGGCTGGAGCTTCTTGTGGTTTGAGGCCTGGCTTGCTCCACCCCCTGCTCTTGAGATTCTCCTGGATGTGGGCTGCATTTTGGCTGCCTTTTGGGCTGGAGCTTCTTGTGGTTTGAGGCCTTGCTTACTCCACCCCCTGCTCTTGCGATTCTTCCGGAGGTGGCCTGCATTTGGGCTGCCTTTTGGGCTGGAGCTTCTCGTGGTTTGAGGCCTGGCTTGCTCCACCCCCTGCTCTTGAGATTCTCCCGGATGTGGGCTGCATTTTGGCTGCCTTTTGGGCTGGAGCTTCACAAGGTTTGAGGCCTGGCGTGCTCCAAACTCTGCCATTGAGATTCTCCCGGAGGTGGGCTGCATTTAGGCTGCATTTAGGGCTGGAGCTTCTCGAGGTTTGAGGCCTGGCTTTCTCCACCCCCTGCTCTTGAGATTCTCCCGGAGCTGGGCTGCATTTTGGCTGCTTTTTGGGCTGGAGCTTCTCATGGTTTGAGGCCTGGCTTGCTCCACCCCCTGCTCTTGAGATTCTCCCGGATGTGGGCTGCATTTTGGCTGCCTTTTGGGCTGGAGCTTCTCGTGGTTTGAGGCCTGGCTTTCTCCACCCCCTGCTCTTGAGATTCTCCCGGATGTGGGCTGCATTTTGGCTGCATTTTTGGGCTTGAGCTTCTCATGGTTTGAGGCCTGGCTTGCTCCACCCTCTGCTCTTGATATTCTCCCGGATATGGGCTGCATTTTGGCTGCCTTTTGGGCTGGAGCTTCTCGAGGTTTGAGGCCTGGCTTGCTCCACCCCCTGCTCTTGAGATTCTCCCGGATGTGGGCTGCATTTAGGCTGCCTTTTGGGCTGGAGCTTCTCGTGGTTTGAGGCCTGGCTTGCTCCACCCCCTGCTCTTGAGATTCTCCCGGATGTGGGCTGCATTTTGGCTGCCTTTTGGGCTGGAGCTTCTCGATGTTTGAGGCCTGCCTTGCTCCACCCACTGCTCTTGAGATTCTCCCGGATGTGGGCTGCATTTTGGCTGCATTTTGGGCTGGAGCTTCTCGTGGTTTGAGGCCTGGCTTGCTCCACCCCCTGCTCTTGAGATTCTCCCGGAGGTGGGCTGCATTTTGGCTGCCTTTTGGGCTGGAGCTTCTCGTGGTTTGAGGCCTAGCTTGCTCCACCCCCTGCTCTTGAGATTCTCCTGGATGTGGGCTGCATTTTGGCTGCAGTTTGACTGGAACTTCTCGTGGATTGAGGCCTGGCTTGCTCCACCCCCTGCTCTTGAGATTCTCCTGGATGTGGGCTGCATTTTGGCTGCAGTTTGGGCTGGAGCTTCTCGTGGTTTGAGGCCTGGCTTGCTCCACCCCCTGCTCTTGAAATTGTCCCGGATGTGGGCTGCATTTTGGCTGCATTTTGGGCTGGAGCTTCTCGAGGTTTGAGGCCTGGCTTCCTCCACCCCCTGCTCTTGCGATTCTCCAGGATGTGGGCTGCATTTTGGCTGCCTTTTGGGCTGGAGCTTCTCGTGGTTTGAGGCCTGCCTTGCTCCACCCCCTGCTCTTGAGATTCTCCCAGATGTGGGCTGGATTTTGGCTCCCTTTTGGGCTGGAGCTTCTCATGGTTTGAGGCCTGGCTTGCTCCACCCCCTGCTCTTGAGATTCTCCCGGATGTGGGCTGCATTTTGGCTGCATTTTGGGCTGGAGCTTCTCGTGGTTTGAGGCCTGGCTTGCTCCCCCCCCTGCTCTTGAGATTCTCCCGGATGTGGGCTGGATTTTGTCTGCATTTTGGGCTGGAGCTTCTTGTGGTTTGAGGCCTGGCTTGCTCCACCCCCTGCTCTTGAGATTCTCCTGGATGTGGGCTGCATTTTGGCTGCATTTTGGGCTGGAGCTTCTCGTGGTTTGAGGCCTTGCTTACTCCACCCCCTGCTCTTGCGATTCTTCCGGATGTGGGCTGCATTTTGGCTGCCTTTTAGGGCTGGAGCTTCTCATGGTTTGAGGCCTGGCTTGCTCCACCCCCTGCTCTTGATATTCTCCTGGATGTGGGCTGCATTTTGGCTGCCTTTTGGGCTGGAGATTCTCGTGCTTTGAGGCCTGGCTTGCTCCACCCCCTGCTCTTGATATTCTCCTGGATGTGGGCTACATTTTGGCTGCCTTTTGGGCTGGAGCTTCTCGTGGTTTGAGGCCTGGCTTGCTCCACCCCCTGCTCTTGAGATTCTCCCGGAGGTGGCCTGCATTTGGGCTGCCTTTTGGGCTGGAGCTTCTCGTGGTTTGAGGCCTGGCTTGCTCCACCCCCTGCTCTTGAGATTCTCCCGGATGTGGGCTGCATTTTGGCTGCCTTTTGGGCTGGATCTTCACAACGTTTGAGGCCTGGCTTGCTCCAAACTCTGCCATTGAGATTCTCCCGGATGTGGGCTGCATTTAGGCTGCATTTAGGGCTGGAGCTTCTCGAGGTTTGAGGCCTGGCTTGCTCCACCCCCTGCTCTTGAGATTCTCCCGGATGTGGGCTGCATTTTGGCTGCCTTTAGGGCTGGAGATTCTCATGGTTTGAGGCCTGGCTTTCTCCACCCCCTGCTCTTGAGATTCTCCCGGAGCTGGGCTGCATTTTGGCTGCTTTTTGGGATGGAGCTTCTCGTGGTTTGAGGCCTAGCTTGCTCCACCCCCTGCTCTTGAGATTCTCCTGGATGTGGGCTGCATTTTGGCTGCAGTTTGGGCTGGAACTTCTCGTGGATTGAGGCCTGGCTTGCTCCACCCCCTGCTCTTGAGATTCTCCTGGATGTGGGCTGCATTTTGGCTGCAGTTTGGGCTGGAGCTTCTCGTGGTTTGAGGCCTGGCTTGCTCCACCCCCTGCTCTTGAAATTGTCCCGGATGTGGGCTGCATTTTGGCTGCCTTTTGGGCTGGAGCTTCTTGTGGTTTGAGGCCTGGCTTGCTCCACCCCCTGGTCTTGAGATTCTCCCGGATGTGGGCTGCATTTTGGCTGCCTTTTGGGCTGGAGCTTCTCATGGTTTGAGGCCTTGCTTGCTCCACCCCCTGCTCTTTGAATTGTCCCGGATGTGGGCTGCATTTTGGCTGCCTTTAAGGCTAGAGAATCTCGAGGTTTGAGGCCTGGCTTCCTCCACCCCCTGCTCTTGAGATTCTCCCGGATTTGGGCTGGATTTTTGCTGCCTTTTGGGCTGGAGCTTCTTGTGGTTTGAGGCCTGGCTTGCTCCACCCCCTGCTCTTGAGATTCTCCCGGATGTGGGCTGCATTTTGGCTGCCTTTTGGGCTGGAGCTTCTCGTGGTTTGAGGCCTGGCTTGCTCCACCCCCTGCTCTTGATATACTCTCGGATGTGGGCTGGATTTTTGCTGCCTTTTGGGCTGGAGCTTCTCATGGTTTGAGGCCTGGCTTGCTCCACCCTGTGCTCTTGATGTTCTCCCGGATGTGGCCTGCATTTTGGCTGCCTTTTGGACTGGAGCTTCTCGTGGTTTGAGGCCTGGCTTGCTCCACCCCCTGCTCTTGAGATTCTCCCGGAGGTGGGCTGCATTTTGGCTGCCTTTTGGGCTAGAGCTTCTCGTGGTTTGAGGCCTGGCTTGCTCCACCCCCTGCTCTTGAGATTCTCCCGGATGTGGGCTGAATTTTGGCTGCCTTTTGGGCTGGAGCTTCTCGTGGTTTGAGGCCTGGCTTGCTCCACCCCCTGCTCTTGAGATTCTCCCGGATGTGGGCTGCATTTTGGCTCCATTTTGGGCTGGAGCTTCTCAAGGTTTGAGGCCTGGCTTGCTCCACCCCCTGCTCTTGAGATTCTCCCGGATGTGGGCTGCATTTTGGCTGCCTGTTGGGCTGGAGCTTCTCATGGTTTGAGGCCTTGCTTGCTCCACCCCCTGCTCTTTGAATTGTCCCGGATGTGGGCTGCATTTTGGCTGCCTTTAAGGCTAGAGAATCTCGAGGTTTGAGGCCTGGCTTCCTCCACCCCCTGCTCTTGAGATTCTCCCGGATTTGGGCTGGATTTTTGCTGCCTTTTGGGCTGGAGCTTCTTGTGGTTTGAGGCCTGGCTTGCTCCACCCCCTGCTCTTGAGATTCTCCCGGATGTGGGCTGCATTTTGGCTGCCTTTTGGGCTGGAGCTTCTCGTGGTTTGAGGCCTGGCTTGCTCCACCCCCTGCTCTTGATATACTCTCGGATGTGGGCTGCATTTTTGCTGCCTTTTGGGCTGGAGCTTCTCATGGTTTGAGGCCTGGATGCTCCACCCTGTGCTCTTGATGTTCTCCCGGATGTGGCCTGCATTTTGGCTGCCTTTTGGACTGGAGCTTCTCATGGTTTGAGGCCTGGCTTGCTCCACCCCCTGCTCTTGATATTCTCCCGGATGTGGGCTGCATTTTGGCTGCCTTTTGGGCTGGAGCTTCTCGTGGTTTGAGGCCTGCCTTGCTCCACCCCCTGCTCTTGAGATTCTCCCGGATGTGGGCTGCATTTTGGCTGCCTTTTGGGCTGGAGCTTCTCGTGGTTTGAGGCCTGGCTTGCTCCACCCCCTGCTCTTGAGATTCTCCCGGATGTGGGCTGCATTTTGGCTGCCTTTTGGGCTGGAGCTTCTCGTGGTTTGAGGCCTGGCTTGCTCCACCCCCTGCTCTTGAGATTCTCCCGGAGGTGGGCTGCATTTTGGCTGCCTTTTGGGCTGGAGCTTCTCGTGGTTTGAGGCCTGGCTTGCTCCACCCCCTGCTCTTGAGATTCTCCCGGATGTGGGCTGCATTTTGGCTGCCTTTTGGGCTGGAGCTTCTCGTGGTTTGAGGCCTGGCTTCCTCCACCCCCTGCTCTTGAGATTCTCCCGGATGTGGGCTGCATTTTGGCTGCCTTTTGGGCTGGAGCTTGTCGTGGTTTGAGGCCTGGCTTGCTCCACCCCCTGCTCTTGAGATTCTCCCGGATGTGGGCTGGATTTGGGCTGCATTTTGGGCTGGAGAATCTCGAGGTTTGATTCCTGGCTTGCTCCACCCCCTGCTCTTGAGATTCTCCCGGATGTGCGCTGGATTTTGGCTGCCTTTTGGGCTGGAGTTTCTCGTGGTTTGAGGCCTTGCTTGCTCCACCCCCTGCTCTTGAAATTGTCCCGGATGTGGGCTGCATTTTGGCTGCCTTTTGGGCTTGAGCTTCTTGTGGTTTGAGGCCTTGCTTGCTCCACCCCCTGCTCTTGAGATTCTCCCGGATGTGGGCTGCATTTTGTCTGCCTTTTGGGCTGGAGCTTCTTGTGGTTTGAGGCCTGGCTTGCTCCACCCCCTGCTCTTGAGATTCTCCCGGATGTGGGCTGGATTTTGGCTGCATTTTGGGCTGGAGCTTCTCGTGGTTTGAGGCCTGGCTTGCTCCACCCCCTGCTCTTGAGATTCTCCCGGATGTGGGCTGCCTTTTGGCTGCCTTTTGGGCTGGAGCTTCTCGTGGTTTGACGCCTGGCTTGCTCCACCCCCTGCTCTTGAGATTCTCCCGGAGGTGGGCTGCATTTTGGCTGCCTTTTGGACTGGAGCTTGTCGTGGTTTGAGGCCTGCCTTGCTCCACCCCCTGCTCTTGAGATTCTCCCGGATGTGGGCTGCATTTTGGCTGCCTTTAGGGCTGGAGCTTCTCGAGGTTTGAGGCCTGCCTTGCTCCACCCCCTGCTCTTGAGATTCTCCCGGATGTGGGCTGCATTTTGGCTGCCTTTTGGGCTGGAGCTTCTCGTGGTTTGAGGCCTGGCTTGCTCCACCCCCTGCTCTTGAGATTCTCCCGGAGGTGGGCTGCATTTTGGCTGCCTTTTGGGCTGGAGCTTGTCGTGGTTTGAGGCCTGCCTTGCTCCACCCCCTGCTCTTGAGATTCTCCCGGATGTGGGCTGCATTTTGGCTGCCTTTAGGGCTGGAGCTTCTCGAGGTTTGAGGCCTGGCTTGCTCCACCCCCTGCTCTTGAGATTCTCCCGGATGTGGGCTGCATTTTGGCTGCCTTTTGGGCTGGAGAATCTCGAGGTTTGAGGCCTGCCTTGCTCCACCCCCTGCTCTTGATATTCTCCCGGATGTGGGCTGCATTTTGTCTGCATTTTGGGCTGGAGCTTCTCGTGGTTTGAGGCCTGGCTTGCTCCACCCCCTGCTCTTGAGATTCTCCCAGATGTGGGCTGCATTTTGGCTGCCTTTTGGGCTGGAGCTTCTCGTGGTTTGAGGCCTGGCTTGCTCCACCCCCTGCTCTTGAGATTCTCCCGCATGTGGGCTGCATTTTGGCTGCCTTTTGGGCTGGAGAACCTCGAGGTTTGAGGCCTGCCTTCCTCCACCCCCTGCTCTTGAGATTCTCCCGGATGTGGGCTGGATTTTTGCTGCCTTTTGGGCTGGAGCTTCTCGTGGTTTGAGGCCTGGCTTGCTCCACCCCCTGCTCTTGAGATTCTCCTGGATGTGGGCTGCATTTTGGCTGCCTTTTGGGCTGGAGCTTCTCATGGTTTGAGGCCTGGCTTGCTCCACCCCCTGCTCTTGAGATTCTCCCGGATGTGGGCTGCATTTTGGCTGCCTTTTGGGCTGGAGCTTCTCGTGGTTTGAGGCCTGGCTTGCTCCACCCCCTGCTCTTTATATACTCTCGGATGTGGGCTGGATTTTTGCTGCCTTTTGGGCTGGAGCTTCTCATGGTTTGAGGCCTGGCTTGCTCCACCCTGTGCTCTTGATGTTCTCCCGGATGTGGGCTGCATTTTGGCTACCTTTTGGACTGGAGCTTCTCATGGTTTGAGGCCTGGCTTGCTCCACCCCCTGCTCTTGATATTCTCCCGGATGTGGGCTGCATTTTGGCTGCCTTTTGGGCTGGAGCTTCTCGTGGTTTGAGGCCTGCCTTGCTCCACCCCCTGCTCTTGAGATTCTCCCGGATGTGGGCTGCATTTTGGCTGCCTTTTGGGCTGGAGCTTCTCGTGGTTTGAGGCCTGGCTTGCTCCACCCCCTGCTCTTGAGATTCTCCCGGATGTGGGCTGCATTTTGGCTGCCTTTTGGGCTGGAGCTTCTCGTGGTTTGAGGCCTGCCTTTCTCCACCCCCTGCTCTTGAGATTCTCCAGGAGGTGGGCTGCATTTTGGCTGCCTTTTGGGCTGGAGCTTCTCGTGGTTTGAGGCCTGGCTTGCTCCACCCCCTGCTCTTGAGATTCTCCCGGATGTGGGCTGCATTTTGGCTGCCTTTTGGGCTGGAGCTTCTCGTGGTTTGAGGCCTGGCTTCCTCCACCCCCTGCTCTTGAGATTCTCCCGGATGTGGGCTGCATTTTGGCTGCCTTTTGGGCTGGAGCTTGTCGTGGTTTGAGGCCTGGCTTGCTCCACCCCCTGCTCTTGATATTCTCCCGGAGGTGGGCTGCATTTTGGCTGCCTTTTGGGCTGGAGCTTCTCGTGGTTTTAGGCGGGGCTTGCTCCACCCCCTGCTCTTGAGATTCTCCCGGATGTGGGCTGGATTTGGGCTGCCTTTTGGGCTGGAGAATCTCGAGGTTTGAGGCCTGCCTTGCTCCACCCCCTGCTCTTGATGTTCTCCCGGATCTGGGCTGCATTTTGTCTGCATTTTGGGCTGGAGCTTCTCGTGGTTTGAGGCCTGGCTTCCTCCACCCCCTGCTCTTGAGATTCTCCCGGAGGTGGGCTGCATTTTGGCTGCTTTTTGGGCTGGAGCTTCTCGTGGTTTGAGGCCTGGCTTGCTCCACCCTCTGCTCTTGAGATTCTCCTGGATGTGGGCTGCATTTTGGCTGCAGTTTGGGCTGGAGCTTCTCGTGGATTGAGGCCTGGCTTGCTCCACCCCCTGCTCTTGAGATTCTCCTGTATGTGGGCTGCATTTTGGCTGCAGTTTGGGCTGGAGCTTCACGTGGTTTGAGGCCTGGCTTGCTCCACCCCCTGCTCTTGATATTCCCCTGGATGTGGGCTGCATTTTGGCTGCATTTTGGGCTGGAGAATCTCGAGGTTAGATTCCTGGCTTGCTCCACCCCCTGCTCTTGAGATTCTCCCGCATGTGCGCTGGATTTTGGCTGCCTTTTGGGCTGGAGTTTCTCATGGTTTGAGGCCTTGCTTGCTCCACCCCCTGCTCTTGAAATTGTCCCGGATGTGGGCTGCATTTTGGCTGCCTTTTGGGCTTGAGCTTCTTGTGGTTTGAGGCCTTGTTGCTCCACCCCCTGCTCTTGAGATTCTCCCGGATGTGGGCTGCATTTTGTCTGCCTTTTGGGCTGGAGCTTCTTGTGGTTTGAGGCCTGGCTTGCTCCACCCCCTGCTCTTGAGATTCTCCCGGATGTGGGCTGGATTTTGGCTGCATTTTGGGCTGGAGCTTCTCGTGGTTTGAGGCCTGGATTGCTCCACCCCCTGCTCTTGAGATTCTCCCGGATGTGGGCTGCCTTTTGGCTGCCTTTTGGGCTGGAGCTTCTCGTGGTTTGAGGCCTGGCTTGCTCCACCCCCTGCTCTTGAGATTCTCCCGGAGGTGGGCTGCATTTTGGCTGCCTTTTGGGCTGGAGAACCTCGAGGTTTGAGGCCTGCCTTCCTCCACCCCCTGCTCTTGAGATTCTCCCGGATGTGGGCTGCATTTTGGCTGCCTTTTGGGCTGGAACTTCTCGTGGTTTGAGGCCTGGCTTGCTCCACCCCCTGCTCTTGATATTCTCCCGGAGGTGGGCTGCATTTTGGCTGCCTTTTGGGCTGGAGCTTCTCGTGGTTTGAGGCCTAGCTTCCTCCACCCCCTGCTCTTGAGATTCTCCCGGATGTGGGCTGCATTTTGGCTGCATTTTGGGCTGGAGAATCTCGAGGTTTGAGGCCTGGCTTGCTCCACCCCCTGCTTTTGAGATTCTCCCGGATGTGGGCTGCATTTTGGCTGCCTTTTGGGCTGGAGCTTCTTGTGGTTTGAGGCCTGGCTTGCTCCACCCCCTGCTCTTGACATTCTCCCGGATGTGGGCTGCATTTTGGCTGCCTGTTGGGCTGGAGCTTCTCATGGTTTGAGGCCTGGCTTGCTCCACCTCCTTCTCTTTGAATTGTCCCAGATGTGTTCTGCATTTTGGCTGCCTTTAAGGCTAGAGAATCTCGAGGTTTGAGGCCTGGCTTCCTCCACCCCCTGCTCTTGAGATTCTCCCGGATGTGGGCTGGATTTTTGCTGCCTTTTGGGCTGGAGCTTCTCGTGGTTTGAGGCCTGGCTTGCTCCACCCCCTGCTCTTGAGATTCTCCCGGATGTGGGCTGCATTTTGGCTGCATTTTGGGCTGGAGCTTCCCGTGGTTTGAGGCCTGGCTTGCTCCACCCCCTGCTCTTGATATTCTCCCGGATGTGGGCTGGATTTTGGCTGCCTTTTGGGCTGGAGCTTCTCGTGGTTTGAGGCCTGGCTTGCTCCACCCCCTGCTCTTGAGATTCTCCTGGATGTGGTCTGCATTTTGGCTGCCTTTTGGGCTGGAGATTCTCGGTGTTTGAGGCCTGGCTTGCTCCACCCCCTGCTCTTGAGATTCTCCCTGATGTGGGCTGGATTTTGGCTGCCTTTTGGGCTGGAGCTTCTCGTGGTTTGAGGCCTGGCTTGCTCCACCCCCTGCTCTTGAGATTCTCCCGGATGTGGGCTGGATTTTGGCTGCCTTTTGGGGTGGAGCTTCTCATGGTTTGAGGCCTGGCTTGCTCCACCCCCTGCTCTTGAGATTCTCCCGGAGGTGGGCTGCATTTTGGCTGCCTTTTGGGCTGGAGCTTCTCGTGGTTTGAGGCCTGCCTTGCTCCACCCCCTGCTCTTGAGATTCTCCCGGATGTGGGCTGCATTTTGGCTGCCTTTAGGGCTGGAGCTTCTCGAGGTTTGAGGCCTGCCTTGCTCCAACCCCTGCTCTTGAGATTCTCCCGGATGTGGGCTGCATTTTGGCTGCAGTTTGGGCTGGAGCTTCTCGTGGTTTGAGGCCTGCCTTCCTCCACCCCCTGCTCTTGAGATTCTCCCGGATGTGGGCTGCATTTTGGATGCATTTTGGGCTGGAGAATATCGAGGTTTGAGGCCTGCCTTGCTCCACCCCCTGCTCTTGATATTCTCCCGGATGTGGGCTGGATTTTGGCTGCATTTTGGGCTGGAGCTTCTCGTGGTTTGAGGCCTGGCTTGCTCCACCCTCTGCTCTTGATATTCTCCCGGATGTGGGCTGCATTTTGGCTGCCTTTTGGGCTGGAGCTTCTCGATGTTTGAGGCCTGGCTTGCTCCACCCTCTGCTCTTGAGATTCTCCCGGATGTGGGCTGCATTTTGGCTGCCTTTTGGGCTGGAGCTTGTCGTGGTTTGAGGCCTGCCTTGCTCCACCCCCTGCTCTTGAGATTCTCCCGGATGTGGGCTGCATTTTGGCTGCCTTTTGGGCTGGAGCTTCTCGTGGTTTCAGGCCTGCCTTGCTCCAACACCTGCTCTTGAGATTCTCCCGCATGTGGGCTGGATTTTGTCTGCATTTTGGGCTGGAGCTTCTCGTGGTTTGAGGCCTGGCTTGCTCCACCCCCTGCTCTTGAGATTCTCCTGGATGTGGGCTGCATTTTGGCTGCCTTTTGGGCTGGAGAATCTCGAGGTTTGAGGCCTGCCTTGCTCCACCCCCTGGTCTTGAGATTCTCCTGGATCTGGGCTGCATTTTGTCTGCATTTTGGGATGGAGCTTCTCGTGGTTTGAGGCCTGGCTTGCTCCACCCCCTGCTCTTGATATTCTCCCGGAGGTGGGCTGCATTTTGGCTGCATTTTGGGCTGGAGCTTCTCGTGGTTTGAGGCCTAGCTTGCTCCACCCCCTGCTCTTGAGATTCTCCCGGATGTGGGCTGCATTTTGGCTGCCTTTTGGGCTGGAGCTTCTCATGGTTTGAGGCCTGGCTTGCTCCACCCTCTGCTCTTGATATTTTCCCTGATGTGGGCTGCATTTTGGCTGCATTTTGGGCTGGAGCTTCTCGTGGATTGAGGCCTGGCTTGCTCCACCCCCTGCTCTTGAGATTCTCCCGGATGTGGCCTGCATTTTTTCTGCAGTTTGGACTGGAGCTTCTCGTGGTTTGAGGCCTGGCTTGCTCCACCCCCTGCTCTTGAGATTCTCCCGGATGTGGGCTGCATTTTGGCTGCGTTTTGGGCTGGAGAATCTCGAGGTTTGAGGCCTGGCTTGCTCCACCCCCTGCTCTTGAGATTCTCCCAGACGTGGGCTGGATTTTGGCAGCCTTTTGGGCTGGAGCTTCTCATGGTTTGAGGCCTGACTTGCTCCACCCTCTGCTCTTGATATTCTCCTGGATGTAGGCTGGATTTTGGCTGCCTTTTGGGCTGGAGCTTCTCGTGGTTTGAGGTTCTATCTTGCTCCACCCCCTGCTCTTGATATTCTCCCGGATGTGGGCTGGATTTTGGCTCCCTTTTGGGCTGGAGCTTCTCATGGTTTGAGGCCTTGCTTGCTCCACCCCCTGCTCTTGAAATTGTCCCGGATGTGGGCTGGATTTTGGCTGCCTTTTGGGCTGGAGCTTCTCATGGTTTGAGGCCTTGCTTGCTCCACCCCCTGCTCTTTTAAATGTCCCGGATGTGGGCTGTATTTTGGCTGCCTTTTGGGCTGGAGCTTCTCGTGGTTTGAGGCCTGGCTTGCTCCACCCCCTGCTCTTGAGATTCTCCCGGATGTGGGCTGCATTTTGGCTGCCTCTAAGGCTAGAGAATCTCGAGGTTTGAGGCCTGGTTTCCTCCACCCCCTGCTCTTGAGATTCTCCCGGATGTGGTCTGGATTTTGGCTGCCTTTTGGGCTGGAGCTTCTTGTGGTTTGAGGCCTGGCTTGCTCCACCCCCTGCTCTTGAGATTCTCCCGGATGTGGGCTGCATTTTGGCTGCATTTTGGGCTGGAGCTTCTCGTGGTTTGAGGCCTGGCTTGCTCCACCCCCTG
This sequence comes from Rhynochetos jubatus, assembly GCA_027574665.1. Classification (NCBI taxonomy): domain Eukaryota; kingdom Metazoa; phylum Chordata; class Aves; order Eurypygiformes; family Rhynochetidae; genus Rhynochetos; species Rhynochetos jubatus. The sequence continues at coordinate 3,134,605 of JAQBHY010000071.1, forward strand.
CTCTTGAGATTCTCCCGGATGTGGGCTGCATTTTGGCTGCCTTTTGGGCTGGAGCTTCTCATGGTTTGAGGCCTTGCTTGCTCCACCCCCTGCTCTTGAGATTCTCCCAGATTTCGGCTGCATTTTGGCTGCTTTTTGGGCTGGAGAATCTCGTGGTTTGAGGCCTGCCTTGCTCCACCCCCTGCTCTTGAGATTCTCCCGGATCTGGGCTGCATTTTGTCCACATTTTGGGCTGGAGCTTCTCGTGGTTTGAGGCCTGGCTTGCTCCACCCCCTGCTCTTTGAATTGTCCCGGATGTGGGCTGCATTTTGGCTGCCTTTTGGGCTGGAGCTTCTCGTGGTTTGAGGCCTGGCTTGCTCCACCCCCTGCTCTTGAGATTCTCCTGGATGTGGGCTGCATTTTGGCTGCCTTTAAGGCTAGAGAATCTCGAGGTTTGAGGCCTGGCTTCCTCCACCCCCTGCTCTTGAGATTCTCCCGGATGTGGGCTGGATTTTGGCTCCCTTTTGGGCTGGAGCTTCTCATGGTTTGAGGCCTTGCTTGCTCCACCCCCTGCTCTTGAAATTGTCCCGGATGTGGGCTGCATTTTGGCTGCCTTTTGGGCTGGAGCTTCTTGTGGTTTGAGGCCTGGCTTGCTCCACCCCCTGCTCTTGAGATTCTCCCGGATGTGGGCTGCATTTTGGCTGCCTTTTGGGCTGGAGCTTCTCATGGTTTGAGGCCTTGCTTGCTCCACCCCCTGCTCTTTGAAATGTCCCGGATGTGGGCTGCATTTTGGCTGCCTTTTGGGCTGGAGCTTCTCGTGGTTTGAGGCCTGGCTTGCTCCACCCCCTGCTCTTGAGATTCTCCCGGATGTGGGCTGCATTTTGGCTGCATTTTGGGCTGGAGCTTCTCGTGGTTTGAGGCCTGGCTTGCTCCACCCCCTGCTCTTGAGATTCTCCCGGATCTGGGCTGCATTTTGTCCGCATTTTGGGCTGGAGCTTCTCGTGGTTTGAGGCCTGGCTTGCTCCACCCCCTGCTCTTTGAATTGTCCCGGATGTGGGCTGCATTTTGGCTGCCTGTTGGGCTGGAGCTTCTCGTGGTTTGAGGCCTGGCTTGCTCCACCCCCTGCTCTTGAGATTCTCCTGGATGTGGGCTGCATTTTGGCTGCCTTTAAGGCTAGAGAATCTCGAGGTTTGAGGCCTGGCTTCCTCCACCCCCTGCTCTTGAGATTCTCCCGGATGTGGGCTGGATTTTTGCTGCCTTTTGGGCTGGAGCTTCTCGTGGTTTGAGGCCTGGCTTGCTCCACCCCCTGCTCTTGAGATTCTCCAGGATGTGGGCTGCATTTTGGCTGCATTTTGGGCTGGAGCTTCCCGTGGTTTGAGGCCTGGCTTGCTCCACCCCCTGCTCTTGAGATTCTCCCGGATGTGGGCTGGATTTTGGCGGCCTTTTGGCCTGGAGCTTCTCGTGGTTTGAGGCCTGGCTTGCTCCACCCCCTGCGCTTGATATTCTCCCGGGTATGCGCTGCATTTTGGGTGCCTTTTGAGCTGGAGCTTCTTGTGGTTTGAGGCCTGGCTTGCTCCACCCCCTGCTCTTGAGATTCTCCCAGATGTGGGCTGCATTTTGGCTGCCTTTTGGGCTGGAGCTTCTCGTGTTTTGAGGCCTGGCTTGCTCCACCCCATGCTCTTGAGATTCTCCCGGATGTGCGCTGGATTTTGGCTGCCTTTTGGGCTGGAGCTTCTCGTGTTTTGAGGCCTGGCTTGCTCCACCCCCTGCTCTTGAGATTCTCCCGGATGTGGGCTGCATTTTGGCTGCCTTTTGAGCTGGAGCTTCTCGTGGTTTGAGGCCTGGCTTGCTCCACCCCCTGCTCTTGAGATTCTCCCGGATGTGGGCTGCATTTTGGCTGCCTTTTGGGCTGGAGCTTCTCGTGGTTTGAGGCCTGCCTTCCTCTAACCCCTGCTCTTGAGATTCTCCCGGATGTGGGCTGCATTTTGGCTGCATTTTGGGCTGGAACTTCTCGTGGTTTGAGGCCTGGCTTGCTCCAGCCCCTGCTCTTGAGATTCTCCCGGAGGTGGGCTGCATTTTGGCTGCCTTTTGGGCTGGAGCTTCTCGTGGTTTGAGGCCTGGCTTGCTCCACCCCCTGCTCTTGAGATTCTCCCGGATGTGGGCTGGATTTTGGCTGCCTTTTGGGCTGGAGCTTCTCGTGGTTTGAGGCCTGGCTTGCTCCACACCCTGCTCTTGAGATTCTCCCGGATGTGGGCTGCATTTTGGCTGCCTTTTGGGCTGGAGCTTCTCGTGGTTTGAGGCCTGGCTTGCTCCACCCCCTGCTCTTGAGATTCTCCAGGATGTGGGCTGGATTTTGGCGGCCTTTTGGCCTGGAGCTTCTCGTGGTTTGAGGCCTGGCTTGCTCCACCCCCTGCGCTTGATATTCTCCCGGGTATGCGCTGCATTTTGGGTGCCTTTTGAGCTGGAGCTTCTTGTGGTTTGAGGCCTGGCTTGCTCCACCCCCTGCTCTTGAGATTCTCCCAGATGTGGGCTGCATTTTGGCTGCCTTTTGGGCTGGAGCTTCTCGTGTTTTGAGGCCTGGCTTGCTCCACCCCATGCTCTTGAGATTCTCCCGGATGTGCGCTGGATTTTGGCTGCCTTTTGGGCTGGAGCTTCTCGTGGTTTGAGGCCTGGCTTGCTCCACCCCCTGCTCTTGAGATTCTCCCGGATGTGGGCTGCATTTTGGCTGCCTTTTGAGCTGGAGCTTCTCGTGGTTTGAGGCCTGGCTTGCTCCACCCCCTGCTCTTGAGATTCTCCCGGATGTGGGCTGCATTTTGGCTGCCTTTTGGGCTGGAGCTTCTCGTGGTTTGAGGCCTGCCTTCCTCTAACCCCTGCTCTTGAGATTCTCCCGGATGTGGGCTGCATTTTGGCTGCATTTTGGGCTGGAACTTCTCGTGGTTTGAGGCCTGGCTTGCTCCAGCCCCTGCTCTTGAGATTCTCCCGGAGGTGGGCTGCATTTTGGCTGCCTTTTGGGCTGGAGCTTCTCCTGGTTTGAGGCCTGGCTTGCTCCACCCCCTGCTCTTGAGATTCTCCCGGATGTGGGCTGCATTTTGGCTGCCTTTTGGGCTGGAGCTTCTCGTGGTTTGAGGCCTGGCTTGCTCCACCCTCTTCTCTTGAGATTCTCCCGGATGTGGGCTGCATTTTGGTTGCCTTTTGGTCTGGAGCTTCTTGTGGTTTGAGGCCTGGCTTGCTCCACACCCTGCTCTTGAGATTCTCCCGGAGGTGGGCTGCATTTTGGCTGCCTTTTGAGCTGGAGCTTCTCGTGGTTTGAGGCCTGGCTTGCTCCACCCCCTGCCCTTGATATTCTCCCGGATGTGGGCTGCATTTTGGCTGCCTTTTGGGCTGGAGCTTCTCGTGGTTTGAGGCCTTGCTTGCTCCACCCCCTGCTCTTGAGATTCTCCCGGATGTGGGCTGCATTTTGGCTGCATTTTGGGCTGGAACTTCTCGTGGTTTGAGGCCTGGCTTGCTCCACCCCCTGCTCTTGAGATTCTCCCGGAGGTGGGCTGCATTTTGGCTGCCTTTTGAGCTGGAGCTTCTCGTGGTTTGAGGCCTGGCTTGCTCCACACCCTGCCCTTGAGATTCTCCCGGATGTGGGCTGCATTTTGGCTGCCTTTTGGGCTGGAGTTTCTCATGGTTTGAGGCCTGGCTTGCTCCACCCCCTGCTCTTGATAATCTCCAAGATGTGGGCTGGATTTTGACTCCATTTTGGGGAGTCCAAATCCAAAAATCCAGCCAACATGCGGGAGAATCTCAAGAGCAGGGGTAGGAGCAAGGCAGGCCTCAAACCACGAGAAGCTCCAGCCCAATAGGCAGCCAAAATCCAGCCCACATCCGGGAGAATCTCAAGAGCAGGGGGTGGAACAAGCCAGGCCCCAAACCACGAGAAGCTCCAGCCAAAATACAGCCAAAATGTAGCCCACAACCGGGAGAATATCAAGAGCAGGGGGTGGAGCAAGACAGGCCTCAAACCATGAGAAGCTCCAGCCCAAAATGTAGCCAAAAATCCAGCCCACCTCCGGGAGAATATCAAGAGCAGGGCGTGGAGCAAGCCAGGCCTCAAACCACGAGAAGCTCCAGCCCAAAAGGCAGCCAAAATGCAGGACACATCCGGGAGAATCTCAAGAGTAGGGGGTGGAGCAAGGCAGGCCTCAAACCACGAGAAGCTCCAGCCCAAAAGGCAGCCAAAATGCAGCCCACATCCGGGAGAATATCAAGAGCAGGGGGTGGAACAAGGCAGGCCTCAAACCACGAGAAGCTCCAGCCCAAAATGCAGCTAAACTCCAGCCCACATCCGGGAGAATTTCAAGAGCAGGGGATGGAGCAAGCCAGGCCTCAAACCATTAGAATTTCCAGCCCAAGTGTCAGCCAAAATCCAGCCCACCTGCAGGAGAATATCAAGAGCTGGGGTTGGAGCAATGCAGGCCTCAAACCACGAGAAGCTCCAGCCCAAGAATTACCCAGAATGCAGCCCACATCCGGGAGAATCTCAAGAGCAGGGGGTGGAGCAAGACAGGCCTTAAACCACGAGAAGCTCCAGCACAAAATGTAGCCAAAATGCAGCCCACCTCCGGGAGAATATCAAGAGCAGGGCGTGGAGCAAGCCAGGCCTCAAACCACAGAAGCTCCAGCCCAAAACGCAGCCAAAATGCAGCCCACATCCGGGAGAATCTCAAGAGCAGGGGGTGGAGCAAGCCAGGCCTCAAACCACGAGAAGCTCCAGCCCAAAAGGCAGCCAAAATCCAGCCCTCATTCGGGAGAATCTCAAGAGCAGGGGGTGGAGGAAGCCAGGCCTCAAACCACGAGAAGCTCCAGCCCAAAAGGCAGCCAAAATGCAGCCCACCTCCGGGAGAATATCAAGAGCAGGGGGTGGAGCAAGCCAGGCCTCAAACCACGAGAAGCTCCAGCCCAAAATGCAGCCAAAATGCAGCCCACATCCGGGAGAATCTCAAGAGCAGGGGGTGGAGCAAGCCAGGCCTCAAACCACGAGAAGCTCCAGCCCAAAAGGGAGCCAAAATGCAGCCCACATCCGGGAGACTCTCAAGAGCAGGGGGTGGAGCAAGGCAGGCCCCAAACCACGAGAAGCTCTAGCCAAAATGCAGCCAAAATGCAGCCCACGTCCGGGAGAATCTCAAGAGCAGGGGGTGGAGCAAGCCAGGCCTCAAACCACGAGAATTTGAAGCCCAAATGGCAGCCAAAATGCAGCCCACCTCCGGGAGAATCTCAAGAGCAGGGGGTGGAGCAAGCCAGGCCTCAAACCACGAGAAGCTCCAGCCCAAAATTCAGCCGAAATCCAGCGCACATCTGGGAGAATATTATGAGCAGGGGGTGGAGCAAGTCAGGCCTCAAAGCCCGAGAAGCTCCAGCCCAAAATGCAGCTAAACTCCAGCCCACATCCGGGAGAATTTCAAGAGCAGGGGATGGAGCAAGGCAGGCCTCAAACCACGAGAAGCTCCAGCCCAAAAGGCAGCCAAAATGCAGCCCACATCTGGGAGAATCTCAAGAGCAGGGGGTGGAGCAAGCCAGGCCTCAAACCACGAGAAGCTCCAGCCCAAAATTCAGCCGAAATCCAGCGCACATCTGAGAGAATATTATGAGCAGGGGCTGGAGCAAGTCAGGCCTCAAACCACGAGAAGCTCTAGCCCAAAATGCAGCTAAACTCCAGCCCACATCCGGGAGAATCTCAAGAGCAGGGGATGGAGCAAGGCAGGCCTCAAACCATGAGAATTTCCAGCCCAAAAGTCAGCCAAAATGCAGCCCACCTGCAGGAGAATATCAAGAGCTGGGGTTGGAGCAATGCAGGCCTCAAACCACGAGAAGCTCCAGCCCAAATGCAGCCAAAATGCAGCCCACATCCGGGAGAATCTCAAGAGCAGGGGGTGGAGCAAGCCAGGCCTCAAACCACGAGAAGCTCCAGCCCAAATGCAGCCAAAATGCAGCCCACATCCGGGAGAATCTCAAGAGCAGGGGGTGGAGAAAGCCAGGCCCCAAACCACGAGAAGATCCAGCCAGAAATGCAGCCAAAATGCAGACCACCTGCAGGAGAATATCAAGAGCAGGGGGTGGAGCAAGGCAGGCCTCAAACCACGAGAAGCTCCAGGCCAAAAGTCACCCAAAATGCAGCCCACATCCGGGAGAATCTCAAGAGCAGGGGGTGGAGCAAGCCAGGCCTCAAACCACGAGAAGCTCCAGCCCAAAATGCAGCCAAAATGCAGCCCACATCCGGGAGAATCTCAAGAGCAGGGGGTGGAGCAAGCCAGGCCTCAAACCACGAGAAGCTCCAGCCCAATAGGCAGCCAAATTGCAGCCCACATCCGGGAGAATCTCAAGAGCAGGGGGTGGAGCAAGCCAGGCCTCAAACCACGAGAAGCTCCAGCCCAAAAGGTAGCCAAAATCCAGCCCACATCCGGGAGAATATCATGGGCAGGGAGCGGAGGAAACCAGGCCTCAAACCACGAGAAGCTCCAGCCCAAAAGGCAGCCAAAATCCAGCCCATATAAGGGAGAATCTCAAGAGCAGGGGGTGGAGCAAGCCAGGCCTCAAACCACGAGAAGCTCCAGCCCAAAAGGCAGCCAAAATGCAGCCCACCTCCGGGAGAATCTCAAGAGCAGGGGGTGGAGCAAGCCAGGCCTCAAAGCATGAGAAGCTCCAGCCCAAAAGGCAGCCAAAATGCAGCCCACATCCAGGAGAATATCAAGAGCAGAGGTTGGAGGAAGGCAGGCCTCAAACCACGAGAAGCTCCAGCCCAAAAGGCAGCCAAAATGCAGCCCACATCCGGGAGAATCTCAAGAGCAGGAGGTGGAGCAAATCAGGACTCAAACCACGAGATGCTCCAGTCCAAAATGCAGCCAAAATGCAGCCCACATCTGGGAGAATCTCAAGAGCAGGGGTTGGAGCAAACCAGGCCTCAAACCACGAGAAGCTCCAGCCCAAAAGGCAGCCAAAATCCAGCCCATATAAGCTAGAATATCAAGAGCAGGGGTTGGAGCAAGGCTGCCTCAAACCACAAGAAGCTCCAGCCCAAAAGGCTGCAAAAATCCAGCCCACCTGCAGGAGAATATCAAGAGCAGGGGTTGGAGCAATGCAGGCCTCAAACCACGAGAAGCTCCAGCCCAAAAGGCAGCCAAAATGCAGCCCACATCCGGGAGAATCTCAAGAGCAGGGGGTGGAGCAAGCCAGGCCTCAAACCACGAGAAGCTCCAACCGAAATGCAGCCAAACTCCAGCCCATATCCAGGAGTATATCAAGAGCAGGGGGTGGAGAAAGCCAGACCCCAAACCACGAGAAGATCCAGCCGGAAATGCAGCCAAAATGCAGACCACCTGCAGGAGAATATCAAGAGCTGGGGTTGGAGCAAAGCAGGCCTCAAACCACGAGAAGCTCCAGCCCAAAAGGCAGCCAAAATGCAGCCCAAATCTTGGAGAATCTCAAGAGCAGGGGGTGGAGCAAGCCAGGCCTCAAACCACGAGAAGCTCCAGCCGAAATGGCAGCCAAAATGCAGCCCACATCCCGGAGAAACACAAGAGCAGGGGGTGGAGCAAGCCAGGCCTCAAACCACGAGAAGCTCCAGTCCAAAAAGCAGCCAAAATGCAGCCCACATCTGGGAGAATCTCAAGAGCAGGGGTTGGAGCAATCCAGGCCTCAAACCACGAGAAGCTCCAGCCCAAAATGCAGCCAAAATGCAGCCCATATAAGGGAGAATCTCAAGAGCAGGGGGTGGAGCAAGCCAGGCCTCAAACCACGAGAAGTTCCAGCCCAAACGGCAGCGAAAATGCAGCCCACATCCGGGAGAATAGCAAGAGCAGGTTGTGGAGCAAGCCAGGCCTCAAACCATGAGAAACTCCAGCCCAAAAGGCAGCCAAAATGCAGGCCACATCCGGGAGAATCTCAAGAGCAGGGGGTGGAGCAAGCCAGGCCTCAAAGCATGAGAAGCTCCAGCCCAAAAGGCAGCCAAAATGCAGCCCACATCCGGGAGAATATCAAGAGCAGGGGGTGGAGCAAGCCAGGCCTCAAACCACGAGAAGCTCTAGCAAAAAATGCAGCCAAAATGCAGCCCACATCCGGGAGAATCTCAAGAGCAGGAGGTGGAGCAAGTCAGGCCTCAAACCACGAGAAGCTCCAGTCCAAAAGGCAGCCAAAATGCAGCCCACGTCTGGGAGAATATCAAGAGCAGGGGTTGGAGCAATCCAGGCCTCAAACCACGAGAAGCTCCAGCCCAAAATGCAGCCAAAATGCAGCCCACATCCGGGAGAATCTCAAGAGCAGGGGGTGGAGCAAGCCAGGCCTCAAACCACGAGAATCTCCAGCCCAAACGACAGCGAAAATGCAGCCCACATCCGGGAGAATAGCAAGAGCAGGGGGTGGAGCAAGCCAGGCCTCAAACCATGAGAAACTCCAGCCCAAAATGCAGCCAAAATCCAGCCCACATCCGGGAGAATATCAAGAGCTGGGGGTGGAGAAAGCCAGGCCTCAAACCACGAGGAGCTCCAGCCCAAAAGGCAGCCAAAATGCAGCCCACATCCGGGAGAATCTCAAGAGCAGGGGGTGGAGCAAGCCAGGCCTCAAAGCATGAGAAGCTCCAGCCCAAAAGGCAGCCAAAATGCAGCCCACATCCAGGAGAATATCAAGAGCAGGGGGTGGAGGAAGGCAGGCCTCAAACCACGAGAAGCTCCAGCCCAAAAGGCAGCCAAATCCAGACCACATCCGGGAGAATCTCAAGAGCAGGAGGTGGAGCAAGTCAGGCCTCAAACCACGAGAAGCTCCAGTCCAAAAGGCAGCCAAAATGCAGCCCACATCCGGGAGAATATCAAGAGCAGGGGTTGGAGCAATCCAGGCCTCAAACCACGAGAAGCTCCAGCCCAAAAGGCAGCCAAAATCCAGCCCATATAAGGGAGAATCTCAAGAGCAGGGGGTGGAGCAAGCCAGGCCTCAAACCACGAGAAGCTCCAGCCCAAAAGGCAGCCAAAATGCAGCCCACATCCGGGATAATCTCAAGAGCAGGGGGTGGAGCAAGCCAGGCCTCAAACCACGAGAAGCTCCAGCCCAAAAGGCAGCCAAAATCCAGCCCATATAAGGGAGAATATCAAGAGCAGGGGTTGGAGCAAGGCAGCCTCAAACCACAAGAAGCTCCAGCCCAAAAGGCAGCCAAAATCCAGCCCACCTGCAGGAGAATATCAAGAGCTGGGGTTGGAGCAAGCCAGGCCTCAAACCACGAGAAGCTCCAGCCCAAAAGGCAGCCAAAATCCAGCCCACCTCCGGGAGAATCTCAAGAGCAGGGGGTGGAGCAAGGCAGGCCTCAAACCACGAGAAGCTCCAGCCCAAAATGCAGCCAAAATCCAGCCCACATCCGGGAGAATCTCAAGAGCAGGGGGTGGAGCAAGGGAGGCCTCAAACCACGAGAAGCTCCAGTTCAAAAGGCAGCCAAAATGCAGCCCACATCCGGGACAATATCAAGAGCTGTGCTCGGAGGAAGGCAGGCCTCAAACCACGAGAAGCTCCAGCCCAAAAGGCAGCCAAAATCCAGCACACATCCGGGAGAATATCAAGAGCAGGGGGTGGAGCAAGGCAGGCCTCAAACCACGAGAAGCTCCAGCCCAAAATGCAGCCAAAATCCAGCCCACATCCGGGAGAATCTCAAGAGCAGGGGGTGGAGCAAGCCAGGCCTCAAACCACGAGAAGCTCCAGCCCAAAATGCAGCCAAAATGCAGCCCACATCCGGGAGAATCTCAAGAGCAGGGGGTGGAGCAAGCCAGGCCTCAAACCACGAGAAGCTCCAGCCCAAAAGGCAGCCAAAATCCAGCCCACATCCGGGAGAATCTCAAGAGCAGGGGGTGGAGCAAGGCAGGCCTCAAACCACGAGAAGCTCCAGCCGAAATGGCAGCAAAAATGCAGCCCACATCCAGGAGAATATCAAGAGCAGTGCTTGGAGGAAGGCAGGCCTCAAACCACGAGAAGCTCCAGCCCAAAAATCAGCCAAAATGCAGCAAACATCCGGGAGAATCTCAAGAGCAAGGGGTGGAGCAAGGCAGGCCTCAAACCACGAGAAGCTGCAGCCCAAAATGAAGCCAAAATGCAGCCCACATCCAGGAGAATCTCAAGAGCATTGGGTAGAGCAAGCCAGGCCTCAAACCACGAGAAACTCCAGCCCAAAAATCAGCCAAAATGCAGCCCACATCCGGGAGAATCTAAAGAGCAGGGGTTGGAGCAATCCAGGCCTCAAACCACGAGAAGCTCCAGCCCAAAATGCAGCTAAAATCCAGCGCACACCTGGGAGAATATCAAGAGCAGGGGGTGGAGCAATCCAGGCCTCAAACCACGAGAAGCTCTAGAGGAAAATGCAGCTAAACTCCAGCCCACATCCGGGAGAATCTCAAGAGCAGGGGGTGGAGCAATCCAGGCCTCAAACCACAAGAACCTCCAGCCCAAAATGCAGCTAAAATGCAGCCCACATCCGGGAGAATCTCAAGAGCAGGGGGTGGAGCAAGCCAGGCCTCAAACCACGAGAAGCTCCAGCCCAAAAGGCAGCCAAAATGCAGTCCAAATCCAGGAGAATATCAAGAGCAGAGGTTGGAGGAAGGCAGGCCTCAAACCACGAGAATCTCCAGCCCAAAAGGCAGCCAAACTCCAGCCAACATCCGGGAGAATCTCAAGAGCAGGAGGTGGAGCAAGTCAGGCCTCAAACCACGGGAAGCTCCAGCCCAAAAGGCAGCCAAAATGCAGCCCACATCTGGGAGAATATCAAGAGCAGGGTTTGAAGCAATCCAGGCCTCAAACCACGAGAAGCTCCAGCCCAAAAGGCAGCCAAAATCCAGCCCATATAAGGGAGAATCTCAAGAGCAGGGGGTGGAGCAAGCCAGGCCTCAAACCACAGGAAGCTCCAGTTCAAAAGGCAGCCAAAATGCAGCCCACATCCGGGACAATATCAAGAGCAGTGCTTGGAGGAAGGCAGGCCTCAAACCACGAGAAGCTCCAGCCCAAAAGGCAGCCAAAATCCAGCACACATCCGGGAGAATATCAAGAGCAGGGGGTGGAGCAAGGCAGGCCTCAAACCACGAGAAGCTCCAGCCAAAAATGCAGCCAAAATGCAGCCCACATCCGGGAGAATCTCAAGAGCAGGGGGTGGAGAAAGCCAGGCCTCAAACCACGAGAAGCTCCAGCCCAAAAGACAGCCAAAATGCAGCCCACATCCGGGAGAATCTCAAGAGCAGGGGGTGGAGCAAGCCAGGCCTCAAACCACGAGAAGCTCCAGCCCAAAAGGCAGCCAAAATCCAGCCCACATCCGGGAGAATCTCAAGAGCAGGGGATGGAGCAAGGCAGGGTTCAAACCACGAGAAGCTCCAGACGAAATGGCAGCCAAAATGCAGCCCACATCCGGGAGAATCTCAAGAGCAGGGGGTGGAGCAAGCCAGGCCCCAAACCTTGAGAAGCTCCAACCCAAAACGCAGCCAAAATGCAGCCCACATCCAGGAGAATATCAAGAGCAGAGGTTGGAGCAAGGCAGGCCTCAAACCACGAGAAGCTCCAGCCCAAAAGGCAGCTAAAATCCAGCGCACACCTGGGAGAATCTCAAGAGCAGGGGGTGGAGCAATCCAGGCCTCAAACCACGAGAAGCTCTAGAGGAAAATGCAGCTAAACTCCAGCCCACATCTGGGAGAATATCAAGAGCAGGGGGTGGAGCAATCCAGGCCTCAAACCACGAGAAGCTCCAGCCCAAAAGGCAGCCAAAATGCAGCCCACATCCGAGAGAATATCAAGAGCAGGGGGTGGAGCAAGCCAGGCCTCAAAGCATGAGAAGCTCCAGCCCAAAAGGCAGCCAAAATGCAGCCCACATCAGGGAGAATCTCAAGAGCAGGGGGTGGAGCAAGCCAGGCCTCCACCCACGAGAATCTCCAGCCCAAAAGGCAGCCAAACTCCAGCCCACATCCGGGAGAATCTCAAGAGCAGGGGGTGGAGCAAGTCAGGCCTGAAACCACGAGAATCTCCAGCACAAAGGGCAGCGAAAATCCAGCCCACATCTGGGAGAATCTCAAGAGCAGGGGGTGGAGCAAGCCAGGCCTCAAACCACGAGAAGCTCCAACCCAAGAATCAGCCAAAATCCAGCCCACATCCGGGGGAATATCAAGAGCAGGGGGTGGAGCAAGCCAGGCCTCAAACCACAAGAAGCTCCAGCCCAAAAGGCAGCCAAAATGCAGCCCACATCCAGGAGAATATCAAAAGCGGAGGGTGGAGCAAGCCAGGCCTCAAACCACGAGAATTTAGAGCCCAAAGGGCAGCGAAAATCCAGCCCACATCTGGGAGAATCTCAAGAGCAGGGGGTGGAGCAAGCCAGGCCTCAAACCATGAGAAGCTCCAGCCCGAAAAGAAGTCAAAATGCAGCCCACATCCGGGAGAATCTCAAGAGCAGGGGGTGGAGCAAGCCAGGCCTCAAACCACGAGAAGCTCCAGCCCAAAAGGCAGCCAAAATGCAGCCCACATCTGGGAGAATATCAAGAGCAGGGGGTGGAGCAAGGCAGGCCTCAAACCACGAGAAGCTCCAGCCCAAAAGGCAGCCAAAATGCAGCCCACATCCGGGAGAATCTCAAGAGCAGGGGGTGGAGCAAGCCAGGCCTCAAACCATGAGAAGCTCCAGCCCAAAATGAAGTCAAAATGCAGCCCACATCTGGGAGAATATCAAGAGCAGAGGGTGGAGCAAGCCAGGCCTCAAACCACGAGAAGCACCAGCTCAAAATGCAGCTAAAATCCAGCGCACATCTGGGAGAATATCAAGAGCTGTTGGTGGCGAAAGCCAGGCATCAAACCGCGAGAAGCTCCAGCCCAAAATGCAACTAAACTCCAGCCCACATCCGGGAGAATCTCAAGAGCAGGGAGTGGAGTAAGCGAGGCCTCAAAGCATGAGAAGCTCCAGCCCAAAAGGCAGCCAAAATGCAGCCCACATGCAGGAGAATATGAAGAGCAGGGGTTGGAGCAAGCCAGGCCTTAAACCACGAGAAGCTCCAGACCAAAATGCAGCCAAAATCCAGCCCACATGTGGCAGAATCTCAAGAGCAGGGGGTGGAGCAAGCCAGGCCCCAAACCACGAGAAGCTCCAGCCCAAAAGGCAGCCAAAATGCAGACCACATCCGGGAGAATCTCAAGAGCAGGGGGTCGAGCAAGCCAGGCCTCAAACCACGAGAAGCTCTAGCCCAAAGTGCAGCCAAAATGCAGCCCACATCTGGGAGAATATCAAGAGCAGGGGGTGGAGCAAGGCAGGCCTCAAACCACGAGAAGCTCCAGCCCAAAAGGCAGCCAAAATGCAGCCCACCTCCCTGAGAATCTCAAGAGCAGGGGGTGGAGCAAGCCAGGCCTCAAACCACGAGAAGCTCCAGCCCAAAACGCAGCCAAAATACAGGCCACCTCCGGGAGAATCTCAAGAGCAGGGGGTGGAGCAAGCCAGGCCTCAAACCACGAGAAGCTCCAGCCCAAAACGCAGCCAAAATGCAGCCCACATGTGGGAGAATATCAAGAGCAGGGGTTGGAGCAATCCAGGCCTCAAACCACAAGAAGCTCCAGCCCAAAATGCAGCCAAAATCCAGTCCACATCCAGGAAAATATCAAGAGCAGGGGGTGGAGCAACCAGGCCTCAAACATGAGAAGCTGCAGCCCAAAAGGCAGCCAAAATGCAGCCCACATCCAGGAGAATATCAAGAGCAGAGGTTGGAGGAAGGCAGGCCTCAAACCACGAGAAGCTCCAGCCCAAAAGGCAGCCAAACTCCAGCCAACATCCGGGAGAATCTCAAGAGCAGGAGGTGGAGCAAGTCAGGCCTCAAACCACGAGAAGCTCCAGTCCAAAAGGCAGCGAAAATGCAGCCCACCTCCGGGAGAATCTCAAGAGCAGGAGGTGGAGCAAGTCAGGCCTCAAACCACGAGAAGCTCCAGCCCAAAAAGCATCCAAAACCCAGCCGATATAAGGGAGAATCTCAAGAGCAGGGGGTGGAGCAAGCCAGGCCTCAAACCACGAGAGTCTCCAGCCCAAACAGCAGCGAAAATGCAGCCCACATCCGGGAGTATAGCAAGAGCAGGTTGTGGAGCAAGCCAGGCCTCAAACCATGAGAAACTCCAGCCCAAAAGGCAGCCAAAATGCAGCCCACATCCGGGAGAATCTCAAGAGCAGGGGGTGGAGCAAGCCAGGCCTCAAAGCATGAGAAGCTCCAGCCCAAAAGGCAGCCAAAATGCAGCCTACATCCAGGAGAATATCAAGAGCAGAAGTTAGAGGAAGCCAGGCCTCAAACCACGAGAAGCTCCAGCCCAAAAGGCAGCCAAAATCCAGCCCATATAAGGGAGAATCTCAAGAGCAGGGGGTGGAGCAGGCCAGGCCTCAAACCACGAGAATCTCCAGCCCAAACGACAGCGAAAATGCAGCCCACATCCGGGAGAATAGCAAGAGCAGGGGGTGGAGCAAGCCAGGCCTCAAACCATGAGAAGCTCCAGCCCAAAAGGCAGCCAAAATGCAGCCCACATCTGGGAGAATCTCAAGAGCAGGGGGTGGAGCAAGCCAGGCCTCAAACCACGAGAAGCTCCAGCCCAAAAGGCAGCCAAAATGCAGCCCACATCCGGGAGAATCTCAAGAGCAGGGGGTGGAGCAAGCCAGGCCTCAAACCACGAGAAGCTCCAGCCCAAAATGCAGCCAAAATGCAGCCCACCTCCGGGAGAATATCAAGGGCAGGAAGTGAAGCAAGCCAGGCCTTAAACCACGAGAAGCTCCAGCCCAAAAGGCAGCCATAATCCAGCACACATCTGGGAGAATATCAAGAGAAGTTGGTGGAGCAAGCCAGGCCTCAAACCACGAGAATCTCCAGCCCAAAAGGCAGCCAAAATGCAGCCCACATCCGGGAGAATCTCAAGAGCAGGGGGTGGAGCAAGCCAGGCCTCAAACCACGAGACCTCCAACCCAAAAGGCAGCCAAAATCCAGCACACATCCGGGAGAATATCAAGAGCAGGGGGTGGAGCAAGGCAGGCCTCAAACCTTGAGAAGCTCCTGTTCAAAAGGCAGCCAAAATGCCGCCCACATCCGGAAGAATATCAAGAGCAGTGCTTGGAGGAAGGCAGGCCTCAAACCACGAGAAGCTCCAGCCCAAAATGCAGCCAAAATCCAGGGCACATCTGGGAGAATATTATGAGCAAGGGGTGGAGCAAGTCAGGCCTCAAAGCACGAGAAGCTCCATGCCCAAAATGCAGTTAAACTCCAGCCCACATCCGGGAGAATTTCAAGAGCAGGGGATGGAGCAAGGCAGGCCTCAAACCACGAGAAGCTCCAGCCCAAAAGGCAGCCAAAATGCAGCCCACATGTGGGAGAATCTCAAGAGCAGAGGTTGGAGGAAGGCAGGCCTCAAACCACGAGAAGCTCCAGCCCAAAAGGCAGCCAAACTCCAGCCAACATCCGGGAGAATCTCAAGAGCAGGGGGTGGAGCAATCCAGGCCTCAAACCACGAGAAGCTCCAGCCCAAAATGCAGCCAAAATCCAGCCCATATAAGGGAGAATATCAAGAGCAGGGGGTGGAGCAAGCCAGGCCTCAAACCACGAGAAGCTCCAGCCCAAAAGGCAGCCAAAATGCAGCCCACATCCGGGAGAATCTCAAGAGCAGGGGGTGGAGCAAGCCAGGCCTCAAACCACGAGAAGCTCCAGCCCAAAAGGCAGCCAAAATGCAGCCCACATCCGGGAGAATCTCAAGAGCAGGGGGTAGAGCAAGACAGGCCTCAAACCACGAGAAGCTCCAGTCCAAAATGCAGCCAAAATGCAGCCCACATCTGGGAGAATATCAAGAGCAGGGGTTGGAGCAATCCAGGCCTCAAACCACGAGAAGCTCCAGCCCAAAAGGCAGCCAAAATGCAGCCCACATCCGGGAGAATATCAAGAGCAGGGGTTGGAGCAAGGCAGCCTCAAACCACAAGAAGCTCCAGCCCAAAAGGCAGCCAAAATCCAGCCCACCTGCAGGAGAATCTCAAGAGCAGGGGGTGGAGCAAGGCAGCCTCAAACCACAAGAAGCTCCAGCCCAAAAGGCAGCCAAAATCCAGCCCATATAAGGGAGAATATCAAGAGCTGGGGTTGGAGCAAGCCAGGCCTCAAACCACGAGAAGCTCCAGCCCAAAAGGCAGCCAAAATGCAGCCCACATCCGGGAGAATCTCAAGAGCAGGGGGTGGAGCAATCCAGGCCTCAAACCACGGGAAGCTCCAGCCCAACAGGCAGCCAAAATGCAGCCCACCTCCGGGAGAATCTCAAGAGCAGGGGGTGGAGCAAGCCAGGCCTCAAACCATGAGAAGCTCCAGCCCAAAAATCAGCCAAAATGCAGCCCACCTCCGGGAGAATCTCAATAGCAAGGGGTGGAGAAAGGCAGGCCTCAAACCACGAGAAGCTGCAGCCCAAAATGAAGCCAAAATGCAGCCCAGATCGAGGAGAATCTCAAGAGCAGGGGGTGGAGCAAGCCAGGCCTCAAACCACGAGAAGCTCCAGCCCAAAAATCAGCCAAAATGCAGCCCACATCCGGGAGAATAGCAAGAGCAGGGGGTGGAGCAAGCCAGGCCTCAAACCATGAGAAGCTCCAGCCCAAAAGGCAGCCAAAATGCAGCCCACATCCGGGAGAATATCAAGAGCAGGGGTTGGAGCAAGGCAGCCTCAAACCACAAGAAGCTCCAGTCCAAAAGGCAGCCAAAATCCAGCCCACCTGCAGGAGAATCTCAAGAGCAGGGGGTGGAGCAAGGCAGCCTCAAACCACAAGAAGCTCCAGCCCAAAAGGCAGCCAAAATCCAGCCCATATAAGGGAGAATATCAAGAGCTGGGGTTGGAGCAAGCCAGGCCTCAAACCACGAGAAGCTCCAGCCCAAAAGGCAGCCAAAATCCAGCCCACATCCGGGAGAATCTCAAGAGCAGGGGGTGGAGCAAGCCAGGCCTCAAACCACGAGAAGCTCCAGCCCAAAAGGCAGCCAAAATGCAGCCCACATCCGGGAGAATCTCAAGAGCAGGGGGTGGAGCAAGCCAGGCCTCAAACCACGGGAAGCTCCAGCCCAACATGCAGCCAAAATGCAGCCCACCTCCGGGAGAATCTCAAGAGCAGGGGGTGGAGCAAGCCAGGCCTCAAACCATGAGAAGCTCCAGCCCAAAAGGCAGCCAAAATCCAGCCCACACCCGGGAGAATATCAAGAGCAGGGGGTGGAGCAAGCCAGGCCTCAAACCACGAGAAGCTCCAGCCCAAAAAGCAGCCAAAATGCAGCCCACCTCCGGGAGAATCTCAATAGCAAGGGGTGGAGAAAGGCAGGCCTCAAACCACGAGAAGCTGCAGCCCAAAATGAAGCCAAAATGCAGCCCACATCCGGGAGAATCTCAAGAGCAGGGGGTGGAGCAAGCCAGGCCTCAAACCACGAGAAGCTCCAGCCCAAAAATCAGCCAAAATGCAGCCCACATCCGGGAGAATCTCAAGAGCAGGGGGTGGAGCAAGCCAGGCCTCAAACCATGAGAAGCTCCAGCCCAAAAGGCAGCCAAAATGCAGCCCACATCCGGGAGAATCTCAAGAGCAGGGGGTGGAGCAAGCCAGGCCTCAAACCACAAGAAGCTCCAGCCCAAAAGGCAGCCAAAATCCAGCCCACATCCGGGAGAATCTCAAGACCAGGGGGTGGAGCAAGCCAGGCCTCAAACCATGAGAAGCTCCAGCCCAATAGGCAGCCAAAATGCAGCCCAAATCAGGGAGAATATCAAGAGCAGGGGGTGGAGCAAGCCAGGCCTCAAAGCACGAGAAGCTCCAGCCCAAAAGACAGCCAAAATGCAGCCCACATCAGGGAGAATCTCAAGAGCAGGGGGTGGAGCAAGCCAGGCCTCAAACCACAAGAAGCTCCAGCCAAAAAGGCAGCCAAAAATGCAGCCCACATCTGGGAGAATATCAAGAGCAGAGGGTGGAGCAAGCCAGGCCCCAAACCTTGAGAAGCTCCAACCCAAAACGCAGCCAAAATGCAGACCACATCCTGGAGTATCTCATGAGCAGGGTGTGGAGCAAGCCAGGCCTCAAACCACGAGAAGCTCCAGCCCAAAAAGCAGCTAAAATCCAGCGCACACCTGTGAGAATATCAAGAGCAGGGGGTGGAGCAAGCCAGGCCTCAAACCACGAGAAGCTCTAGAGGAAAATGCAGGTAAACTCCAGCCCATATCCGGGAGAATCTCAAGAGCAGGGGGTGGAGCAAGCCAGGCCTCAAAGCATGAGAAGCTCCAGCCCAAAAAGCAGCCAAAATGCAGCCCACATCAGGGAGAATCTCAAGAGCAGGGGGTGGAGCAAGCCAGGCCTCCACCCACGAGAATCTCCAGCAAAAAGGGCAGCGAAAATCCAGCCCACACCTGGGAGAATCTCAAGAGCTTTTGGTGGCGAAATCCAGGCCTCAAACCACGAGAAACTCCAGCCCAAAAGGCAGCTAAAATTCAGCGCACACCTGGGAGAATCTCAAGAGCTTTTGGTGGCGAAATCCAGGCCTCAAACCGTGAGAAGGTCTAGCCCAAAATGCAGCTAAACTCCAGCCCACATCCGAGAGAATATCAAGAGCAGGGGTTGGAGCAATCCAGGCCTCAAACCACAAGAAGCTCCAGCCCAAAAAGCAGCCAAAATGCAGCCCACATCCGGGAGAATATCAAGAGCGGAGGGTGGAGTAAGCCAGGACTCAAACCACGAGAATCTAGAGCTCAAAGTGCAGCGAAAATCCAGCCCACATCTGGGAGAATCTCAAGAGCAGGGGGTGGAGCAAGGCAGGCCTCAAACCACGAGAAGCTCCAGCCCAAAGGCAGCCAAAATGCAGCCCACATCCGGGAGAATCTCAAGAGCAGGGGGTGGAGCAAGCCAGGCCTCAAACCATGAGAAGCTCCAGCCCGAAAAGAAGTCAAAATTCAGCCCACATCCGGGAGAATATCAAGAGCAGGGGGTGGAGCAAGGCAGGCCTCAAACCACGAGAAGCTCCAGCCCAAAAGGCAGCCAAAATGCAGCCCACATCCGGGAGAATCTCCAAAGCAGGGGGTGGAGCAAGCCAGGCCTCAAACCACGAGAAGCTCCAGCCCAAAAAGCAGCCAAGATGCAGCCCACATCCGGGAGAATCTCAAGAGCAGGGGCTGGAGTAAGCCAGGCCTCAAACCACGAGAAGCTCCAGCCCAAAAGGCAGCCAAAATGCAGCCCACATCCGGGAGAATCTCCAAAGCAGGGGGTGGAGCAAGCCAGGCCTCAAACCGCGAGAAGCTCCAGCCCAAAATGCAACTAAACTCCAGCCCACATCCGGGAGAATCTCAAGAGCAGGGGGTGGAGTAAGCCAGGCCTCAAAGCATGAGAAGCTCCAGCCCAAAAGGCAGCCAAAATGCAGCCCACATCCAGGAGAATATCAAGAGCAGGGGGTGGAGGAAGGCAGGCCTCAAACCACGAGAAGCTCCAGCCCAAAAGGCAGCCAAAATGCAGCCCACATCCAGGAGAATATCAAGAGCAGAGGTTGGAGGAAGGCAGGCCTCAAACCACGAGAAGCTCCAGCCCAAAAGGCAGCCAAACTCCAGCCAATATCCGGGAGAATCTCAAGAGCAGGGGGTGGAGCAAGCCAGGCCTCAAACCACGAGAAGCTCCAGCCCAAAAGGCAGCCAAAATGCAGCCCACATCTGGGAGAATATCAAGAGCAGGGGTTGGAGCAATCCAGGCCTCAAACCACGAGAAGCTCCAGCCCAAAATGCAGCCAAAATCCAGCCCATATAAGGGAGAATCTCAAGAGCAGGGGGTGGAGCAAGCCAGGCCTCAAACCACGAGAAGCTCCAGCCCAAAAGGCAGCCAAAATGCAGCCCACATCCGGGAGAATCTCAAGAGCAGGGGGTGGAGCAAGCCAGGCCTCAAACCACGAGAAGCTCCAGCCCAAAAGGCAGCCAAAATGCAGCCCACATCCGGGAGAATCTCAAGAGCAGGGGGTGGAGCAAGACAGGCCTCAAACCACGAGAAGCTCCAGTCCAAAATGCAGCCAAAATGCAGCCCACATCTGGGAGAATATCAAGAGCAGGGGTTGGAGCAATCCAGGCCTCAAACCACGAGAAGCTCCAGCCCAAAAGGCAGCCAAAATGCAGCCCACATCCGGGAGAATATCAAGAGCAGGGGTTGGAGCAAGGCAGCCTCAAACCACAAGAAGCTCCAGCCCAAAAGGCAGCCAAAATCCAGCCCACCTGCAGGAGAATCTCAAGAGCAGGGGGTGGAGCAAGGCAGCCTCAAACCACAAGAAGCTCCAGCCCAAAAGGCAGCCAAAATCCAGCCCATATAAGGGAGAATATCAAGAGCTGGGGTTGGAGCAAGCCAGGCCTCAAACCACGAGAAGATCCAGCCCAAAAGGCAGCCAAAATCCAGCCCACATCCGGGAGAATCTCAAGAGCAGGGGGTGGAGCAAGCCAGGCCTCAAACCACGAGAAGCTCCAGCCCAAAAGGCAGCCAAAATGCAGCCCACATCCGGGAGAATCTCAAGAGCAGGGGGTGGAGCAAGCCAGGCCTCAAACCACGGGAAGCTCCAGCCCAACAGGCAGCCAAAATGCAGCCCACCTCCGGGAGAATCTCAAGAGCAGGGGGTGGAGCAAGCCAGGCCTCAAACCATGAGAAGCTCCAGCCCAAAAGGCAGCCAAAATCCAGCCCACACCCGGGAGAATATCAAGAGCAGGGGGTGGAGCAAGCCAGGCCTCAAACCACGAGAAGCTCCAGCCCAAAAAGCAGCCAAAATGCAGCCCACCTCCGGGAGAATCTCAATAGCAAGGGGTGGAGAAAGGCAGGCCTCAAACCACGAGAAGCTGCAGCCCAAAATGAAGCCAAAATGCAGCCCACATCCGGGAGAATCTCAAGAGCAGGGGGTGGAGCAAGCCAGGCCTCAAACCACGAGAAGCTCCAGCCCAAAAATCAGCCAAAATGCAGCCCACATCCGGGAGAATCTCAAGAGCAGGGGGTGGAGCAAGCCAGGCCTCAAACCATGAGAAGCTCCAGCCCAAAAGGCAGCCAAAATGCAGCCCACATCCGGGAGAATCTCAAGAGCAGGGGGTGGAGCAAGCCAGGCCTCAAACCACAAGAAGCTCCAAACCAAAAGGCAGCCAAAATCCAGCCCACATCCGGGAGAATCTCAAGACCAGGGGGTGGAGCAAGCCAGGCCTCAAACCATGAGAAGCTCCAGCCCAATAGGCAGCCAAAATGCAGCCCAAATCAGGGAGAATATCAAGAGCAGGGGGTGGAGCAAGCCAGGCCTCAAAGCACGAGAAGCTCCAGCCCAAAAGACAGCCAAAATGCAGCCCACATCCGGGAGAATCTCAAGAGCAGGGGGTGGAGCAAGCCAGGCCTCAAACCACAAGAAGCTCCAGCCCAAAAGGCAGCCAAAAATGAAGCCCACATCTGGGAGAATATCAAGAGCAGAGGGTGGAGCAAGCCAGGCCCCAAACCTTGAGAAGCTCCAACCCAAAACGCAGCCAAAATGCAGACCACATCCTGGAGTATCTCATGAGCAGGGTGTGGAGCAAGCCAGGCCTCAAACCACGAGAAGCTCCAGCCCAAAAAGCAGCTAAAATCCAGCGCACACCTGTGAGAATATCAAGAGCAGGGGGTGGAGCAAGCCAGGCCTCAAACCACGAGAAGCTCTAGAGGAAAATGCAGGTAAACTCCAGCCCATATCCGGGAGAATCTCAAGAGCAGGGGGTGGAGCAAGCCAGGCCTCAAAGCATGAGAAGCTCCAGCCCAAAAAGCAGCCAAAATGCAGCCCACATCAGGGAGAATCTCAAGAGCAGGGGGTGGAGCAAGCCAGGCCTCCACCCACGAGAATCTCCAGCAAAAAGGGCAGCGAAAATCCAGCCCACATCTGGGAGAATCTCAAGAGCAGGGGGTGGAGCAAGCCAGGCCTCAAACCACGAGAAGCTCCAGCCCAAAAGGCAGCTAAAATTCAGCGCACACCTGGGAGAATCTCAAGAGCTTTTGGTGGCGAAATCCAGGCCTCAAACCACGAGAAACTCCAGCCCAAAAGGCAGCTAAAATTCAGCGCACACCTGGGAGAATCTCAAGAGCTTTTGGTGGCGAAATCCAGGCCTCAAACCGTGAGAAGGTCTAGCCCAAAATGCAGCTAAACTCCAGCCCACATCCGAGAGAATATCAAGAGCAGGGGTTGGAGCAATCCAGGCCTCAAACCACAAGAAGCTCCAGCCCAAAAAGCAGCCAAAATGCAGCCCACATCCGGGAGAATATCAAGAGCTGCTGGTGGCGAAAGCCAGGCCTCAAACCACGAGAAGCTCCAGCCCAAAAAGCAGCCAAAATGCAGCCCACATCCGGGAGAATATCAAGAGCGGAGGGTGGAGTAAGCCAGGACTCAAACCACGAGAAGCTCCAGCCCAAAGGCAGCCAAAATGCAGCCCACATCCGGGAGAATCTCAAGAGCAGGGGGTGGAGCAAGCCAGGCCTCAAACCATGAGAAGCTCCAGCCCGAAAAGAAGTCAAAATTCAGCCCACATCCGGGAGAATATCAAGAGCAGGGGGTGGAGCAAGCCAGGCCTCAAACCACGAGAAGCTCCAGCCCAAAAGGCAGCCAAAATGCAGCCCACATCCGGGAGAATCTCCAAAGCAGGGGGTGGAGCAAGCCAGGCCTCAAACCACGAGAAGCTCAGCCCAAAAAGCAGCCAAGATGCAGCCCACATCCGGGAGAATCTCAAGAGCAGGGGCTGGAGTAAGCCAGGCCTCAAACCACGAGAAGCTCCAGCCCAAAAGGCAGCCAAAATGCAGCCCACATCCGGGAGAATCTCCAAAGCAGGGGGTGGAGCAAGCCAGGCCTCAAACCACGAGAAGCTCCAGCTCAAAATGCAGCTAAAATCCAGCGCACATCTGGGAGAATATCAAGAGCTGTTGGTTGCGAAAGCCAGGCCTCAAACCGCGAGAAGCTCCAGCCCAAAATGCAACTAAACTCCAGCCCACATCCGGGAGAATCTCAAGAGCAGGGGGTGGAGTAAGCCAGGCCTCAAAGCATGAGAAGCTCCAGCCCAAAAGGCAGCCAAAATGCAGCCCACATCCAGGAGAATATCAAGAGCAGGGGGTGGAGGAAGGCAGGCCTCAAACCACGAGAAGCTCCAGCCCAAAAGGCAGCCAAAATGCAGCCCACATCCAGGAGAATATCAAGAGCAGAGGTTGGAGGAAGGCAGGCCTCAAACCACGAGAAGCTCCAGCCCAAAAGGCAGCCAAACTCCAGCCAACATCCGGGAGAATCTCAAGAGCAGGGGGTGGAGCAAGCCAGGCCTCAAACCACGAGAAGCTCCAGTCCAAAGGCAGCCAAAATGCAGCCCACATCTGGGAGAATATCAAGAGCAGGGGTTGGAGCAATCCAGGCCTCAAACCACGAGAAGCTCCAGCCCAAAATGCAGCCAAAATCCAGCCCATATAAGGGAGAATATCAAGAGCAGGGGGTGGAGCAAGCCAGGCCTCAAACCACGAGAAGCTCCAGCCCAAAAGGCAGCCAAAATGCAGCCCACATCTGGGAGAATATCAAGAGCAGGGGGTGGAGCAAGCCAGGCCTCAAACCGCGAGAAGCTCCAGCCCAAAATGCAACTAAACTCCAGCCCACATCCGAGAGAATCTCAAGAGCAGGGGGTGGAGTAAGCCAGGCCTCAAAGCATGAGAAGCTCCAGCCCAAAAGGCAGCCAAAATGCAGCCCACATCCAGGAGAATATCAAGAGCAGGGGGTGGAGGAAGGCAGGCCTCAAACCACGAGAAGCTCCAGCCCAAAAGGCAGCCAAAATGCAGCCCACATCCGGGAGAATCTCAAGAGCAGGGGGTGGAGCAAGCCAGGCCTCAAACCATGAGAAGCTCCAGCCCGAAAAGAAGTCAAAATTCAGCCCACATCCGGGAGAATATCAAGAGCAGGGGGTGGAGCAAGCCAGGCCTCAAACCACGAGAAGCTCCAGCCCAAAAGGCAGCCAAAATGCAGCCCACATCCGGGAGAATCTCCAAAGCAGGGGGTGGAGCAAGCCAGGCCTCAAACCACGAGAAGCTCCAGCCCAAAAAGCAGCCAAGATGCAGCCCACATCCGGGAGAATCTCAAGAGCAGGGGCTGGAGTAAGCCAGGCCTCAAACCACGAGAAGCTCCAGCCCAAAAGGCAGCCAAAATGCAGCCCACATCCGGGAGAATCTCCAAAGCAGGGGGTGGAGCAAGCCAGGCCTCAAACCACGAGAAGCTCCAGCTCAAAATGCAGCTAAAATCCAGCGCACATCTGGGAGAATATCAAGAGCTGTTGGTGGCGAAAGCCAGGCCTCAAACCGCGAGAAGCTCCAGCCCAAAATGCAACTAAACTCCAGCCCACATCCGGGAGAATCTCAAGAGCAGGGGGTGGAGTAAGCCAGGCCTCAAAGCATGAGAAGCTCCAGCCCAAAAGGCAGCCAAAATGCAGCCCACATCCAGGAGAATATGAAGAGCAGGGGGTGGAGCAAGCCAGGCCTCAAACCACGAGAAGCTCCAGCCCAAAATGCAGCCAGAATCCAGCCCACATGTGGGAGAATCTCAAGAGCAGGGGGTGGAGCAAGCCAGGCCCCAAACCACGAGAAGCTCCAGCCCAAAAGGCAGCCAAAATGCAGCCCACATCCGGGAGAATCTCAAAAGCAGGGGGTGGAGCAAGGCAGGCCTCAAACCACGAGAAGCTCCAGCCCAAAAAGCAGCCAAGATGCAGCCCACATCCGGGAGAATCTCAAGAGCAGGGGGTGGAGCAAGCCAGGCCTCAAACCACGAGAAGCTCCAGCCCAAAAGGCAGCCAAAATGCAGCCCACATCCGGGAGAATCTCAAGAGCAGGGGGTGGAGCAAGCCAGGCCTCAAACCACGAGAAGCTCCAGCCCAAAAGGGAGCCAAAAGACAGCCCACATCCGGGAGAATCTCAAGAGCAGGGGCTGGAGTAAGCCAGGCCTCAAACCACGAGAAGCTCCAGCCCAAAAGGCAGCCAAAATGCAGCCCACATCCGGGAGAATATCAAGAGCAGGGGGTGGAGTAAGCCAGGCCTCAAACCACGAGAAGCTCCAGCCCAAAAGGCAGCCAAAATGCAGACCACATCCGGGAGAATATCAAGAGCAGGGGGTGGAGCAAGACAGGCCTCAAACCACAAGAAGCTCCAGCCCAAAATGCAGCCAAAATGCAGCCCACATCTGGGAGAATATCAAGAGCAGGGGGTGGAGCAAGCCAGGCCTCAAACCACGAGAAGCTCCAGCCCAAAAGGCAGCCAAAATGCAGCCCACATCCGGGAGAATCTCAAGAGCAGGGGGTGGAGCAAGCCAGGCCTCAAACCATGAGAAGCTCCAGCCCAAAATGAAGTCAAAATGCAGCCCACATCCGGGAGAATCTCAAGAGCAGGGGGTGGAGCAAGCCAGGCCTCAAACCACGAGAAGCTCCAGCCGAAAAGGGAGCCAAAAGACAGCCCACATCCGGGAGAATCTCAAGAGCAGGGGCTGGAGTAAGCCAGGCCTCAAACCACGAGAAGCTCCAGCCCAAAAGGCAGCCAAAATGCAGCCCACATCCGGGAGAATATCAAGAGCAGGGGGTGGAGTAAGCCAGGCCTCAAACCACGAGAAGCTCCAGCCCAAAAGGCAGCCAAAATGCAGACCACATCCGGGAGAATATCAAGAGCAGGGGGTGGAGCAAGACAGGCCTCAAACCACAAGAAGCTCCAGCCCAAAATGCAGCCAAAATGCAGCCCACATCCGGGAGAATATCAAGAGCAGGGGGTGGAGCAAGCCAGGCCTCAAAGCATGAGAAGCTCCAGCCCAAAATGCAGCCAAAATGCAGCCCACATCCGGGAGAATATCAAGAGCAGGGGGTGGAGCAAGCCAGGCCTCAAACCATGAGAAGCTCCAGCCCAAGAATCAGCCAAAATACAGGCCACCTCCGGGAGAATCTCAAGAGCAGGGGGTGGAGCAAGCCAGGCCTCAAACCACGAGAAGCTCAAGCCTAAAACGCAGCCAAAATGCAGCCCACATGTGGGAGAATATCAAGAGCAGGGGTTGGAGCAATCCAGGCCTCAAACCACAAGAAGCTCCAGCCCAAAATGCAGCCAAAATCCAGCCCACATCTGGGAGAATCTCAAGAGCAGGGGGTGGAGCAAGCCAGGCCTCAAACCATGAGAAGCTCCAGCCCAAAAGGCAGCCAAAATGCAGCCCACATCCAGGAGAATCTCAAGAGCAGGGGGTGGAGCAAGCCAGGCCTCAAACCACGAGAAGCTCCAGCCCAAAATGCAGCCAAAATGCAGCCCACATCCGGGAGAATCTCAAGAGCAGGGGGTGGAGCAAGCCAGGCCTCAAACCACGAGAAGCTCCAGCCCAAAGGGCAGCCAAAATCCAGCCCACATCCGGGAGAATATCAAGAGCAGGGGGTGGAGCAAGCCAGGCCTCAAACCACGAGAAGCTCCAGCCCAAAAGGCAGCCAAAATGCAGGCCACATCCGGGAGAATCTCAAGAGCAGGGGGTGGAGCAAGCCAGGCCTCAAACCACGAGAAGCTCCAGCCCAAAAGTGAGCCAAAAGACAGCCCACCTCGGGGAGAATCTCAAGAGCAGGGGGTGGAGCAAGCCAGGCCTCAAACCACGAGAAGCTCCAGCCCAAAATGCAGCCAAAATGCAGCCCACATCTGGGAAAATATCAAGAGCAGGGGGTGGAGCAAGCCAGGCCTCAAACCACGAGAAGCTGCAGCCCAAATGTCAGCCAAAATCCAGCCCACATCCGGGAGAATAGCAAGAGCTGGGGTTGGAGCAATGCAGCCCTCAGACCACGAGAAGCTCCAGCCCAAAAGGCAGCAAAAATGCAGCCCACATCCAGGAGAATATCAAGAGCAGGAGTTGGAGGAAGGCAGGCCTCAAACCACGAGAAGCTCCAGCCCAAAAGGCAGCCAAACTCCAGCCCAAATCCGGGAGAATTTCAAAACCAGGGGATGAAGCAAGCCAGGCCTCAAACCACGAGAAGCTCCAGCCCAAAATGCAGCCAAACTCCAGCCCAAATCCAGGAGAATTTCAAAACCAGGGGATGAAGCAAGCCAGGCCTCAAACCAGGAGAAGCTCCAGCCCAAATGTCAGCCAAAATGCAGCCCACATCGAGGAGAATCTCAAGAGCAGGGGGTGGATCAAGCCAGGCCCCAAACCACGAGAAGCTCCAGCCCAAAAGGCAGCCAAAATGCAGCCCACATCCGGGAGAATCTCAAGAGCAGGGGGTGGAGCAAGCCAGGCCTCAAACCACGAGAAGCTCCAGCCCAAAAGGCAGCCAAAATGCAGCCCACATCTGGGAGAATCTCAAGAGCAGGGGGTGGAGCAAGCCAGGCCTCAAACCACGAGAAGCTCCAGCCCAAAAGGCACCCAAAATGCAGCCCACATCTGGGAGAATCTCAAGAGCAGGGGGTGGAGCAAGCCAGGCCTCAAACCACGAGAAGATCCAGCCCAAAGAGCAACCAAAATGCAGCCCACATCCGGGAGAATCTCAAGAGCAGGGGGTGGAGCAAGCCATGCCCCAAACCACGAGAAGCTCCAGCCCAAAAGGCAGCCAAAATCCAGCCCACATCCGGGAGAATCTCAAGAGCAGGGGGTGGAGCAAGCCAGGCCTCAAACCACGAGAAGCTCCAGCCCAAAAAGCAGCCAAAATGCAGCCCACATCCGGGAGAATCTCAAGAGCAGGGGTTGGAGCAAGCCAGGCCTCAAACCACAAGAAGCTCCAGCCCAAAATGCAGCCAAAATGCAGCCCACATCCGGGAGAATCTCAAGAGCAGGGGGTGGAGCAAGCCAGGCCTCAAACCATGAGAAGCTCCAGCCCAAAAAGCAGCCAAAATGCAGCCCACATCTGGGAGAATATCAAGAGCAGGGGGTAGAGCAAGCCAGGCCTCAAACCATGAGAAGCTCCAGCCTAAATGGCAGCAAAAATGCAGCCCACATCCAGGAGAATAT
Source organism: Rhynochetos jubatus (assembly GCA_027574665.1). NCBI lineage: Eukaryota > Metazoa > Chordata > Aves > Eurypygiformes > Rhynochetidae > Rhynochetos > Rhynochetos jubatus. The sequence continues at coordinate 3,162,552 of JAQBHY010000071.1, forward strand.
CAAGAGCAGGAGTTGGAGGAAGGCAGGCCTCAAACCACGAGAAGCTCCAGCCCAAAAGGCAGCCAAACTCCAGACCAAATCCGGGAGAATTTCAAAACCAGGGGGTGGAGCAAGCCAGGCCTCAAACCACGAGAAGCTCCAGCCCAAAAGGCAGCCAAAATGCAGCCCACATCCGGGAGAATCTCAAGAGCAGTGGGTGGAGCAAGCCAGGCCTCAAACCACGAGAAGCTCCAGCCCAAAAGGCAGCCAAAATGCAGCCCACATCCGGGAGAATATCAAGAGCAGGGGGTGGAGCAAGCCAGGCCTCAAACCACGAGAAGCTCCAGCCCAAAAGGCAGCCAAAATGCAGCCCACATCCGGGAGAATCTCAAGAGCAGGGGGTGGAGCAAGCCAGGCCTCAAACCACGAGAAGCTCCAGCCCAAAATGGAGCCAAAAGACAGCCCACATCCGTGAGAATCTCAAGAGCAGGGGCTGGAGCAATCCAGGCCTCAAACCACGAGAAGCTCCAGCCCAAAAGGCAGCCAAAATGCAGCCCACATCCGGGAGAATCTCAAGAGCAGGGGGTGGAGCAAGGCAGGCCTCAAACCACGAGAAGCTCCAGACCAAATAGCAACCAAAATGCAGCCCACCTCCGGGAGAATCTCAAGAGCAGGGGGTGGAGCAAGCCAGGCCTCAAACCACGAGAATTTCCAGCCCAAAAAGGCAGCCAAAATGCAGCCCACATCCGGGAGAATATCATGGGCAGGGGGTGGAGGAAGCCAGGCCTCAAACCACGAGAAGCTCCAGCCCAAAATGTAGCCAAAATGCAGCCCACATCCGGGAGAATCTCAAGAGTAGGGGGTGGAGCAAGCCAGGCCTCAAACCACGAAAAGCTCCAGCCCAAAAGGCAGCCAAAATGCAGCCCACATCCGGGAGAATCTCAAGAGCAGGGGGTGGAGCAAGCCAGGCCTCAAACCACGAGAAGCTCCAGCCCAAAATGCAGCCAAAAGACAGCCCACATCCGTGAGAATCTCAAGAGCAGGGGCTGGAGCAATCCAGGCCTCAAACCGCGAGACGCGCCAGCCCAAAAGGCAGCCAAAATGCAGCCCACCTCCGGGAGAATATCAAGAGCAGGGGGTGGAGCAAGCCAGGCCGAAAACCACGAGAAGCTCCAGCCCAAATAGCAACCAAAATGCAGCCCACCTCCGGGAGAATCTCAAGAGCAGGGGGTGGAGCAAGCCAGGCCTCAAACCACGAGAAGCTCCAGCCCAAAAGGCAGCCAAAATGCAGCCCACCTCCGGGAGAATCTCAAGAGCAGGGGGTGGAGCAAGCCAGGCCTCAAACCACGAGAATTTCCAGCCCAAAAAGGCAGCCAAAATGCAGCCCACATCCGGGAGAATATCATGGGCAGGGGGTGGAGGAAGCCAGGCCTCAAACCACGAGAAGCTCCAGCCCAAAGAGCAACCAAAATGCAGCCCACCTCCGGGAGAATCTCAAGAGCAGGGGGTGGAGCAAGGCAGGCCTCAAACCACGAGAATCTCCAGCCCAAAGAGCAACCAAAATGCAGCCCACATCCGGGAAAATCTCAAGAGCAGGGGGTGGAGCAAGGCAGGCCTCAAACCACGAGAAGCTCCAGCCGAAAAAGCAGCCAAAATGCAGGCCCACCTCCGGGAGAATCTCAATAGCAAGGGGTGGAAGAAGGCAGGCCTCAAACCACGAGAAGCTGCAGCCCAAAGAGCAGCCAAAATGCAGCCCACATGCAGGAGAATATCAAGAGCAGGGGGTGGAGCAAGCCAGGCCTCAAACCACGAGAAGCTCCAGCCCAAAGAGCAACCAAAATGCAGCCCACATCCGGGAGAATTTCAAGAGCAGGGGGTGGAGCAAGCCAGGCCTCAAACCACGAGAATTTCCAGCCCAAAAAGCAGCCAAAATGCAGCCCACATCCGGGAGAATATCAAGAGCAGGCAGTGGAGCAAGCCAGGCCTCAAACCACGAGAAGCTCCAGCCCAAAATGCAGCCAAAATGCAGCCCATATCCGGGAGAATCTCAAGAGCAGGGGGTGGAGCAAGCCAGGCCTCAAACCATGAGAAGCTCCAGCCCAAAAAGCAGCCAAAATGCAGCCCACATCCGGGAAAATATCAAGAGCAGGGGGTGGAGCAAGCCAGGCCCCAAACCATGAGAATTTCCAGCCCAAAAAGCAGCCAAAATGCAGCCCACATCCGGGAGAATATCATGGGCAGGGAGTGGAGCAAGCCAGGCCTCAAACCATGAGAAGCTCCAGCCCAAAATGCAGCCAAAATGCAGCCCACATCCGGGAGAATCTCAAGAGCAGGGGGTGGAGGAAGCCAGGCCTCAAACCATGAGAAGCTCCAGAACAAAAAGCAGCCAAAATGCAGCCCACATCCAGGAAAATAGCAAGAGGAGGGGGTGGAGTAAGCCAGGCCTCAAACCACGAGAAGCTCCAGCCCAAAAGGCAGCCAAAATGCAGCCCACATCCGGGAGAATCTCAAGAGCAGGGGGTGGAGCAAGCCAGGCCTCAAACCACAAGAAGCTCCAGCCCAAATGTCAGCCAAAATCCAGCCCACATCCGGGAGAATAGGAAGAGCTGGGGTTGGAGGAAGGCAGGCCTCAAACCACGAGAAGCTCCAGCCCAAAAGGCAGCCAAAATGCAGCCCACATCTGGGAGAATATCAAGAGCAGGGGGTAGAGCAAGCCAGGCCTCAAACCACGAGAAGCTCCACCCTAAATGGCAGCAAAAATGCAGCCCACATCCAGGAGAATATCAAGAGCAGGGGTTGGAGGAAGGCAGGCCTCAAACCACGAGAATCTCCAGCATAAAAGGCACCCAAAATGCAGCCCACATCCGGGAGAATCTCAAGAGCAGGGGGTGGAGGAAGCCAGGCCTCAAACCACGAGAATTTCCAGCCCAAAAAGGCAGCCAAAATGCAGCCCACATCCGGGAGAATATCATGGGCAGGGTGTGGAGGAAGCCAGGCCTCAAACCACGAGAAGCTCCAGCCCAAAATGCAGCCAAAATGCAGCCCACATCCGGGAGAATCTCAAGAGCAGGGTGTGGAGCAAGCCAGGCCTCAAACCATGAGAAGCTCCAGCCCAATAGGCAGCCAAAATGCAGCCCACATCTGGGAGAATCTCAAGAGCAGGGGGTGGAGCAAGCCAGGCCTCAAACCATGAGAAGCTCCAGCCCAATAGGCAGCCAAAATGCAGCCCACATCTGGGAGAATCTCAAGAGCAGGGGGTGGAGCAAGCCAGGCCTCAAACCACGAAAAGCTCCAGCCCAAAAGGCAGCCAAAATGCAGCCCACATCCGGGAGAATCTCAAGAGCAGGGGGTGGAGCAAGACAGGCCTCAAACCACGAGAAACTCCAGCCCAAAGGGCAACCAAAATGCAGCCCACATCTGGGAGAATCTCAAGAGCAGGGGGTGGAGGAAGCCAGGCCTCAAACCACGAGAAGCTCCAGCCCAAAAGGCAGCCAAAATGCAGCCCACATCCGGGAGAATATCAAGAGCAGCGGATGGAGCAAGCCAGGCCTCAAACCACGAGAAGCTCCAGCCCAAAAGGCAGCCAAAATGCAGCCCACATCCGGGAGAATCTCAAGAGCAGGGGGTGGAGTAAGCCAGGCCTCAAACCATGAGAAGCTCCAGCCCAATAGGCAGCCAAAATGCAGCCCACATCTGGGAGAATCTCAAGAGCAGGGGGTGGAGCAAGCCAGGCCTCAAACCACGAGAAGCTCCAGCCCAAAAGGCAGCCAAAATGCAGCCCACATCCGGGAGAATCTCAAGAGCAGGGGGTGGAGCAAGCCAGGCCTCAAACCACGAGAAGCTGCAGCCCAAAAGGCAGCCAAAATGCAGCCCACATCCGGGAGAATAGCAAGAGCAGGGTGTGGAGCAAGCCAGGCCTCAAACCACGAGAAGCTCCAGCCCAAAATGTAGCTAAACTCCAGCCCACATCCGGGAGAATTTCAAGAGCAGGGGGTGGAGCAACGCAGGCCTCAATCTTCGAGAAGGTCTAGCCCAAAAGGCAGCCAAAATGCAGCCCACATCCGGGAGAATCTCAAGAGCAGGGTGTGGAGCAAGCCAGGCCTCAAACCACGAGATGCTCCAGCCCAAAAGGCAGCCAAAATGCAGCCCACATCCGGGAGAATATCATGGGCAGGGTTTGGAGGAAGCCAGGCCTCAAACCACGAGAAGCTCCAGCCCAAAGGGCAGCCAAAATGCAGCCCACATCCGGGAGAATCTCAAGAGCAGGGGGTGGAGCAAGCCAGGCCTCAAACCACAAGAAGCTCCAGCCCAAAAGGCAGCCAAAATGCAGCCCACATCCGGGAGAATCTCAAGAGCAGGGGGTGGAGGAAGCCAGGCCTCAAACCACGAGAAGCTCCAGCCCAAAAGTCAGCCAAAATGCAGCCCACATCCGGGAGAATCTCAAGAGCAGGGGGTGGAGCAAGCCAGGCCTCAAACCACGAGAAGCTCCAGCCCAAAATGTAGCCAAAATGCAGCCCACATCCGGGAGAATCTCAAGAGTAGGGGGTGGAGCAAGCCAGGCCTCAAACCACGAAAAGCTCCAGCCCAAAAGGCAGCCAAAATGCAGCCCACATCCGGGAGAATCTCAAGAGCAGGGGGTGGAGCAAGCCAGGCCTCAAACCACGAGAAGCTCCAGCCCAAAATGCAGCCAAAAGACAGCCCACATCCGTGAGAATCTCAAGAGCAGGGGCTGGAGCAATCCAGGCCTCAAACCGCGAGAAGCGCCAGCCCAAAAGGCAGCCAAAATGCAGCCCACCTCCGGGAGAATATCAAGAGCAGGGGGTGGAGCAAGCCAGGCCGAAAACCACGAGAAGCTCCAGCCCAAATAGCAACCAAAATGCAGCCCACCTCCGGGAGAATCTCAAGAGCAGGGGGTGGAGCAAGCCAGGCCTCAAACCACGAGAAGCTCCAGCCGAAAAAGCAGCCAAAATGCAGCCCACCTCCGGGAGAATCTCAATAGCAAGGGGTGGAAGAAGGCAGGCCTCAAACCACGAGAAGCTGCAGCCCAAAGAGCAGCCAAAATGCAGCCCACATGCAGGAGAATATCAAGAGCAGGGGGTGGAGCAAGCCAGGCCTCAAACCACGAGAAGCTCCAGCCCAAAGAGCAACCAAAATGCAGCCCACATCCGGGAGAATTTCAAGAGCAGGGGGTGGAGCAAGCCAGGCCTCAAACCATGAGAATCTCCAGCCCAAAAAGCAGCCAAAATGCAGCCCACATCCGGGAGAATATCAAGAGCAGGCAGTGGAGCAAGCCAGGCCTCAAACCACGAGAAGCTCCAGCCCAAAATGCAGCCAAAATGCAGCCCATATCCGGGAGAATCTCAAGAGCAGGGGGTGGAGCAAGCCAGGCCTCAAACCATGAGAAGCTCCAGCCCAAAAAGCAGCCAAAATGCAGCCCACATCCGGGAAAATATCAAGAGCAGGGGGTGGAGCAAGCCAGGCCCCAAACCACGAGAATTTCCAGCCCAAAAAGCAGCCAAAATGCAGCCCACATCCGGGAGAATATCATGGGCAGGGAGTGGAGCAAGCCAGGCCTCAAACCATGAGAAGCTCCAGCCCAAAATGCAGCCAAAATGCAGCCCACATCCGGGAGAATCTCAAGAGCAGGGGGTGGAGGAAGCCAGGCCTCAAACCATGAGAAGCTCCAGAACAAAAAGCAGCCAAAATGCAGCCCACATCCAGGAAAATAGCAAGAGGAGGGGGTGGAGTAAGCCAGGCCTCAAACCACGAGAAGCTCCAGCCCAAAAGGCAGCCAAAATGCAGCCCACATCCGGGAGAATCTCAAGAGCAGGGGGTGGAGCAAGCCAGGCCTCAAACCACAAGAATTTCCAGCCCAAATGTCAGCCAAAATCCAGCCCACATCCGGGAGAATAGGAAGAGCTGGGGTTGGAGGAAGGCAGGCCTCAAACCACGAGAAGCTCCAGCCCAAAAGGCAGCCAAAATGCAGCCCACATCTGGGAGAATATCAAGAGCAGGGGGTAGAGCAAGCCAGGCCTCAAACCACGAGAAGCTCCAGCCTAAATGGCAGCAAAATTGCAGCCCACATCCAGGAGAATATCAAGAGCAGGGGTTGGAGGAAGGCAGGCCTCAAACCACGAGAATCTCCAGCATAAAAGGCACCCAAAATGCAGCCCACATCCGGGAGAATCTCAAGAGCAGGGGGTGGAGGAAGCCAGGCCTCAAACCACGAGAATTTCCAGCCCAAAAAGGCAGCCAAAATGCAGCCCACATCCGGGAGAATATCATGGGCAGGGTGTGGAGGAAGCCAGGCCTCAAACCACGAGAAGCTCCAGCCCAAAATGCAGCCAAAATGCAGCCCACATCTGGGAGAATCTCAAGAGCAGGGGGTGGAGCAAGCCAGGCCTCAAACCACGAAAAGCTCCAGCCCAAAAGGCAGCCAAAATGCAGCCCACATCTGGGAGAATCTCAAGAGCAGGGGGTGGAGCAAGCCAGGCCTCAAACCACGAAAAGCTCCAGCCCAAAAGGCAGCCAAAATGCAGCCCACATCCGGGAGAATCTCAAGAGCAGGGGGTGGAGCAAGCCAGGCCTCAAACCACGAAAAGCTCCAGCCCAAAAGGCAGCCAAAATGCAGCCCACATCCGGGAGAATATCAAGAGCAGCGGATGGAGCAAGCCAGGCCTCAAACCACGAGAAGCTCCAGCCCAAAAGGCAGCCAAAATGCAGCCCACATCCGGGAGAATCTCAAGAGCAGGGGGTGGAGTAAGCCAGGCCTCAAACCATGAGAAGCTCCAGCCCAATAGGCAGCCAAAATGCAGCCCACATCTGGGAGAATCTCAAGAGCAGGGGGTGGAGCAAGCCAGGCCTCAAACCACGAGAAGCTCCAGCCCAAAAGGCAGCCAAAATGCAGCCCACATCCGGGAGAATCTCAAGAGCAGGGGGTGGAGCAAGCCAGGCCTCAAACCACGAGAAGCTCGAGCCCAAAAGGCAGCCAAAATGCAGCCCACATCCGGGAGAATCTCAAGAGCAGGGGGTGGAGCAAGGCAGGCCTCAAACCACGAGAAGCTGCAGCCCAAAAGGCAGCCAAAATGCAGCCCACATCTGGGAGAATAGCAAGAGCAGGGTGTGGAGCAAGCCAGGCCTCAAACCACGAGAAGCTCCAGCCCAAAATGTAGCTAAACTCCAGCCCACATCCGGGAGAATTTCAAGAGCAGGGGGTGGAGCAACGCAGGCCTCATTCTTCGAGAAGGTCTAGCCCAAAAAGCAGCCAAAATGCAGCCCACATCCGGGAGAATCTCAAGAGCAGGGTGTGGAGCAAGCCAGGCCTCAAACCACGAGATGCTCCAGCCCAAAAGGCAGCCAAAATGCAGCCCACATCCGGGAGAATATCATGGGCAGGGTTTGGAGGAAGCCAGGCCTCAAACCACGAGAAGCTCCAGCCCAAAAGGCAGCCAAAATGCAGCCCACATCCGGGAGAATATCATGGGCAGGGGGTGGAGGAAGCCAGGCCTCAAACCACGAGAAGCTCCAGCCCAAAATGCAGCCAAAATCCAGCCCACATCCGGGAGAATCTCAAGAGCAGGGGGTGGAGCAAGCCAGGCCTCAAACCACGAGAAGCTCCAGCCCAAAAGGCAGCCAAAATGCAGCCCACATCCGGGAGAATCTCAAGAGCAGGGGGTGGAGCAAGCCAGGCCTCAAACCATGAGAAGCTCCAGCCCAAAGAGCAACCAAAATGCAGCCCACATCCGGGAAAATCTCAAGAGCAGGGGGTGGAGGAAGGCAGGCCTCAAACCACGAGAAGCTCCAGCCCAAAAGGCAGCCAAAATCCAGCCCACATCCGGGAGAATTTCAAGAGCAGGGGATGGAGCAAGGCAGGCCTCAAACCACGAGAATTTCCAGCCCAAAAGGCAGCCAAATCCAGCCCACAACCGGGAGAATATCAAGAGCAGGTGGTGGAGCAAGGCAGGCCTCAAACCACGAGAAGCTCCAGCCGAAAAAGCAGCCAAAATGCAGCCCACATGCAGGAGAATCTCAAGAGCAGGGGGTGGAGCAAGCCATGCCCCAAACCACGAGAAGCTCCAGCCCAAAATGTAGCTAAACTCCAGCCCACATCCGGGAGAATTTCAAGAGCAGGGGGTGGAGCAACGCAGGCCTCAATCTTCGAGAAGGTCTAGCCCAAAAGGCAGCCAAAATGCAGCCCACATCCATGAGAATCTCTAGAGCAGGGTGTGGAGCAAGCCAGGCCTCAAACCATGAGAAGTTCCAGCCCAAAAGGCAGCCAAAATGCAGCCCACATCCGGGAGAATATCATGGGCAGGGTGTGGAGGAAGCCAGGCCTCAAACCACGAGAAGCTCCAGCCCAAAACGCAGCCAAAATACAGGCCACCTCCAGGAGAATATCAAGAGCAGGGGGTGGAGCAAGCCAGGCCTCAAACCACGAGAAGCTCCAGCCCAAAGGGACGCCAAAATGCAGCCCACATCCGGGAGAATAGCAAGAGCAGGGGGTGGAGCAAGCCAGGCCTCAAACCACAAGAAGCTCCAGCCCAAAAGGCAGCCAAAATCCAGCCCACATCCGGGAGAATCTCAAGAGCAGGGGGTGGAGCAAGCCAGGCCTCAAACCACGAGAAGCTCCAGCCCAAAAGTGAGCCAAAAGACAGCCCACATCCGGGAGAATATCAAGAGCAGGGGGTGGAGCAAGCCAGGCCTCAAACCACGAGAAGCTCCAGCCCAAAAAGCAGCCAAAATGCAGCCCACATCCGGGAAAATATCAAGAGCAGGGGGTGGAGCAAGCCAGGCCTCAAACCACGAGAAGCTCCAGCCCAAAAGGCAGCCAAAATGCAGCCCACATCGGGGAGAATCTCAAGAGCAGGGGGTGGAGCAAGCCAGGCCTCAAACCACGAGAATTTCCAGCCCAAATGTCAGCCAAAATCCAGCCCACATCCGGGAGAATAGCAAGAGCTGGGGTTGGAGCAATGCAGCCCTCAGACCACGAGAAGCTCCAGCCCAAAAGGTGGCCAAAATCCAGCCCACATCCAGGAGAATATCAAGAGCAGGAGTTGGAGGAAGGCAGGCCTCAAACCACGAGAAGCTCCAGCCCAAAAGGCAGCCAAACTCCAGCCCAAATCCGGGAGAATTTCAAAACCAGGGGATGAAGCAAGCCAGGCCTCAAACCACGAGAAGCTCCAGCCCAAAAGGCAGCCAAAATGCAGCCCACATCCGGGAGAATCTCAAGAGCAGGGGGTGGAGCAAGACAGGCCTGAAACCACGAGAAGCTCCAGCCCAAAAGGCAGCCAAAATGCAGCCCACCTCCGGGAGAATCTCAAGAGCAGGGAGTGGAGCAAGCCAGGCCTCAAACCAGGAGAAGCTCCAGCCCAAAATGCAGCCAAAATGCAGCCCACATCGGGGAGAATCTCAAGAGCAGGGGGTGGAGCAAGCCAGGCCTCAAACCACGAGAATTTCCAGCCCAAAAAGGCAGCCAAAATGCAGCCCACATCCGGGAGAATATCATGGGCTGGGGGTGGAGCAAGCCAGGCCTCAAACCACGAGAATTTCCAGCCCAAATGTCAGCCAAAATGCAGCCCACATCGAGGAGAATCTCAAGAGCAGGGGGTGGATCAAGCCAGGCCTCAAACCACGAGAAGCTCCAGCCCAAGAATCAGCCAAAATGCAGCCCACATCCGGGAGAATCTCAAGAGCAGGGGGTGGAGCAAGCCAGGCCTCAAACCACGAGAAGCTCCAGCCCAAAATGGAGCCAAAAGACAGCCCACATCCGGGAGAATCTCAAGAGCAGGGGCTGGAGCAAGCCAGGCCTCAAACCACGAGAAGCTCCAGCCCAAAATGCAGACAAAATGCAGCCCACATCTGGGAGAATCTCAAGAGCAGGGGGTGGAGCAAGCCAGGCCTCAAACCACGAGAAGCTCCAGCCCAAAGTGCAACCAAAATGCAGCCCACATCCGGGAGAATCTCAAGAGCAGGGGGTGGAGCCAGCCATGCCTCAAACCACGAGAAGCTCCAGCCCAAAAGGCAGCCAAAATCCAGCCCACATCCGGGAGAATCTCAAGAGCAGGGGGTGGAGCAAGCCAGGCCTCAAACCACGAGAAGCTCCAGCCCAAAAGGCAGCCAAAATGCAGCCCACATCCGGGAGAATATCAAGAGCAGGGGGTAGAGCAAGCCAGGCCTCAAACCATGAGAAGCTCCAGCCTAAATGGCAGCAAAAATGCAGCCCACATCCAGGAGAATATCAAGAGCAGGAGTTGGAGGAAGGCAGGCCTCAAACCACGAGAAGCTCCAGCCCAAAAAGCAGCCAAACTCCAGACCAAATCCGGGAGAATTTCAAAACCAGGGGGTGGAGCAAGCCAGGCCTCAAACCACGAGAAGCTCCAGCCCAAAAGGCAGCCAAAATGCAGCCCACCTCCGGGAGAATCTCAAGAGCAGGGGGTGGAGCAAGCCAGGCCTGAAACCACGAGAATCTCCAGCCCAAAAGGCAGCCAAAATCCAGCCCACATCCGGGAGAATCTCAAGAGCAGGGGGTGGAGCAAGCCAGGCCTCAAACCACGAGAAGCTCCAGCCCAAAATGGAGCCAAAATACAGCCCACATCCGGGAGAATCTCAAGAGCAGGGGCTGGAGCAATCCAGGCCTCAAACCACGAGAAGCTCCAGCCCAAAATGGAGCCAAAAGACAGCCCACCTCCGGGAGAATCTCAAGAGCAGGGGGTGGAGCAAGCCAGGCCTCAAACCACGAGAATTTCCAGCCCAAAAAGGCAGCCAAAATGCAGCCCACATCCGGGAGAATATCATGGGCAGGGGGTGGAGGAAGCCAGGCCTCAAACCACGAGAAGCTCCAGCCCAAAATGCAGCCAAAATGCAGCCCACATCCGGGAGAATCTCAAGAGCAGGGGGTGGAGCAAGCCAGGCCTCAAACCATGAGAAGCTCCAGCCCAAAGAGCAACCAAAATGCAGCCCACATCCGGGAAAATCTCAAGAGCAGGGGGTGGAGGAAGGCAGGCCTCAAACCACGAGAAGCTCCAGCCCAAAAGGCAGCCAAAATCCAGCCCACATCCGGGAGAATTTCAAGAGCAGGGGATGGAGCAAGGCAGGCCTCAAACCACGAGAATTTCCAGCCCAAAAGGCAGCCAAATCCAGCCCACAACCGGGAGAATATCAAGAGCAGGTGTTGGAGCAAGGCAGGCCTCAAACCACGAGAAGCTCCAGCCGAAAAAGCAGCCAAAATGCAGCCCACATGCAGGAGAATCTCAAGAGCAGGGGGTGGAGCAAGCCAGGCCTCAAACCACGAGAAGCTCCAGCCCAAAGAGCAACCAAAATGCAGCCCACATCCGGGAGAATTTCAAGAGCAGGGGGTGGAGCAAGCCAGGCCTCAAACCACGAGAAGCTCCAGCCCAAAAGGCAGCCAAAATGCAGCCCACATCCGGGAGAATATCAAGAGCAGGCAGTGGAGCAAGCCAGGCCCCAAACCACGAGAATTTCCAGCCCAAAAAGCAGCCAAAATGCAGCCCACATCCGGGAGAATATCATGGGCAGGGAGTGGAGCAAGCCAGGCCTCAAACCACGAGAAGCTCCAGGAAATGGCAGCAAAAATGCAGCCCACATCCAGGAGAATATCAAGAGCAGGGTTTGGAGGAAGGCAGGCCTCAAACCACGAGAAGCTCCAGCCCAAAAGGGAGCCAAAAGACAGCCCACATCCGTGAGAATCTCAAGAGCAGGGGCTGGAGCAAGCCAGGCCTCAAACCACGAGAAGCTCCAGCCCAAAAGGCAGCCAAAATGCAGCCCACATCCGGGAGAATCTCAAGAGTAGGGGTTGGAGCAAGCCAGGCCTCAAACCACGAAAAGCTCCAGCCCAAAAGGCAGCCAAAATGCAGCCCACCTCAGGGAGAATCTCAAGAGCAGGGGGTGGAGCAAGCCAGGCCTCAAACCACGAGAAGCTCCAGCCCAAAATGGAGCCAAAAGACAGCCCACATCCGTGAGAATCTCAAGAGCAGGGGCTGGAGCAATCCAGGCCTCAAACCACGAGAAGCTCCAGCCCAAAAGGCAGCCAAAATGCAGCCCACCTCCGGGAGAATCTCAAGAGCAGGGGGTGGAGCAAGCCAGGCCTCAAACCACGAGAAGCTCCAGCCCAAATAGCAACCAAAATGCAGCCCACATCCGGGAGAATCTCAAGAGCAGGGGGTGGAGCAAGCCAGGCCTCAAACCACGAGAAGCTCCAGCCCAAAATGCAGCCAAAATGCAGCCCACCTCCGGGAGAATCTCAAGAGCAGGGGGTGGAGCAAGCCAGGCCTCAAACCACGAGAATTTCCAGCCCAAAAAGGCAGCCAAAATGCAGCCCACATCCGGGAGAATATCATGGGCAGGGGGTGGAGGAAGCCAGGCCTCAAACCACGAGAAGCTCCAGCCCAAAATGCAGCCAAAATGCAGCCCACCTCTGGGAGAATCAGAAGAGTAGGGGGTGGAGCAAGCCAGGCCTCAAACCACGAAAAGCTCCAGCCCAAAAGGCAGCCAAAATGCAGCCCACATCCGGGAGAATCTCAAGAGCAGGGGGTGGAGCAAGCCAGGCCTCAAACCACGAGAATCTCCAGCCCAAAGAGCAACCAAAATGCAGCCCACATCCGGGAAAATCTCAAGAGCAGGGGGTGGAGCAAGGCAGGCCTCAAACCACGAGAAGCTCCAGCCCAAAAGGCAGCCAAAATGCAGCCCACATCCGGGAGAATCTCAAGAGCAGGGGGTGGAGCAAGGCAGGCCTCAAACCACGAGAAGCTCCAGCCGAAAAAGCAGCCAAAATGCAGCCCACCTCCGGGAGAATCTCAATAGCAAGGGGTGGAGCAAGGCAGGCCTCAAACCACGAGAAGCTGCAGCCCAAAAGCAGCCAAAATGCAGCCCACATGCAGGAGAATCTCAAGAGCAGGGGGTGGAGCAAGCCAGGCCTCAAACCACGAGAAGCTCCAGCCCAAAGAGCAACCAAAATGCAGCCCACATCCGGGAGAATTTCAAGAGCAGGGGGTGGAGCAAGCCAGGCCTCAAACCACGAGAATTTCCAGCCCAAAAAGCAGCCAAAATGCAGCCCACATCCGGGAGAATATCAAGAGCAGGCAGTGGAGCAAGCCACGCCTCAAACCACGAGAAGCTCCAGCCCAAAATGCAGCCAAAATGCAGCCCATATCCGGGAGAATCTCAAGAGCATGGGGTGGAGCAAGCCAGGCCTCAAACCATGAGAAGCTCCAGCCCATAAAGCAGCCAAAATGCAGCCCACATCCGGGAAAATATCAAGAGCAGGGGGTGGAGCAAGCCAGGCCCCAAACCACGAGAAGCTCCAGCCCAAAAAGCAGCCAAAATGCAGCCCACATCCGGGAGAATATCATGGGCAGGGAGTGGAGCAAGCCAGGCCTCAAACCATGAGAAGCTCCAGCCCAAAATGCAGCCAAAATGCAGCCCACATCCGGGAGAATCTCAAGAGCAGGGGGTGGAGCAAGCCAGGCCTCAAACCATGAGAAGCTCCAGACCAAAAAGCTGCCAAAATGCAGCCCACATCCAGGAAAATATCAAGAGGAGGGGGTGGAGCAAGCCAGGCCTCAAACCACGAGAAGCTCCAGCCCAAAAGGCAGCCAAAATGCAGCCCACATGCGGGAGAATCTCAAGAGCAGGGGCTGTAGCAAGCCAGGCCTCAAACCACGAGAATTTCCAGCCCAAATGTCAGCCAAAATCCAGCCCACATCCGGGAGAATCTCAAGAGCAGGGGGTGGAGCAAGCCAGGCCTCAAACCACGAGAAGCTCCAGCCCAAAAGGGAGCCAAAATCCAGCCCACATCCGGGAGAATCTCAAGAGCAGGGGCTGGAGCAAGCCAGGCCTCAAACCACGAGAAGCTCCAGCCCAAAAAGCAGCCAAAATGCAGCCCACATCCAGCAGAATCTCAAGAGCAGGGGGTGGAGCAAGGCAGGCCTCAAACCACGAGAAGCTCCATGCCCAAAATGCAGCTAAACTCCAGCCCACATCCGGGAGAATTTCAAGAGCAGGGGATGGAGCAAGGCAGGCCTCAAACCACGAGAATTTCCAGCCGAAAAGGCAGCCAAAATGCAGCCCACATCTGGGAGAATCTCAAGAGCAGGGGGTGGAGCAAGCCAGGCCTCAAACCATGAGAAGCTCCAGCCCAATAGGCAGCCAAAATGCAGCCCACATCTGGGAGAATCTCAACAGCAGGGGGTGGAGCAAGCCAGGCCTCAAACCACGAAAAGCTCCAGCCCAAAAGGCAGCCAAAATGCAGCCCACATCTGGGAGAAACTCAAGAGCAGGGGGTGGAGCAAGGCAGGCCTCAAACCACGAGAAGCTGCAGCCCAAAAGGCAGCCAAAATCCAGCCCACATCCGGGAGAATAGCAAGAGCAGGGTGTGGAGCAAGCCAGGCCTCAAACCACGAGAAGCTCCAGCCCAAAATGTAGCTAAACTCCAGCCCACATCCGGGAGAATTTCAAGAGCAGGGGATGGAGCAACGCAGGCCTCAAACCACGAGAATTTCCCGCCCAAAAGGCAGCCAAAATGCAGCCCACATCCTGGAGAATTTCAAGAGCAGGGGGTGGAGCAACGCAGGCCTCAATCTTCGAGAAGGTCTAGCCCAAAAGGCAGCCAAAATGCAGCCCACATCCGGGAGAATCTCAAGAGCAGGGGGTGGAGCAAGCCAGGCCTCAAACCATGAGAAGTTCCAGCCCAAAAGGCAGCCAAAATGCAGCCCACATCCGGGAGAATCTCAAGAGCAGGGGGTGGAGCAAGCCAGGCCTCAAACCACGAGAAGCTCCAGCCCAAAAGGCAGCCAAAATGCAGCCCACATCCCGGAGAATCTCAATAGCAAGGGGTGGAGCAAGACAGGCCTCAAACCACGAGAAGCTCCAGCCCAAAAGGCAGCCAAAATCCAGCCCACATCCGGGAGAATCTCAAGAGGAGGGGGTGGAGCAATCCAGGCCTCAAACCACGAGAAGCTCCAGCCGAAAATGCAGCCAAAATCCAGCCCACATCCGGGAGAATCTCAAGAGCAGGGGGTGGAGCAAGCCAGGCCTCAAACCTCGAGAAGTTCCAGCCCAAAATGCAGCCAACATGCAGCCCATATCCGGGAGAATATCAAGAGCAGGGGGTGGAGCAAACCAGGCCTCAAACCACGAGAAGCTCCAGCCCAAAAAGCAGCCAAAATCCTAACCACATACAGGAGAAAATGAAGAGTAGGGGATGGAGCAAGCCAGGGCTCAAACCACGAGAAGCTCCAGCCCAAAAGGCAGCCAAACTTCAGACCACATCCGGGAGAATCTCAAGAGCAGGGGGTGGAGAAAGCCAGGCCTCAAACCACTGGAAGCTCCAGTTCAAAATGCAGCCAAAATCCAGCTCACATCCGGGAGAATATCAAGAGCAGGGGGTGGAGCAAGCCAGGCCTCAAACCACGAGAAGCTCCAGCCCAAAAGGCAGCCAAAATGCAGCCCACATCCGGGAGAATATCAAGAGCAGGGGGTGGAGCAAGCCAGGCCTCAAACCACGAGAAGCTCTAGCCCAAAATGCAGCCAAAATGCAGCCCACATCCGGGAGAATCTCAAGAGCAGGGGGTGGAGCAAGCCAGGCCTCAAACCACGAGAAGCTCCAGCCCAAAAGGCAGCCAAAATGCAGCCCACATCCGGGAGAATCTCAAGAGCAGGGGGTGGAGCAAGCCAGGCCTCAAACCACGAGAAGCTCCAGCCCAAAAGGCAGCCAAAATCCAGCCCACCTCCGGGAGAATCTCAAGAGCAGGGGGTGGAGCAAGCCAGGCCTCAAACCACGAGAAGCTCCAGCCCAAAGGGCAGCCAAAATGCAGCCCACATCCGGGAGAATCTCAAGAGCAGGGGCTGGAGCAAGCCAGGCCTCAAACCACGAGAAGCTCCAGCCCAAAATTCAGCCAAAATCCTAACCACATACAGGAGAATATGAAGAGTAGGGGATGGAGGAAGCCAGGCCTCAAACCTCGAGAAGCTCCAGCCCAAAAGGCAGCCAAAATGCAGCCCACATCCGGGAGAATCTCAAGAGCAGGGGGCGGAGCAAGCCAGGCCTCAAACCACGAGAAGCTCTAGCCCAAAATGCAGCCAAAATGCAGCCCACATCCGGGAGAATCTCAAGAGCAGGGGGTGGAGCAAGCCAGGCCTCAAACCACGAGAAGCTCCAGCCCAAAAGGCAGCCAAAATGCAGCCCACATCCGGGAGAATCTCAAGAGCAGGGGGTGGAGCAAGCCAGGCCTCAAACCACGAGAAGCTCCAGCCCAAAAGGCAGCCAAAATGCAGCCCACCTCCGGGAGAATCTCAAGAGCAGGGGGTGGAGCAAGCCAGGCCTCAAACCACGAGAAGCTCCAGCCCAAAGGGCAGCCAAAATGCAGCCCACATCCGGGAGAATCTCAAGAGCAGGGGGTGGAGCAAGCCAGGCCTCAAACCACGAGAAGCTCCAGCCCAAAAGGCAGCCAAAATGCAGCCCACATCCGGGAGAATCTCAAGAGCAGGGGGTGGAGCAAGCCAGGCCTCAAACCACGAGAAGCTCCAGCCCAAAATTCAGCCAAAATCCTAACCACATACAGGAGAATATCAAGAGCAGGGGATGGAGCAAGCCAGGGCTCAAACCACGAGAAGCTCCAGCCCAAAAGGCAGCCAAAATTCAGCCCACATCCGGGAGAATCTCAAGAGCAGGGGGTGGAGAAAGCCAGGCCTCAAACCACTGGAAGCTCCAGTTCAAAAAGCAGCCAAAATCCAGCTCACATCCGGGAGAATCTCAAGAGCAGGGTGTGGAGCAAGCCAGGCCTCAAACCATGAGAAGCTCCAGACCAAAAGGCAGCCAAAATCCAGCCTACATCCGGGAGAATCTCAAGAGCAGGGGGTGGAGCAAGCCAGGCCTCAAACCACGAGAAGCTCCAGCCCAAAAGGCAGCCAAAATGCAGCCCACCTCAGGGAGAATTTCAAGAGCAGGGGATGGAGCAAGGCAGGCCTCAAACCAAGAGAAGCTCCAGCCCAAAATGCAGCCAAAATGCAGCCCACCTCTGGGAGAATCTCAAGAGCAGGGGGTGGAGCAAGCCAGGCCTCAAACCACGAGAAGCTCCAGCCCAAAAGGCAGCCAAAAATTCAGCCCACATCTGGGAGAATATCAAGAGCAGGGGCAGGAGCAAGGCAGGCCTCAAACCACGAGAAGCTCCAGCCCAAAATTCAGCCAAAATCCTAACCACATACAGGAGAATATGAAGAGTAGGGGATGGAGGAAGCCAGGCCTCAAACCTCGAGAAGCTCCAGCCCAAAAGGCAGCCAAAATGCAGCCCACATCTGGGAGAATCTCAAGAGCAGGGGGTGGAGCAAGCCAGGCCTCAAACCACGAGAAGCTCTAGCCCAAGAATCAGCCAAAATGCAGCCCACATCCAGGAGAATATCAAGAGCAGGGGGCGGAGCAAGCCAGGCCTCAAACCACGAGAATCTCTAGCCCAAGAATCAGCCAAAATGCAGCCCACATCCGGGAGAATCTCAAGAGCAGGGGGTGTAGCAAGCCAGGCCTCAAACCACGAGAAGCTCCAGCCCAAAAAGCAGCCAAAATGCAGCCCACATCCGAGAGAATCTCAAGAGCAGTGGGTGGAGCAAGCCAGGCCTCAAACCACGAGAAGCTCCAGCCCAAAAGACAGCCAAAATGCAGCCCACATCCGGGAGAATCTCAAGAGCAGGGGGTGGAGCAAGCCAGGCCTCAAACTACGAGAAGCTCCAGCCCAAAAGGCAGCCAAAATGCAGCCCACATCCGGGAGAATCTCAAGAGCAGGGGGTGGAGCAAGCCAGGCCTCAAACCACGAGAAGCTCCAGCCCAAAAGGCAGCCAAAATCCAGCCCACATCCGGGAGAATCTCAAGAGCAAGGGTTAGAGCAAGCCAGACCTCAAACCACGAGAAGCTCCAGCCCAAGAATCAGCCCAAATGCAGCCCACATCCTGGAGAATCTCAAGAGCAGGGGGTGGAGCAAGCCAGGCCTCAAACCTTGAAAAGCTCCAGCCCAAAAGGCAGCCAAAATGCAGCCCACATCCGGGAGAATCTCAAGAGCAGGGGGTGGAGCAAGCCAGGCCTCAAACCACGAGAAGCTCCAGCCCAAAAGGCAGCCAAAATGCAGCCCATATCCGAGAGAATATCAAGAGCAGGGGGTGGAGCAAGCCAGACCTCAAACCACGAGAAGCTCCAGCCCAAAAGGCAGCCAAAATGCAGCCCACATCCGGGAGAATCTCAAGAGCAGGGGGTGGAGCAAGCCAGGCCTCAAACCACGAGAACCTCCAGCCCAAAAGGCAGCCCAAATGCAGCCCACATCCGGGAGAATCTCAAGAGCAGGGGGTGGAGCAAGCCAGGCCTCAAACCACGAGAACCTCCAGCCCAAAAGGCAGCCAAAATGCAGCAAACATCCGGGAGAATCTCAAGAGCAGTGGGTGGAGCAAGCCAGGCCTGAATCCACGAGAATCTCCAGCCCAACAGGCAGCGAAAATGCAGCCCACCTCCGGGAGAATCTCAAGAGCAGGGGGTGGAGCAAGCCAGGCCTCAAACCACGAGAAGATCCAGCCCAAGAATCAGCCAAAATGCAGCCCACATCCAGGAGAATCTCAAGAGCAGGGGGTGGAGCAAGCCAGGCCTCAAACCACGAGAAGCTCCAGCCCAAAAAGCAGCCAAAATGCAGCCCACATCGGGGAGAATCTCAAGAGCAGGGGGTGGAGCAAGCCAGGCCTCAAACCACGAGAAGCTCCAGCCCAAAAAGCAGCCAAAATGCAGCCCACATCCGAGAGAATCTCAAGAGCAGGAGGTGGAGCAAGCCAGGCCTCAAACCACAAGAAACACCAGCCCAAAAGACAGCCAAAATGCAGCCCACATGCGGGAGAATCTCAAGAGCAGGGGGTGGAGCAAGCCAGGGCTCAAACCACGAGAAGCTCCAGCCCAAAAGGCAGCCAAAATGCAGCAAACATCCGGGAGAATCTCAAGAGCAGGGGGTGGAGCAAGCCAGGCCTCAAACCACGAGAAGCTCCAGCCCAAAAGGCAGCCAAAATGCAGCCCACATCCGGGAGAATCTCAAGAGCTGGAGTTGGAGCCAGCCATGCCCCAAAGAACGAGAAGCTCCATCCAAATAGGCAGCCAAAATGCAGCCCACATCCGGGAGAATCTCAAGAGCAGGGGGTGGAGCAAGCCAGGCCTCAAACCACGAGAAGCTCCAGCCCAAAAGGCAGCCAAAATGCAGCCCACATCCGGGAGAATCTCAAGAGCAGGGGTGGAGCAAGCCAGGCCTCAAACCACGAGAAGCTCCAGCCCAAGAATCAGCCCAAATGCAGCCCACATCCGAGAGAATATCAAGAGCCGGAGGTGGAGCAAGCCAGGCCTCAAACCACGAGAAGCTCCAGCCCAAAAGGCAGCCAAAATCCAGCCCACATCCGGGAGAATCTCAAGAGCAGGGGGTGGAGCAAGCCAGGCCTCAAACCACGAGAAGCTCCAGCCCAAAAGGCAGCCATAATCCAGCCCACATCCGGGAGAATCTCAAGAGCAGGGGGTGGAGCAAGCCAGGCCTGAATCCACGAGAATCTCCAGCCCAACAGGCAGCGAAAATGCAGCCCACCTCCGGGAGAATCTCAAGAGCAGGGGGTGGAGCAAGCCAGGCCTCAAACCACGAGAACCTCCAGCCCAAAAAGCAGCCAAAATGCAGCCCACATCCGGGAGAATCTCAAGAGCAGGGGTTGGAGCAAGCCAGGCCTCAAACTACGAGAAGCTCCAGCCCAAAAGGCAGCCAAAATGCAGCCCACATCCGGGAGAATCTCAAGAGCAGGGGGTGGAGCAAGCCAGGCCTCAAACCACGAGAACCTCCAGCCCAAAAAGCAGCCAAAATGCAGCCCACTTCCGGGAGAATCTCAAGAGCAGGGGGTGGAGCAAGCCAGGCCTCAAACCACGAGAAGCTCCAGCCCAAGAATCAGCCCAAATGCAGCCCACATCCGAGAGAATATCAAGAGCCGGAGGTGGAGCAAGCCAGGCCTCAAACCACGAGAAGCTCCAGCCCAAAAGGCAGCCAAAATCCAGCCCACATCCGGGAGAATCTCAAGAGCAGGGGGTGGAGCAAGCCAGGCCTCAAACCACGAGAAGCTCCAGCCCAAAAGGCAGCCAAAATGCAGCCCACATCCGGGAGAATCTCAAGAGCAGGGGGTGGAGCAAGCCAGGCCTGAATCCACGAGAATCTCCAGCCCAACAGGCAGCGAAAATGCAGCCCACCTCCGGGAGAATCTCAAGAGCAGGGGGTGGAGCAAGCCAGGCCTCAAACCACGAGAAGATCCAGCCCAAGAATCAGCCAAAATGCAGCCCACATCCGAGAGAATATCAAGAGCCGGAGGTGGAGCAAGCCAGGCCTCAAACCACGAGAAGCTCCAGCCCAAAAGGCAGCCAAAATCCAGCCCACATCCGGGAGAATCTCAAGAGCAGGGGGTGGAGCAAGCCAGGCCTCAAACCACGAGAAGCTCCAGCCCAAAAGGCAGCCAAAATGCAGCCCACATCCGGGAGAATCTCAAGAGCAGGGGGTGGAGCAAGCCAGGCCTGAATCCACGAGAATCTCCAGCCCAACAGGCAGCGAAAATGCAGCCCACCTCCGGGAGAATCTCAAGAGCAGGGGGTGGAGCAAGCCAGGCCTCAAACCACGAGAAGATCCAGCCCAAGAATCAGCCAAAATGCAGCCCACATCCGGGAGAATCTCAAGAGCAGGGGGTGGAGCAAGCCAGGCCTCAAACTACGAGAAGCTCCAGCCCAAAAGGCAGCCAAAATGCAGCCCACATCCGGGAGAATCTCAAGAGCAGGGGGTGGAGCAAGCCAGGCCTCAAACCACGAGAAGCTCCAGCCCAAAAGGCAGCCAAAATCCAGCCCACATCCAGGAGAATCTCAAGAGCAGGGGGTGGAGAAAGCCAGGCCTCAAACCACGAGAAGCTCCAGCCCAAAAGGCAGCCAAAATGCAGCCCACATCTGGGAGAATATCAAGAGCAGGGGCTGGAGCAAGCCAGGACTCAAACCTCTGGAAGCTCCAGTTCAAAAAGCAGCCAAAATCCTAACCACATACAGGAGAATATGAAGAGTAGGGGATGGAGGAAGCCAGGGCTCAAATCTCGAGAAGCTCCAGCCCAAAAGGCAGACAAAATGCAGCCCACATCCGGGAGAATCTCAAGAGCAGGGGGTGGAGCAAGCCAGGCCTCAAACCACGAGAAGCTCCAGCCCAAAAGGCAGCCAAAATGCAGCCCACATCCGGGAGAATCTCAAGAGCAGGGGGTGGAGCAAGCCAGGCCTCAAACCACGAGAACCTCCAGCCCAAAAGGCAGCCAAAATGCAGCCCACATCCGGGAGAATCTCAAGAGCAGTGGGTGGAGCAAGCCAGGCCTCAAACCACGAGAACCTCCAGCAAAAAAGGCAGCCAAAATGCAGCCCACATCCGGGAGAATCTCAAGAGCAGGAGGTGGAGCCAGCCATGCCCCAAAGAACGAGAAGCTCCATCCCAATAGGCAGCCAAAATGCAGCCCACATCCGGGAGAATCTCAAGAGCAGGGGGTGGAGCAAGCCAGGCCTCAAACCACGAGAAGCTCCAGCCCAAAATGCAGCCAAAATCCAGCCCACATCCGGGAGAATCTCAAGAGCAGGGGTGGAGCAAGCCAGGCCTCAAACCACGAGAAGCTCCAGCCCAAGAATCAGCCCAAATGCAGCCCACATCCGAGAGAATATCAAGAGCCGGAGGTGGAGCAAGCCAGGCCTCAAACCACGAGAAGCTCCAGCCCAAAAGGCAGCCAAAATGCAGCCCAAATCCGGGAGAATCTCAAGAGCAGGGGGTGGAGCAAGCCAGACCTCAAACCACGAGAAGCTCCAGCCCAAAATGCAGCCAAAATCCAGCCCACATCCGGGAGAATCTCAAGAGCAGGGGGTGGAGCAAGCCAGGCCTCAAACCACGAGAAGCTCCAGCCCAAAAGGCAGCCATAATCCAGCCCACATCCGGGAGAATCTCAAGAGCAGGGGGTGGAGCAAGCCAGGCCTCAAACCACGAGAATCTCCAGCCCAACAGGCAGCGAAAATGCAGCCCACCTCCGGGAGAATCTCAAGAGCAGGGGGTGGAGCAAGCCAGGCCTCAAACCACGAGAAGATCCAGCCCAAGAATCAGCCAAAATGCAGCCCACATCCGGGAGAATCTCAAGAGCAGGGGGTGGAGCAAGCCAGGCCTCAAACTACGAGAAGCTCCAGCCCAAAAGGCAGCCAAAATGCAGCCCACATCCGGGAGAATCTCAAGAGCAGGGGGTGGAGCAAGCCAGGCCTCAAACCACGAGAAGCTCCAGCCCAAAAGGCAGCCAAAATCCAGCCCACATCCGGGAGAATCTCAAGAGCAGGGGTTGGAGAAAGCCAGACCTCAAACCACGAGAAGCTCCAGCCCAAGAATCAGCCCAAATGCAGCCCATATCCGGGAGAATCTCAAGAGCAGGGGGTGGAGCAAGCCAGGCCTCAAACCACGAGAAGCTCCAGCCCAAAAGGCAGCCAAAATGCAGCCCATATCCGAGAGAATATCAAGAGCAGGGGGTGGAGCAAGCCAGGCCTCAAACCACGAGAAGCTCCAGCCCAAAATGCAGCCAAAATCCAGCCCACATCCGGGAGAATCTCAAGAGCAGGGGGTGGAGAAAGCCAGGCCTCAAACCACGAGAAGCTCCAGCCCAAAAGGCAGCCAAAATGCAGCCCACATCCAGGAGAATATCAAGAGCAGGGGCTGGAGCAAGCCAGGACTCAAACCACTGGAAGCTCCAGTTCAAAAAGCAGCCAAAATCCTAACCACATACAGGAGAATATGAAGAGTAGGGGATGGAGGAAGCCAGGGCTCAAATCTCGAGAAGCTCCAGCCCAAAAGGCAGACAAAATGCAGCCCACATCCGGGAGAATCTCAAGAGCAGGGGGGGGAGCAAGCCAGGCCTCAAACCACGAGAAGCTCCAGCCCAAAAGGCAGCCAAAATGCAGCCCACATCTGGGAGAATCTCAAGAGCAGGGGGTGGAGCAAGCCAGGGCTCAAACCACGAGAAGCTCCAGCCCAAAAGGCAGCCAAAATGCAGCAAACATCCGGGAGAATTTCAAGAGCAGGGGGTGGAGCAAGCCAGGCCTCAAACCACGAGAACCTCCAGCCCAAAAGGCAGCCAAAATGCAGCCCACATCCGGGAGAATCTCAAGAGCAGGAGGTGGAGCCAGCCATGCCCCAAAGAACGAGAAGCTCCATCCCAATAGGCAGCCAAAATGCAGCCCACATCCGGGAGAATCTCAAGAGCAGGGGGTGGAGCAAGCCAGGGCTCAAACCACGAGAAGCTCCAGCCCAAAAGGCAGCCAAAATGCAGCCCACATCCGGGAGAATCTCAAGAGCAGGGGGTGGAGAAAGCCAGGCCTTAAAACCACTGGAAGCTCCAGTTCAAAAAGCAGCCAAAATCCAGCTCACATCCGGGAGAATATCAAGAGCAGGGTGTGGAGCAAGCCAGGCCTCAAACCACGAGAAGCTCCAGCCCAAAAGGCAGCCAAAATGCAGCCCACCTCTGGGAGAATCTCAAGAGCAGGGGGTGGAGCAAGCCAGGCCTCAAACCACGAGAAGCTCCAGCCCAAAAGGCAGCCAAAATCCTAACCACATACAGGAGAATATGAAGAGTAGGGGATGGAGGAAGCCAGGCCTCAAACCTCGAGAAGCTCCAGCCCAAAAGGCAGCCAAAATGCAGCCCACATCCGGGAGAATCTCAAGAGCAGGGGGTGGAGCAAGCCAGGCCTCAAACCACGAGAAGCTCTAGCCCAAAATGCAGCCAAAATGCAGCCCACATCCGGGAGAATCTCAAGAGCAGGGGGTGGAGCAAGCCAGGCCTCAAACCACGAGAAGCTCCAGCCCAAAAGGCAGCCAAAATGCAGCCCACATCCGGGAGAATCTCAAGAGCAGGGGGTGGAGCAAGCCAGGCCTCAAACCACGAGAAGCTCCAGCCCAATAGGCAGCCAAAATGCAGCCCACATCCGTGAGAATCTCAAGAGCAGGGGGTGGAGCAAGCCAGGCCTCAAACCACGAGAAGCTCCAGCCCAAAGGGCAGCCAAAATGCAGCCCACATCCGGGAGAATCTCAAGAGCAGGGGCTGGAGCAAGCCAGGCCTCAAACCACGAGAAGCTCCAGCCCAAAATTCAGCCAAAATCCTAACCACATACAGGAGAATATGTAGAGTAGGGGATGGAGGAAGCCAGGCCTCAAACCTCGAGAAGCTCCAGCCCAAAAGGCAGCCAAAATGCAGCCCACATCCGGGAGAATCTCAAGAGCAGGGGGTGGAGCAAGCCAGGCCTCATCCACGAGAAGCTCCAGCCCAAAAGGCAGCCAAAATGCAGCCCACATCCGGGAGAATCTCAAGAGCAGGGGGTGGAGCAAGCCAGGCCTCAAACCACGAGAAGCTCCAGCCCAAAAGGCAGCCAAAATGCAGCCCACCTCCGGGAGAATCTCAAGAGCAGGGGGTGGAGCAAGCCAGGCCTCAAACCACGAGAAGCTCCAGCCCAAAGGGCAGCCAAAATGCAGCCCACATCCGGGAGAATCTCAAGAGCAGGGGGTGGAGCAAGCCAGGCCTCAAACCACGAGAAGCTCCAGCCCAAAATGCAGCCAAAATACAGCCCATATCCGGAGAATGTCAAGAGCAGGGGTTGGAGGAAGGCAGGATTCAAACCACGAGAAGCTCCAGCCCAAAAAGCAGCCAAAATACAGCAAACATCCGGGAGAATCTCAAGAGCAGGGGGTGGAGCAAGCCAGGCCTCAAACCACGAGAAGCTCCAGCCCAAAAGGCAACCAAAATGCAGCCCACATCCGGGAGAATATCAAGAGCAGGAGGTGGAGCCAGCCATGCCCCAAAGAACGAAAAGCTCCATCCCAATAGGCAGCCAAAATGCATCCCACCTCCGGGAGAATCTCAAGAGCAGGGGGTGGAGCAAGCCAGGCCTCAAACCACGAGAAGCTCCAGCCCAATAAGCAGCCAAAATGCAGCCCACATCCAGGAGAATATCAAGAGCAGGGGGCGGAGCAAGCCAGGCCTCAAACCACGAGAAGCTCCAGCCCAAAAGCAGCCAAAATCCTAACCACATACAGGAGAATATCAAGAGCAGGGGATGGAGCAAGCCAGGGTTCAAACCACGAGAAGCTCCAGCCCAAAAGGCAGCCAAAATCCAGCCCACATCCAGGAGAATCTCAAGAGCAGGGGGTGGAGAAAGCCAGGCCTCAAACCACGAGAAGCTCCAGCCCAAAAGGCAGCCAAAATGCAGCCCACATCTGGGAGAATATCAAGAGCAGGGGCTGGAGCAAGCCAGGACTCAAACCTCTGGAAGCTCCAGTTCAAAAAGCAGCCAAAATCCTAACCACATACAGGAGAATATGAAGAGTAGGGGATGGAGGAAGCCAGGGCTCAAATCTCGAGAAGCTCCAGCCCAAAAGGCAGACAAAATGCAGCCCACATCCGGGAGAATCTCAAGAGCAGGGGGTGGAGCAAGCCAGGCCTCAAACCACGAGAAGCTCCAGCCCAAAAGGCAGCCAAAATGCAGCCCACATCCGGGAGAATCTCAAGAGCAGGGGGTGGAGCAAGCCAGGCCTCAAACCACGAGAAGCTCCAGCCCAAAAGGCAGCCAAAATCCAGCCCACATCCGGGAGAATCTCAAGAGCAGGGGGTGGAGCAAGCCAGGCCTCAAACCACGAGAACCTCCAGCAAAAAAGGCAGCCAAAATGCAGCCCACATCCGGGAGAATCTCAAGAGCAGGAGGTGGAGCCAGCCATGCCCCAAAGAACGAGAAGCTCCATCCAAATAGGCAGCCAAAATGCAGCCCACATCCGGGAGAATCTCAAGAGCAGGGGGTGGAGCAAGCCAGGCCTCAAACCACGAGAAGCTCCAGCCCAAAATGCAGCCAAAATCCAGCCCACATCCGGGAGAATCTCAAGAGCAGGGGTGGAGCAAGCCAGGCCTCAAACCACGAGAAGCTCCAGCCCAAGAATCAGCCCAAATGCAGCCCACATCCGAGAGAATATCAAGAGCCGGAGGTGGAGCAAGCCAGGCCTCAAACCACGAGAAGCTCCAGCCCAAAAGGCAGCCAAAATGCAGCCCAAATCCGGGAGAATCTCAAGAGCAGGGGGTGGAGCAAGCCAGACCTCAAACCACGAGAAGCTCCAGCCCAAAATGCAGCCAAAATGCAGCCCACCTCCGGGAGAATCTCAAGAGCAGGGGGTGGAGCAAGCCAGGCCTCAAACCACGAGAAGCTCCAGCCCAAAAGGCAGCCATAATCCAGCCCACATCCGGGAGAATTTCAAGAGCAGGGGGTGGAGCAAGCCAGGCCTCAAACCACGAGAATCTCCAGCCCAACAGGCAGCGAAAATGCAGCCCACCTCCGGGAGAATCTCAAGAGCAGGGGGTGGAGCAAGCCAGGCCTCAAACCACGAGAAGATCCAGCCCAAGAATCAGCCAAAATGCAGCCCACATCCGGGAGAATCTCAAGAGCAGGGGGTGGAGCAAGCCAGGCCTCAAACTACGAGAAGCTCCAGCCCAAAAGGCAGCCAAAATGCAGCCCACCTCCGGGAGAATCTCAAGAGCAGGGGGTGGAGCAAGCCAGGCCTCAAACCACGAGAAGCTCCAGCCCAAAAGGCAGTCAAAATCCAGCCCACATCCGGGAGAATCTCAAGAGCAGGGGTTGGAGCAAGCCAGACCTCAAACCACGAGAAGCTCCAGCCCAAGAATCAGCCAAAATGCAGCCCACATCCGGGAGAATCTCAAGAGCCGGAGGTGGAGCAAGCCAGGCCTCAAACCACGAGAAGCTCCAGCCCAAAACGCAGCCAAAATCCAGCCCACATCCGAGAGAATATCAAGAGCAGGGGGTGGAGCAAGCCAGGCCTCAAACCACGAGAAGCTCCAGCCCAAAAGGCAGCCATAATCCAGCCCACCTCCGGGAGAATCTCAAGAGCAGGGGGTGGAGCAAGCCAGGCCTCAAACCACGAGAAGCTCCAGCCCAAGAATCAGCCAAAATGCAACCCACATCTGGGAGAATCTCAAGAGCAGGGGTGGAGCAAGCCAGGCCTCAAACCACGAGAAGCTCCAACCCAAGAATCAGCCCAAATGCAGCCCACATCCGAGAGAATATCAAGAGCCGGAGGTGGAGCAAGCCAGGCCTCAAACCACGAGAAGCTCCAGCCCAAAAGGCAGCCAAAATGCAGCCCACATCCGAGAGAATATCAAGAGCAGGGGGTGGAGCAAGCCAGACCTCAAACCACGAGAAGCTCCAGCCCAAAATGCAGCCAAAATCCAGCCCACATCCGGGAGAATCTCAATAGCAGGGGGTGGAGCAAGCCAGGCCTCAAACCACGAGAAGCTCCAGCCCAAAAGGCAGCCATAATCCAGCCCAAATCCGGGAGAATCTCAAGAGCAGGGGGTGGAGCAAGCCAGGCCTGAAACCACGAGAATCTCCAGCCCAACAGGCAGCGAAAATGCAGCCCACCTCCGGGGGAATCTCAAGAGCAGGGGGTGGAGCAAGCCAGGCCTCAAACCACGAGAAGCTCCAGCCCAAGAATCAGCCAAAATGCAGCCCACATCCGGGAGAATCTCAAGAGCAGGGGGTGGAGCAAGCCAGGCCTCAAACCACGAGAATCTCTAGCCCAAGAATCAGCCAAAATGCAGCCCACATCAGGGAGAATCTCAAGAGCAGGGGGTGGAGCAAGCCAGGCCTCAAACCACGAGAAGCTCCAGCCCAAAAAGCAGCCAAAATGCAGCCCACATCCGAGAGAATCTCAAGAGCAGGAGGTGGAGCAAGCCAGGCCTCAAACCACAAGAAACACCAGCCCAAAACACAGCCAAAATGCAGCCCACATGCGGGAGAATCTCAAGAGCAGGGGGTGGAGCAAGCCAGGGCTCAAACCACGAGAAGCTCCAGCCCAAAAGGCAGCCAAAATGCAGCAAACATCCGGGAGAATCTCAAGAGCAGGAGGTGGAGCCAGCCATGCCCCAAAGAACGAGAAGCTCCATCCCAATAGGCAGCCAAAATGCAGCCCACATCCGGGAGAATCTCAAGAGCAGGGGGTGGAGCAAGCCAGGCCTCAAACCACGAGAAGCTCCAGCCCAAAAGGCAGCCAAAATGCAGCCCACATCCGGGAGAATCTCAAGAGCAGGGGTGGAGCAAGCCAGGCCTCAAACCACGAGAAGCTCCAGCCCAAGAATCAGCCCAAATGCAGCCCACATCCGAGAGAATATCAAGAGCCGGAGGTGGAGCAAGCCAGGCCTCAAACCACGAGAAGCTCCAGCCCAAAAGGCAGCCAAAATGAAGCCCACATCCGAGAGAATATCAAGAGCAGGGGGTGGAGCAAGCCAGACCTCAAACCACGAGAAGCTCCAGCCCAAAATGCAGCCAAAATCCAGCCCACATCCGGGAGAATCTCAAGAGCAGGGGGTGGAGCAAGCCAGGCCTCAAACCACGAGAAGCTCCAGCCCAAAAGGCAGCCATAATCCAGCCCACATCCGGGAGAATCTCAAGAGCAGGGGGTGGAGCAAGACAGGCCTCAAACCACGAGAATCTCCAGCCCAACAGGCAGCGAAAATGCAGCCCACATCCGGGAGAATCTCAAGAGCAGGGGGTGGAGCAAGCCAGACCTCAAACCACGAGAAGCTCCAGCCCAAGAATCAGCCAAAATGCAGCCCACATCCGGGAGAATCTCAAGAGCAGGGGTGGAGCAAGCCAGGCCTCAAACCACGAGAAGCTCCAGCCCAAGAATCAGCCCAAATGCAGCCCACATCCGAGAGAATATCAAGAGCCGGAGGTGGAGCAAGCCAGGCCTCAAACCACGAGAAGCTCCAGCCCAAAAGGCAGCCAAAATGCAGCCCACATCCGGGACAATTTCAAGAGCAGGGCGTGGAGCAAGCCAGACCTCAAACCACGAGAAGCTCCAGGCCAAAATGCAGCCAAAATCCAGCCCATATCCGGGAGAATCTCAATAGCAGGGGGTGGAGCAAGCCAGGCCTCAAACCACGAGAAGCTCCAGCCCAAAAGACAGCCATAATCCAGCCCACATCCGGGAGAATCTCAAGAGCAGGGGGTGGAGCAAGTCAGGCCTGAATCCACGAGAATCTCCAGCCCAACAGGCAGCGAAAATGCAGCCCACCTCCGGGAGAATCTCAAGAGCAGGGGGTGGAGCAAGCCAGGCCTCAAACCACGAGAAGATCCAGCCCAAGAATCAGCCAAAATGCAGCCCACATCCGGGAGAATCTCAAGAGCAGGGGGTGGAGCAAGCCAGGCCTCAAACCACGAGAATCTCTAGCCCAAGAATCAGCCAAAATGCAGCCCACATCGGGGAGAATCTCAAGAGCAGGGGGTGGAGCAAGCCAGGCCTCAAACCAGGAGAAGCTCTAGCCCAAAAAGCAGCCAAAATGCAGCCCACATCCGAGAGAATCTCAAGAGCAGGAGGTGGAGCAAGCCAGGCCTCAAACCACAAGAAACACCAGCCCAAAAGACAGCCCAAATGCAGCCCACATCCGGGAGAATCTCAAGAGCAGGGGGTGGAGCAAGCCAGGCCTCAAACTACGAGAAGCTCCAGCCCAAAAAGCAGCCAAAATGCAGCCCACATCCGAGAGAATCTCAAGAGCAGGGGTTGGAGCAAGCCAGACCTCAAACCACGAGAAGCTCCAGCCCAAGAATCAGCCCACATGCAGCCCACATCCGGGAGAATCTCAAGAGCAGGGGGTGGAGCAAGCCAGGCCTCAAACCTTGAAAAGCTCCAGCCCAAAAGGAAGCCAAAATGCAGCCCACATCCGAGAGAATATCAAGAGCAGGAGTTGGAGCAAGCCAGGCCTCAAACCACGAGAAGCTCCAGCCGAAAATGCAGCCAAAATCCAGCCCACATCCGGGAGAATCTCAAGAGCAGGGGGTGGAGAAAGCCAGGCCTCAAACCACGAGAAGCTCCAGCCCAAAAGGCAGCCAAAATGCAGCCCACATCCAGGAGAATATCAAGAGCAGGGGCTGGAGCAAGCCAGGACTCAAACCACTGGAAGCTCCAGTTCAAAAAGCAGCCAAAATCCTAACCACATACAGGAGAATATGAAGAGTAGGGGATGGAGGAAGCCAGGGCTCAAATCTCGAGAAGCTCCAGCCCAAAAGGCAGACAAAATGCAGCCCACATCCGGGAGAATCTCAAGAGCAGGGGGGGGAGCAAGCCAGGCCTCAAACCACGAGAAGCTCCAGCCCAAAAGGCAGCCAAAATGCAGCCCACATGCGGGAGAATCTCAAGAGCAGGGGGTGGAGCAAGCCAGGGCTCAAACCACGAGAAGCTCCAGCCCAAAAGGCAGCCAAAATGCAGCAAACATCCGGGAGAATCTCAAGAGCAGGGGGTGGAGCAAGCCAGGCCTCAAACCACGAGAACCTCCAGCCCAAAAGGCAGCCAAAATGCAGCCCACATCCGGGAGAATCTCAAGAGCAGGAGGTGGAGCCAGCCATGCCCCAAAGAACGAGAAGCTCCATCCCAATAGGCAGCCAAAATGCAGCCCACATCCGGGAGAATCTCAAGAGCAGGGGGTGGAGCAAGCCAGGCCTCAAACCACGAGAAGCTCCAGCCCAAAAGGCAGCCAAAATCCAGCCCACATCCGGGAGAATCTCAAGAGCAGGGGGTGGAGCAAGCCAGGCCTCAAACCACGAGAAGCTCCAGCCCAAGGATCAGCCCAAATGCAGCCCACATCCGAGAGAATATCAAGAGCCGGAGGTGGAGCAAGCCAGGCCTCAAACCACGAGAAGCTCCAGCCCAAAAGGCAGCCAAAATGCAGCCCACATCCAAGAGAATCTCCAGAGCAGGGGGTGGAGCAAGCCAGGCCTCAAACCACGAGAAGCTCCAGCCCAACAGGCAGCCAAAATGCAGCCCAAATCCGGGAGAATCTCAAGAGCAGGGGGTGGAGCAAGCCAGGCCTCAAACCACGAGAAGCTCCAGCCCAAGAATCAGGCAAAATGCAGCCCACATCCAGGAGAATCTCAAGAGCAGGGGGTGGAGCAAGCCAGGCCTCAAACCACGAGAAGCTCCAGCCCAAGAATCAGCCAAAATGCAGCCCACATCCGGGAGAATCTCAAGAGCAGGGGGTGGAGCAAGCCAGGCCTCAAACCACGAGAAGCTCCAGCCCAAAAGGCAGCCAAAATGCAGCCCACATCCGGGAGAATCTCAAGAGCAGGGGGTGGAGAAAGCCAGGCCTCAAACCACGAGAAGCTCCAGCCCAAGATTTAGCCAAAATGCAGACCACATCCGGGAGAATCTCAAGAGCAGGGGGTGGAGCAAGCCAGGCCTCAAACCACGAGAAGCTCCAGCCCAAAAGGCAACCAAAATGCAGCCCACATCCGGGAGAATCTCAAGAGCAGGGGGTGGAGCAAGCCAGGCCTCAAACCACGAGAAGCTCCAGCCCAAAAGGCAACCAAAATGCAGCCCACATCCGGGGGAATATCAAGAGCAGGGGGTGGAGCAAGCCAGGCCTCAAACCACGAGAAGCTCCAGCCCAAAAGGCAGCCAAAATCCAGCCCACATCCGGGAGAATCTCAAGAGCAGGGGGTGGAGCAAGCCAGGCCTCAAACCACGAGAACCTCCAGCCCAAAAGGCAGCCAAAATGCAGCCCACATCCGGGAGAATCTCAAGAGCAGGGGGTGGAGCAAGCCAGGCCTCAAACCACGAGAAGCTCCAGCCCAAAAGGCAGCCAAAATGCAGCCCACATCCGGGAGAATCTCAAGAGCAGGGGGTGGAGCAAGCCAGGCCTGAAACCACGAGAATCTCCAGCCCAAAATGCAGCCAAAATGCAGCCCACCTCCGGGAGAATTTCAAGAGCAGGGGGTGGAGCAAGCCAGGCCTCAAACCACGAGAAGCTCCAGCCCAAGAATCAGCCAAAATGCAGCCCACCTCCGGGAGAATCTCAAGAGCAGGGGGTGGAGCAAGCCAGGGCTCAAACCACGAGAAGCTCCAGCCCAAAAGGCAGCCAAAATGCAGCAAACATCCGGGAGAATCTCAAGAGCAGGAGGTGGAGCCAGCCATGCCCCAAAGAACGAGAAGCTCCATCCCAATAGGCAGCCAAAATGCAGCCCACATCCAGGAGAATCTCAAGAGCAGGGGGTGGAGCAAGCCAGGCCTCAAACCACGAGAAGCTGCAGCCCAAAAGGCAGCCAAAATCCAGCCCACATCCGGGAGAATCTCAAGAGCAGGGGTGGAGCAAGCCAGACCTCAAACCACGAGAAGCTCCAGCCCAAGAATCAGCCCAAATGCAGCCCACATCCGAGAGAATATCAAGAGCCGGAGGTGGAGCAAGCCAGGCCTCAAACCACGAGAAGCTCCAGCCCAAAATGCAGCCAAAATCCAGCCCACATCCGGGAGAATCTCAAGAGCAGGGGGTGGAGCAAGCCAGGCCTCAAACCACGAGAAGCTCCAGCCCAAAAGGCAACCATAATCCAGCCCACATCCGGGAGAATCTCAAGAGCAGGGGGTGGAGCAAGCCAGGCCTGAAACCACGAGAATCTCCAGCCCAACAGGCAGCGAAAATGCAGCCCACCTCCGGGAGAATCTCAAGAGCAGGGGTGGAGCAAGCCAGGCCTCAAACCACGAGAAGCTCCAGCCCAAGAATCAGCCAAAATGCAGCCCACATCCGGGAGAATCTCAAGAGCAGGGGGTGGAGCAAGCCAGGCCTCAAACCACGAGAAGCTCCAGCCCAAAAGGCAGCCAAAATGCAGCCCACATCCGGGAGAATCTCCAGAGCAGGGGGTGGAGCAAGCCAGGCCTGAAACCACGAGAATCTCCAGCCCAAAATGCAGCCAAAATGCAGCCCACCTCCGGGAGAATTTCAAGAGCAGGGGGTGGAGCAAGCCAGGCCTCAAACCACGAGAAGCTCCAGCCCAAGAATCAGCCAAAATGCAGCCCACCTCCGGGAGAATCTCAAGAGCAGGGGGTGGAGCAAGCCAGGGCTCAAACCACGAGAAGCTCCAGCCCAAAAGGCAGCCAAAATGCAGCAAACATCCGGGAGAATCTCAAGAGCAGGAGGTGGAGCCAGCCATGCCCCAAAGAACGAGAAGCTCCATCCCAATAGGCAGCCAAAATGCAGCCCACATCCAGGAGAATCTCAAGAGCAGGGGGTGGAGCAAGCCAGGCCTCAAACCACGAGAAGCTGCAGCCCAAAAGGCAGCCAAAATCCAGCCCACATCCGGGAGAATCTCAAGAGCAGGGGTGGAGCAAGCCAGACCTCAAACCACGAGAAGCTCCAGCCCAAGAATCAGCCCAAATGCAGCCCACATCCGAGAGAATATCAAGAGCCGGAGGTGGAGCAAGCCAGGCCTCAAACCACGAGAAGCTCCAGCCCAAAATGCAGCCAAAATCCAGCCCACATCCGGGAGAATCTCAAGAGCAGGGGGTGGAGCAAGCCAGGCCTCAAACCACGAGAAGCTCCAGCCCAAAAGGCAACCATAATCCAGCCCACATCCGGGAGAATCTCAAGAGCAGGGGGTGGAGCAAGCCAGGCCTGAAACCACGAGAATCTCCAGCCCAACAGGCAGCGAAAATGCAGCCCACCTCCGGGAGAATCTCAAGAGCAGGGGTGGAGCAAGCCAGGCCTCAAACCACGAGAAGCTCCAGCCCAAGAATCAGCCAAAATGCAGCCCACATCCGGGAGAATCTCAAGAGCAGGGGGTGGAGCAAGCCAGGCCTCAAACCACGAGAAGCTCCAGCCCAAAAGGCAGCCAAAATGCAGCCCACATCCGGGAGAATCTCCAGAGCAGGGGGTGGAGCAAGCCAGGCCTCAAACCACGAGAAGCTCCAGCCCAACAGGCAGCCAAAATGCTGCCCAAATCCGGGAGAATCTCAAGAGCAGGGGGTGGAGCAAGCCAGGCCTCAAACCACAAGAAGCTCCAGCCCAAGAATCAGGAAAAATGCAGCCCACATCCAGGAGAATCTCAAGAGCAGGGGGTGGAGCAAGCCAGGCCTCAAAACCACGAGAAGCTCCAGCCCAAGAATCAGCCAAAATGCAGCCCACATCCGGGAGAATCTCAAGAGCAGGGGGTGGAGCAAGCCAGGCCTCAAACCACGAGAAGCTCCAGCCCAACAGGCAGCCAAAATGCAGGCCAAATCCGGGAGAATCTCAAGAGCAGGGGGTGGAGCAAGCCAGGCCTCAAACCACGAGAAGCTCCAGCCCAAGATTTAGCCAAAATGCAGACCACATCCGGGAGAATCTCAAGAGCAGGGGGTGGAGCAAGCCAGGCCTCAAACCACGAGAAGCTCCAGCCCAAAAGGCAACCAAAATGCAGCCCACATCCGGGGGAATATCAAGAGCAGGGGGTGGAGCAAGCCAGGCCTCAAACCACGAGAAGCTCCAGCCCAAAAGGCAGCCAAAATGCAGCCCACATGCGGGAGAATCTCAAGAGCAGGGGGTGGAGCAAGCCAGGCCTCAAACCACGAGAACCTCCAGCCCAAAAGGCAGCCAAAATGCAGCCCACATCCGGGAGAATGTCAAGAGCAGGGGGTGGAGCAAGCCAGGCCTCAAACCACGAGAATCTGCAGCCCAAAAGGCAGCCAAAATGCAGCCCACTCCGGGAGAATCTCAAGAGCAGGGGGTGGAGCAAGCCAGACCTCAAACCACGAGAAGCTCCAGCCCAAAAGGCAGCCAAAATGCAGCCCACATCCAGGAGAATCTCAAGAGCAGGGGGTGGAGCAAGCCAGGCCTCAAACCACGAGAAGCTCCAGCCCAACAGGCAGCCAAAATGCAGCCCACATCCGAGAGAATATCAAGAGCAGGGGGTGGAGCAAGCCAGGCCTCAAACCACGAGAAGCTCCAGCCCAAAATGCAGCCAAAATCCAGCCCACATCCGGGAGAATCTCAATAGCAGAGGGTGGAGCAAGCCAGGCCTCAAACCACGAGAAGCTCCAGCCCAAAAGGCAGCCATAATCCAGCCCACATCCGGGAGAATCTCAAGAGCAGGGGGTGGAGCAAGCCAGGCCTGAAACCACGAGATTCTCCAGCCCAACAGGCAGCGAAAATGCAGCCCACCTCCGGGAGAATCTCAAGAGCAGGGGGTGGAGCAAGCCAGGCCTCAAACCACGAGAAGCTCCAGCCCAAAATGCAGCCAAAATCCAGCCCACATCCGGGAGAATCTCAATAGCAGGGGGTGGAGCAAGCCAGGCCTCAAACCACGAGAAGCTCCAGGCCAAAAGGCAACCATAATCCAGGACACATCCGGGAGAATCTCAAGAGCAGGGGGTGGAGCCAGCCAGGCCTGAAACCACGAGAATCTCCAGCCCAACAGGCAGCGAAAATGCAGCCCACCTCCGGGAGAATCTCAAGAGCATGGGGTGGAGCAAGCCAGGCCTCAAACCACGAGAAGCTCCAGCCCAAGAATCAGCCAAAATGCAGCCCACATCCGGGAGAATCACAAGAGCAGGGGGTGGAGCAAGCCAGGCCTCAAACCACGAGAAGCTCCAGCCCAAAAGGCAGCCAAAATGCAGCCCACATCCGGGAGAATCTCAAGAGCAGGGGGTGGAGAAAGCCAGGCCACAAACCACGAGAAGCTCCAGCCCAAAAGGCAGCCAAAATGCAGCCCACATCCAGGAGAATATCAAGAGCAGGGGCTGGAGCAAGCCAGGACTCAAACCACTGGAAGCTCCAGTTCAAAAAGCAGCCAAAATGCAGCCCACCTCCGGGAGAATCTCAATAGCAGGGGGTGGAGCAAGCCAGGGCTCAAACCACGAGAAGCTCCAGCCCAAAAGGCAGCCAAAATGCAGCAAACATCCGGGAGAATCTCAAGAGCAGGGGGTGGAGCAAGCCAGGCCTCAAACCTCGAGAACCTCCAGCCCAAAAGGCAGCCAAAATGCAGCCCACATCCGGGAGAATCTCAAGAGCAGGAGGTGGAGCCAGCCATGCCCCAAAG
The DNA here is from genome assembly GCA_027574665.1 of Rhynochetos jubatus. NCBI lineage: Eukaryota > Metazoa > Chordata > Aves > Eurypygiformes > Rhynochetidae > Rhynochetos > Rhynochetos jubatus. Next base: position 3,198,460 of record JAQBHY010000071.1, read on the forward strand.
AACGAGAAGCTCCATCCCAATAGGCAGCCAAAATGCAGCCCACCTCCGGGAGAATCTCAAGAGCAGGGGGTGGAGCAAGCCAGGCCTCAAACCACGAGAAGCTCCAGCCCAAAATGCAGCCAAAATGCAGCCCACATCCGGGAGAATCTCAATAGCAGGGGGTGGAGCAAGCCAGGCCTCAAACCACGAGAAGCTCCAGGCCAAAATGCAACCATAATCCAGGACACATCCGGGAGAATCTCAAGAGCAGGGGGTGGAGCCAGCCAGGCCTGAAACCACGAGAATCTCCAGCCCAACAGGCAGCGAAAATGCAGCCCACCTCCGGGAGAATCTCAAGAGCATGGGGTGGAGCAAGCCAGGCCTCAAACCACGAGAAGCTCCAGCCCAAGAATCAGCCAAAATGCAGCCCACATCCGAGAGAATATCAAGAGCCGGAGGTGGAGCAAGCCAGGCCTCAAACCACGAGAAGCTCCAGCCCAAAATGCAGCCAAAATCCAGCCCACATCCGGGAGAATCTCAAGAGCAGGGGGTGGAGCAAGCCAGGCCTCAAACCACGAGAAGCTCCAGCCCAAAAGGCAACCATAATCCAGCCCACATCCGGGAGAATCTCAAGAGCAGGGGGTGGAGCAAGCCAGGCCTGAAACCACGAGAATCTCCAGCCCAACAGGCAGCGAAAATGCAGCCCACCTCCGGGAGAATCTCAAGAGCAGGGGTGGAGCAAGCCAGGCCTCAAACCACGAGAAGCTCCAGCCCAAGAATCAGCCAAAATGCAGCCCACATCCGGGAGAATCTCAAGAGCAGGGGGTGGAGCAAGCCAGGCCTCAAACCACGAGAAGCTCCAGCCCAAAAGGCAGCCAAAATGCAGCCCACATCCGAGAGAATCTCCAGAGCAGGGGGTGGAGCAAGCCAGGCCTCAAACCACGAGAAGCTCCAGCCCAACAGGCAGCCAAAATGCTGCCCAAATCCGGGAGAATCTCAAGAGCAGGGGGTGGAGCAAGCCAGGCCTCAAACCACGAGAAGCTCCAGCCCAAGAATCAGGAAAAATGCAGCCCACATCCAGGAGAATCTCAAGAGCAGGGGGTGGAGCAAGCCAGGCCTCAAACCACGAGAAGCTCCAGCCCAAGAATCAGCCAAAATGCAGCCCACATCCGGGAGAATCTCAAGAGCAGGGGGTGGAGCAAGCCAGGCCTCAAACCACGAGAAGCTCCAGCCCAACAGGCAGCCAAAATGCAGGCCAAATCCGGGAGAATCTCAAGAGCAGGGGGTGGAGCAAGCCAGGCCTCAAACCACGAGAAGCTCCAGCCCAAGATTTAGCCAAAATGCAGACCACATCCGGGAGAATCTCAAGAGCAGGGGGTGGAGCAAGCCAGGCCTCAAACCACGAGAAGCTCCAGCCCAAAAGGCAACCAAAATGCAGCCCACATCCGGGGGAATCTCAAGAGCAGGGGGTGGAGCAAGCCAGGCCTCAAACCACGAGAAGCTCCAGCCCAAAAGGCAACCAAAATGCAGCCCACATCCGGGGGAATATCAAGAGCAGGGGGTGGAGCAAGCCAGGCCTCAAACCACGAGAAGCTCCAGCCCAAAAGGCAGCCAAAATGCAGCCCACATGCGGGAGAATCTCAAGAGCAGGGGGTGGAGCAAGCCAGGCCTCAAACCACGAGAAGCTCCAGCCCAAAAGGCAGCCAAAATGCAGCCCACATCTGGGAGAATGTCAAGAGCAGGGGGTGGAGCAAGCCAGGCCTCAAACCACGAGAATCTGCAGCCCAAAAGGCAGCCAAAATGCAGCCCACTCCGGGAGAATCTCAAGAGCAGGGGGTGGAGCAAGCCAGACCTCAAACCACGAGAAGCTCCAGCCCAAAAGGCAGCCAAAATGCAGCCCACATCCGAGAGAATATCAAGAGCAGGGGGTGGAGCAAGCCAGGCCTCAAACCACGAGAAGCTCCAGCCCAAAATGCAGCCAAAATCCAGCCCACATCCGGGAGAATCTCAATAGCAGAGGGTGGAGCAAGCCAGGCCTCAAACCACGAGAAGCTCCAGCCCAAAAGGCAGCCATAATCCAGCCCACATCCGGGAGAATCTCAAGAGCAGGGGGTGGAGCAAGCCAGGCCTGAAACCACGAGATTCTCCAGCCCAACAGGCAGCGAAAATGCAGCCCACCTCCGGGAGAATCTCAAGAGCAGGGGGTGGAGCAAGCCAGGCCTCAAACCACGAGAAGCTCCAGCCCAAAATGCAGCCAAAATCCAGCCCACATCCGGGAGAATCTCAATAGCAGGGGGTGGAGCAAGCCAGGCCTCAAACCACGAGAAGCTCCAGGCCAAAAGGCAACCATAATCCAGGACACATCCGGGAGAATCTCAAGAGCAGGGGGTGGAGCCAGCCAGGCCTGAAACCACGAGAATCTCCAGCCCAACAGGCAGCGAAAATGCAGCCCACCTCCGGGAGAATCTCAAGAGCATGGGGTGGAGCAAGCCAGGCCTCAAACCACGAGAAGCTCCAGCCCAAGAATCAGCCAAAATGCAGCCCACATCCGGGAGAATCACAAGAGCAGGGGGTGGAGCAAGCCAGGCCTCAAACCACGAGAAGCTCCAGCCCAAAAGGCAGCCAAAATGCAGCCCACATGCGGGAGAATCTCAAGAGCAGGGGGTGGAGAAAGCCAGGCCACAAACCACGAGAAGCTCCAGCCCAAAAGGCAGCCAAAATGCAGCCCACATCCAGGAGAATATCAAGAGCAGGGGCTGGAGCAAGCCAGGACTCAAACCACTGGAAGCTCCAGTTCAAAAAGCAGCCAAAATCCTAACCACATACAGGAGAATATGAAGAGTAGGGGATGGAGGAAGCCAGGGCTCAAATCTCGAGAAGCTCCAGCCCAAAAGGCAGACAAAATGCAGCCCACATCCGGGAGAATCTCAAGAGCAGGGGGGGGAGCAAGCCAGGCCTCAAACCACGAGAAGCTCCAGCCCAAAATGCAGCCAAAATGCAGCCCACATGCGGGAGAATCTCAAGAGCAGGGGGTGTAGCAAGCCAGGGCTCAAACCACGAGAAGCTCCAGCCCAAAAGGCAGCCAAAATGCAGCCCACATCCGGGAGAATCTCAAGAGCAGGGGGTGGAGCAAGCCAGGCCTCAAACCACGAGAACCTCCAGCCCAAAAGGCAGCCAAAATGCAGCCCACATCCGGGAGAATCTCAAGAGCAGGAGGTGGAGCCAGCCATGCCCCAAAGAACGAGAAGCTCCATCCCAATAGGCAGCCAAAATGCAGCCCACATCCGGGAGAATCTCAAGAGCAGGGGGTGGAGCAAGCCAGGCCTCAAACCACGAGAAGCTCCAGCCCAAAAGGCAGCCAAAATGCAGCCCACATCCAAGAGAATCTCCAGAGCAGGGGGTGGAGCAAGCCAGGCCTCAAACCACGAGAAGCTCCAGCCCAACAGGCAGCCAAAATGCAGCCCAAATCCGGGAGAATCTCAAGAGCAGGGGGTGGAGCAAGCCAGGCCTCAAACCACGAGAAGCTCCAGCCCAAGTATCAGCCAAAATGCAGCCCACATCCAGGAGAATCTCAAGAGCAGGGGGTGGAGCAAGCCAGGCCTCAAACCACGAGAAGCTCCAGCCCAAAAGGCAGCCAAAATGCAGCCCACATCCGGGGGAATATCAAGAGCAGGGGGTGGAGCAAGCCAGGCCTCAAACCACGAGAAGCTCCAGCCCAAAAGGCAACCAAAATGCAGCCCACATCCGGGGGAATATCAAGAGCAGGGGGTGGAGCAAGCCAGGCCTCAAACCACGAGAAGCTCCAGCCCAAAAGGCAGCCAAAATGCAGCCCACATGCGGGAGAATCTCAAGAGCAGGGGGTGGAGCAAGCCAGGCCTCAAACCACGAGAAGCTCCAGCCCAAAAGGCAGCCAAAATGCAGCCCACATCCGGGAGAATCTCAAGAGCAGGGGGTGGAGCAAGCCAGGCCTCAAACCACGAGAAGCTGCAGCCCAAAAGGCAGCCAAAATGTAGCCCACTCCGGGAGAATCTCAAGAGCAGGGGGTGGAGCAAGCCAGACCTCAAACCACGAGAAGCTCCAGCCCAAAAGGCCGCCAAAATGCAGCCCACATCCAGGAGAATATCAAGAGCAGGGGGTGGAGCAAGCCAGGCCTCAAACCACGAGAAGCTCCAGCCCAAAAGGCAGCCAAAATGCAGCTCACATCCGAGAGAATCTCAAGAGCAGGGGGTGGAGCAAGCCAGGCCTCAAACCACGAGAAGCTCCATCCCAAAATGCAGCCAAAATCCAGCCCACATCCGGGAGAATCTCAAGAGCAGGGGGTGGAGCAAGCCAGGGCTCAAACCACGAGAAGCTCCAGCCCAAAAGGCAGCCAAAATGCAGCAAACATCCGGGAGAATCTCAAGAGCAGGGGGTGGAGCAAGCCAGGCCTCAAACCTCGAGAACCTCCAGCCCAAAAGGCAGCCAAAATGCAGCCCACATCCTGGAGAATCTCAAGAGCAGGGGGTGGAGCCAGCCATGCCCCAAAGAACGAGAAGCTCCATCCCAATAGGCAGCCAAAATGCAGCCCACATCCAGGAGAATCTCAAGAGCAGGGGGTGGAGCAAGCCAGGCCTCAAACCACGAGAAGCTGCAGCCCAAAAGGCAGCCAAAATCCAGCCCACATCCGGGAGAATCTCAAGAGCAGGGGTGGAGCAAGCCAGGCCTCAAACCACGAGAAGCTCCAGCCCAAGAATCAGCCCAAATGCAGCCCAGATCCGAGAGAATATCAAGAGCCGGAGGTGGAGCAAGCCAGGCCTCAAACCACGAGAAGCTCCAGCCCAACAGGCAGCCAAAATGCAGCCCAAATCCGGGAGAATCTCAAGAGCAGCGGGTGGAGCAAGCCAGGACTCAAACCACGAGAAGCTCCAGCCCAATAAGCAGCCAAAATGCAGCCCACATCCGGGAGAATCTCAAGAGCAGGGGGTGGAGCAAGCCAGGCCTCAAACCACGAGAAGCTCCAGCCCAAAAGGCAGCCAAAATGCAGCCCACATCCGGGAGAATCTCAAGAGCAGGGGGTGGAGCAAGCCAGGCCTCAAACCACGAGAAGCTCCAGCCCAAAAGGCAGCCAAAATGCAGCCCACATCCGGGAGAATCTCAAGAGCAGGGGGTGGAGCAAGCCAGGCCTCAAACCACGAGAAGCTCCAGCCCAAAAGGCAGCCAAAATGCAGACCACATCCGGGAGAATCTCAAGAGCAGGGGGTGGAGCAAGCCAGGCCTCAAACCACGAGAAGCTCCAGCCCAAAAGGCAACCAAAATGCAGCCCACATCCGGGGGAATATCAAGAGCCGGAGGTGGAGCAAGCCAGGCCTCAAACCACGAGAAGCTCCAGCCCAACAGGCAGCCAAAATGCAGCCCAAATCCGGGAGAATCTCAAGAGCAGCGGGTGGAGCAAGCCAGGACTCAAACCACGAGAAGCTCCAGCCCAATAAGCAGCCAAAATCCAGCCCACATCCGGGAGAATATCAAGAGCAGGGGGTGGAGCAAGCCAGGCCTCAAACCACGAGAAGCTCCAGCCCAAAAGGCAGCCAAAATGCAGCCCACATCCGGGAGAATCTCAAGAGCAGGGGGTGGAGCAAGCCAGGCCTCAAACCACGAGAAGCTCCAGCCCAAAAGGCAGCCAAAATGCAGCCCACATCCGGGAGAATCTCAAGAGCAGGGGGTGGAGCAAGCCAGGCCTCAAACCACGAGAAGCTCCAGCCCAAAAGGCAGCCAAAATGCAGCCCACATCCGGGAGAATCTCAAGAGCAGGGGGTGGAGCAAGCCAGGCCTCAAACCACGAGAAGCTCCAGCCCAAAAGGCAGCCAAAATGCAGACCACATCCGGGAGAATCTCAAGAGCAGGGGGTGGAGCAAGCCAGGCCTCAAACCACGAGAAGCTCCAGCCCAAAAGGCAACCAAAATGCAGCCCACATCCGGGGGAATATCAAGAGCAGGGGGTGGAGCTAGCCAGGCCTCAAACCACGAGAAGCTCCAGCCCAAAAGGCAACCAAAATGCAGCCCACATCCGGGGGAATATCAAGAGCAGGGGGTGGAGCAAGCCAGGCCTCAAACCACGAGAAGCTCCAGCCCAAAAGGCAGCCAAAATGCAGCCCACATGCGGGAGAATCTCAAGAGCAGGGGGTGGAGCAAGCCAGGCCTCAAACCACGAGAACCTCCAGCCCAAAAGGCAGCCAAAATGCAGCCCACATCCGGGAGAATCTCAAGAGCAGGGGGTGGAGCAAGCCAGGCCTCAAACCACGAGAAGCTGCAGCCCAAAAGGCAGCCAAAATGCAGCCCACATCCGGGAGAATCTCAAGAGCAGGGGGTGGAGCAAGCCAGACCTCAAACCACGAGAAGCTCCAGCCCAAAAGGCAGCCAAAATGCAGCCCACATACGGGAGAATATCAAGAGCAGGGGGTGGAGCAAGCCAGGCCTCAAACCACGAGAAGCTCCAGCCCAAAAGGCAGCCAAAATGCAGCCCACATCCGAGAGAATATCAGGAGCAGGGGATGGAGAAAGGCAGACCTCAAACCACGAGAAGCTCCAGCCCAAAATGCAGCGAAAATGCAGCACACGTCCGGGAGAATATCAAGAGCAGGGGGTGGAGCAAGCCAGGCCTCAAACCACGGGAAGCTCCAGCCCAAGTATCAGCCAAAATGCAGCCCACATCCAGGAGAATCTCAAGAGCAGGGGGTGGAGCAAGCCAGGCCTCAAACCACGAGAAGCTCCAGCCCAAAAGGCAGACAAAATCCAGCCCACATCCGGGAGAATTTCAAGAGCAGGGGGTGGAGCAAGCCAGGCCTCAAACCACGAGAATCTCCAGCCCAAAAGGCAGCGAAAATACAGCCCACCTCCGGGAGAATATCAAGAGCAGGGGGTGGAGCAAGCCAGGCCTCAAACCACGAGAAGCTCCAGCCCAAAAGGCAGCCAAAATGCAGCCCACATCCGAGAGAATCTCAAGAGCAGGGGGTGGAGCAAGCCAGGCCTCAAACCACGAGAAGCTCCAGCCCAACAGGCAGCCAAAATGCAGCCCAAATCCGGGAGAATCTCAAGAGCAGCGGGTGGAGCAAGCCAGGCCTCAAACCACGAGAAGCTCCAGCCCAACAGGCAGCCAAAATGCAGCCCAAATCCGGGAGAATCTCAAGAGCAGCGGGTGGAGCAAGCCAGGCCTCAAACCACGAGAAGCTCCAGCCCAAAAGGCAGCCAAAATGCAGCCCACATCCGGGAGAATCTCAAGAGCAGGGGGTGGAGCAAGCCAGGCCTCAAACCAGGAGAAGCTCCAGCCCAAAAGGCAGCCAAAATCCAGCCCAACTCCGGGAGAATCTCAAGAGCAGGGGGTGGAGCAAGCCAGGCCTCAAACCACGAGAAGCTCCAGCCCAATAAGCAGCCAAAATGCAGCCCACCTGCAGGAGAATATCAAGAGCAGGGGGTGGAGCAAGCCAGGCCTCAAACCACGAGAAGCTCGAGACCAAGAATCAGCCAAAATGCAGCCCACATCTGGGAGAATCTCAAGAGCAGGGGGTGGAGCAAGACAGGCCTCAAACCACGAGAAGCTCCAGCCCAAAACGCAGCCAAAATGCAGCCCACCTCCCGGAGAATCTCAAGAGCATTAGGTGGAGCAAGCCAGGCCTCAAACCATGAGAAGCTCCAGCCCAAGATTCAGCCAAAATGCAGACCACCTCCGGGAGAATCTCAAGAGCAGGGGGTGGAGCAAGACAGGCCTCAAACCACGAGAAGCTCCAGCCCAAAAGGCAGCCAAAATGCAGCCCACATCCGGGAGAATCTCAAGAGCAGGGGGTGGAGCAAGCCAGACCTCAAACCACGAGAAGCTCCAGCCCAAAAGACAGCCAAAATGCAGAGCACATCCGGGAGAATCTCAAGAGCAGGGGGTGGAGCAAGCCAGGCCTCAAACCACGAGAAGCTCCAGCCCAAAAGGCAGCCAAAATGCAGCCCACATCCGGGGGAATATCAAGAGCAGGGGGTGGAGCAAGCCAGGCCTCAAACCACGAGAAGCTCCAGCCCAAAAGGCAGCAAAAATGCAGCCCACATCCGGGAGAATCTCAAGAGCAGGGGGTGGAGCAAGCCAGGCCTCAAACCAGGAGAAGCTCCAGCCCAAAAAGCAGCCAAAATGCAGCCCATATCCGGGAGAATATCAAGAGCAGGGGGTGGAGCAAGCCAGGCCTCAAACCACGAGAAGCTCCAGCCCAAAATGCAGCCAAAATGCAGCCCACATCCGGGAGAATATCAAGAGCAGGGGGTGGAGCAACCCAGACCTCAAACCACGAGAAGCTCCAGCCCAAAAGGCAGCCAAAATGCAGTCCACCTCCGGGGGAATCTCAAGAGCAGGGGGTGGAGCAAGCCAGGCCTCAAACCACGAGAAGCTCCAGCCCAAAAGGCAGCCAAAATGCAGCCCACATCCGAGAGAATATCAAGAGCAGGGGATGGAGCAAGCCAGGCCTCAAACCACGAGAAGCTCCAGCCCAAAAGTCAGCCAAAATGCAGCACACGTCCGGGAGAATATCAAGAGCAGGGGGTGGAGCAAGCCAGGCCTCAAAGCACGGGAAGCTCCAGCCCAAGAATCAGCCAAAATGCAGCCCACATCCGGGAGAATATCAAGAGCAGGGGGTGGAGCAACCCAGACCTCAAACCACGAGAAGCTACAGCCCAAAAGGCAGCCAAAATGCAGCCCACCTCCGGGAGAATCTCAAGAGCAGGGGGTGGAGCAAGCCAGGCCTCAAACCACGAGAAGCTCCAGCCCAAAAGGCAGCCAAAATGCAGCCCACATCCGAGAGAATATCAAGAGCAGGGGATGGAGCAAGCCAGGCCTCAAACCACGAGAAGCTCCAGCCCAAAAGGCAGCCAAAATGCAGCACACGTCCGGGAGAATATCAAGAGCAGGGGGTGGAGCAAGCCAGGCCTCAAACCACGGGAAGCTCCAGCCCAAGAATCAGCCAAAATGCAGCCCACATCCGGGAGAATCTCAAGAGCAGGGGGTGGAGCAAGCCAGGCCTCAAACCACGAGAAGCTCCAGCCCAAAAAGCAGCCAAAATGCAGCCCACCTCCAGGAGAATATCAAGAGCAGGGGGTGGAGCAAGCCAGGCCTCAAACCACGAGAAGCTCGAGACCAAGAATCAGCCAAAATGCAGCCCACATACGGGAGAATCTCAAGAGCAGGGGGTGGAGCAAGACAGGCCTCAAACCACGAGAAGCTCCAGCCCAAAACGCAGCCAAAATGCAGCCCACCTCCCGGAGAATCTCAAGAGCATTGGGTGGAGCAAGCCAGGCCTCAAACCATGAGAAGCTCCAGCCCAAGATTCAGCCAAAATGCAGACCACCTCCGGGAGAATCTCAAGAGCAGGGGGTGGAGCAAGACAGGCCTCAAACCACGAGAAGCTCCAGCCCAAAAGGCAGCCAAAATGCAGCCCACATCCGGGAGAATCTCAAGAGCAGGGGGTGGAGCAAGCCAGGCCTCAAACCACGAGAAGCTCCAGCCCAAAAGACAGCCAAAATGCAGAGCACATCCGGGAGAATCTCAAGAGCAGGGGGTGGAGCAAGCCAGGCCTCAAACCACGAGAAGCTCCAGCCCAAAAGGCAGCCAAAATGCACCCCACATCCGGGAGAATATCAAGAGCAGGGGGTGGAGCAAGCCAGGCCTCAAACCACGAGAAGCTCCAGCCCAAAAGGCAGCAAAAATGCAGCCCACATCCGGGAGAATCTCAAGAGCAGGGGGTGGAGCAAGCCAGGCCTCAAACCACGAGAAGCTCCAGCCCAAAAGGCAGCCAAAATGCAGCCCATATCCAGGAGAATCTCAAGAGCAGGGGGTGGAGCAAGCCAGGCCTCAAACCACGAGAAGCTCCAGCCCAAAATGCAGCCAAAATGCAGCCCACATCCGGGAGAATATCAAGAGCAGGGGGTGGAGCAACCCAGACCTCAAACCACGAGAAGCTCCAGCCCAAAAGGCAGCCAAAATGCAGCCCACCTCCGGGAGAATCTCAAGAGCAGGGGGTGGAGCAAGCCAGGCCTCAAACCACGAGAAGCTCCAGCCCAAAAGGCAGCCAAAATGCAGCCCACATCCGAGAGAATATCAAGAGCAGGGGATGGAGCAAGCCAGGCCTCAAACCACGAGAAGCTCCAGCCCAAAAGTCAGCCAAAATGCAGCACACGTCCGGGAGAATATCAAGAGCAGGGGGTGGAGCAAGCCAGGCCTCAAAGCACGGGAAGCTCCAGCCCAAGAATCAGCCAAAATGCAGCCCACATCCGGGAGAATATCAAGAGCAGGGGGTGGAGCAACCCAGACCTCAAACCACGAGAAGCTCCAGCCCAAAAGGCAGCCAAAATGCAGCCCACCTCCGGGAGAATCTCAAGAGCAGGGGGTGGAGCAAGCCAGGCCTCAAACCACGAGAAGCTCCAGCCCAAAAGGCAGCCAAAATGCAGCCCACATCCGAGAGAATATCAAGAGCAGGGGATGGAGCAAGCCAGGCCTCAAACCACGAGAAGCTGCAGCCCAAAAGGCAGCCAAAATGCAGCACACGTCCGGGAGAATATCAAGAGCAGGGGGTGGAGCAAGCCAGGCCTCAAACCACGAGAAGCTCCAGCCCAAAAAGCAGCCAAAATGCAGCCCACATCCGAGAGAATCTCAAGAGCAGGGGGTGGAGCAAGCCAGGCCTCAAACCACGAGAAGCTCCAGCCCAAAAAGCAGCCAAAATGCAGCCCACATCCGAGAGAATCTCAAGAGCAGGGGGTGGAGCAAGCCAGGCCTCAAACCACGAGAAGCTCCAGACCAATGAGCAGCCAAAATGCAGCCCACATCCGGGAGAATCTCAAGAGCAGGGGTTTTAGCAAGGCAGGCCTCAAACCACGAGAAGCTCCAGCCCAAAAGGCAGCCAAAATCCAGCCCACCTCAGGGAGAATCTCAAGAGCAGGGAGTGGAGCAAGCCAGGCCTCAAACCACGAGAAGCTCCAGCCCAACAGGCAGCCAAAATGCAGGCCACATCCGGGAGAATCTCAAGAGCAGGGGGTGGAGCAAGCCAGGCCTCAAACCAGGAGAAGCTCCAGCCCAAAAGGCAGCCAAAATCCAGCCCACATACGGGAGAATCTCAAGAGCAGGGGGTGGAGCAAGGCAGGCCTCAAACCACGAGAAGCTCCAGCCCAAAAGGCAGCCAAAATGCAGCCCACCTCCAGGAGAATCTCAAGAGCAGGGGGTGGAGCAAACCAGGCCTCAAACCACGAGAAGCTCCAGCCCAAAAGGCAGCCAAAATCAAGCCCACATCCGGGAGAATCTCAAGAGCAGGGGGTGGAGCAAGCCAGGCCTCAAACCAGGAGAAGCTCCAGCCCAAAAGGCAGCCAAAATGCAGCCCACATCCGGAAGAATCTCAAGAGCAGGGGGTGGAGCAAGCCAGGCCTCAAACCACGAGAAGCTCCAGCCCAAAAGGCACCCAAAATGCAGCCCACATCCAGAAGAAGCTCAAGAGCAGGGGGTGGAGCAAGCCAGGCCTCAAACCACGAGAAGCTCCAGCCCAAAAAGCAGCCAAAATGCAGCTCACATCCGAGAGAATCTCAAGAGCAGGGGGTGGAGCAAGCCAGGCCTCAAACCACGAGAAGCTCCAGCCCAATAAGCAGCAAAAATGCAGCCCACCTCCAGGAGAATATCAAGAGCAGGGGGTGGAGCAAGCCAGGCCTCAAACCACGAGAAGCTCGAGCCCAAGAATCAGCCAAAATCCAGCCCACATCCGGGAGAATCTCAAGAGCAGGGGGTGGAGCAAGCCAGGCTCAAACCACGAGAAGCTCCAGCCCAACAGGCAGCCAAAATGCAGGGCACATCCGGGAGAATCTCAAGAGCAGGGGGTGGAGCAAGCCAGGCCTCAAACCAGGAGAAGCTCCAGCCCAAAAGTCAGCCAAAATCCAGCCCACATACGGGAGAATCTCAAGAGCAGGGGGTGGAGCAAGGCAGGCCTCAAACCACGAGAAGCTCCAGCCCAAAAGGCAGCCAAAATGCAGCCCACCTCCAGGAGAATCTCAAGAGCAGGGGGTGGAGCAAACCAGGCCTCAAACCACGAGAAGCTCCAGCCCAAAAGGCAGCCAAAATGCAGCCCACATCCGGGAGAATCTCAAGAGCAGGGGGTGGAGCAAGCCAGGCCTCAAACCAGGAGAAGCTCCAGCCCAAAAGGCAGCCAAAATGCAGCCCACATCCGGAAGAATCTCAAGAGCAGGGGGTGGAGCAAGCCAGGCCTCAAACCACGAGAAGCTCCAGCCCAAAAGGCACCCAAAATGCAGCCCACATCCAGAAGAAGCTCAAGAGCAGGGGGTGGAGCAAGCCAGGCCTCAAACCACGAGAAGCTCCAGCCCAAAAAGCAGCCAAAATGCAGCTCACATCCGAGAGAATCTCAAGAGCAGGGGGTGGAGCAAGCCAGGCCTCAAACCACGAGAAGCTCCAGCCCAATAAGCAGCCAAAATGCAGCCCACCTCCAGGAGAATATCAAGAGCAGGGGGTGGAGCAAGGCAGGCCTCAAACCACGAGAAGCTCGAGCCCAAGAATCAGCCAAAATGCAGCCCACATCCGGGAGAATCTCAAGAGCAGGGGGTGGAGCAAGACAGGCCTCAAACCACGAGAAGCTCCAGCCCAAAAGGCAGCCAAAATTCAGCGCACATCCGAGAGAATCTCAAGAGCAGGGGGTGGAGCAAGCCGGGCCTCAAACCACGAGAAGCTCCAGCCCAAAAGACAGCCAAAATGCAGCCCACATCCGGGAGAATCTCAAGAGCAGGGGGTGGAGCAAGCCAGGCCTCAAACCACGAGAAGCTCCAGCCCCAAAAGGAGCCAAAATGCACCCCACATCCAGGAGAATATCAAGAGCAGGGGGTGGAGGAAGCCAGACCTCAAACCACGAGAAGCTCCAGCCCAAAATGCAGCCAAAATGCAGCCCACATCCGGGAGAAGCTCAAGAGCAGGGGGTGGAGCAAGCCAGGCCTCAAACCACGAGAAGCTCCAGCCCAAAAATCAGCCAAAATGCAGCCCACATCCGAGAGAATCTCAAGAGCAGGGGGTGGAGCAAGCCAGGCCTCAAACCACGAGAAGCTCCAGCCCAATGAGCAGCCAAAATGCAGCCCACATACGGGAGAATCTCAAGAGCAGGGGTTGGAGCAAGGCAGGCCTCAAACCACGGGAAGCTCCAGCCCAAAATGCAGCCAAAATGCTGCCCACCTCAGGGAGAATCTCAAGAGCAGGGGGTGGAGCAAGCCAGGCCTCAAACCACGAGAAGCTCCAGCCCAACAGGCAGCCAAAATGCAGGCCAAATCCGGGAGAATCTCAAGAGCAGGGGGTGGAGCAAGCCAGGCCTCAAACCACGAGAAGCTCCAGCCCAAAAGGCAGCCAAAATCCAGCCCACATCCGGGAGAATCTCAAGAGCAGGTGGTGGAGCAAGCCAGGCCTCAAACCACGAGAAGCTCCAGCCCAAAAGGCAGCCAAAATGCAGCCCACCTCCAGGAGAACCTCAAGAGCAGGGGGTGGAGCAAACCAGGCCTCAAACCACGAGAAGCTCCAGCCCAAAATGCAGCCAAAATGCAGCCCACATCCGGGAGAATCTCAAGAGCAGGGGGTGGAGCAAGCCAGGCCTCAAACCAGGAGAAGCTCCAGCCCAAAAGGCAGCCAAAATGCAGCCCACATCCGGAAGAATCTCAAGAGCAGCGGGTGGAGCAAGCCAGGCCTCAAACCACGAGAAGCTCCAGCCCAAAAGGCAGCCAAAATGCACCCCACATCCGATAGAATATGAAGAGCAGGGGGTGGAGCAAGCCAGACCTCAAACCACGAGAAGCTCCAGCCCAAAATGCAGCCAAAATCCAGCCCACATCCGGGAGAATCTCAAGAGCAGGGGGTGGAGCAAGCCAGGCCTCAAACCACGAGAAGCTCCAGCCCAAAATGCAGCCAAAATCCAGCCCACATCCGGGAGAATATCAAGAGCAGGGGGTGGAGCAAGCCAGGCCTCAAACCACGGGAAGCTCGAGCCCAAGAATCAGCCAAAATGCAGCCTACATCCGGGAGAATCTCAAGAGCAGGGGGTGGAGCAAGACAGGCCTCAAACCACGAGAAGCTCCAGCCCAAAAGGCAGCCAAAATGCAGCCCACATCCGGGAGAATCTCAAGAGCAGGGGGTGGAGCAAGCCGGGCCTCAAACCACGAGAAGCTCCAGCCCAAAAGACAGCCAAAATGCAGCCCACATCCGGGAGAATCTCAAGAGCAGGGGGTGGAGCAAGCCAGGCCTCAAACCACGAGAAGCTCCAGCCCCAAAGGGAGCCAAAATGCAGCCCACATCCGGGAGAATCTCAAGAGCAGGGGGTGGAGCAAGCCAGGCCTCAAACCATTAGAAGCTCCAGCCCAAGATTCAGCCAAAATGCAGACCACATCCGGGAGAATCTCAAGAGCATGGGGTGGAGCACGACAGGCCTCAAACCACGAGAAGCTCCAGCCCAAAAGGCAGCCAAAATGCAGCCCACATCCGGGAGAATCTCAAGAGCAGGGGGTGGAGCAAGCCAGACCTCAAACCACGAGAAGCTCCAGCCCAAAAGACAGCCAAAATGCAGCCCACATCCGGGAGAATCTCAAGAGCAGGGGGTGGAGCAAGCCAGGCCTCAAACCACGAGAAGCTCCAGCCCAAAAGGCAGCCAAAATGCAGCCCACCTCCGGGAGAATCTCAAGAGCAGGGGGTGGAGCAAACCAGGCCTCAAACCACGAGAACCTCCAGCCCAAAAGGCAGCCAAAATGCAGCAAACATCCGGGAGAATCTCAAGAGCAGGGGGTGGAGCAAGCCAGGCCTCAAACCACGAGAACCTCCAGCAAAAAAGGCAGCCAAAATGCAGCCCACATCCGGGAGAATCTCAAGAGCAGGAGGTGGAGCCAGCCATGCCCCAAAGAACGAGAAGCTCCATCCCAATAGGCAGCCAAAATGCAGCCCACATCCGGGAGAATCTCAAGAGCAGGGGGTGGAGCAAGCCAGGCCTCAAACCACGAGAAGCTCCAGCCCAAAATGCAGCCAAAATCCAGCCCACATCCGGGAGAATCTCAATAGCAGGGGGTGGAGCAAGCCAGGCCTCAAACCACGAGAAGCTCCAGCCCAAAAGGCAGCCATAATGCAGCCCAAATCCGGGAGAATCTCAAGAGCAGGGGGTGGAGCAAGCCAGGCCTCAAACCACGAGAATCTCCAGCCCAACAGGCAGCGAAAATGCAGCCCACCTCCGGGAGAATCTCAAGAGCAGGGGGTGGAGCAAGCCAGGCCTCAAACCACGAGAAGCTCCAGCCCAAAAAGCAGCCAAAATGCAGCCCACATCGGGGAGAATCTCAAGAGCAGGGGGTGGAGCAAGCCAGGCCTCAAACCACGAGAAGCTCCAGCCCAAAAAGCAGCCAAAATGCAGCCCACATCCGAGAGAATCTCAAGAGCAGGAGGTGGAGCAAGCCAGGCCTCAAACCACGAGAAGCTCCAGCCCAAAAAGCAGCCAAAATGCAGCCCACATCCGAGAGAATCTCAAGAGCAGGAGGTGGAGCAAGCCAGGCCTCAAACCACAAGAAACACCAGCCCAAAAGACAGCCAAAATGCAGCCCACATGCGGGAGAATCTCAAGAGCAGGGGGTGGAGCAAGCCAGGGCTCAAACCACGAGAAGCTCCAGCCCAAAAGGCAGCCAAAATGCAGCAAACATCCGGGAGAATCTCAAGAGCAGGGGGTGGAGCAAGCCAGGGCTCAAACCACGAGAAGCTCCAGCCCAAAAGGCAGCCAAAATGCAGCCCACATCCGGGAGAATCTCAAGAGCAGGAGGTAGAGCCAGCCATGCCCCAAAGAACGAGAAGCTCCATCCCAATAGGCAGCCAAAATGCAGCCCACCTCCGTGAGAATCTCAAGAGCAGGGGGTGGAGCAAGCCAGGCCTCAAACCACGAGAAGCTGCAGCCCAAAAGGCAGCCAAAATGCAGCCCACATCCGGGAGAATCTCAAGAGCAGGGGGTGGAGCAAGCCAGGCCTCAAACCACGAGAAGCTCCAGCCCAAGAATCAGCCCAAATGCAGCCCACATCCGAGAGAATATCAAGAGCCGGAGGTGGAGCAAGCCAGGCCTCAAACCACGAGAAGCTCCAGCCCAAAAGGCAGCCAAAATGCAGCCCAAATCCGGGAGAATCTCAAGAGCAGGGGGTGGAGCAAGCCAGACCTCAAACCACGAGAAGCTCCAGCCCAAAATGCAGCCAAAATCCAGCCCACATCCGGGAGAATCTCAATAGCAGGGGGTGGAGCAAGCCAGGCCTCAAACCACGAGAAGCTCCAGCCCAAAAGGCAGCCATAATCCAGCCCACATCCGGGAGAATCTCAAGAGCAGGGGGTGGAGCAAGCCAGGCCTGAATCCACGAGAATCTCCAGCCCAACAGGCAGCCAAAATGCAGCCCACCTCCGGGAGAATCTCAAGAGCAGGGGGTGGAGCAAGCCAGGCCTCAAACCACGAGAAGATCCAGCCCAAGAATCAGCCAAAATGCAGCCCACATCCGGGAGAATATCAAGAGCAGGGGGTGGAGCAAGCCAGGCCTCAAACCACGAGAAGCTCCAGCCCAAAAAGCAGCCAAAATGCAGCCCACATCGGGGAGAATCTCAAGAGCAGGGGGTGGAGCAAGCCAGGCCTCAAACCACGAGAAGCTCCAGCCCAAAAAGCAGCCAAAATTCAGCCCACATCCGAGAGAATCTCAAGAGCAGGAGGTGGAGCAAGCCAGGCCTCAAACCACAAGAAACACCAGCCCAAAAGACAGCCAAAATGCAGCCCAAATCCGGGAGAATCTCAAGAGCAGGGGGTGGAGCAAGCCAGGGCTCAAACCACAAGAAGCTCCAGCCCAAAAGGCAGCCAAAATGCAGCAAACATCCGGGAGAATCTCAAGAGCAGGGGGTGGAGCAAGCCAGGCCTCAAACCACGAGAACCTCCAGCCCAAAAGGCAGCCAAAATGCAGCCCACATCCGGGAGAATCTCAAGAGCAGGAGGTGGAGCCAGCAATGCCCCAAAGAACGAGAAGCTCCATCCAAATAGGCAGCCAAAATGCAGCCCACATCCGGGAGAATCTCAAGAGCAGGGGGTGGAGCAAGCCAGGCCTCAAACCACGAGAAGCTGCAGCCCAAAAGGCAGCCAAAAGGCAGCCCACATCCGGGAGAATCTCAAGAGCAGGGGTGGAGCAAGCCAGGCCTCAAACCACGAGAAGCTCCAGCCCAAGAATCAGCCCAAATGCAGCCCACATCCGAGAGAATATCAAGAGCCGGAGGTGGAGCAAGCCAGGCCTCAAACCACGAGAAGCTCCAGCCCAAAAGGCAGCCAAAATGCAGCCCAAATCCGGGAGAATCTCAAGAGCAGGGGGTGGAGCAAGCCAGACCTCAAACCACGAGAAGCTCCAGCCCAAAATGCAGCCAAAATCCAGCCCACATCCGGGAGAATCTCAATAGCAGGGGGTGGAGCAAGCCAGGCCTCAAACCACGAGAAGCTCCAGCCCAAATGCAGCCATAATCCAGCCCACATCCAGGAGAATCTCAAGAGCAGGGGGTGGAGCAAGCCAGGCCTGAATCCACGAGAATCTCCAGCCCAACAGGCAGCGAAAATGCAGCCCACCTCCGGGAGAATCTCAAGAGCAGGGGGTGGAGCAAGCCAGGCCTCAAACCACGAGAAGATCCAGCCCAAGAATCAGCCAAAATGCAGCCCACATCCGGGAGAATCTCAAGAGCAGGGGGTGGAGCAAGCCAGGCCTCAAACTACGAGAAGCTCCAGCCCAAAAGGCAGCCAAAATGCAGCCCACATCCGGGAGAATCTCAAGAGCAGGGGGTGGAGCAAGCCAGGCCTCAAACCACGAGAAGCTCCAGCCCAAAAGGCAGCCAAAATCCAGCCCACATCCGGGAGAATCTCAAGAGCAGGGGTTGGAGCAAGCCAGACCTCAAACCACGAGAAGCTCCAGCCCAAGAATCAGCCCAAATGCAGCCCATATCCGGGAGAATCTCAAGAGCAGTGGGTGGAGCAAGCCAGGCCTCAAACCACGAGAAGCTCCAGCCCAAAAGGCAGCCAAAATGCAGCCCATATCCGAGAGAATATCAAGAGCAGGGGGTGGAGCAAGCCAGACCTCAAACCACGAGAAGCTCCAGCCCAAAATGCAGCCAAAATCCAGCCCACATCCGGGAGAATCTCAAGAGCAGGGGGTGGAGAAAGCCAGGCCTCAAACCACGAGAAGCTCCAGCCCAAAAGGCAGCCAAAATGCAGCCCACATACAGGAGAATATCAAGAGCAGGGGCTGGAGCAAGCCAGGACTCAAACCACTGGAAGCTCCAGTTCAAAAAGCAGCCAAAATCCTAACCACATACAGGAGAATATGAAGAGTAGGGGATGGAGGAAGCCAGGGCTCAAATCTCGAGAAGCTCCAGCCCAAAAGGCAGACAAAATGCAGCCCACATCCGGGAGAATCTCAAGAGCAGGGGGGGGAGCAAGCCAGGCCTCAAACCACGAGAAGCTCCAGCCCAAAAGGCAGCCAAAATGCAGCCCACATGCGGGAGAATCTCAAGAGCAGGGGGTGGAGCAAGCCAGGCCTCAAACCACGAGAAGCTCCAGCCCAAAAGGCAGCCAAAATGCAGCAAACATCCGGGAGAATTTCAAGAGCAGGGGGTGGAGCAAGCCAGGCCTCAAACCACGAGAACCTCCAGCCCAAAAGGCAGCCAAAATGCAGCCCACATCCGGGAGAATCTCAAGAGCAGGAGGTGGAGCCAGCCATGCCCCAAAGAACGAGAAGCTCCATCCCAATAGGCAGCCAAAATGCAGCCCACATCCGGGAGAATCTCAAGAGCAGGGGGTGGAGCAAGCCAGGGCTCAAACCACGAGAAGCTCCAGCCCAAAAGGCAGCCAAAATGCAGCAAACATCCGGGAGAATCTCAAGAGCAGGGGGTGGAGCAAGCCAGGCCTCAAACCTCGAGAAGTTCCAGCCCAAAATGCAGCCAACATGCAGCCCATATCCGGGAGAATCTCAAGAGCAGGGGGTGGAGCAAACCAGGCCTCAAACCACGAGAAGCTCCAGCCCAAAAAGCAGCCAAAATCCTAACCACATACAGGAGAAAATGAAGAGTAGGGGATGGAGCAAGCCAGGGCTCAAACCACGAGAAGCTCCAGCCCAAAAGGCAGCCAAAATGCAGCCCACATCCGGGAGAATCTCAAGAGCAGGGGGTGGAGAAAGCCAGGCCTCAAACCACGAGAAGCTCCAGCCCAAATGCAGCCATAATCCAGCCCACATCCAGGAGAATCTCAAGAGCAGGGGGTGGAGCAAGCCAGGCCTGAATCCACGAGAATCTCCAGCCCAACAGGTAGCGAAAATGCAGCCCACCTCCGGGAGAATCTCAAGAGCAGGGGGTGGAGCAAGCCAGGCCTCAAACCACGAGAAGATCCAGCCCAAGAATCAGCCAAAATGCAGCCCACATCCGGGAGAATCTCAAGAGCAGGGGGTGGAGCAAGCCAGGCCTCAAACTACGAGAAGCTCCAGCCCAAAAGGCAGCCAAAATCCAGCCCACATCCGGGAGAATCTCAATAGCAGGGGGTGGAGCAAGCCAGGCCTCAAACCACGAGAAGCTCCAGCCCAAATGCAGCCATAATCCAGCCCACATCCAGGAGAATCTCAAGAGCAGGGGGTGGAGCAAGCCAGGCCTGAATCCACGAGAATCTCCAGCCCAACAGGCAGCGAAAATGCAGCCCACCTCCGGGAGAATCTCAAGAGCAGGGGGTGGAGCAAGCCAGGCCTCAAACCACGAGAAGATCCAGCCCAAGAATCAGCCAAAATGCAGCCCACATCCGGGAGAATCTCAAGAGCAGGGGGTGGAGCAAGCCAGGCCTCAAACTACGAGAAGCTCCAGCCCAAAAGGCAGCCAAAATGCAGCCCACATCCGGGAGAATCTCAAGAGCAGGGGGTGGAGCAAGCCAGGCCTCAAACCAGGAGAAGCTCCAGCCCAAAAGGCAGCCAAAATCCAGCCCACATCCGGGAGAATCTCAAGAGCAGGGGTTGGAGCAAGCCAGACCTCAAACCACGAGAAGCTCCAGCCCAAAATGCAGCCAAAATGCAGCCCATATCCGAGAGAATATCAAGAGCAGGGGGTGGAGCAAGCCAGACCTCAAACCACGAGAAGCTCCAGCCCAAAATGCAGCCAAAATCCAGCCCACATCCGGGAGAATCTCAAGAGCAGGGGGTGGAGAAAGCCAGGCCTCAAACCACGAGAAGCTCCAGCCCAAAAGGCAGCCAAAATGCAGCCCACATCCAGGAGAATATCAAGAGCAGGGGCTGGAGCAAGCCAGGACTCAAACCACTGGAAGCTCCAGTTCAAAAAGCAGCCAAAATCCTAACCACATACAGGAGAATATGAAGAGTAGGGGATGGAGGAAGCCAGGGCTCAAATCTCGAGAAGCTCCAGCCCAAAAGGCAGACAAAATGCAGCCCACATCCGGGAGAATCTCAAGAGCAGGGGGGGGAGCAAGCCAGGCCTCAAACCACGAGAAGCTCCAGCCCAAAAGGCAGCCAAAATGCAGCCCACATGCGGGAGAATCTCAAGAGCAGGGGGTGGAGCAAGCCAGGCCTCAAACCACGAGAAGCTCCAGCCCAAAAGGCAGCCAAAATGCAGCAAACATCCGGGAGAATTTCAAGAGCAGGGGGTGGAGCAAGCCAGGCCTCAAACCACGAGAACCTCCAGCCCAAAAGGCAGCCAAAATGCAGCCCACATCCGGGAGAATCTCAAGAGCAGGAGGTGGAGCCAGCCATGCCCCAAAGAACGAGAAGCTCCATCCCAATAGGCAGCCAAAATGCAGCCCACATCCGGGAGAATCTCAAGAGCAGGGGGTGGAGCAAGCCAGGGCTCAAACCACGAGAAGCTCCAGCCCAAAAGGCAGCCAAAATGCAGCAAACATCCGGGAGAATCTCAAGAGCAGGGGGTGGAGCAAGCCAGGCCTCAAACCTCGAGAAGTTCCAGCCCAAAATGCAGCCAACATGCAGCCCATATCCGGGAGAATCTCAAGAGCAGGGGGTGGAGCAAACCAGGCCTCAAACCACGAGAAGCTCCAGCCCAAAAAGCAGCCAAAATCCTAACCACATACAGGAGAAAATGAAGAGTAGGGGATGGAGCAAGCCAGGGCTCAAAACATGAGAAGCTCCAGCCCAAAAGGCAGCCAAAATGCAGCCCACATCCGGGAGAATCTCAAGAGCAGGGGGTGGAGAAAGCCAGGCCTCAAACCTCTGGAAGCTCCAGTTCAAAAAGCAGCCAAAATCCAGCTCACATCCGGGAGAATATCAAGAGCAGGGTGTGGAGCAAGCCAGGCCTCAAACCACGAGAAGCTCCAGCCCAAAAGGCAGCCAAAATGCAGCCCACCTCTGGGAGAATCTCAAGAGCAGGGGGTGGAGCAAGCCAGGCCTCAAACCACGAGAAGCTCCAGCCCAAAAGGCAGCCAAAATCCTAACCACATACAGGAGAATATGAAGAGTAGGGGATGGAGGAAGCCAGGCCTCAAACCTCGAGAAGCTCCAGCCCAAAAGGCAGCCAAAATGCAGCCCACATCCGGGAGAATCTCAAGAGCAGGGGGTGGAGCAAGCCAGGCCTCAAACCACGAGAAGCTCCAGCCCAAAAGGCAGCCAAAATGCAGACCACATCCGGGAGAATCTCAAGAGCAGGGGGTGGAGCAATCCAGGCCTCAAACCACGAGAAGCTCCAGCCCAAAAGGCAGCCAAAATCCAGCCCACCTCCGGGAGAATCTCAAGAGCAGGGGGTGGAGCAAGCCAGGCCTCAAACCACGAGAAGCTCCAGCCCAAAAGGCAGCCAAAATGCAGCCCACATCCGGGAGAATCTCAAGAGCAGGGGCTGGAGCAAGCCAGGCCTCAAACCACGAGAAGCTCCAGCCCAAAATTCAGCCAAAATCCTAACCACATACAGGAGAATATGTAGAGTAGGGGATGGAGGAAGCCAGGCCTCAAACCTCGAGAAGCTCCAGCCCAAAAGGCAGCCAAAATGCAGCCCACATCCGGGAGAATCTCAAGAGCAGGGGGTGGAGCAAGCCAGGCCTCAAACCACGAGAAGCTCCAGCCCAAAAGGCAGCCAAAATGCAGCCCACCTCCGGGAGAATCTCAAGAGCAGGGGGTGGAGCAAGCCAGGCCTCAAACCACGAGAAGCTCCAGCCCAAAAGGCAGCCAAAATGCAGCCCACATCCGGGAGAATCTCAAGAGCAGGGGGTGGAGCAAGCCAGACCTCAAACCACGAGAAGCTCCAGCCCAAAATGCAGCCAAAATACAGCCCATATCCGGAGAATGTCAAGAGCAGGGGTTGGAGCAAGCCAGGCCTCAAACCACGAGAAGCTCCAGCCCAAAATTCAGCCAAAATCCTAACCACATACAGGAGAATATGAAGAGTAGGGGATGGAGGAAGCCAGGCCTCAAACCTCGAGAAGCTCCAGCCCAAAAGGCAGCCAAAATGCAGCCCACATCTGGGAGAATCTCAAGAGCAGGGGGTGGAGCAAGCCAGGCCTCAAACCACGAGAAGCTCTAGCCCAAGAATCAGCCAAAATGCAGCCCACATGCAGGAGAATATCAAGAGCAGGGGGTGGAGCAAGCCAGGCCTCAAACCACGAGACTCTCTACCCCAAGAATCAGCCAAAATGCAGCCCACAACCGGGAGAATCTCAAGAGCAGGGGGTGGAGGAAGCCAGGCCTCAAACTACGAGAAGCTCCAGCCCAAAAGGCAGCCAAAATGCAGCCCACATCCGGGAGAATCTCAAGAGCAGGGGGTGGAGCAAGCCAGGCCTCAAACCACGAGAAGCTCCAGCCCAAAAGGCAGCCAAAATCCAGCCCACATCCGGGAGAATCTCAAGAGCAGGGGGTGGAGCAATCCAGGCCTCAAACCACGAGAAGCTCCAGCCCAAAAGGCAGCCAAAATCCAGCCCACCTCCGGGAGAATCTCAAGAGCAGGGGGTGGAGCAAGCCAGGCCTCAAACCACGAGAAGCTCCAGCCCAAAAGGCAGCCAAAATGCAGCCCACATCCGGGAGAATCTCAAGAGCAGGGGCTGGAGCAAGCCAGGCCTCAAACCACGAGAAGCTCCAGCCCAAAATTCAGCCAAAATCCTAACCACATACAGGAGAATATGTAGAGTAGGGGATGGAGGAAGCCAGGCCTCAAACCTCGAGAAGCTCCAGCCCAAAAGGCAGCCAAAATGCAGCCCACATCCGGGAGAATCTCAAGAGCAGGGGGTGGAGCAAGCCAGGCCTCAAACCACGAGAAGCTCCAGCCCAAAAGGCAGCCAAAATGCAGCCCACCTCCGGGAGAATCTCAAGAGCAGGGGGTGGAGCAAGCCAGGCCTCAAACCACGAGAAGCTCCAGCCCAAAAGGCAGCCAAAATGCAGCCCACATCCGGGAGAATCTCAAGAGCAGGGGGTGGAGCAAGCCAGGCCTCAAACCACGAGAAGCTCCAGCCCAAAATGCAGCCAAAATACAGCCCATATCCGGAGAATGTCAAGAGCAGGGGTTGGAGCAAGCCAGGCCTCAAACCACGAGAAGCTCCAGCCCAAAATTCAGCCAAAATCCTAACCACATACAGGAGAATATGAAGAGTAGGGGATGGAGGAAGCCAGGCCTCAAACCTCGAGAAGCTCCAGCCCAAAAGGCAGCCAAAATGCAGCCCACATCTGGGAGAATCTCAAGAGCAGGGGGTGGAGCAAGCCAGGCCTCAAACCACGAGAAGCTCTAGCCCAAGAATCAGCCAAAATGCAGCCCACATGCAGGAGAATATCAAGAGCAGGGGGTGGAGCAAGCCAGGCCTCAAACCACGAGACTCTCTACCCCAAGAATCAGCCAAAATGCAGCCCACAACCGGGAGAATCTCAAGAGCAGGGGGTGGAGCAAGCCAGGCCTCAAACTACGAGAAGCTCCAGCCCAAAAGGCAGCCAAAATGCAGCCCACATCCGGGAGAATCTCAAGAGCAGGGGGTGGAGCAAGCCAGGCCTCAAACCACGAGAAGCTCCAGCCCAAAAGGCAGCCAAAATCCAGCCCACATCCGGGAGAATCTCAAGAGCAGGGGTTAGAGCAAGCCAGACCTCAAACCTTGAAAAGCTCCAGCCCAAAAGGCAGCCAAAATGCAGCCCACATCCGAGAGAATATCAAGAGCAGGAGGTGGAGCAAGCCAGGCCTCAAACCACGAGAAGCTCCAGCCCAAAAGGCAGCCAAAATGCAGCCCATATCCGAGAGAATATCAAGAGCAGGGGGTGGAGCAATCCAGACCTCAAACCACGAGAAGCTCCAGCCCAAAATGCAGCCAAAATCCAGCCCACATCCGGGAGAATCTCAAGAGCAGGGGGTGGAGAAAGCCAGGCCTCAAACCACGAGAAGCTCCAGCCCAAAAGGCAGCCAAAATGCAGCCCACATCTGGGAGAATATCAAGAGCAGGGGCTGGAGCAAGCCAGGACTCAAACCTCTGGAAGCTCCAGTTCAAAAAGCAGCCAAAATCCTAACCACATAGAGGAGAATATGAAGAGTAGGGGATGGAGGAAGCCAGGGCTCAAATCTCGAGAAGCTCCAGCCCAAAAGGCAGCCAAAATGCAGCAAACATCCGGGAGAATCTCAAGAGCAGGGGGTGGAGCAAGCCAGGCCTCAAACCACGAGAAGCTCCAGCCCAAAAGGCAGCCAAAATGCAGCCCACATCTGGGAGAATCTCAAGAGCAGGAGGTGGAGCCAGCCATGCCCCAAAGAACAAGAAGCTCCATCCCAATAGGCAGCCAAAATGCAGCCCACATCCGGGAGAATCTCAAGAGCCGGAGGTGGAGCAAGCCAGGCCTCAAACCACGAGAAGCTCCAGCCCAAAACGCAGCCAAAATCCAGCCCACATCCGAGAGAATATCAAGAGCAGGGGGTGGAGCAAGCCAGACCTCAAACCACGAGAAGCTCCAGCCCAAAATGCAGCCAAAATCCAGCCCACATCCGGGAGAATCTCAATAGCAGGGGGTGGAGCAAGCCAGGCCTCAAACCACGAGAAGCTCCAGCCCAAAAGGCAGCCAAAATGCAGCCCATATCCGAGAGAATATCAAGAGCAGGGGGTGGAGCAATCCAGACCTCAAACCACGAGAAGCTCCAGCCCAAAATGCAGCCAAAATCCAGCCCACATCCGGGAGAATCTCAAGAGCAGGGGGTGGAGAAAGCCAGGCCTCAAACCACGAGAAGCTCCAGCCCAAAAGGCAGCCAAAATGCAGCCCACATCTGGGAGAATATCAAGAGCAGGGGCTGGAGCAAGCCAGGACTCAAACCTCTGGAAGCTCCAGTTCAAAAAGCAGCCAAAATCCTAACCACATAGAGGAGAATATGAAGAGTAGGGGATGGAGCAATCCAGGCCTCAAACCACGAAAAGCTGCAGCCCAAAAGGCAGCCAAAATGCAGCCCACATCCGGGAGAATCTCAAGAGCAGGGGTGGAGCAAGCCAGGCCTCAAACCACGAGAAGCTCCAGCCCAAGAATCAGCCCAAATGCAGCCCACATCCGAGAGAATATCAAGAGCCGGAGGTGGAGCAAGCCAGGCCTCAAAACACGAGAAGCTCCAGCCCAAAAGGCAGCCAAAATGAAGCCCACATCCGAGAGAATATCAAGAGCAGGGGGTGGAGCAAGCCAGGCCTCAAACCACGAGAAGCTCCAGCCCAAAAGGCAGCCAAAATGCAGCCCACATCTGGGAGAATATCAAGAGCAGGGGCTGGAGCAAGCCAGGACTCAAACCTCTGGAAGCTCCAGTTCAAAAAGCAGCCAAAATCCTAACCACATAGAGGAGAATATGAAGAGTAGGGGATGGAGGAAGCCAGGGCTCAAATCTCGAGAAGCTCCAGCCCAAAAGGCAGCCAAAATGCAGCAAACATCCGGGAGAATCTCAAGAGCAGGGGGTGGAGCAAGCCAGGCCTCAAACCACGAGAAGCTCCAGCCCAAAAGGCAGCCAAAATGCAGCCCACATCTGGGAGAATCTCAAGAGCAGGAGGTGGAGCCAGCCATGCCCCAAAGAACAAGAAGCTCCATCCCAATAGGCAGCCAAAATGCAGCCCACATCCGGGAGAATCTCAAGAGCCGGAGGTGGAGCAAGCCAGGCCTCAAACCACGAGAAGCTCCAGCCCAAAACGCAGCCAAAATCCAGCCCACATCCGAGAGAATATCAAGAGCAGGGGGTGGAGCAAGCCAGACCTCAAACCACGAGAAGCTCCAGCCCAAAATGCAGCCAAAATCCAGCCCACATCCGGGAGAATCTCAATAGCAGGGGGTGGAGCAAGCCAGGCCTCAAACCACGAGAAGCTCCAGCCCAAAAGGCAGCCAAAATGCAGCCCATATCCGAGAGAATATCAAGAGCAGGGGGTGGAGCAATCCAGACCTCAAACCACGAGAAGCTCCAGCCCAAAATGCAGCCAAAATCCAGCCCACATCCGGGAGAATCTCAAGAGCAGGGGGTGGAGAAAGCCAGGCCTCAAACCACGAGAAGCTCCAGCCCAAAAGGCAGCCAAAATGCAGCCCACATCTGGGAGAATATCAAGAGCAGGGGCTGGAGCAAGCCAGGACTCAAACCTCTGGAAGCTCCAGTTCAAAAAGCAGCCAAAATCCTAACCACATAGAGGAGAATATGAAGAGTAGGGGATGGAGCAATCCAGGCCTCAAACCACGAAAAGCTGCAGCCCAAAAGGCAGCCAAAATGCAGCCCACATCCGGGAGAATCTCAAGAGCAGGGGTGGAGCAAGCCAGGCCTCAAACCACGAGAAGCTCCAGCCCAAGAATCAGCCCAAATGCAGCCCACATCCGAGAGAATATCAAGAGCCGGAGGTGGAGCAAGCCAGGCCTCAAAACACGAGAAGCTCCAGCCCAAAAGGCAGCCAAAATGAAGCCCACATCCGAGAGAATATCAAGAGCAGGGGGTGGAGCAAGCCAGGCCTCAAACCACGAGAAGCTCCAGCCCAAAATGCAGCCAAAATCCAGCCCACATCCGGGAGAATCTCAATAGCAGGGGGTGGAGCAAGCCAGGCCTCAAACCACGAGAAGCTCCAGCCCAAAAGGCAGCCATAATCCAACCCACATCCGGGAGAATCTCAAGAGCAGGGGGTGGAGCAAGACAGGCCTCAAACCACGAGAATCTCCAGCCCAACAGGCAGCGAAAATGCAGCAAACCTCCGGGAGAATCTCAAGAGCAGGGGGTGGAGCAAGCCAGGCCTCAAACCACGAGAAGCTCCAGCCCAAGAATCAGCCAAAATGCAGCCCACATCCGGGAGAATCTCAAGAGCAGGGGTGGAGCAAGCCAGGCCTCAAACCACGAGAAGCTCCAGCCCAAGAATCAGCCCAAATGCAGCCCACATCCGAGAGAATATCAAGATCCGGAGGTGGAGCAAGCCAGGCCTCAAACCACGAGAAGCTCCAGCCCAAAAGGCAGCCAAAATGCAGCCCACATCCGAGAGAATATCAAGAGCAGTGGGTGGAGCAAGCCAGACCTCAAACCACGAGAAGCTCCAGCCCAAAAGGCAGCCATAATCCAGCCCACATGCGGGAGAATCTCAAGAGCAGGGGGTGGAGCAAGCCAGGCCTGAATCCACGAGAATCTCCAGCCCAACAGGCAGCGAAAATGCAGCCCACCTCCGGGAGAATCTCAAGAGCAGGGGGTGGAGCAAGCCAGGCCTCAAACCACGAGAAGATCCAGCCCAAGAATCAGCCAAAATGCAGCCCACATCCGGGAGAATCTCAAGAGCAGGGGGTGGAGCAAGCCAGGCCTCAAACCACGACAAGCTCCAGCCCAAAAGGCAGCCAAAATGCAGCCCACATCCGGGAGAATCTCAAGAGCAGGAGGTGGAGCCAGCCATGCCCCAAAGAACGAGAAGCTCCATCCCAATAGGCAGCCAAAATGCAGCCCACATCCGGGAGAATCTCAAGAGCAGGGGGTGGAGCAAGGCAGGCCTCAAACCACGAGAAGCTGCAGCCCAAAAGGCAGCCAAAATGCAGCCCACATCCGGGAGAATCTCAAGAGCAGGGGTGGAGCAAGCCAGGCCTCAAACCACGAGAAGCTCCAGCCCAAGAATCAGCCCAAATGCAGCCCACATCCTAGAGAATATCAAGAGCCGGAGGTGGAGCAAGCCAGGCCTCAAACCACGAGAAGCTCCAGCCCAAAAGGCAGCCAAAATGAAGCCCACATCCGAGAGAATATCAAGAGCAGGGGGTGGAGCAAGCCAGACCTCAAACCACGAGAAGCTCCAGCCCAAAATGCAGCCAAAATGCAGCCCACATCCGGGAGAATCTCAATAGCAGGGGGTGGAGCAAGCCAGGCCTCAAACCACGAGAAGCTCCAGCCCAAAAGGCAGCCAAAATCCAGCCCACATCCGGGAGAATCTCAAGAGCAGGGGGTGGAGCAAGACAGGCCTCAAACCACGAGAATCTCCAGCCCAACAGGCAGCGAAAATGCAGCCCACCTCCGGGAGAATCTCAAGAGCAGGGGGTGGAGCAAGCCAGGCCTCAAACCACGAGAAGCTCCAGCCCAAGAATCAGCCAAAATGCAGCCCACATCCGGGAGAATCTCAAGAGCAGGGGTGGAGCAAGCCAGGCCTCAAACCACGAGAAGCTCCAGCCCAAAAGGCAGCCAAAATGCAGCCCACATCCGGGACAATTTCAAGAGCAGGGCGTGGAGCAAGCCAGACCTCAAACCACGAGAAGCTCCAGCCCAAAAGGCAGCCAAAATCCAGCCCATATCCGGGAGAATCTCAATAGCAGGGGGTGGAGCAAGCCAGGCCTCAAACCACGAGAAGCTCCAGCCCAAAAGGCAGCCATAATCCAGCCCACATCCGGGAGAATCTCAAGAGCAGGGGGTGGAGCAAGTCAGGCCTGAATCCACGAGAATCTCCAGCCCAACAGGCAGCGAAAATGCAGCCCACCTCCGGGAGAATCTCAAGAGCAGGGGGTGGAGCAAGCCAGGCCTCAAACCACGAGAAGATCCAGCCCAAGAATCAGCCAAAATGCAGCCCACATCCGGGAGAATCTCAAGAGCAGGGGGTGGAGCAAGCCAGGCCTCAAACCACGAGAATCTCTAGCCCAAGAATCAGCCAAAATGCAGCCCACATCGGGGAGAATCTCAAGAGCAGGAGGTGGAGCAAGCCTGGCCTCAAACCACAAGAAACACCAGCCCAAAAGACAGCCAAAATGCAGCCCACATCCGGGAGAATCTCAAGAGCAGAGGGTGGAGCAAGCCAGGCCTCAAACTACGAGAAGCTCCAGCCCAAAAAGCAGCCAAAATGCAGCCCACATCCGAGAGAATCTCAAGAGCAGCGGTTGGAGCAAGCCAGACCTCAAACCACGAGAAGCTCCAGCCCAAGAATCAGCCCAAATGCAGCCCACATCCGGGAGAATCTCAAGAGCAGGGGGTGGAGCAAGCCAGGCCTCAAACCTTGAAAAGCTCCAGCCCAAAAGGCAGCCAAAATGCAGCCCACATCCGAGAGAATATCAAGAGCAGGAGGTGGAGCAAGCCAGGCCTCAAACCACGAGAAGCTCCAGCCCAAAATGCAGCCAAAATCCAGCCCACATCCGGGAGAATCTCAAGAGCAGGGGGTGGAGAAAGCCAGGCCTCAAACCACGAGAAGCTCCAGCCCAAAAGGCAGCCAAAATGCAGCCCACATCCAGGAGAATATCAAGAGCAGGGGCTGGAGCAAGCCAGGACTCAAACCACGAGAAGCTCCAGCCCAAGAATCAGCCAAAATGCAGCCCACCTCCGGGAGAATCTCAAGAGCAGGGGGTGGAGCAAGCCAGGGCTCAAACCACGAGAAGCTCCAGCCCAAAAGGCAGCCAAAATGCAGCAAACATCCGGGAGAATCTCAAGAGCAGGGGGTGGAGCAAGCCAGGCCTCAAACCTCGAGAACCTCCAGCCCAAAAGGCAGCCAAAATGCAGCCCACATCCGGGAGAATCTCAAGAGCAGGAGGTGGAGCCAGCCATGCCCCAAAGAACGAGAAGCTCCATCCCAATAGGCAGCCAAAATGCAGCCCACATCCAGGAGAATCTCAAGAGCAGGGGGTGGAGCAAGCCAGGCCTCAAACCACGAGAAGCTGCAGCCCAAAAGGCAGCCAAAATCCAGCCCACATCCGGGAGAATCTCAAGAGCAGGGGTGGAGCAAGCCAGGCCTCAAACCACGAGAAGCTCCAGCCCAAGAATCAGCCCAAATGCAGCCCACATGCGTGAGAATATCAAGAGCCGGAGGTGGAGCAAGCCAGGCCTCAAACCACGAGAAGCTCCAGCCCAAAAGGCAGCCAAAATGCAGCCCACATCCGGGAGAATCTCAAGAGCAGGGGGTGGAGCAAGCCAGGCCTCAAACCACGAGAAGCTCCAGCCCAAAAGGCAACCATAATCCAGCCCACATCCGGGAGAATCTCAAGAGCAGGGGGTGGAGCAAGCCAGGCCTGAAACCACGAGAAGCTCCAGCCCAACAGGCAGCGAAAATGCAGCCCACCTCCGGGAGAATCTCAAGAGCATGGGGTGGAGCAAGCCAGGCCTCAAACCACGAGAAGCTCCAGCCCAAGAATCAGCCAAAATGCAGCCCACATCCGGGAGAATCTCAAGAGCAGGGGGTGGAGCAAGCCAGGCCTCAAACCACGAGAAGCTCCAGCCCAAAAGGCAGCCAAAATGCAGCCCACATCCGAGAGAATCTCCAGAGCAGGGGGTGGAGCAAGCCAGGCCTCAAACCACGAGAAGCTCCAGCCCAACAGGCAGCCAAAATGCAGCCCAAATCCGGGAGAATCTCAAGAGCAGGGGGTGGAGCAAGCCAGGCCTCAAACCACGAGAAGCTCCAGCCCAAGAATCAGGAAAAATGCAGCCCACATCCAGGAGAATCTCAAGAGCAGGGGGTGGAGCAAGCCAGGCCTCAAACCACGAGAAGCTCCAGCCCAAGAATCAGCCAAAATGCAGCCCACATCCGGGAGAATCTCAAGAGCAGGGGGTGGAGCAAGCCAGGCCTCAAACCACGAGAAGCTCCAGCCCAACAGGCAGCCAAAATGCAGGCCAAATCCGGGAGAATCTCAAGAGCAGGGGGTGGAGCAAGCCAGGCCTCAAACCACGAGAAGCTCCAGCCCAAGATTTAGCCAAAATGCAGACCACATCCGGGAGAATCTCAAGAGCAGGGGGTGGAGCAAGCCAGGCCTCAAACCACGAGAAGCTCCAGCCCAAAAGGCAACCAAAATGCAGCCCACATCCGGGGGAATATCAAGAGCAGGGGGTGGAGCAAGCCAGGCCTCAAACCACGAGAAGCTCCAGCCCAAAAGGCAACCAAAATGCAGCCCACATCCGGGGGAATATCAAGAGCAGGGGGTGGAGCAAGCCAGGCCTCAAACCACGAGAAGCTCCAGCCCAAAAGGCAGCCAAAATGCAGCCCACATGCGGGAGAATCTCAAGAGCAGGGGGTGGAGCAAGCCAGGCCTCAAACCACGAGAAGCTCCAGCCCAAAAGGCAGCCAAAATGCAGCCCACATCCGGGAGAATCTCAAGAGCAGGGGGTGGAGCAAGCCAGGCCTCAAACCACGAGAATCTGCAGCCCAAAAGGCAGCCAAAATGCAGCCCACTCCGGGAGAATCTCAAGAGCAGGGGGTGGAGCAAGCCAGACCTCAAACCACGAGAAGCTCCAGCCCAAAAGGCAGCCAAAATGCAGCCCACATCCAGGAGAATCTCAAGAGCAGGGGGTGGAGCAAGCCAGGCCTCAAACCACGAGAAGCTCCAGCCCAAAAGGCAGCCAAAATGCAGCCCACATCCGAGAGAATATCAAGAGCAGGGGGTGGAGCAAGCCAGGCCTCAAACCACGAGAAGCTCCAGCCCAAAATGCAGCCAAAATCCAGCCCACATCCGGGAGAATCTCAATAGCAGGGGGTGGAGCAAGCCAGGCCTCAAACCACGAGAAGCTCCAGCCCAAAAGGCAGCCAAAATTCAGCCCACATCCGGGAGAATCTCAAGAGCAGGGGGTGGAGCAAGCCAGGCCTGAAACCACGAGATTCTCCAGCCCAACAGGCAGCGAAAATGCAGCCCACCTCCGGGAGAATCTCAAGAGCAGGGGGTGGAGCAAGCCAGGCCTCAAACCACGAGAAGCTCCAGCCCAAAATGCAGCCAAAATGCAGCCCACATCCGGGAGAATCTCAAGAGCAGGGGGTGGAGCAAGCCAGGCCTCAAACCACGAGAAGCTCCAGCCCAAAAGGCAGCCAAAATGCAGCCCACATCCGAGAGAATCTCCAGAGCAGAGGGTGGAGCAAGCCAGGCCTCAAACCACGAGAAGCTCCAGCCCAACAGGCAGCCAAAATGGAGCCCAAATCCGGGAGAATGTCAAGAGCAGGGGGTGGAGCAAGCCAGGCCTCAAACCACGAGAAGCTCCAGCCCAAGAATCAGCCAAAATGCAGCCCACATCCGGGAGAATCTCAAGAGCAGGGGGTGGAGCAAGCCAGGCCTCAAACCACGAGAAGCTCCAGCCCAAAAGGCAGCCAAAATGCAGCCCACATCCGAGAGAATCTCCAGAGCAGGGGGTGGAGCAAGCCAGGCCTCAAACCATGAGAAGCTCCAGCCCAACAGGCAGCCAAAATGCAGCCCAAATCCGGGAGAATCTCAAGAGCAGCGGGTGGAGCAAGCCAGGCCTCAAACCACGAGAAGCTCCAGCCCAATAAGCAGCCAAAATCCAGCCCACATCCAGGAGAATCTCAAGAGCAGGGGGTGGAGCAAGCCAGGCCTCAAACCACGAGAAGCTCCAGCCCAAAAGGCAGCCAAAATGCAGCCCACATCCGGGA
Source organism: Rhynochetos jubatus (assembly GCA_027574665.1). Classification (NCBI taxonomy): domain Eukaryota; kingdom Metazoa; phylum Chordata; class Aves; order Eurypygiformes; family Rhynochetidae; genus Rhynochetos; species Rhynochetos jubatus. Next base: position 3,231,245 of record JAQBHY010000071.1, read on the forward strand.
GAATCTCAAGAGCAGGGGGTGGAGCAAGCCAGGCCTCAAACCACGAGAAGCTCCAGCCCACAAGGCAGCCAAAATGCAGCCCACATCCGGGAGAATCTCAAGAGCAGGGGGTGGAGCAAGCCAGGCCTCAAACCACGAGAAGCTCCAGCCCAACAGGCAGCCAAAATGCAGCCCAAATCCGGGAGAATCTCAAGAGCAGCGGGTGGAGCAAGCCAGGCCTCAAACCACGAGAAGCTCCAGCCCAACAGGCAGCCAAAATGCAGCCCAAATCCAGGAGAATCTCAAGAGCAGCGGGTGGAGCAAGCCAGGCCTCAAACCACGAGAAGCTCCAGCCCAAAAGGCAGCCAAAATGCAGCCCACATCCGGGAGAATCTCAAGAGCAGCGGGTGGAGCAAGCCAGGCCTCAAACCACGAGAAGCTCCAGCCCAATAAGCAGCCAAAATGCAGCCCACCTCCAGGAGAATATCAAGAGCAGGGGGTGGAGCAAGCCAGGCCTCAAACCACGAGAAGCTCGAGACCAAGAATCAGCCAAAATGCAGCCCACATACGGGAGAATCTCAAGAGCAGGGGGTGGAGCAAGACAGGCCTCAAACCACGAGAACCTCCAGCCCAAAAGGCAGCCAAAATGCAGCCCACCTCCCGGAGAATCTCAAGAGCATTGGGTGGAGCAAGCCAGGCCTCAAACCATGAGAAGCTCCAGCCCAAGATTCAGCCAAAATTCAGACCACCTCCGGGAGAATCTCAAGAGCAGGGGGTGGAGCAAGACAGGCCTCAAACCACGAGAAGCTCCAGCCCAAAAGGCAGCCAAAATGCACCCCACATCCGGGGGAATATCAAGAGCAGGGGGTGGAGCAAGCCAGGCCTCAAACCACGGGAAGCTCCAGCCCAAGAATCAGCCAAAATGCAGCCCATATCCGGGAGAATATCAAGAGCAGGGGGTGGAGCAACCCAGACCTCAAACCACGAGAAGCTCCAGCCCAAAAGGCAGCCAAAATGCAGCCCACCTCCGGGAGAATCTCAAGAGCAGGGGGTGGAGCAAGCCAGGCCTCAAACCACGAGAACCTCCAGCCCAAAAGGCAGCCAAAATGCAGCCCACATCCGAGAGAATATCAAGAGCAGGGGATGGAGCAAGCCAGGCCTCAAACCACGAGAAGCTCCAGCCCAAAAGGCAGCCAAAATGCAGCACACGTCCGGGAGAATATCAAGAGCAGGGGGTGGAGCAAGCCAGGCCTCAAACCACGGGAAGCTCCAGCCCAAAATGCAGCCAAAATGCAGCCCACCTCCAGGAGAATCTCAAGAGCAGGGGGTGGAGCAAGCCAGGCCTCAAACCACGAGAAGCTCCAGCCCAAAAAGCAGCCAAAATGCAGCCCACCTCCAGGAGAATATCAAGAGCAGGGGGTGGAGCAAGCCAGGCCTCAAACCACGAGAAGCTCGAGACCAAGAATCAGTCAAAATGCAGCCCACATACGGGAGAATCTCAAGAGCAGGGGGTGGAGCAAGACAGGCCTCAAACCACGAGAAGCTCCAGCCCAAAACGCAGCCAAAATGCAGCCCACCTCCCGGAGAATCTCAAGAGCATTGGGTGGAGCAAGCCAGGCCTCAAACCATGAGAAGCTCCAGCCCAAGATTCAGCCAAAATGCAGACCACCTCCGGGAGAATCTCAAGAGCAGGGGGTGGAGCAAGACAGGCCTCAAACCACGAGAAGCTCCAGCCCAAAAGGCAGCCAAAATGCACCCCACATCCGGGGGAATATCAAGAGCAGGGGGTGGAGCAAGCCACGCCTCAAACCACGAGAAGCTCCAGCCCAAAAGGCAGCCAAAATGCACCCCACATCCGGGGGAATATCAAGAGCAGGGGGTGGAGCAAGCCAGGCCTCAAACCACGAGAAGCTCCAGCCCAAAAGGCAGCAAAAATGCAGCCCACATCCGGGAGAATCTCAAGAGCAGGGGGTGGAGCAAGCCAGGCCTCAAACCAGGAGAAGCTCCAGCCCAAAAGGCAGCCAAAATGCAGCCCACATCCGGGAGAATATCAAGAGCAGGGGGTGGAGCAACCCAGACCTCAAACCACGAGAAGCTCCAGCCCAAAAGGCAGCCAAAATGCAGCCCACCTCCGGGAGAATCTCAAGAGCAGGGGGTGGAGCAAGCCAGGCCTCAAACCACGAGAAGCTCCAGCCCAAAAGGCAGCCAAAATGCAGCCCACATCCGAGAGAATATCAAGAGCAGGGGATGGAGCAAGCCAGGCCTCAAACCACGAGAAGCTCCAGCCCAAAAGGCAGCCAAAATGCAGCACACGTCCGGGAGAATCTCAAGAGCAGGGGGTGGAGCAAGCCAGGCCTCAAACCACGGGAAGCTCCAGCCCAAGAATCAGCCAAAATGCAGCCCACATCCAGGAGAATCTCAAGAGCAGGGGGTGGAGCAAGCCAGGCCTCAAACCACGAGAAGCTCCAGCCCAAAAAGCAGCCAAAATGCAGCCCACATCCGAGAGAATCTCAAGAGCAGGGAGTGGAGCAAGCCAGGCCTCAAACCACGAGAAGCTCCAGCCCAATGAGCAGCCAAAATGCAGCCCACATCCGGGAGAATCTCAAGAGCAGGGGGTGGAGCAAGGCAGGCCTCAAACCACGAGAAGCTCCAGCCCAAAAGACAGCCAAAATCCAGCCCACATCCGGGAGAATCTCAAGAGCAGGGGGTGGAGCAAGCCAGGCCTCAAACCACGAGAAGCTCCAGCCCAACAGGCAGCCAAAATGCAGGCCACATCCGGGAGAATCTCAAGAGCAGGGGGTGGAGCAAGCCAGGCCTCAAACCAGGAGAAGCTCCAGCCCAAAAGGCAGCCAAAATCCAGCCCACATCCGGGAGAATCTCAAGAGCAGGGGGTGGAGCAAGGCAGGCCTCAAACCACGAGAAGCTCCAGCCCAAAAGGCAGCCAAAATGCAGCCCACCTCCAGGAGAATCTCAAGAGCAGGGGGTGGAGCAAACCAGGCCTCAAACCACGAGAAGCTCCAGCCCAAAAGGCAGCCAAAATGCAGCCCACATCCGGGAGAAGCTCAAGAGCAGGGGGTGGAGCAAGCCAGGCCTCAAACCACGAGAAGCTCCAGCCCAAAAGGCACCCAAAATGCAGCCCACATCCAGAAGAAGCTCAAGAGCAGGGGGTGGAGCAAGCCAGGCCTCAAACCACGAGAAGCTCCAGCCCAAAAAGCAGCCAAAATGCAGCTCACATCCGAGAGAATCTCAAGAGCAGGGGGTGGAGCAAGCCAGGCCTCAAACCACGAGAAGCTCCAGCCCAATAAGCAGCCAAAATGCAGCCCACCTCCAGGAGAATATCAAGAGCAGGGGGTGGAGCAAGCCAGGCCTCAAACCACGAGAAGCTCGAGCCCAAGAATCAGCCAAAATCCAGCCCACATCCGGGAGAATCTCAAGAGCAGGGGGTGGAGCAAGCCAGGCCTCAAACCACGAGAAGCTCCAGCCCAACAGGCAGCCAAAATGCAGGCCACATCCGGGAGAATCTCAAGAGCAGGGGGTGGAGCAACCCAGACCTCAAACCAGGAGAAGCTCCAGCCCAAAAGGCAGCCAAAATGCAGCCCACCTCCGGGAGAATCTCAAGAGCAGGGGGTGGAGCAAGCCAGGCCTCAAACCACGAGAACCTCCAGCCCAAAAGGCAGCCAAAATGCAGCCCACATCCGAGAGAATATCAAGAGCAGGGGATGGAGCAAGCCAGGCCTCAAACCACGAGAAGCTCCAGCCCAAAAGGCAGCCAAAATGCAGCACACGTCCGGGAGAATATCAAGAGCAGGGGGTGGAGCAAGCCAGGCCTCAAACCACGGGAAGCTCCAGCCCAAGAATCAGCCAAAATGCAGCCCACATCCGGGAGAATCTCAAGAGCAGGGGGTGGAGCAAGCCAGGCCTCAAACCACGAGAAGCTCCAGCCCAAAAAGCAGCCAAAATGCAGCCCACCTCCAGGAGAATATCAAGAGCAGGGGGTGGAGCAAGCCAGGCCTCAAACCACGAGAAGCTCGAGACCAAGAATCAGTCAAAATGCAGCCCACATACGGGAGAATCTCAAGAGCAGGGGGTGGAGCAAGACAGGCCTCAAACCACGAGAAGCTCCAGCCCAAAACGCAGCCAAAATGCAGCCCACCTCCCGGAGAATCTCAAGAGCATTGGGTGGAGCAAGCCAGGCCTCAAACCATGAGAAGCTCCAGCCCAAGATTCAGCCAAAATGCAGACCACCTCCGGGAGAATCTCAAGAGCAGGGGGTGGAGCAAGACAGGCCTCAAACCACGAGAAGCTCCAGCCCAAAAGGCAGCCAAAATGCAGCCCACATCCGGGAGAATCTCAAGAGCAGGGGGTGGAGCAAGCCAGACCTCAAACCACGAGAAGCTCCAGCCCAAAAGACAGCCAAAATGCAGAGCACATCCGGGAGAATCTCAAGAGCAGGGGGTGGAGCAAGGCAGGCCTCAAACCACGAGAAGCTCCAGCCCAAAAGGCAGCCAAAATGCACCCCACATCCGGGGGAATATCAAGAGCAGGGGGTGGAGCAAGCCAGGCCTCAAACCACGAGAAGCTCCAGCCCAAAAGGCAGCAAAAATGCAGCCCACATCCGGGAGAATCTCAAGAGCAGGGGGTGGAGCAAGCCAGGCCTTAAACCAGGAGAAGCTCCAGCCCAAAAGGCAGCCAAAATGCAGCCCATATCCGGGAGAATCTCAAGAGCAGGGGGTGGAGCAAGCCAGGCCTCAAACCACGAGAAGCTCCAGCCCAAAATGCAGCCAAAATGCAGCCCACATCCGGGAGAATATCAAGAGCAGGGGGTGGAGCAACCCAGACCTCAAACCACGAGAAGCTCCAGCCCAAAAGGCAGCCAAAATGCAGCCCACCTCCGGGAGAATCTCAAGAGCAGGGGGTGGAGCAAGCCAGGCCTCAAACCACGAGAAGCTCCAGCCCAAAAGGCAGCCAAAATGCAGCCCACATCCGAGAGAATATCAAGAGCAGGGGATGGAGCAAGCCAGGCCTCAAACCACGAGAAGCTCCAGCCCAAAAGGCAGCCAAAATGCAGCACACGTCCGGGAGAATATCAAGAGCAGGGGGTGGAGCAAGCCAGGCCTCAAACCACGGGAAGCTCCAGCCCAAGAATCAGCCAAAATGCAGCCCACATCCAGGAGAATCTCAAGAGCAAGGGGTGGAGCAAGCCAGGCCTCAAACCACGAGAAGCTCCAGCCCAAAAAGCAGCCAAAATGCAGCCCACATCCGAGAGAATCTCAAGAGCAGGGAGTGGAGCAAGCCAGGCCTCAAACCACGAGAAGCTCCAGCCCAATGAGCAGCCAAAATGCAGCCCACATCCGGGAGAATCTCAAGAGCAGGGGTTGGAGCAAGGCAGGCCTCAAACCACGAGAAGCTCCAGCCCAAAAGACAGCCAAAATCCAGACCACCTCAGGGAGAATCTCAAGAGCAGGGGGTGGAGCAAGCCAGGCCTCAAACCACGAGAAGCTCCAGCCCAACAGGCAGCCAAAATGCAGGCCACATCCGGGAGAATCTCAAGAGCAGGGGGTGGAGCAAGCCAGGCCTCAAACCAGGAGAAGCTCCAGCCCAAAAGGCAGCCAAAATCCAGCCCACATCCGGGAGAATCTCAAGAGCAGGGGGTGGAGCAAGCCAGGCCTCAAACCACGAGAAGCTCCAGCCCAAAAGGCAGCCAAAATGCAGCCCACCTCCAGGAGAATCTCAAGAGCAGGGGGTGGAGCAAACCAGGCCTCAAACCACGAGAAGCTCCAGCCCAAAAGGCAGCCAAAATGCAGCCCACATCCGGGAGAATCTCAAGAGCAGGGGGTGGAGCAAGCCAGGCCTCAAACCATGAGAAGCTCCAGCCCAAAAGGCAGCCAAAATGCAGCCCACATCCGGAAGAATCTCAAGAGCAGGGGGTGGAGCAAGCCAGGCCTCAAACCACGAGAAGCTCCAGCCCAAAAGGCACCCAAAATGCAGCCCATATCCAGAAGAAGCTCAAGAGCAGGGGGTGGAGCAAGCCAGGCCTCAAACCACGAGAAGCTCCAGCCCAAAAAGCAGCCAAAATGCAGCTCACATCCGAGAGAATCTCAAGAGCAGGGGGTGGAGCAAGCCAGGCCTCAAACCACGAGAAGCTCCAGCCCAATAAGCAGCCAAAATGCAGCCCACCTCCAGGAGAATATCAAGAGCAGGGGGTGGAGCAAGCCAGGCCTCAAACCACGGGAAGCTCCAGCCCAAGAATCAGCCAAAATCCAGCCCACATCCGGGAGAATCTCAAGAGCAGGGGGTGGAGCAAGCCAGGCCTCAAACCACGAGAAGCTCCAGCCCAACAGGCAGCCAAAATGCAGGCCACATCCGGGAGAATCTCAAGAGCAGGGGGTGGAGCAAGCCAGGCCTCAAACCAGGAGAAGCTCCAGCCCAAAAGGCAGCCAAAATCCAGCCCACATACGGGAGAATCTCAAGAGCAGGGGGTGGAGCAAGGCAGGCCTCAAACCACGAGAAGCTCCAGCCCAAAAGGCAGCCAAAATGCAGCCCACCTCCAGGAGAATCTCAAGAGCAGGGGGTGGAGCAAACCAGGCCTCAAACCACGAGAAGCTCCAGCCCAAAATGCAGCCAAAAATGCAGCCCACATCCGGGAGAATCTCAAGAGCAGTGGGTGGAGCAAGCCAGGCCTCAAACCAGGAGAAGCTCCAGCCCAAAAGGCAGCCAAAATGCAGCCCACATCCGGAAGAATCTCAAGAGCAGGGGGTGGAGCAAGCCAGGCCTCAAACCACGAGAAGCTCCAGCCCAAAAAGCAGCCAAAATGCAGCTCACATCCGAGAGAATCTCAAGAGCAGGGGGTGGAGCAAGCCAGGCCTCAAACCACGAGAAGCTCCAGCCCAATAAGCAGCCAAAATGCAGCCCACCTCCAGGAGAATATCAAGAGCAGGGGGTGGAGCAAGCCAGGCCTCAAAACACGAGAAGCTCGAGCCCAAGAATCAGCCAAAATGCAGGCCACATCCGGGAGAATCTCAAGAGCAGGGGGTGGAGCAAGGCAGGCCTCAAACCACGAGAAGCTCGAGCCCAAGAATCAGCCAAAATGCAGCCCACATCCGGGAGAATCTCAAGAGCAGGGGGTGGAGCAAGCCAGGCCTCAAACCACGAGAAGCTCCAGCCCAAAAGGCAGCCAAAATCCAGCCCACATCCGGGAGAATCTCAAGAGCAGGGGTTGGAGCAAGCCAGACCTCAAACCACGAGAAGCTCCAGCCCAAGAATCAGCCCAAATGCAGCCCACATCCGGGAGAATCTCAAGAGCAGGGGGTGGAGCAAGCCAGGCCTCAAACCACGAGAAGCTCCAGCCCAAAAGGCAGCCAAAATCCAGCCCACCTCCGGGAGAATCTCAAGAGCAGGGGGTGGAGCAAGCCAGGCCTCAAACCATTAGAAGCTCCAGCCCAAGATTCAGCCAAAATGCAGACCACATCCGGGAGAATCTCAAGAGCATGGGGTGGAGCAAGCCAGGCCTCAAACCACGAGAAGCTCCAGCCCAAAAGGCAGCCAAAATGCAGCCCACATCCGGGAGAATCTCAAGAGCAGGGGGTGGAGCAAGCCAGACCTCAAACCACGAGAAGCTCCAGCCCAAAAGGCAGCCAAAATGCAGCCCACATCCGGGAGAATCTCAAGAGCAGGGGGTGGAGCAAGCCAGGCCTCAAACCACGAGAAGCTCCAGCCCAAAAGGCAGCCAAAATGCAGCCCACCTCCAGGAGAATCTCAAGAGCAGGGGGTGGAGCAAGGCAGGCCTCAAACCACGAGAAGCTGCAGCCCAAAGGCAGCCAAAATGCAGCCCACATCCGGGAGAATCTCAAGAGCAGGGGGTGGAGCAAGCCAGGCCTCAAACCAGGAGAAGCTCCAGCCCAAAATGCAGCCAAAATGCAGCCCACCTCCGGGAGAATCTCAAGAGCAGGGGGTGGAGCAAGCCAGGCCTCAAACCACGAGAAGCTCCAGCCCAAAAGGCAGCCAAAATGCACCCCACATCCGATAGAATATCAAGAGCAAGGGGTGGAGCAAGCCAGACCTCAAACCACGAGAAGCTCCAGCCCAAAATGCAGCCAAAATCCAGCCCACATCCGGGAGAATATCAAGAGCAGGGGGTGGAGCAAGCCAGGCCTCAAACCATGAGAAGCTCCAGCCCAAGATTCAGCCAAAATGCAGACCACATCCGGGAGAATCTCAAGAGCAGGGGGTGGAGCAAGCCAGGCCTCAAACCACGAGAAGCTCCAGCCCAAAAGGCAGCGAAAATGCAGCCCACATCCGGGAGAATCTCAAGAGCAGGGGGTGGAGCAAGCCAGACCTCAAACCACGAGAAGCTCCAGCCCAAAAGACAGCCAAAATGCAGCCCACATCCGGGAGAATCTCAAGAGCAGGGGGTGGAGCAAGCCAGGCCTCAAACCACGAGAAACTCCAGCCCAATGAGCAGCCAAAATGCAGCCCACATCCGGGAGAATCTCAAGAGCAGGGGTTGGAGCAAGCCAGGCCTCAAACCACGAGAAGCTCCAGCCCAAAAGGCAGCCAAAATGCACCCCACATCCGATAGAATATCAAGAGCAGGGGGTGGAGCAAGCCAGACCTCAAACCACGAGAAGCTCCAGCCCAAAATGCAGCCAAAATCCAGCCCACATCCGGGAGAATATCAAGAGCAGGGGGTGGAGCAAGCCAGGCCTCAAACCACGGGAAGCTCCAGCCCAAGAATCAGCCAAAATGCAGCCCACATCCGGGAGAATCTCAAGAGCAGGGGGTGGAGCAAGCCAGGCCTCAAACCACGAGAAGCTCCAGCCCAAAAGGCAGCCAAAATGCAGCCCACATCCGGGAGAATCTCAAGAGCAGGGGGTGGAGCAAGCCGGGCCTCAAACCACGTGAAGCTCCAGCCCAAAAGACAGCCAAAATGCAGCCCACATCCGGGAGAATCTCAAGAGCAGGGGGTGGAGCAAGCCAGACCTCAAACCACGAGAAGCTCCAGCCCAAAATGCAGCCAAAATCCAGCCCACATCCGGGAGAATATCAAGAGCAGGGGGTGGAGCAAGCCAGGCCTCAAACCACGGGAAGCTCCAGCCCAAGAATCAGCCAAAATGCAGCCCACATCCGGGAGAATCTCAAGAGCAGGGGGTGGAGCAAGCCAGGCCTCAAACCACGAGAAGCTCCAGCCAAAAAGGCAGCCAAAATGCAGCCCACATCCGGGAGAATCTCAAGAGCAGGGGGTGGAGCAAGCCGGGCCTCAAACCACGTGAAGCTCCAGCCCAAAAGACAGCCAAAATGCAGCCCACATCCGGGAGAATCTCAAGAGCAGGGGGTGGAGCAAGCCAGGCCTCAAACCACGAGAAGCTCCAGCCCAAAAGACAGCCAAACTGCAGCCCACATCCGGGAGAATCTCAAGAGCAGGGGGTGGAGCAAACCAGGCCTCAAACCACGAGAAGCTCCAGCCCAAAAGGCAGCCAAAATGCAGCCCACATCCGGGAGAATCTCAAGAGCAGGGGGTGGAGCAAGCCAGGCCTCAAACCATGAGAAGCTCCAGCCCAAGATTCAGCCAAAATGCAGACCACATCCGGGAGAATCTCAAGAGCAGGGGGTGGAGCAAGACAGGCCTCAAACCACGAGAAGCTCCAGCCCAAAAGGCAGCCAAAATGCAGGCCACATCCGGGAGAATCTCAAGAGCAGGGGGTGGAGCAAGCCAGACCTCAAACCACGAGAAGCTCCAGCCCAAAAGACAGCCAAAATGCAGCCCACATCCGGGAGAATCTCAAGAGCAGGGGGTGGAGCAAGCCAGGCCTCAAACCACGAGAAGCTCCAGCCCAAAAGGCAGCCAAAATGCAGCCCACCTCCGGGAGAATCTCAAGAGCAGGGGGTGGAGCAAACCAGGCCTCAAACCACGAGAAGCTCCAGCCCAAAAGGCAGCCAAAATGCAGCCCACATCCGGGAGAATCTCAAGAGCAGGGGGTGGAGCAAGCCAGGCCTCAAACCAGGAGAAGCTCCAGCCCAAAATGCAGCCAAAATGCAGCCCACATCCGGAAGAATCTCAAGAGCAGCGGGTGGAGCAAGCCAGGCCTCAAACCACGAGAAGCTCGTGCCCAAATGCAGCCAAAATGCACCCCACATCCGATAGAATATCAAGAGCAGGGGGTGGAGCAAGCCAGACCTCAAACCACGAGAAGCTCCAGCCCAAAAGGCAGCCAAAATGCAGCCCACATCCAGGAGAATCTCAAGAGCAGGGGGTGGAGCAAGCCAGGCCTCAAACCAGGAGAAGCTCCAGCCCAAAAAGCAGCCAAAATGCAGCTCACATCCGAGAGAATCTCAAGAGCAGGGGGTGGAGCAAGCCAGGCCTCAAACCACGAGAAGCTCCAGCCCAATAAGCAGCCAAAATGCAGCCCACCTCCAGGAGAATATCAAGAGCAGGGGGTGGAGCAAGCCAGGCCTCAAACCACGAGAAGCTCGAGCCCAAGAATCAGCCAAAATGCAGCCCACATCCGGGAGAATCTCAAGAGCAGGGGGTGGAGCAAGACAGGCCTCAAACCACGAGAAGCTCCAGCCCAAAAGGCAGCCAAAATGCAGCCCACATCCGGGAGAATCTCAAGAGCAGGGGGTGGAGAAAGCCGGGCCTCAAACCACGAGAAGCTCCAGCCCAAAAGACAGCCAAAATGCAGCCCACATCCGGGAGAATCTCAAGAGCAGGGGGTGGAGCAAGCCAGGCCTCAAACCACGAGAATCTCCAGCCCAAAAGGCAGCCAAAATGCAGCCCACATCCGGGAGAATCTCAAGAGCAGGGGGTGGAGCAAGCCAGGCCTCAAACCATGAGAAGCTCCAGCCCAAAAGGCAGCCAAAATGCAGCCCACATCCGGGAGAATCTCAAGAGCAGGGGGTGGAGCAAGCCAGGCCTCAAACCACGAGAATCTCCAGCCCAAAAGGCAGCCAAAATGCAGCCCACATCCGGGGGAATATCAAGAGCAGGGGGTGGAGCAAGCCAGGCCTCAAACCACGAGAAGCTCCAGCCCAAAAGGCAGCCAAAATGCAGCCCACATCCGGGAGAATATCAAGAGCAGGGGGTGGAGCAAGCCAGACCTCAAACCACGAGAAGCTCGAGCCCAAGAATCAGCCAAAATGCAGCCCACATCCGGGAGAATCTCAAGAGCAGGGAGTGGAGCAAGCCAGGCCTCAAACCACGAGAAGCTCCAGCCCAAAAGGCAGCCAAAATGTAGCACACGTCCGGGAGAATATCAAGAGCAGGGGGTGGAGCAAGCCAGGCCTCAAACCACGGGAAGCTCCAGCCCAAGAATCAGCCAAAATTCAGCCCACATCCAGGAGAATCTCAAGAGCAGGGGGTGGAGCAAGCCAGGCCTCAAACCAGGAGAAGCTCCAGCCCAAAAGGCAGCCAAAATGCACCCCACATCCGATAGAATATCAAGAGCAGGGGGTGGAGCAAGCCAGACCTCAAACCACGAGAAGCTCCAGCCCAAAATGCAGCCAAAATGCAGCCCACCTCCGGGAGAATATCAAGAGCAGGGGGTGGAGCAAGCCAGGCCTAAAACCACGGGAAGCTCCAGCCCAAGAATCAGCCAAAATGCAGCCCACATCCGGGAGAATAATAAGAGCAGGGGGTGGAGCAAGCCAGGCCTCAAACCACGAGAAGCTCGAGCCCAAGAATCAGCCAAAATGCAGCCCACATCCGGGAGAATCTCAAGAGCAGGGGGTGGAGCAAGCCAGGCCTCAAACCACGAGAAGCTCCAGCCCAAAAGGCAGCCAAAATGCAGCCCACATCCGGGAGAATCTCAAGAGCAGGGGGTGGAGCAAGCCGGGCCTCAAACCACGAGAAGCTCCAGCCCAAAAGACAGCCAAAATGCAGCCCACATCCGGGAGAATCTCAAGAGCAGGGGGTGGAGCAAGCCAGGCCTCAAACCAGGAGAAGCTGCAGCCCAAAAGGCAGCCAAAATGCAGCCCACATCCGGGAGAATCTCAAGAGCAGGGGATGGAGCAAGCCAGGCCTCAAACCATGAGAAGCTCCAGCCCAAGATTCAGCCAAAATGCAGCCCACATCCGGGAGAATCTCAAGAGCAGGGGGTGGAGCAAGACAGGCCTCAAACCACGAGAAGCTCCAGCCCAAAAGGCAGCCAAAATGCAGCCCACATCCGGGAGAATCTCAAGAGCAGGGGGTGGAGCAAGCCAGGCCTCAAACCACGAGAAGCTCCAGCCCAAAAGGCAGCCAAAATGCAGCCCACATCCGGGGGAATATCAAGAGCAGGGGGTGGAGCAAGCCAGGCCTCAAACCACGAGAAGCTCCAGCCCAAAAGGCAGCCAAAATGCAGCCCACATCCGGGAGAATCTCAAGAGCAGGGGGTGGAGCAAGCCAGACCTCAAACCACAAGAAGCTCCATCCCAATAGGCAGCCAAAATGCAGCCCACATCCGGGAGAATATCAAGAGCAGGGGGTGGAGCAAGCCAGACCTCAAACCACGAGAAGCTCCAGCCCAAAAAGCATCCAAAATGCAGCCCACCTCCGGGAGAATCTCAAGAGCAGGGTGTGGAGCAAGCCAGGCCTCAAACCACGAGAAGCTCCAGCCCAAAAGGCAGCCAAAATGCAGCCCACATCCGAGAGAATATCAAGAGCGGGGTATGGAGCAAGCCAGGCCTCAAACCACGAGAAGCTCCAGCCCAAAAGGCAGCGAAAATGCAGCCCACATCCGGGAGAATATCAAGAGCAGGGGGTGGAGCAAGCCAGGCCTCAAACCACAAGAATCTCCAGCCCAAAAGACAGCCAAAATGCAGCCCACATCCGGGAGAATCTCAAGAGCAGGGGGTGGAGCAAGCCAGGCCTCAAACCACGAGAAGCTCCAGCCCAAAAAGCAGCCAAAATGCAGCCCACATCCGGGAGAATCTCAAGAGCAGGGGGTGGAGCAAGCCAGGCCTCAAACCACGAGAAGCTCCAGCCCAACAGGCAGCCAAAATGCAGGCCAAATCCGGGAGAATCTCAAGAGCAGGGGGTGGAGCAAGCCAGGCCTCAAACCACGAGAAGCTCCAGCCCAATAAGCAGCCAAAATGCAGCCCACATCCGGGAGAATCTCAAGAGCAGGGGTTGGAGCAAGGCAGGCCTCAAACCACGAGAAGCTCCAGCCCAAAAGTCAGCCAAAATGCAGCCCACCTCAGGGAGAATCTCAAGAGCAGGGGGTGGAGCAAGCCAGGCCTCAAACCACGAGAAGCTCCAGCCCAACAGGCAGCCAAAATGCAGGCCAAATCCGGGAGAATCTCAAGAGCAGGGGGTGGAGCAAGCCAGGCCTCAAACCACGAGAAGCTCCAGCCCAAAAGGCAGCCAAAATGCAGCCCACATGCGGGAGAATCTCAAGAGCAGGGGGTGGAGCAAGCCAGGCCTCAAACCACGAGAAGCTCCAGCCCAAAAGGCAGCCAAAATGCAGCCCACCTCAGGGAGAATCTCAAGAGCAGGGGGTGGAGCAAGCCAGGCCTCAAACCACGAGAAGCTCCAGCCCAAAAGGCAGCCAAAATGCAGCCCACATCCGGGAGAATCTCAAGAGCAGGGGGTGGAGCAAGCCAGGCCTCAAACCACGAGAAGCTCCAGCCCAAAAGGCAGCCAAAATGCAGCCCACATCCGGGAGAATCTCAAGAGCAGGGGGTGGAGCAAGCCAGGCCTCAAACCACGAGAAGCTCCAGCCCAAAAGGCAGCCAAAATGCAGCCCACATCCGAGAGAATATCAAGAGCAGGGGGTGGAGCAAGCCAGGCCTCAAACCACGAGAAGCTCCAGCCCAAGAATCAGCCAAAATGCAGCCCACATCCGGGAGAATCTCAAGAGCAGGGGGTGGAGCAAGCCAGGCCTCAAACCACGAGAAGCTCCAGCCCAATAAGCAGCCAAAATGCAGCCCACATCCGGGAGAATCTCAAGAGCAGGGGTTGGAGCAAGGCAGGCCTCAAACCACGAGAAGCTCCAGCCCAAAAGTCAGCCAAAATGCAGCCCACCTCAGGGAGAATCTCAAGAGCAGGGGGTGGAGCAAGCCAGGCCTCAAACCACGAGAAGCTCCAGCCCAACAGGCAGCCAAAATGCAGGCCAAATCCGGGAGAATCTCAAGAGCAGGGGGTGGAGCAAGCCAGGCCTCAAACCACGAGAAGCTCCAGCCCAAAAGGCAGCCAAAATGCAGCCCACATGCGGGAGAATCTCAAGAGCAGGGGGTGGAGCAAGCCAGGCCTCAAACCACGAGAAGCTCCAGCCCAAAAGGCAGCCAAAATGCAGCCCACCTCAGGGAGAATCTCAAGAGCAGGGGGTGGAGCAAGCCAGGCCTCAAACCACGAGAAGCTCCAGCCCAAAAGGCAGCCAAAATGCAGCCCACATCCGGGAGAATCTCAAGAGCAGGGGGTGGAGCAAGCCAGGCCTCAAACCACGAGAAGCTCCAGCCCAAAAGGCAGCCAAAATGCAGCCCACATCCGGGAGAATCTCAAGAGCAGGGGGTGGAGCAAGCCAGGCCTCAAACCACGAGAAGCTCCAGCCCAAAAGGCAGCCAAAATGCAGCCCACATCCGAGAGAATATCAAGAGCAGGGGGTGGAGCAAGCCAGACCTCAAACCACGAGAAGCTCCAGCCCAAAAGGCAGCCAAAATGCAGCCCACATCCGGGAGAATCTCAAGAGCAGGGGGTGGAGCAAGCCAGGCCTCAAACCACGGGAAGCTCCAGCCCAAGAATCAGCCAAAATGCAGCCCACATCCAGGAGAATCTCAAGAGCAGGGGGTGGAGCAAGCCAGGCCTCAAACCATGAGAAGCTCCAGCCCAAAATGCAGCCAAAATGCAGGCCAAATCCGGGAGAATGTCAAGAGCAGGGGGTGGAGCAAGCCAGGCCTCAAACCACGAGAAGCTCCAGCCCAAAAAGCAGCCAAAATGCAGCTCACATCCGAGAGAATCTCAAGAGCAGGGGGTGGAGCAAGCCAGGCCTCAGACCACGAGAAGCTCCAGCCCAAAAGGCAGCCAAAATGCAGCCCACCTCCAGGAGAATCTCAAGAGCAGGGGTTGGAGCAAGCCAGGCCTCAAACCACGAGAAGCTCCAGCCCAATGAGCAGCCAAAATGCAGCCCACATACGGGAGAATCTCAAGAGCAGGGGTTGGAGCAAGGCAGGCCTCAAACCATGAGAAGCTCCAGCCCAAAAGGCAGCCAAAATGCAGCCCACCTCAGGGAGAATCTCAAGAGCAGGGGGTGGAGCAAGCCAGGTCTCAAACCACGAGAAGCTCCAGCCCAACAGGCAGCCAAAATGCAGGCCAAATCCGAGAGAATCTCAAGAGCAGGGGGTGGAGCAAGACAGGCCTCAAACCACGAGAAGCTCCAGCCCAAAAGGCAGCCAAAATGCAGCCCACCTCAGGGAGAATCTCAAGAGCAGGGGTTGGAGCAAGCCAGGCCTCAAACCACGAGAAGCTCCAGCCCAAAAGGCAGCCAAAATGCAGCCCACATCCCGGAGAATATCAAGAGCAGGGGGTGGAGCAAGGCAGGCCTCAAACCACGAGAAGCTCCAGCCGAAGTATCACCCAAAATGCAGCCCACATCTGGGAGAATCTCAAGAGTAGGGGGTGGAGCAAGCCAGGCCTCAAACCACGAGAAGCTCCAGCCCAAAAGGCAGCCAAAATGCAGCCCACCTGCGGGAGAATATCAAGAGCAGGGGGTGGAGCAAGCCAGGCCTCAAACCACGAGAAGCTCCAGCCCAAAAGGCAGCGAAAATGCAGCCCACATCCGGGAGAATCTCAAGAGCAGGGGGTGGAGCAAGCCAGGCCTCAAACCACGAGAAGCTCCAGCCCAAAAGGCAGCCAAAATCCAGCCCACATCCGGGAGAATCTCAAGAGCAGGGGGTGGAGCAAGCCAGGCCTCAAACCAGGAGAAGCTCCAGCCCAAAAGGCAGCCAAAATGCAGCCCACATCCGGGAGAATCTCAAGGGCAGGGGGTGGAGCAAGCCAGGCCTCAAACCACGAGAAGCTCCAGCCCAAAAGGCAGCCAAAATCCAGCCCACATCCGGGAGAATATCAAGAGCAGGGGGTGGAGCAACCCAGACCTCAAACCACGAGAAGCTCCAGCCCAAAAGGCAGCCAAAATGCAGCCCACCTCCGGGAGAATCTCAAGAGCAGGGGGTGGAGCAAGCCAGGCCTCAAACCACGAGAAGCTCCAGCCCAAAAGGCAGCCAAAATGCAGCCCACATCCGAGAGAATATCAAGAGCAGGGGATGGAGCAAGCCAGGCCTCAAACCACGAGAAGCTCCAGCCCAAAAGGCAGCCAAAATGCAGCACACGTCCGGGAGAATATCAAGAGCAGGGGGTGGAGCAAGCCAGGCCTCAAACCACGGGAAGCTCCAGCCCAAGAATCAGCCAAAATGCAGCCCACATCCAGGAGAATCTCAAGAGCAGGGGGTGGAGCAAGCCAGGCCTCAAACCACGAGAAGCTCCAGCCCAAAAAGCAGCCAAAATGCAGCCCACATCCGAGAGAATCTCAAGAGCAGGGGGTGGAGCAAGCCAGGCCTCAAACCACGAGAAGCTCCAGCCCAATGAGCAGCCAAAATGCAGCCCACATCCGGGAGAATCTCAAGAGCAGGGGGTGGAGCAAGCCAGGCCTCAAACCACGAGAAGCTCCAGCCCAAAAGGCAGCCAAAATCCAGCCCACCTCAGGGAGAATCTCAAGAGCAGGGGGTGGAGCAAGCCAGGCCTCAAACCACGAGAAGCTCCAGCCCAACAGGCAGCCAAAATGCAGGCCACATCCGGGAGAATCTCAAGAGCAGGGGATGGAGCAAGCCAGGCCTCAAACCAGGAGAAGCTCCAGCCCAAAAGGCAGCCAAAATCCAGCCCACATCCGGGAGAATCTCAAGAGCAGGGGGTGGAGCAAGCCAGGCCTCAAACCAGGAGAAGCTCCAGCCCAAAAGGCAGCCAAAATGCAGCCCACCTCCAGGAGAATCTCAAGAGGAGGGGGTGGAGCAAACCAGGCCTCAAACCACGAGAAGCTCCAGCCCAAGAATCAGCCAAAATGCAGCCCACATCCGGAAGAATCTCAAGAGCAGGGGGTGGAGCAAGCCAGGCCTCAAACCACGAGAAGCTCCAGCCCAAAAGGCACCCAAAATGCAGCCCACATCCAGAAGAAGCTCAAGAGCAGGGGGTGGAGCAAGCCAGGCCTCAAACCACGAGAAGCTCCAGCCCAAAAAGCAGCCAAAATGCAGCTCACATCCGAGAGAATCTCAAGAGCAGGGGGTGGAGCAAGCCAGGCCTCAAACCACGAGAAGCTCCAGCCCAATAAGCAGCCAAAATGCAGCCCACCTCCAGGAGAATCTCAAGAGCAGGGGGTGGAGCAAGCCAGGCCTCAAACCACGAGAAGCTCGAGCCCAAGAATCAGCCAAAATCCAGCCCACATCCGGGAGAATCTCAAGAGCAGGGGGTGGAGCAAGCCAGGCCTCAAACCACGAGAAGCTCCAGCCCAACAGGCAGCCAAAATGCAGGCCACATCCGGGAGAATCTCAAGAGCAGGGGGTGGAGCAAGCCAGGCCTCAAACCAGGAGAAGCTCCAGCCCAAAAGGCAGCCAAAATCCAGCCCACATATGGGAGAATCTCAAGAGCAGGGGGTGGAGCAAGGCAGGCCTCAAACCACGAGAAGCTCCAGCCCAAAAGGCAGCCAAAATGCAGCCCACCTCCAGGAGAATCTCAAGAGCAGGGGGTGGAGCAAACCAGGCCTCAAACCACGAGAAGCTCCAGCCCAAAAGGCAGCCAAAATGCAGCCCACATCCGGGAGAATCTCAAGAGCAGGGGGTGGAGCAAGCCAGGCCTCAAACCAGGAGAAGCTCCAGCCCAAAAGGCAGCCAAAATGCAGCCCACATCCGGAAGAATCTCAAGAGCAGGGGGTGGAGCAAGCCAGGCCTCAAACCACGAGAAGCTCCAGCCCAAAAGGCACCCAAAATGCAGCCCACATCCAGAAGAAGCTCAAGAGCAGGGGGTGGAGCAAGCCAGGCATCAAAACAACGAGAAGCTCCAGCCCAAAAAGCAGCCAAAATGCAGCTCACATCCGAGAGAATCTCAAGAGCAGGGGGTGGAGCAAGCCAGGCCTCAAACCACGAGAAGCTCCAGCCCAAAAGGCAGCCAAAATGCAGCCCACCTCCAGGAGATAATCAAGAGCAGGGGGTGGAGCAAGCCAGGCCTCAAACCACGAGAAGCTCGAGCCCAAGAATCAGCCAAAATGCAGCCCACATCCGGGAGAATCTCAAGAGCAGGGGGTGGAGCAAGGCAGGCCTCAAACCACGAGAAGCTCGAGCCCAAGAATCAGCCAAAATGCAGCCCACATCCGGGAGAATCTCAAGAGCAGGGGGTGGAGCAAGACAGGCCTCAAACCACGAGATGCTCCAGCCCAAAAGGCAGCCAAAATTCAGCGCACATCCGAGAGAATCTCAAGAGCAGGGGGTGGAGCAAGCCGGGCCTCAAACCATGAGAAGCTCCAGCCCCAAATCCAGCCAAAATGCAGCCCACATCCGGGAGAATCTCAAGAGCAGGGGGTGGAGCAAGGCAGGCCTCAAACCACGAGAAGCTCCAGCCCCAAAGGGAGCCAAAATGCAGCCCACATCCGGGAGAATCTCAAGAGCAGGGGGTGGAGCAAGCCAGGCCTCAAACCAGGAGAAGCTCCAGCCCAAAAAGCAGCCAAAATGCAGCCCACATCCGGGAGAATCTCAAGAGCAGGGAGTGGAGCAAGCCAGGCCTCAAACCACGAGAAGCTCCAGCCGAAGTATCACCCAAAATGCAGCCCACATCTGGGAGAATCTCAAGAGTAGGGGGTGGAGCAAGCCAGGCCTCAAACCTAGAGAAGCTCCAGCCCAAAAGGAAGACAAAATGCAGCCCACATCCGGGAGAATCTCAAGAGCAGGGTGTGGAGCAAGCCAGGTCTCAAACCACGAGAAGCTCCAGCCCAAAAGGCAGCCAAAATGCAGCCCACCTGCGGGAGAATATCAAGAGCAGGGGGTGGAGCAAGCCAGGCCTCAAACCACGAGAAGCTCCAGCCCAAAAGGCAGCGAAAATGCAGCCCACATCCGGGAGAATCTCAAGAGCAGGGGGTGGAGCAAGCCAGGCCTCAAACCACGAGAAGCTCCAGCCCAAAAGGCAGCCAAAATGCAGCCCACATCCGGGAGAATCTCAAGAGCAGGGGGTGGAGCAAGCCAGGCCTCAAACCAGGAGAAGCTCCAGCCCAAAAGGCAGCCAAAATGCAGCCCATATCCGGGAGAATCTCAAGAGCAGGGGGTGGAGCAAGCCAGGCCTCAAACCACGAGAAGCTCCAGCCCAAAAGGCAGCCAAAATCCAGCCCACATCCGGGAGAATATCAAGAGCAGGGGGTGGAGCAACCCAGACCTCAAACCACGAGAAGCTCCAGCCCAAAAGGCAGCCAAAATGCAGCCCACCTCCGGGAGAATCTCAAGAGCAGGGGGTGGAGCAAGCCAGGCCTCAAACCACGAGAAGCTCCAGCCCAAAAGGCAGCCAAAATGCAGCCCACATCCGAGAGAATATCAAGAGCAGGGGATGGAGCAAGCCAGGCCTCAAACCACAAGAAGCTCCAGCCCAAAAGGCAGCCAAAATGCAGCACACGTCCGGGAGAATATCAAGAGCAGGGGGTGGAGCAAGCCAGGCCTCAAACCACGGGAAGCTCCAGCCCAAGAATCAGCCAAAATGCAGCCCACATCCAGGAGAATCTCAAGAGCAGGGGGTGGAGCAAGCCAGGCCTCAAACCACGAGAAGCTCCAGCCCAAAAAGCAGCCAAAATGCAGCCCACATCCGAGAGAATCTCAAGAGCAGGGGGTGGAGCAAGCCAGGCCTCAAACCACGAGAAGCTCCAGCCCAATGAGCAGCCAAAATGCAGCCCACATCCGGGAGAATCTCAAGAGCAGGGGATGGAGCAAGCCAGGCCTCAAACCAGGAGAAGCTCCAGCCCAAAAGGCAGCCAAAATGCACCCCACATCCGGGAGAATCTCAAGAGCAGGGGGTGGAGCAAGCCAGGCCTCAAACCACGAGAAGCTCCAGCCCAAAAGGCAGCCAAAATGCAGCCCACCTCCAGGAGAATCTCAAGAGGAGGGGGTGGAGCAAACCAGGCCTCAAACCACGAGAAGCTCCAGCCCAAGAATCAGCCAAAATGCAGCCCACATCCTGAAGAATCTCAAGAGCAGGGGGTGGAGCAAGCCAGACCTCAAACCACGAGAAGCTCCAGCCCAAAAGGCACCCAAAATGCAGCCCACATCCAGAAGAATCTCAAGAGCAGGGGGTGGAGCAAGCCAGGCCTCAAACCACGAGAAGCTCCAGCCCAAAAAGCAGCCAAAATGCAGCTCACATCCGAGAGAATCTCAAGAGCAGGGGGTGGAGCAAGCCAGGCCTCAAACCACGAGAAGCTCCAGCCCAATAAGCAGCCAAAATGCAGCCCACCTCCAGGAGAATCTCAAGAGCAGGGGGTGGAGCAAGCCAGGCCTCAAACCACGAGAAGCTCGAGCCCAAGAATCAGCCAAAATCCAGCCCACATCCGGGAGAATCTCAAGAGCAGGGGGTGGAGCAAGCCAGGCCTCAAACCACGAGAAGCTCCAGCCCAACAGGCAGCCAAAATGCAGGCCACATCCGGGAGAATCTCAAGAGCAGGGGGTGGAGCAAGCCAGGCCTCAAACCAGGAGAAGCTCCAGCCCAAAAGGCAGCCAAAATCCAGCCCACATACGGGAGAATCTCAAGAGCAGGGGGTGGAGCAAGCCAGGCCTCAAACCACGAGAAGCTCCAGCCCAAAAGGCAGCCAAAATGCAGCCCACCTCCGGGAGAATCTCAAGAGCAGGGGGTGGAGCAAACCAGGCCTCAAACCACGAGAAGCTCCAGCCCAAAAGGCAGCCAAAATTCAGCCCACATCCGGGAGAATCTCAAGAGCAGGGGGTGGAGCAAGCCAGGCCTCAAACCACGAGAAGCTCCAGCCCAAAAGGCACCCAAAATGCAGCCCACATCCAGAAGAAGCTCAAGAGCAGGGTGTGGAGCAAGCCAGGCCTCAAACCACGAGAAGCTCCAGCCCAAAAAGCAGCCAAAATGCAGCTCACATCCGAGAGAATCTCAAGAGCAGGGGGTGGAGCAAGCCAGGCCTCAAACCACGAGAAGCTCCAGCCCAAAAGGCAGCCAAAATGCAGCCCACCTCCAGGAGATAATCAAGAGCAGGGGGTGGAGCAAGCCAGGCCTCAAACCACGAGAAGCTCGAGCCCAAGAATCAGCCAAAATGCAGCCCACATCCAGGAGAATCTCAAGAGCAGGGGGTGGAGCAAGGCAGGCCTCAAACCACGAGAAGCTCGAGCCCAAGAATCAGCCAAAATGCAGCCCACATCCGGGAGAATCTCAAGAGCAGGGGGTGGAGCAAGACAGGCCTCAAACCACGAGAAGCTCCAGCCCAAAAGACAGCCAAAATTCAGCGCACATCCGAGAGAATCTCAAGAGCAGGGGGTGGAGCAAGCCGGGCCTCAAACCATGAGAAGCTCCAGCCCCAAAGCCAGCCAAAATGCAGCCCACATCCGGGAGAATCTCAAGAGCAGGGGGTGGAGCAAGCCAGGCCTCAAACCACGAGAAGCTCCAGCCCCAAAGGGAGCCAAAATGCAGCCCACATCCGGGAGAATCTCAAGAGCAGGGGGTGGAGCAAGCCAGGCCTCAAACCAGGAGAAGCTCCAGCCCAAAAAGCAGCCAAAATGCAGCCCACATCCGGGAGAATCTCAAGAGCAGGGAGTGGAGCAAGCCAGGCCTCAAACCACGAGAAGCTCCAGCCCAAAAGGCAGCCAAAATGCACCCCACATCCGGGAGAATATCAAGAGCAGGGGGTGGAGGAAGCCAGACCTCAAACCACGAGAAGCTCCAGCCCAAAATGCAGCCAAAATGCAGCCCACATCCGGGAGAATATCAAGAGCAGGGGGTGGAGCAAGCCAGGCCTCAAACCACGAGAAGCTCCAGCCCAAAAATCAGCCAAAATGCAGCCCACATCCGAGAGAATCTCAAGAGCAGGGGGTGGAGCAAGCCAGGCCTCAAACCACGAGAAGCTCCAGCCCAACAGGCAGCCAAAATGCAGGCCAAATCCGGGAGAATCTCAAGAGCAGGGGGTGGAGCAAGCCAGGCCTCAAACCACGAGAAGCTCCAGCCCAATGAGCAGCCAAAATGCAGCCCACATACGGGAGAATCTCAAGAGCAGGGGTTGGAGCAAGGCAGGCCTCAAACCACGAGAAGCTCCAGCCCAAAATGCAGCCAAAATGCTGCCCACCTCAGGGAGAATCTCAAGAGCAGGGGGTGGAGCAAGCCAGGCCTCAAACCACGAGAAGCTCCAGCCCAACAGGCAGCCAAAATGCAGCCCAAATCCGGGAGAATCTCAAGAGCAGGGGGTGGAGCAAGCCAGGCCTCAAACCACGAGAAGCTCCAGCCCAAAAGGCAGCCAAAATCCAGCCCACATCCGGGAGAATCTCAAGAGCAGGTGGTGGAGCAAGCCAGGCCTCAAACCACGAGAAGCTCCAGCCCAAGTATCAGCCAAAATGCAGCCCACATCCGGGAGAATCTCAAGAGCAGGGGGTGGAGCAAGCCAGGCCTCAAACCACGAGAAGCTCCAGCCCAAAAGGCAGCCAAAATGCAGCCCACATCCGAGAGAATATCAAGAGCAGGGGGTGGAGCAAGCCAGACCTCAAACCACGAGAAGCTCCAGCCCAAAAGGCAGCCAAAATGCAGCCCACATCCGGGAGAATCTCAAGAGCAGGGGGTGGAGCAAGCCAGGCCTCAAACCAGGAGAAGCTCCAGCCCAAAAGGCAGCCAAAATGCAGCCCACATCCGGAAGAATCTCAAGAGCAGCGGGTGGAGCAAGCCAGGCCTCAAACCACGAGAAGCTCCAGCCCAAAAGGCAGCCAAAATGCACCCCACATCCGATAGAATATCAAGAGCAGGGGGTGGAGCAAGCCAGACCTCAAACCACGAGAAGCTCCAGCCCAAAATGCAGCCAAAATCCAGCCCACATCCGGGAGAATCTCAAGAGCAGGGGGTGGAGCAAGCCAGGCCTCAAACCACGAGAAGCTCCAGCC
The DNA here is from genome assembly GCA_027574665.1 of Rhynochetos jubatus. Taxonomy (NCBI): domain Eukaryota; kingdom Metazoa; phylum Chordata; class Aves; order Eurypygiformes; family Rhynochetidae; genus Rhynochetos; species Rhynochetos jubatus. The sequence goes on from JAQBHY010000071.1 coordinate 3,254,303, forward strand.
CAAAATGCAGCCAAAATCCAGCCCACATCCGGGAGAATATCAAGAGCAGGGGGTGGAGCAAGCCAGGCCTCAAACCACGGGAAGCTCGAGCCCAAGAATCAGCCAAAATGCAGCCCACATCCGGGAGAATCTCAAGAGCAGGGGGTGGAGCAAGCCAGGCCTCAAACCACGAGAAGCTCGAGCCCAAGAATCAGCCAAAATGTAGCCCACATCCGGGAGAATCTCAAGAGCAGGGGGTGGAGCAAGACAGGCCTCAAACCACGAGAAGCTCCAGCCCAAAAGGCAGCCAAAATGCAGCCCACATCCGGGAGAATCTAAAGAGCAGGGGGTGGAGCAAGCCGGGCCTCAAACCACGAGAAGCTCCAGCCCAAAAGACAGCCAAAATGCAGCCCACATCCGGGAGAATCTCAAGAGTAGGGGGTGGAGCAAGCCAGGCCTCAAACCACGAGAAGCTCCAGCCCAAAAGGCAGCCAAAATGCAGCCCACATCCGGGAGAATCTCAAGAGCAGGGGGTGGAGCAAGCCAGGCCTCAAACCATTAGAAGCTCCAGCCCAAGATTCAGCCAAAATGCAGACCACATCCGGGAGAATCTCAAGAGCATGGGGTGGAGCAAGACAGGCCTCAAACCACGAGAAGCTCCAGCCCAAAAGGCAGCCAAAATCCAGCCCACATCCGGGAGAATCTCAAGAGCAGGGGGTGGAGCAAGCCAGACCTCAAACCACGAGAAGCTCCAGCCCAAAAGACAGCCAAAATGCAGCCCACATCCGGGAGAATCTCAAGAGCAGGGGGTGGAGCAAGCCAGGCCTCAAACCACGAGAAGCTCCAGCCCAAAATGCAGCCAAAATCCAGCCCACATCCGGGAGAATATCAAGAGCAGGGGGTGGAGCAAGCCAGGCCTCAAACCACGAGAAGCTCCAGCCCAAAAGGCAGCCAAAATGCAGACCACATCCGAGAGAATATCAAGAGCAGGGGGTGGAGCAAGCCAGGCCTCAAACCACGAGAAGCTCCAGCCCAAGAATCAGCCAAAATGCAGCCCACATCCGGGAGAATCTCAAGAGCAGGGGGTGGAGCAAGCCAGGCCTCAAACCACGAGAAGCTCCAGCCCAAAAGGCAGCCAAAATGCAGCCCAAATCCGGGAGAATCTCAAGAGCAGGGGGTGGAGCAAGCCAGGCCTCAAACCACGAGAAACTCCAGCCCAATGAGCAGCCAAAATGCAGCCCACATCCGGGAGAATCTCAAGAGCAGGGGGTGGAGCAAGCCAGGCCTCAAACCACGGGAAGCTCCAGCCCAAAATGCAGCCAAAATCCAGCCCACATCCGGGAGAATATCAAGAGCAGGGGGTGGAGCAAGCCAGGCCTCAAACCACGGGAAGCTCCAGCCCAAAAGACAGCCAAAATGCAGCCCACATCCGGGAGAATATCAAGAGCAGGGGGTGGAGCAAGGCGGGCCTCAAACTATGAGAAGCTCCAGCCCAAGATTCAGCCAAAATGCAGACCACATCCGGGAGAATCTCAAGAGCAGGGGGTGGAGCAAGACAGGCCTCAAACCACGAGAAGCTCCAGCCCAAAAGGCAGCCAAAATGCAGCCCACATCCGGGAGAATCTCAAGAGCAGGGGGTGGAGCAAGCCAGACCTCAAACCACGAGAAGCTCCAGCCCAAAAGACAGCCAAAATGCAGCCCACATCCGGGAGAATCTCAAGAGCAGGGGGTGGAGCAAGCCAGGCCTCAAACCACGAGAAGCTCCAGCCCAAAAGGCAGCCAAAATGCAGCCCACCTCCAGGAGAATCTCAAGAGCAGGGGGTGGAGCAAACCAGGCCTCAAACCACGAGAAGCTCCAGCCCAAAAGGCAGCCAAAATGCAGCCCATATCCAGGAGAATCTCAAGAGCAGGGGGTGGAGCAAGCCAGGCCTCAAACCAGGAGAAGCTCCAGCGCAAAATGCAGCCAAAATGCAGCCCACATCCGGAAGAATCTCAAGAGCAGGGGGTGGAGCAAGCCAGGCCTCAAACCACGAGAAGCTCGAGCCCAAAAGGCAGCCAAAATGCACCCCACATGCGATAGAATATCAAGAGCAGGGGGTGGAGCAAGCCAGACCTGAAACCACGAGAAGCTCCAGCCCAAAATGCAGCCAAAATCCAGCCCACATCCGGGAGAATATCAAGAGCAGGGGGTGGAGCAAGCCAGGCCTCAAACCACGGGAAGCTCGAGCCCAAGAATCAGCCAAAATGCAGCCCACATCCGGGAGAATCTCAAGAGCAGGGGGTGGAGCAAGCCAGGCCTCAAACCACGAGAAGCTCCAGCCAAAAAGGCAGCCAAAATGCAGCCCACATCCGGGAGAATCTCAAGAGCAGGGGGTGGAGCAAGCCGGGCCTCAAACCACGAGAAGCTCCAGCCCAAAAGACAGCCAAAATGCAGCCCACATCCGGGAGAATCTCAAGAGCAGGGGGTGGAGCAAGCCAGGCCTCAAACCATGAGAAGCTCCAGCCCAAGATTCAGCCAAAATGCAGACCACATCCGGGAGAATCTCAAGAGCAGGGGGTGGAGCAAGACAGGCCTCAAACCACGAGAAGCTCCAGCCCAAAAGGCAGCCAAAATGCAGCCCACATCCGGGAGAATCTCAAGAGCAGGGGGTGGAGCAAGCCAGACCTCAAACCACGAGAAGCTCCAGCCCAAAAGACAGCCAAAATGCAGCCCACATCCGGGAGAATCTCAAGAGCAGGGGGTGGAGCAAGCCAGGCCTCAAACCACGAGAAGCTCCAGCCCAAAAGGCAGCCAAAATGCAGCCCACCTCCAGGAGAATCTCAAGAGCAGGGGGTGGAGCAAACCAGGCCTCAAACCACGAGAAGCTCCAGCCCAAAAGGCAGCCAAAATGCAGCCCATATCCAGGAGAATCTCAAGAGCAGGGGGTGGAGCAAGCCAGGCCTCAAACCAGGAGAAGCTCCAGCCCAATGAGCAGCCAAAATGCAGCCCACATCCGGGAGAATCTCAAGAGCAGGGGGTGGAGCAAGCCAGGCCTCAAACCACGAGAAGCTCCAGCCCAAAAGGCAGCCAAAATGCACCCCACATCCGATAGAATATCAAGAGCAGGGGGTGGAGCAAGCCAGGCCTCAAACCACGGGAAGCTCCAGCCCAAGAATCAGCCAAAATGCAGCCCACATCCAGGAGAATCTCAAGAGCAGGGGGTGGAGCAAGCCAGGCCTCAAACCACGAGAAACTCCAGCCCAATGAGCAGCCAAAATGCAGCCCACATCCGGGAGAATCTCAAGAGCAGGGGGTGGAGCAAGCCAGGCCTCAAACCACGAGAAGCTCCAGCCCAAAAGGCAGCCAAAATGCACCCCACATCCGATAGAATATCAAGAGCAGGGGGTGGAGCAAGCCAGGACTCAAACCACGAGAAGCTCCAGCCCAAAAGGCAGCCAAAATGCAGCCCACATCCGGGAGAATCTCAAGAGCATGGGGTGGAGCAAGCCGGGCCTCAAACCACGTGAAGCTCCAGCCCAAAAGACAGCCAAAATGCAGCCCACATCCGGGAGAATCTCAAGAGCAGGGGGTGGAGCAAGCCAGGCCTCAAACCACGAGAAGCTCCAGCCCAAAAGGCAGCCAAAATGCAGCCCACATCCGGGAGAATCTCAAGAGCAGGGGGTGGAGCAAGCCAGGCCTCAAACCACGAGAAGCTCCAGCCCAAAAGGCAGCCAAAATCCAGCCCAAATCCGGGAGAATCTCAAGAGCAGGGGGTGGAGCAAGCCAGGCCTTAAACCACGAGAAACTCCAGCCCAATGAGCAGCCAAAATGCAGCCCACTTCCGGGAGAATCTCAAGAGCAGGGGTTGGAGCAAGGCAGGCCTCAAACCATGAGAAGCTCCAGCCCAAAAGGCAGCCAAAATGCACCCCACATCCGATAGAATATCAAGAGCAGGGGGTGGAGCAAGCCAGACCTCAAACCACGAGAAGCTCCAGCCCAAAATGCAGCCAAAATCCAGCCCACATCCGGGAGAATATCAAGAGCAGGGGGTGGAGCAAGCCAGGCCTCAAACCACGAGAAGCTCCAGCCCAAAAGACAGCCAAAATGCAGCCCACATCCGGGAGAATCTCAAGAGCAGGGGGTGGAGCAAGCCAGGCCTCAAACCACGAGAAGCTCGAGCCCAAGAATCAGCCAAAATGCAGCCCACATCCGGGAGAATCTCAAGAGCAGGGGGTGGAGCAAGCCAGGCCTCAAACCACGAGAAGCTCCAGCCAAAAAGGCAGCCAAAATGCAGCCCACATCCGGGAGAATCTCAAGAGCAGGGGGTGGAGCAAGCCGGGCCTCAAACCACGAGAAGCTCCAGCCCAAAAGACAGCCAAAATGCAGCCCACATCCGGGAGAATCTCAAGAGCAGGGGGTGGAGCAAGCCAGGCCTCAAACCATGAGAAGCTCCAGCCCAAGATTCAGCCAAAATGCAGACCACATCCGGGAGAATCTCAAGAGCAGGGGGTGGAGCAAGACAGGCCTCAAACCACGAGAAGCTCCAGCCCAAAAGGCAGCCAAAATCCAGCCCACATCCGGGAGAATCTCAAGAGCAGGGGGTGGAGCAAGCCAGACCTCAAACCACGAGAAGCTCCAGCCCAAAAGACAGCCAAAATGCAGCCCACATCCGGGAGAATCTCAAGAGCAGGGGGTGGAGCAAGCCAGGCCTCAAACCACGAGAAGCTCCAGCCCAAAAGGCAGCCAAAATGCAGCCCACCTCCAGGAGAATCTCAAGAGCAGGGGGTGGAGCAAACCAGGCCTCAAACCACGAGAAGCTCCAGCCCAAAAGGCAGCCAAAATGCAGCCCATATCCAGGAGAATCTCAAGAGCAGGGGGTGGAGCAAGCCAGGCCTCAAACCAGGAGAAGCTCCAGCCCAAAATGCAGCCAAAATGCAGCCCACATCCGGAAGAATCTCAAGAGCAGGGGGTGGAGCAAGCCAGGCCTCAAACCACGAGAAGCTCGAGCCCAAAAGGCAGCCAAAATGCACCCCACATGCGATAGAATATCAAGAGCAGGGGGTGGAGCAAGCCAGACCTGAAACCACGAGAAGCTCCAGCCCAAAATGCAGCCAAAATCCAGCCCACATCCGGGAGAATATCAAGAGCAGGGGGTGGAGCAAGCCAGGCCTCAAACCACGGGAAGCTCCAGCCCAAGAATCAGCCAAAATGCAGCCCACATCCGGGAGAATCTCAAGAGCAGGGGGTGGAGCAAGCCAGGCCTCAAACCACGAGAAACTCCAGCCCAATGAGCAGCCAAAATGCAGCCCACATCCGGGAGAATCTCAAGAGCAGGGGGTGGAGCAAGCCAGGCCTCAAACCACGAGAAGCTCCAGCCCAAAAGGCAGCCAAAATGTACCCCACATCCGATAGAATATCAAGAGCAGGGGGTGGAGCAAGCCAGACCTCAAACCACGAGAAGCTCCAGCCCAAAATGCAGCCAAAATCCAGCCCACATCCGGGAGAATATCAAGAGCAGGGGGTGGAGCAAGCCAGGCCTCAAACCACGGGAAGCTCCAGCCCAAGAATCAGCCAAAATGCAGCCCACATCCGGGAGAATCTCAAGAGCAGGGGGTGGAGCAAGCCAGGCCTCAAACCACGAGAAGCTCGAGCCCAAGAATCAGCCAAAATGCAGCCCACATCCGGGAGAATCTCAAGAGCAGGGGGTGGAGCAAGCCAGGCCTCAAACCACGAGAAGCTCCAGCCCAAAAGGCAGCCAAAATGCAGCCCACATCCGGGAGAATCTCAAGAGCAGGGGGTGGAGCAAGCCGGGCCTCAAACCACGTGAAGCTCCAGCCCAAAAGACAGCCAAAATGCAGCCCACATCCGGGAGAATCTCAAGAGCAGGGGGTGGAGCAAGCCAGGCCTCAAACCACGAGAAGCTCCAGCCCAAAAGGCAGCCAAAATGCAGCCCACATCCGAGAGAATCTCAAGAGCAGGGGGTGGAGCAAGCCAGGCCTCAAACCATGAGAAGCTCCAGCCCAAGATTCAGCCAAAATGCAGACCACATCCGGGAGAATCTCAAGAGCAGGGGGTGGAGCAAGCCAGACCTCAAACCACGAGAAGCTCCAGCCCAAAAGACAGCCAAAATGCAGCCCACATCCGGGAGAATCTCAAGAGCAGGGGGTGGAGCAAGCCAGGCCTCAAACCACGAGAAGATCCAGCCCAAAAGGCAGCCAAAATGCAGCCCACCTCCAGGAGAATCTCAAGAGCAGGGGGTGGAGCAAACCAGGCCTCAAACCACGAGAAGCTCCAGCCCAAAAGGCAGCCAAAATGCAGCCCACATCCGGGAGAATCTCAAGAGCAGGGGGTGGAGCAAGCCAGGCCTCAAACCAGGAGAAGCTCCCGCCCAAAATGCAGCCAAAATGCAGCCCACATCCGGAAGAATCTCAAGAGCAGGGGGTGGAGCAAGCCAGGCCTCAAACCAGGAGAAGCTCCAGCCCAAAATGCAGCCAAAATGAAGCCCACATCCGGGAGAATATCAAGAGCAGGGGGTGGAGCAAGCCAGACCTCAAACCACGGGAAGCTCCAGCCCAAGAATCAGCCAAAATTCAGCCCACATCCAGGAGAATCTCAAGAGCAGGGGGTGGAGCAAGCCAGGCCTCAAACCACGAGAAGCTCCAGCCCAAAAAGCAGCCAAAATGCAGCCCACATCCGGGAGAATCTCAAGAGCAGGGGGTGGAGCAAGCCAGGCCTCAAACCACGAGAAGCTCCAGCCCAAAAGGCAGCCAAAATGCAGCCCACATCCGGGAGAATCTCAAGAGCAGGGGGTGGAGCAAGCCAGGCCTCAAACCAGGAGAAGCTCCAGCCCAAATGCAGCCAAAATGCAGCCCACATCCGTAAGAATCTCAAGAGCAGGGGGTGGAGCAAGCCAGGCCTCAAACCACGAGAAGCTCCAGCCCAAAAGGCAGCCAAAATGCACCCCACATCCGATAGAATATCAAGAGCAGGGGGTGGAGCAAGCCAGGCCTCAAACCACGAGAAGCTCCAGCCCAAAATGCAGCCAAAATCCAGTCCACATCCAGGAGAATATCAAGAGCAGGGGGTGGAGCAAGCCAGGCCTCAAACCACGGGAAGCTCCAGCCCAATAATCAGCCAAAATGCAGCCCACATCCGGGAGAATATCAAGAGCAGGGGGTGGAGCAAGCCAGGCCTCAAACCACGAGAAGCTCGAGCCCAAGAATCAGCCAAAATGCAGCCCACATCCGGGAGAATCTCAAGAGCAGGGGGTGGAGCAAGCCAGGCCTCAAACCACGAGAAGCTCCAGCCCAAAAGGCAGCCAAAATGCAGCCCACATCCGGGAGAATCTCAAGAGCAGGGGGTGGAGCAAGCCGGGCCTCAAACCACGAGAAGCTCCAGCCCAAAAGACAGCCAAAATGCAGCCCACATCCGGGAGAATCTCAAGAGCAGGGGGTGGAGCAAGCCAGGCCTCAAACCAGGAGAAGCTGCAGCCCAAAAGGCAGCCAAAATGCAGCCCACATCCGGGAGAATCTCAAGAGCACGGGGTGGAGCAAGCCAGGCCTCAAACCATGAGAAGCTCCAGCCCAAGATTCAGCCAAAATGCAGACCACATCCGGGAGAATCTCAAGAGCAGGGGGTGGAGCAAGACAGGCCTCAAACCACGAGAAGCTCCAGCCCAAAAGGCAGCCAAAATCCAGCCCACATCCGGGAGAATCTCAAGAGCAGGGGGTGGAGCAAGCCAGGCCTCAAACCACGAGAAGCTCCAGCCCAAAAGGCAGCCAAAATGCAGCCCGCATCCGGGGGAATATCAAGAGCAGGGGGTGGAGCAAGCCAGGCCTCAAACCACGAGAAGCTCCAGCCCAAAAGGCAGCCAAAATGCAGCCCACATCCGGAAGAATCTCAAGAGCAGGGGGTGGAGCAAGCCAGGCCTCAAACCACGAGAAGCTCCAGCCCAAAAGGCAGCCAAAATGCAGCCCACCTCCGGGAGAATCTCAAGAGCAGGGGGTGGAGCAAGCCAGACCTCAAACCACAAGAAGCTCCAGCCCAAAAGGCAGCCAAAATGCAGCCCACATCCGGGAGAATATCAAGAGCAGGGGGTGGAGCAAGCCAGACCTCAAACCACGAGAAGCTCCAGCCCAAAAAGCAGCCAAAATGCAGCCCACCTCCGGGAGAATCTCAAGAGCAGGGTGTGGAGCAAGCCAGGCCTCAAACCACGAGAAGCTCCAGCCCAAAAGGCAGCCAAAATGCAGCCCACATCCGAGAGAATATCAAGAGCAGGGGGTGGAGCAAGCCAGGCCTCAAACCTCGAGAAGCTCCAGCCCAAAAGGCAGCGAAAATGCAGCCCACATCCGGGAGAATATCAAGAGCAGGGGGTGGAGCAAGCCAGGCCTCAAACCACGGGAAGCTCCAGCCCAAGAATCAGCCAAAATTCAGCCCACATCCAGGAGAATCTCAAGAGCAGGGGGTGGAGCAAGCCAGGCCTCAAACCACGAGAAGCTCCAGCCCAAACGGCAGCCAAAATCCAGCCCACATCCGGGAGAATCTCAAGAGCAGGGGGTGGAGCAAGCCAGGCCTCAAACCACGAGAAGCTCCAGCCCAAAAGGCAGCCAAAATGCAGCCCACCTCAGGGAGAATCTCAAGAGCAGGGGGTGGAGCAAACCAGGCCTCAAACCACGAGAAGCTCCAGCCCAAAAGGCAGCCAAAATGCAGCCCACATCCGGGAGAATCTCAAGAGCAGGGGGTGGAGCAAGCCAGGCCTCAAACCACGAGAAGCTCCAGCCCAAAAGGCAGCCAAAATGCAGCCCACATCCGGGAGAATCTCAAGAGCAGGGGGTGGAGCAAGCCAGGCCTCAAACCACGAGAAGCTCCAGCCCAAAAGGCAGCCAAAATGCAGCCCACATCCGAGAGAATATCAAGAGCAGGGGGTGGAGCAAGCCAGACCTCAAACCACGAGAAGCTCCAGCCCAAAAGGCAGCCAAAATCCAGCCCACATCCGGGAGAATCTCAAGAGCAGGGGGTGGAGCAAGCCAGGCCTCAAACCACGGGAAGCTCCAGCCCAAGAATCAGCCAAAATGCAGCCCACATCCAGGAGAATCTCAAGAGCAGGGGGTGGAGCAAGCCAGGCCTCAAACCATGAGAAGCTCCAGCCCAAAAGGCAGCCAAAATGCAGGCCAAATCCGGGAGAATCTCAAGAGCAGGGGGTGGAGCAAGCCAGGCCTCAAACCACGAGAAGCTCCAGCCCAAAAGGCAGCCAAAATGCAGCCCACCTCCGGGAGAATATCAAGAGCAGGGGGTGGAGCAAGCCAGGCCTCAAACCAGGAGAAGCTCCAGCCCAAAAGGCAGCCAAAATGCAGCCCACATCCGTAAGAATTTCAAGAGCAGGGGGTGGAGCAAGCCAGGCCTCAAACCACGAGAAGCTCCAGCCCAAAGGCAGCCAAAATGCACCCCACATCCGATAGAATATCAAGAGCAGGGGGTGGAGCAAGCCAGACCTCAAACCACGAGAAGCTCCAGCCCAAAATGCAGCCAAAATCCAGTCCACATCCGGGAGAATATCAAGAGCAGGGGGTGGAGCAAGCCAGGCCTCAAACCACGGGAAGCTCCAGCCCAAGAATCAGCCAAAATGCAGCCCACATCCGGGAGAATCTCAAGAGCAGGGGGTGGAGCAAGCCAGGCCTCAAACCACGAGAAGCTCCAGCCCAAAAAGCAGCCAAAATGCAGCTCACATCCGAGAGAATCTCAAGAGCAGGGGGTGGAGCAAGCCAGGCCTCAAACCACGAGAAGCTCCAGCCCAAAAGGCAGCCAAAATGCAGCCCACCTCCAGGAGAATATCAAGAGCAGGGGGTGGAGCAAGCCAGGCCTCAAACCACGAGAAGCTCGAGCCCAAGAATCAGCCAAAATGCAGCCCACATCCGGGAGAATCTCAGGAGCAGAGGGTGGAGCAAGACAGGCCTCAAACCACGAGAAGCTCCAGCCCAAAAGGCAGCCAAAATGCAGCCCACATCCGGGAGAATCTCAAGAGCAGGGGGTGGAGCAAGCCGGGCCTCAAACCACGAGAAGCTCCAGCCCAAAAGACAGCCAAAATGCAGCCCACATCCGGGAGAATCTCAAGAGCAGGGGGTGGAGCAAGCCAGGCCTCAAACCAGGAGAAGCTGCAGCCCAAAAGGCAGCCAAAATGCAGCCCACATCCGGGAGAATCTCAAGAGCAGGGGGTGGAGCAAGCCAGGCCTCAAACCATGAGAAGCTCCAGCCCAAGATTCAGCCAAAATGCAGACCACATCCGGGAGAATCTCAAGAGCAGGGGGTGGAGCAAGACAGGCCTCAAACCACGAGAAGCTCCAGCCCAAAAGGCAGCCAAAATGCAGCCCACATCCAGGAGAATCTCAAGAGCAGGGGGTGGAGCAAGCCAGGCCTCAAACCACGAGAAGCTCCAGCCCAAAAGGCAGCCAAAATGCAGCCCACATCCGGGGGAATATCAAGAGCAGGGGTTGGAGCAAGCCAGGCCTCAAACCACGAGAAGCTCCAGCCCAAAAGGCAGCCAAAATCCAGCCCACATCCGGGAGAATCTCAAGAGCAGGGGGTGGAGCAAGCCAGGCCTCAAACCACGAGAAGCTCCAGCCCAAAAGGCAGCCAAAATGCAGCCCACCTCCGGGAGAATCTCAAGAGCAGGGGGTGGAGCAAGCCAGACCTCAAACCAGGAGAAGCTCCAGCCCAAAAGGCAACCAAAATGCAGCCCACATCCGGGAGAATATCAAGAGCAGGGGGTGGAGCAAGCCAGACCTCAAACCACGAGAAGCTCCAGCCCAAAAAGCAGCCAAAATGCAGCCCACCTCCGGGAGAATCTCAAGAGCAGGGTGTGGAGCAAGCCAGGCCTCAAACCACGAGAAGCTCCAGCCCAAAAGGCAGCCAAAATGCAGCCCACATCCGAGAGAATATCAAGAGCAGGGGATGGAGCAAGCCAGGCCTCAAACCACGAGAAGCTCCAGCCCAAAAGGCAGCGAAAATGCAGCCCACATCCGGGAGAATATCAAGAGCAGGGGGTGGAGCAAGCCAGGCCTCAAACCACGGGAAGCTCCAGCCCAAGAATCAGCCAAAATTCAGCCCACATCCAGGAGAATCTCAAGAGCAGGGGGTGGAGCAAGCCAGGCCTCAAACCACGAGAAGCTCCAGCCCAAAAAGCAGCCAAAATGCAGCCCACATCCGGGAGAATCTCAAGAGCAGGGGGTGGAGCAAGGCAGGCCTCAAACCACGAGAAGCTCCAGCCCAATAAGCAGCCAAAATGCAGCCCACATACGGGAGAATCTCAAGAGCAGGGGTTGGAGCAAGGCAGGCCTCAAACCACGAGAATCTCCAGCCCAAAAGTCAGCCAAAATGCAGCCCAACTCAGGGAGAATCTCAAGAGCAGGGGGTGGAGCAAGCCAGGCCTCAAACCACGAGAAGCTCCAGCCCAACAGGCAGCCAAAATGCAGGCCAAATCCGGGAGAATCTCAAGAGCAGGGGGTGGAGCAAGCCAGGCCTCAAACCACGAGAAGCTCCAGCCCAAAAGGCAGCCAAAATCCAGCCCACATCCGGGAGAATCTCAAGAGCAGGGGGTGGAGCAAGCCAGGCCTCAAACCACGAGAAGCTCCAGCCCAAAAGGCAGCCAAAATGCAGCCCACCTCAGGGAGAATCTCAAGAGCAGGGGGTGGAGCAAACCAGGCCTCAAACCACGAGAAGCTCCAGCCCAACAGGCAGCCAAAATGCAGCCCACATCCGGGAGAATCTCAAGAGCAGGGGGTGGAGCAAGCCAGGCCTCAAACCACGAGAAGCTCCAGCCCAAAAGGCAGCCAAAATGCAGCCCACATCCGAGAGAATATCAAGAGCAGGGGGTGGAGCAAGCCAGACCTCAAACCACGAGAAGCTCCAGCCCAAAAGGCAGCCAAAATCCAGCCCACATCCGGGAGAATCTCAAGAGCAGGGGGTGGAGCAAGCCAGGCCTCAAACCACGGGAAGCTCCAGCCCAAGAATCGGCCAAAATGCAGCCCACATCCAGGAGAATCTCAAGAGCAGGGGGTGGAGCAAGCCAGGCCTCAAACCATGAGAAACTCCAGCCCAAAAAGCAGCCAAAATGCAGCCCACCTCCGGGAGAATCTCAAGAGCAGGGGGTGGAGCAAGCCAGGCCTCAAACCACGAGAAGCTCCAGCCCAATGAGCAGCCAAAATGCAGCCCACATCCGGGAGAATCTCAAGAGCAGGGGTTGGAGCAAGGCAGGCCTCAAACCACGAGAAGCTCCACCCCAAAAGGCAGCCAAAATGCAGCCCACCTCAGGGAGAATCTCAAGAGCAGGGGGTGGAGCAAGCCAGGCCTCAAACCACGAGAAGCTCCAGCCCAAAAGGCAGCCAAAATGCAGCCCACATCCGGGAGAATATCATGGGCAGGGGGTGGAGCAAGCCAGGCCTCAAACCACGGGAAGCTCCATCCCAAAAGTCAGCCAAAATGCAGCCCACATCCTGGAGAATCTCAAGAGCAGGGGGTGGAGCAAGCCAGGCCTCAAACCACGAGAAGCTCCAGCCCAAAAGGCAGCCAAAATCCAGCCCACATACGGGAGAATCTCAAGAGCAGGGGGTGGAGCAAGCCAGGCCTCAAACCACGAGAAGCTCCAGCCCAAAAGGCAGCCAAAATGCACCCCACATCCGATAGAATATCAAGAGCAGGGGGTGGAGCAAGCCAGACCTCAAACCACGAGAAGCTACAGCCCAAAAGGCAGCCAAAATCCAGGCCACATCCGGGAGAATCTCAAGAGCAGGGGGTGGAGCAATCCAGGCCTCAAACCACGAGAAGCTCCAGCCCAAAAGGCAGCCAAAATGCACCCCACATCCGATAGAATATCAAGAGCAGGGGGTGGAGCAAGCCAGACCTCAAACCACGAGAAGCTCCAGCCCAAAAGGCAGCCAAAATGCAGCCCACATCCGGGAGAATCTCAAGAGCAGGGGGTGGAGCAAGCCAGGCCTCAAACCACGAGAATCTCCAGCCCAAGAATCAGCCAAAATGCAGCCCACATCCAGGAGAATCTCAAGAGCAGGGGGTGGAGCAAGCCAGGCCTCAAACCACGAGAAGCTCCAGCCCAAAAGGCAGCCAAAATCCAGCCCACATCCGGGAGAATCTCAAGAGCAGGGGGTGGAGTAAGCCAGGCCTCAAACCACGAGAAGCTCCACCCAAAGAGTCAGCCAAAATCCAGCCAACATCCGGGAGAATCTCAAGAGCAGGGGGTGGAGCAAGCCAGGCCTCAAACCACGAGAAGCTCCAGCCCAAAAGGCAGCGAAAATGCAGCCCACATCCGGGAGAATATCAAGAGCAGGGGGTGGAGCAAGCCAGGCCTCAAACCACGAGAAGCTCCAGACCAAAAGGCAGCCAAAATGCAGCCCACATCCGGGAGAATCTCAAGAGCAGGGGGTGGAGCAAGCCAGGCCTCAAACCACGAGAAGCTCCAGCCCAAGAATCAGCCAAAATGCAGCCCACCTCCAGGAGAATCTCAAGAGCAGGGGGTGGAGCAAGCCAGGCCTCAAACCACGAGAAGCTCCAGCCCAAAAGGCAGCCAAAATCCAGCCCACATCCGGGAGAATCTCAAGAGCAGGGGGTGGAGTAAGCCAGGCCTCAAACCACGAGAAGCTCCACCCAAAGAGTCAGAGAAATCCAGCCAACATCCGGGAGAATCTCAAGAGCAGGGGGTGGAGCAAGCCAGGCCTCAAACCACGAGAAGCTCCAGCCCTAAAGGCAGCCAAAATCCAGCCCACATCCGGGAGAATCTCAAGAGCAGGGGGTGGAGCAAGCCAGGCCTCAAACCACGAGAAGCTCCAGCCCAAAAGGCAGCCAAAATCCAGCCCACATCCGATAGAATCTCAAGAGCAGGGGGTGGAGCAAGCCAGGCGTCAAACCACGAGAAGCTCCAGCCCAAAAAGCAGCCAAAATGCAGCCCACATCCGGGGGAATATCAAGAGCAGGGGGTGGAGCAAGCCAGGCCTCAAACCACGAGAAGCTCCAGCCCAAGATTCAGCCAAAATGCAGCCCACATCGAGGAGAATCTCAAGAGCAGGGGGTGGAGCAAGCCAGGCCTCAAACCACGAGAAGCTCCAGCCCAACAGGCAGCCAAAATCCAGCCCACATCCGGGAGAATCTCAAGAGCAGGGGGTGGAGCAAGCCAGGCCTCAAACCACAAGAAGCTCCAGCCCAACAGGCAGCGAAAATGCAGCCCACCTCCGGGAGAATATCATGAACAGGGGGGGGAGCAAGCCAGGCCTCAAACCACGAGAAGCTCCAGCCCAAAATGCAGCCAAAATGCAGCCCACATCCGGGAGAATCTCAAGAGCAGGGGGTGGAGCAAGCCAGGCCTCAAACCACGAGAAGCTCCAGCCCAACAGGCAGCCAAAATGCAGCCCAAATCCGGGAGAATCTCAAGAGCAGGGGGTAGAGCAAGCCAGGCCTCAAACCACGAGAAGCTCCAGCCCAACAGGCAGCCAAAATGCAGCCCAAATCCGGGAGAATCTCAAGAGCAGGGGGTAGAGCAAGCCAGGCCTCAAACCACGAGAAGCTCCAGCCCAACAGGCAGCCAAAATGCAGCCCAAATCCGGGAGAATCTCAAGAGCAGGGGGTGGAGCAAGCCAGGCCTCAAACCACGAGAAGCTCCAGCCCAATAAGCAGCCAAAATGCAGCCCACATCCAGGAGAATATCAAGAGCAGGGGGTGGAGCAAGACAGGCCTCAAACCACGAGAAGCTCCAGCCCAAAAGGCAGCCAAAATGCAGCCCACATCCGGGAGAATCTCAAGAGCAGGGGGTGGAGCAAGCCAGGCCTCAAACCACGAGAAGCTCGAGCCCAAAAGGCAGCCAAAATGCACCCCACATGCAATAGAATATCAAGAGCAGGGGGTGGAGCAAGCCAGACCTCAAACCACGAGAAGCTCCAGCCCAAAAAGCAGCCAAAATGCAGCCCACATCCGGGAGAATATCAAGAGCAGGGGGTGGAGCAAGCCAGGCCTCAAACCACGAGAAGCTCCAGCCCAAAAGGCAGCCAAAATGCAGCCCACCTCCGGGAGAATCTCAAGAGCAGGGGGTGGAGCAAGGCAGGCCTCAAACCACGAGAAGCTCCAGCCCAAAAGGCAGCCAAAATCCAGCCCACATCCGAGAGAATCTCAAGAGCAGGGGATGGAGCAAGCCAGGCCTCAAACCACGAGAAGCTGCAGCCCAAAAGGCAGAGAAAATGCAGCACACGTCCGGGAGAATATCAAGAGCAGGGGGTGGAGCAAGCCAGGCCTCAAACCACGAGAACCTCCAGCCCAAAAGGCAGCCAAAATGCAGCAAACATCCGGGAGAATCTCAAGAGCAGGGGGTGGAGCAAGCCAGGCCTCAAACCACGAGAAGCTCCAGCCCAAAAAGCAGCCAAAATGCAGCCCACATCCGAGAGAATCTCAAGAGCAGGGGGTGGAGCAAGCCAGGCCTCAAACCTCGAGAAGCTCCAGCCCAACAGGCAGCCAAAATGCAGGCCAAATCCGGGAGAATCTCAAGAGCAGGGGGTGGAGCAAGCCAGGCCTCAAACCACGAGAAGCTCCAGCCCAAAAGAGAGCCAAAATGCAGCCCACATCCGGGAGAATCTCAAGAGCAGGGGGTGGAGCAAGCCAGGCCTCAAACCACGAGAAGCTCCAGCCCAAAAGGCAGCCAAAATGCAGCCCACATCCGGGAGAATCTCAAGAGCAGGGGGTGGAGCAAGCCAGGCCTCAAACCACGAGAAGCTCCAGCCCAAGATTCAGCCAAAATGCAGCCCACATCCGGGAGAATCTCAAGAGCAGGGGGTGGAGCAAGCCAGGCCTCAAACCACGAGAAGCTGCAGCCCAAAAGGCAGCCAAAATGCAGCCCACATCCGGGAGAATCTCAAGAGCAGGGGGTGGAGCAAGCCAGGCCTCAAACCACGAGAAGCTCCAGCCCAAAAGGCAGCCAAAATGCACCCCACATCCGATAGAATATCAAGAGCAGGGGGTGGAGCAAGCCAGGCCTCAAACCACGAGAAGATCCAGCCCAAAAGGCAGCGAGAATGCAGCACACGTCCGGGAGTAACTCAAGAGCAGGGGGTGGAGCAAGCCAGGCCTCAAACCACGAGAAGCTCCAGCCCAACAGGCAGCCAAAATGCAGGCCAAATCCGGGAGAATCTCAAGAGCATGGGGTGGAGCAAGCCAGGCCTCAAACCACGAGAAGCTCCAGCCCAATAAGCAGCCAAAATGCAGCCCACATTCGGGAGAATCTCAAGAGCAGGGGGTGGAGCAAGGCAGGCCTCAAACCACGAGAAGCTCCAGCCCAAAAGGCAGCCAAAATGCAGCCCACCTCAGGGAGAATCTCAAGAGCAGGGGGTGGAGCAAGCCAGGCCTCAAACCACGAGAAGCTCCAGCCCAACAGGCAGCCAAAATGCAGGCCAAATCCAGGAGAATCTCAAGAGCAGGGGGTGGAGCAAGCCAGGCCTCAAACCACGAGAAGCTCCAGCCCAAAAGGCAGCCAAAATGTAGCCCACATCCGGGACAATCTCAAGAGCAGGGGGTGGAGCAAGGCAGGCCTCAAACCACGAGAAGCTCCAGCCCAAAAGGCAGCCAAAATCCAGCCCACATCCGGGAGAATCTCAAGAGCAGGGGGTGGAGCAAGCCAGGCCTCAAACCACGAGAAGCTCCAACCCAAGAATCAGCCAAAATCCAGCCCACATCCGGGAGAATCTCAAGAGCAGGGGGTGGAGCAAGCCAGGCCTCAAACCACGAGAAGCTCCAGCCCAAAACTCAGCCAAAATGCAGCCCACATCCTGGAGAATCTCAAGAGCAGGGGGTGGAGCAAGCCAGGCCTCAAAGCACGAGAAGCTCCAGCCCAAAGCGCAGCCAAAATGCAGCCCACATCCGGGGGAATCTCAAGAGCAGGGGGTGGAGCAAGCCAGGCCTCAAACCACGAGAAGCTCCAGCCCAAAAGGCAGCCAAAATCCAGCCCACATCCGGGAGAATCTCAAGAGCAGGGGGTGGAGCAAGCCAGGCCTCAAACCACAGGAAGCTCCAGCCCAAGATTCAGCCAAAATGCAGCCCACATCCGGGAGAATATCAAGAGCAGGGGGTGGAGCAAGCCAGGCCTCAAACCACGGGAAGCTCCAGCCCAATATGGAGCCAAAATGCAGCCCACATCCGAGAGAATCTCAAGAGCAGGGGGTGGAGCAAGCCAGGCCTCAAACCACAAGAATCTCCAGCCCAAAAGACAGCCAAAATGCAGCCCACATCCGGGAGAATCTCAAGAGCAGGGGGTGGAGCAAGCCAGGCCTCAAACCACGAGAAGCTCCAGCTCAAAAGGCAGCCAAAATGCAGCCCACATCCGGGAGAATCTCAAGAGCAGGGGGTGGAGCAAGCCAGGCCTCAAACCACGAGAAGCTCGAGCCCAAAAAAGCAGCCAAAATGCAGCCCACATCCGGGGGAATCTCAAGAGCAGGGGGTGGAGCAAGCCAGGCCTCAAACCACGAGAAGCTCCAGCCCAAAATGCAGCCAAAATGCAGCCCACATCCGGGAGAATATCAAGAGCAGGGGGTGGAGCAAGCCAGGCCTCAAACCACGAGAAGCTCCAGCCCAAAAGGCAGCCAAAATCCAGCCCACATCCGAGAGAATGTCAAGAGCAGGGGGTGGAGCAAGCCAGGCCACAAACCACGAGAAGCTCGAGCCCAAAATGGAGCCAAAATGCAGCCCACATCCGGGAGAATCTCAAGAGCAGGGGGTGGAGCAAGCCAGGCCTCAAACCACGAGAAGCTCCAGCCCAAAAGGCAGCCAAAATGCAGCCCACCTCCAGGAGAATATCAAGAGCAGGGGGTGGAGGAAGCCAGGCCTCAAACCACAAGAAGCTCCAGCCCAAAAGTCAGCCAAAATGCAGCCCACATGCGTGAGAATCTCAAGAGCAGGGGGTGGAGCAAGC
Organism: Rhynochetos jubatus; assembly: GCA_027574665.1. Taxonomy (NCBI): domain Eukaryota; kingdom Metazoa; phylum Chordata; class Aves; order Eurypygiformes; family Rhynochetidae; genus Rhynochetos; species Rhynochetos jubatus. The sequence goes on from JAQBHY010000071.1 coordinate 3,272,212, forward strand.
CAGGCCTCAAACCACGAGAAGCTCCAGCCCAAGAATCAGCCAAAATGAAGCCCAAATCCGGGAGAATCTCAAGAGCAGGGGGTGGAGCAAGCCAGGCCTCAAACCACGAGAAGCTCCAGCCCAAAAGGCAGCCAAAATGCAGCCCACATCCGGGAGAATCTCAAGAGCAGGGGGTGGAGCAAGCCAGGCCTCAAACCACGAGAAGCTCCAGCCCAACAGGCAGCCAAAATGCAGCCCACATGCGGGAGAATCTCAAGAGCAGGGGGTGGAGCAAGCCAGACCTCAAACCACGGGAAGCTCCAGCCCAAGAATCAGCCAAAATGCAGCCCACATCCGAGAGAATCTCAAGAGCAGGGGGTGGAGCAAGCCAGGCCTCAAACCACAAGAATCTCCAGCCCAAAAGTCAGCCAAAATGCAGCCCACATCCGGGAGAATCTCAAGAGCAGGGGGTGGAGCAAGCCAGGCCTCAAACCACGAGAATCTCCAGCTCAAAAGGCAGCCAAAATGCAGCCCACATCCGGGAGAATCTCAAGAGCAGGGGGTGGAGCAAGCCAGGCCTCAAACCACGAGAAGCTCCAGCCCAAAAGTCAGCCAAAATGCAGCCCAAATCCGGGAGAATCTCAAGAGCAGGGGGTGGAGCAAGCCAGGCCTCAAACCACGAGAAGCTCCAGCCCAAAAGGCAGCCAAAATCCAGCCCACATCCGGGAGAATCTCAAGAGCAGGGGGTGGAGCAAGCCAGGCCTCAAACCACGAGAAGCTCCAGCCCAACAGGCAGCCAAAATGCAGGCCAAATCCGGGAGAATCTCAAGAGCAGGGGGTGGAGCAAGCCAGGCCTCAAACCACGAGAAGCTCCAGCCCAATAAGCAGCCAAAATGCAGCCCACATTCGGGAGAATCTCAAGAGCAGGGGGTGGAGCAAGGCAGGCCTCAAACCACGAGAAGCTCCAGCCCAAAAGGCAGCCAAAATGCAGCCCACCTCAGGGAGAATCTCAAGAGCAGGGGGTGGAGCAAGCCAGGCCTCAAACCACGAGAAGCTCCAGCCCAACAGGCAGCCAAAATGCAGGCCAAATCCAGGAGAATCTCAAGAGCAGGGGGTGGAGCAAGCCAGGCCTCAAACCACGAGAAGCTCCAGCCCAAAAGGCAGCCAAAATGTAGCCCACATCCGGGACAATCTCAAGAGCAGGGGGTGGAGCAAGGCAGGCCTCAAACCACGAGAAGCTCCAGCCCAAAAGGCAGCCAAAATCCAGCCCACATCCGGGAGAATCTCAAGAGCAGGGGGTGGAGCAAGCCAGGCCTCAAACCACGAGAAGCTCCAACCCAAGAATCAGCCAAAATCCAGCCCACATCCGGGAGAATCTCAAGAGCAGGGGGTGGAGCAAGCCAGGCCTCAAACCACGAGAAGCTCCAGCCCAAAACTCAGCCAAAATGCAGCCCACATCCTGGAGAATCTCAAGAGCAGGGGGTGGAGCAAGCCAGGCCTCAAAGCACGAGAAGCTCCAGCCCAAAGCGCAGCCAAAATGCAGCCCACATCCGGGGGAATCTCAAGAGCAGGGGGTGGAGCAAGCCAGGCCTCAAACCACGAGAAGCTCCAGCCCAAAAGGCAGCCAAAATCCAGCCCACATCCGGGAGAATCTCAAGAGCAGGGGGTGGAGCAAGCCAGGCCTCAAACCACAGGAAGCTCCAGCCCAAGATTCAGCCAAAATGCAGCCCACATCCGGGAGAATCTCAAGAGCAGGGGGTGGAGCAAGCCAGGCCTCAAACCACGAGAAGCTCGAGCCCAAAAAAGCAGCCAAAATGCAGCCCACATCCGGGGGAATCTCAAGAGCAGGGGGTGGAGCAAGCCAGGCCTCAAACCACGAGAAGCTCCAGCCCAAAATGCAGCCAAAATGCAGCCCACATCCGGGAGAATATCAAGAGCAGGGGGTGGAGCAAGCCAGGCCTCAAACCACGAGAAGCTCCAGCCCAAAAGGCAGCCAAAATCCAGCCCACATCCGAGAGAATCTCAAGAGCAGGGGGTGGAGCAAGCCAGGCCACAAACCACGAGAAGATCCAGCCCAAAATGGAGCCAAAATGCAGCCCACATCCGAGAGAATATCAAGAGCAGGGGGTGGAGCAAGCCAGGCCTCAAACCACGAGAAGCTCCAGCCCAAAAGGCAGCCAAAATGCAGCCCACCTCCAGGAGAATATCAAGAGCAGGGGGTGGAGGAAGCCAGGCCTCAAACCACAAGAAGCTCCAGCCCAAAAGTCAGCCAAAATGCAGCCCACATGCGTGAGAATCTCAAGAGCAGGGGGTGGAGCAAGCCAGGCCTCAAACCACGAGAAGCTCCAGCCCAAGAATCAGCCAAAATGAAGCCCAAATCCGGGAGAATCTCAAGAGCAGGGGGTGGAGCAAGCCAGGCCTCAAACCACGAGAAGCTCCAGCCCAAAAGGCAGCCAAAATGCAGCCCACATCCGGGAGAATCTCAAGAGCAGGGGGTGGAGCAAGCCAGGCCTCAAACCACGAGAAGCTCCAGCCCAACAGGCAGCCAAAATGCAGCCCACATGCGGGAGAATCTCAAGAGCAGGGGGTGGAGCAAGCCAGACCTCAAACCACGGGAAGCTCCAGCCCAAGAATCAGCCAAAATGCAGCCCACATCCGAGAGAATCTCAAGAGCAGGGGGTGGAGCAAGCCAGGCCTCAAACCACAAGAATCTCCAGCCCAAAAGTCAGCCAAAATGCAGCCCACATCCGGGAGAATCTCAAGAGCAGGGGGTGGAGCAAGCCAGGCCTCAAACCACGAGAAGCTCCAGCCCAAAAGTCAGCCAAAATGCAGCCCACATCCGGGAGAATCTCAAGAGCAGGGGGTGGAGCAAGCCAGGCCTCAAACCACGAGAATCTCCAGCTCAAAAGGCAGCCAAAATGCAGCCCACATCCGGGAGAATCTCAAGAGCAGGGGGTGGAGCAAGCCAGGCCTCAAACCACGAGAAGCTCCAGCCCAAAAGGCAGCCAAAATCCAGCCCACATCCGGGAGAATCTCAAGAGCAGGGGGTGGAGCAAGCCAGGCCTCAAACCACGAGAAGCTCCAGCCCAAAAGTCAGCCAAAATGCAGCCCACATCCTGGAGAATCTCAAGAGCAGGGGGTGGAGCAAGCCAGGCCTCAAACCACGAGAAGCTCCAGCCCAAAGCGCAGCCAAAATGCAGCCCACATGCGGGGGAATCTCAAGAGCAGGGGGTGGAGCAAGCCAGGCCTCAAACCACGAGAAGCTCCAGCCCAAAAGGCAGCCAAAATCCAGCCCACATCCGGGAGAATCTCAAGAGCAGGGGGTGGAGCAAGCCAGGCCTCAAACCACAGGAAGCTCCAGCCCAAGATTCAGCCAAAATGCAGGCCACATCCGGGAGAATCTCAAGAGCAGGGGGTGGAGCAAGCCAGGCCTCAAACCACGAGAAGCTCGAGCCCAAAAAAGCAGCCAAAATGCAGCCCACATCCGGGGGAATCTCAAGAGCAGGGGGTGGAGCAAGCCAGGCCTCAAACCACGAGAAGCTCCAGCCCAAAAGGCAGCCAAAATGCAGCCCACATCCGGGAGAATATCAAGAGCAGGGGGTGGAGCAAGCCAGGCCTCAAACCACGAGAAGCTCCAGCCCAAAAGGCAGCCAAAATCCAGCCCACATCCGGGAGAATCTCAAGAGCAGGGGGTGGAGCAAGCCAGGCCTCAAACCACGAGAAGCTCCAGCCCAAAAGGGAGCCAAAATGCAGCCCACATCCGGGAGAATCTCAAGAGCAGGGGGTGGAGCAAGCCAGGCCTCAAACCTCGAGAAGCTCCAGCCCAAGAGGCAGCCAAAATGCAGCCCACCTCCGTGAGAATCTCAAGAGCAGGGGGTGGAGCAAGCCAGGCCTCAAACCACGAGAAGCTCCAGCCCAAAAGGCAGCCAAAATGCAGCCCACATCCGAGAGAATCTCAAGAGCAGGGGGTGGAGCAAGCCAGGCCACAAACCACGAGAAGATCCAGCCCAAAATGGAGCCAAAATGCAGCCCACATCCGGGAGAATCTCAAGAGCAGGGGGTGGAGCAAGCCAGGCCTCAAACCACGAGAATCTCCAGCCCAAAAGACAGCCAAAATGCAGCTCACATCCGGGAGAATCTCAAGAGCAGGGGGTGGAGCAAGCCAGGCCTCAAACCTCGAGAAGCTCCAGCCCAAAAGGCAGCCAAAATGCAGCCCACCTCCAGGAGAATATCAAGAGCAGGGGGTGGAGCAAGCCAGGCCTGAAACCACGAGAAGCTCCAGCCCGAGAATCAGCCAAAATGCAGCCCACATCCGGGAGAATCTCAAGAGCAGGGGGTGGAGCAAGCCAGGCCTCAAACCACGAGAACTTCCAGCTCAAAATTCAGCCAAAATGCAGCCCACATCCGGGAGAATCTCAAGAGCAGGGGGTGGAGCAAGCCAGGCCTCAAACCACAAGAAGCTCCAGCCCAAGAATCAGCCAAAATGCAGCCCACATCCGGGAGAATCTCAAGAGCAGGGGGTGGAGCAAGCCAGGCCTCAAACCACGAGAATCTCCAGCCCAAAAGGCAGCCAAAATGCAGCCCACTTCCGGGAGAATATCAAGAGCAGGGGGTGGAGCAAGCCAGGCCTCAAACCACGAGAATCTCCAGCCCAAAATGCAGCCAAAATCCAGCCCACATCCGGGAGAATCTCAAGAGCAGGGGGTGGAGCAAGCCAGGCCTCAAACCACGAGAAGCTCCAGCCCAACAGGCAGCCAAAATCCAGCCCACATCCGGGAGAATCTCAAGAGCAGGGGGTGGAGCAAGCCAGGCCTCAAACCACGAGAAGCTCCAGCCCAAAAGGCAGCCAAAATGCAGCCCACCTCTGGGAGAATCTCAAGAGCAGGGGGTGGAGCAAGCCAGGCCTCAAACCACGAGAAGCTCCAGCCCAAAAGGCAGCCAAAATGCAGCCCACATCCGGGAGAATATCATGGGCAGGGGTTGGAGCAAGCCAGGCCTCAAACCACGAGAAGCTCCAGCCCAAAAGGCAGCCAAAATGCAGCCCACATCCGGGAGAATCTCAAGAGCAGGGGGTGGATCAAGCCAGGCCTCAAACCACGAGAAGCTCCAGCCCAAAGCGCAGCCAAAATGGAGCCCACATCCGGGGGAATCTCAAGAGGAGGGGTTGGAGCAAGCCAGGCCTCAAACCACGAGAAGCTCCAGCCCAAAAAGCAGCCAAAATCCAGCCCACATCCGGGAGAATCTCAAGAGCAGGGGGTGGAGCAAGCCAGGCCTCAAACCACAGGAAGCTCCAGCCCAAGATTCAGCCAAAATGCAGCCCACATCCGGGAGAATCTCAAGAGCAGGGGGTGGAGCAAGCCAGGCCTCAAACCACGGGAAGCTCCAGCCCAAGAATCAGCCAAAATGCAGCCCACATCCGGGAGAATCTCAAGAGCAGGGTGTGGAGCAAGGCAGGCCTCAAACCACGAGAAGCTCCAGCCCAAAAGGCAGCCAAAATCCAGCCCACATCCGAGAAAATCTCAAGAGCAGGGGGTGGAGCAAGCCAGGCCTCAAACCACGAGAAGCTCCAGCCCAACAGGCAGCCAAAATGCAGCCCACATCCGGGAGAATCTCAAGAGCAGGGGGTGGAGCAAGCCAGGCCTCAAACCAGGAGAAGCTCCAGCCCAAAAGGCAGCCAAAATGCAGCCCACATCCGGGGGAATCTCAAGAGCAGGGGGTGGAGCAAGCCAGGCCTCAAACCACAAGAATCTCCAGCCCAAAAGACAGCCAAAATGCAGCCCACATCCGGGAGAATCTCAAGAGCAGGGGGTGGAGCAAGCCAGGCCTCAAACCACGAGAAGCTCCAGCCCAAAAGGCAGCCAAAATGCAGCCCACATCCGGGAGAATATCATGGGCAGGGGTTGGAGCAAGCCAGGCCTCAAACCACGAGAAGCTCCAGCCCAAAAGGCAGCCAAAATGCAGCCCACATCCTGGAGAATCTCAAGAGCAGGGGGTGGAGCAAGGCAGGCCTCAAACCACGAGAAGCTCCAGCCCAAAGCGCAGCCAAAATGGAGCCCACATCCGGGGGAATCTCAAGAGCAGGGGTTGGAGCAAGCCAGGCCTCAAACCACGAGAAGCTCCAGCCCAAAAGGCAGCCAAAATCCAGCCCACATCCGGGAGAATCTCAAGAGCAGGGGGTGGAGCAAGCCAGTCCTCAAACCACGAGAAGCTCCAGCCAAAAAGGCAGCCAAAATCCAGCCCACATCCGGGAGAATATCAAGAGCAGGGGGTGGAGCAAGCCAGGCCTCAAACCACGGGAAGCTCCAGCCCAAGAATCAGCCAAAATGCAGCCCACATCCGGGAGAATCTCAAGAGCAGGGGGTGGAGCAAGGCAGGCCTCAAACCACGAGAAGCTCCAGCCCAAAAGGCAGCCAAAATCCAGCCCACATCCGAGAAAATCTCAAGAGCAGGGGGTGGAGCAAGACAGGCCTCAAACCACGAGAAGCTCCAGCCCAACAGGCAGCCAAAATGCAGCCCAAATCAGGGAGAATCTCAAGAGCAGGGGGTGGAGCAAGCCAGGCCTCAAACCAGGAGAAGCTCCAGCCCAAAAGGCAGCCAAAATCCAGCCCACATCCGGGAGAATCTCAAGAGCAGGGGGTGGAGCAAGCCAGGCCTCAAACCACGAGAAGCTCCAGCTCAAAAGGCAGCCAAAATGCAGCCCACATCCGGGAGAATCTCAAGAGCAGGGGGTGGAGCAAGCCAGGCCTCAAACCACGAGAAGCTCCAGCCCAAAAGGCAGCCAAAATGCAGCTCACATCCTGGAGAATCTGAAGATCAGGGGGTGGAGCAAGCCAGGCCTCAAACCACGAGAAGCTCCAGCCCAAATATCAGCCAAAATGCAGCCCACATCCGGGGGAATCTCAAGAGCAGGGGGTGGAGCAAGCCAGGCCTCAAACCACGAGAAGCTCCAGCCCAAAAGGCAGCCAAAATGCAGCCCACATCCGGGAGAATCTCAAGAGCAGGGGGTGGAGCAAGCCAGGCCTCAAACCACGAGAAGCTCCAGCCCAAAAGGCAGCCAAAATCCAGCCCACATCCGGGAGAATCTCAAGAGCAGGGGGTGGAGCAAGCCAGGCCTCAAACCACGAGAAGCTCCAGCCCAAAAGGCAGCCAAAATGCACCCCACATCCGATAGAATATCAAGAGCAGGGGGTGGAGCAAGCCAGGCCTCAAACCACGAGAAGCTCCAGCCCAAAATGGAGCCAAAATGCAGCCCACATCCGGGAGAATCTCAAGAGCAGGGGGTGGAGCAAGCCAGGCCTCAAACCACGAGAACCTCCAGCCCAATAGGCAGCCAAAATGCAGCCCACATCCTGGAGAATCTCAAGAGCAGGGGGTGGAGCAAGCCAGGCCTCAAACCACGAGAAGCTCCAGCCCAAAGCGCAGCCAAAATGGAGCTCACATCCGGGGGAATCTCAAGAGCAGGGGGTGGAGCAAGCCAGGCCTCAAACCACGAGAAGCTCCAGCCCAAGAGGCAGCCAAAATGCAGCCCACCTCCGTGAGAATCTCAAGAGCAGGGGGTGGAGCAAGCCAGGCCTCAAACCACGAGAAGCTCCAGCCCAAAAGGCAGCCAAAATGCAGCCCACATCCGAGAGAATCTCAAGAGCAGGGGGTGGAGCAAGCCAGGCCACAAACCACGAGAAGATCCAGCCCAAAATGGAGCCAAAATGCAGCCCACATCCGGGAGAATCTCAAGAGCAGGGGGTGGAGCAAGCCAGGCCTCAAACCACGAGAATCTCCAGCCCAAAAGACAGCCAAAATGCAGCTCACATCCGGGAGAATCTCAAGAGCAGGGGGTGGAGCAAGCCAGGCCTCAAACCTCGAGAAGCTCCAGCCCAAAAGGCAGCCAAAATGCAGCCCACCTCCAGGAGAATATCAAGAGCAGGGGGTGGAGCAAGCCAGGCCTGAAACCACGAGAAGCTCCAGCCCGAGAATCAGCCAAAATGCAGCCCACATCCGGGAGAATCTCAAGAGCAGGGGGTGGAGCAAGCCAGGCCTCAAACCACGAGAACTTCCAGCTCAAAATTCAGCCAAAATGCAGCCCACATCCGGGAGAATCTCAAGAGCAGGGGGTGGAGCAAGCCAGGCCTCAAACCACAAGAAGCTCCAGCCCAAGAATCAGCCAAAATGCAGCCCACATCCGGGAGAATCTCAAGAGCAGGGGGTGGAGCAAGCCAGGCCTCAAACCACGAGAATCTCCAGCCCAAAAGGCAGCCAAAATGCAGCCCACTTCCGGGAGAATATCAAGAGCAGGGGGTGGAGCAAGCCAGGCCTCAAACCACGAGAATCTCCAGCCCAAAATGCAGCCAAAATCCAGCCCACATCCGGGAGAATCTCAAGAGCAGGGGGTGGAGCAAGCCAGGCCTCAAACCACGAGAAGCTCCAGCCCAACAGGCAGCCAAAATCCAGCCCACATCCGGGAGAATCTCAAGAGCAGGGGGTGGAGCAAGCCAGGCCTCAAACCACGAGAAGCTCCAGCCCAAAAGGCAGCCAAAATGCAGCCCACCTCTGGGAGAATCTCAAGAGCAGGGGGTGGAGCAAGCCAGGCCTCAAACCACGAGAAGCTCCAGCCCAAAAGGCAGCCAAAATGCAGCCCACATCCGGGAGAATATCATGGGCAGGGGTTGGAGCAAGCCAGGCCTCAAACCACGAGAAGCTCCAGCCCAAAAGGCAGCCAAAATGCAGCCCACATCCTGGAGAATCTCAAGAGCAGGGGGTGGATCAAGCCAGGCCTCAAACCACGAGAAGCTCCAGCCCAAAGCGCAGCCAAAATGGAGCCCACATCCGGGGGAATCTCAAGAGGAGGGGTTGGAGCAAGCCAGGCCTCAAACCACGAGAAGCTCCAGCCCAAAAAGCAGCCAAAATCCAGCCCACATCCGGGAGAATCTCAAGAGCAGGGGGTGGAGCAAGCCAGGCCTCAAACCACAGGAAGCTCCAGCCCAAGATTCAGCCAAAATGCAGCCCACATCCGGGAGAATCTCAAGAGCAGGGGGTGGAGCAAGCCAGGCCTCAAACCACGGGAAGCTCCAGCCCAAGAATCAGCCAAAATGCAGCCCACATCCGGGAGAATCTCAAGAGCAGGGTGTGGAGCAAGGCAGGCCTCAAACCACGAGAAGCTCCAGCCCAAAAGGCAGCCAAAATCCAGCCCACATCCGAGAAAATCTCAAGAGCAGGGGGTGGAGCAAGCCAGGCCTCAAACCACGAGAAGCTCCAGCCCAACAGGCAGCCAAAATGCAGCCCACATCCGGGAGAATCTCAAGAGCAGGGGGTGGAGCAAGCCAGGCCTCAAACCAGGAGAAGCTCCAGCCCAAAAGGCAGCCAAAATGCAGCCCACATCCGGGGGAATCTCAAGAGCAGGGGGTGGAGCAAGCCAGGCCTCAAACCACAAGAATCTCCAGCCCAAAAGACAGCCAAAATGCAGCCCACATCCGGGAGAATCTCAAGAGCAGGGGGTGGAGCAAGCCAGGCCTCAAACCACGAGAAGCTCCAGCCCAAAAGGCAGCCAAAATGCAGCCCACATCCGGGAGAATATCATGGGCAGGGGTTGGAGCAAGCCAGGCCTCAAACCACGAGAAGCTCCAGCCCAAAAGGCAGCCAAAATGCAGCCCACATCCTGGAGAATCTCAAGAGCAGGGGGTGGAGCAAGGCAGGCCTCAAACCACGAGAAGCTCCAGCCCAAAGCGCAGCCAAAATGGAGCCCACATCCGGGGGAATCTCAAGAGCAGGGGTTGGAGCAAGCCAGGCCTCAAACCACGAGAAGCTCCAGCCCAAAAGGCAGCCAAAATCCAGCCCACATCCGGGAGAATCTCAAGAGCAGGGGGTGGAGCAAGCCAGTCCTCAAACCACGAGAAGCTCCAGCCAAAAAGGCAGCCAAAATCCAGCCCACATCCGGGAGAATATCAAGAGCAGGGGGTGGAGCAAGCCAGGCCTCAAACCACGGGAAGCTCCAGCCCAAGAATCAGCCAAAATGCAGCCCACATCCGGGAGAATCTCAAGAGCAGGGGGTGGAGCAAGGCAGGCCTCAAACCACGAGAAGCTCCAGCCCAAAAGGCAGCCAAAATCCAGCCCACATCCGAGAAAATCTCAAGAGCAGGGGGTGGAGCAAGACAGGCCTCAAACCACGAGAAGCTCCAGCCCAACAGGCAGCCAAAATGCAGCCCAAATCAGGGAGAATCTCAAGAGCAGGGGGTGGAGCAAGCCAGGCCTCAAACCAGGAGAAGCTCCAGCCCAAAAGGCAGCCAAAATCCAGCCCACATCCGGGAGAATCTCAAGAGCAGGGGGTGGAGCAAGCCAGGCCTCAAACCACGAGAAGCTCCAGCTCAAAAGGCAGCCAAAATGCAGCCCACATCCGGGAGAATCTCAAGAGCAGGGGGTGGAGCAAGCCAGGCCTCAAACCACGAGAAGCTCCAGCCCAAAAGGCAGCCAAAATGCAGCTCACATCCTGGAGAATCTGAAGATCAGGGGGTGGAGCAAGCCAGGCCTCAAACCACGAGAAGCTCCAGCCCAAATATCAGCCAAAATGCAGCCCACATCCGGGGGAATCTCAAGAGCAGGGGGTGGAGCAAGCCAGGCCTCAAACCACGAGAAGCTCCAGCCCAAAAGGCAGCCAAAATGCAGCCCACATCCGGGAGAATCTCAAGAGCAGGGGGTGGAGCAAGCCAGGCCTCAAACCACGAGAAGCTCCAGCCCAAAAGGCAGCCAAAATCCAGCCCACATCCGGGAGAATCTCAAGAGCAGGGGGTGGAGCAAGCCAGGCCTCAAACCACGAGAAGCTCCAGCCCAAAAGGCAGCCAAAATGCACCCCACATCCGATAGAATATCAAGAGCAGGGGGTGGAGCAAGCCAGGCCTCAAACCACGAGAAGCTCCAGCCCAAAATGGAGCCAAAATGCAGCCCACATCCGGGAGAATCTCAAGAGCAGGGGGTGGAGCAAGCCAGGCCTCAAACCACGAGAACCTCCAGCCCAATAGGCAGCCAAAATGCAGCCCACATCCTGGAGAATCTCAAGAGCAGGGGGTGGAGCAAGCCAGGCCTCAAACCACGAGAAGCTCCAGCCCAAAGCGCAGCCAAAATGGAGCTCACATCCGGGGGAATCTCAAGAGCAGGGGGTGGAGCAAGCCAGGCCTCAAACCACGAGAAGCTCCAGCCCAAAAGGCAGCCAAAATCCAGCCCACATCCGGGAGAATCTCAAGAGCAGGGGGTGGAGCAAGCCAGGCCTCAAACCACAGGAAGCTCCAGCCCAAGATTCAGCCAAAATGCAGCCCACATCCGGGAGAATATCAAGAGCAGGGGGTGGAGCAAGCCAGGCCTCAAACCACGGGAAGCTCCAGCCCAAGAATCAGCCAAAATCCAGCCCACATCCGGGAGAATCTCAAGAGCAGGGGGTGGAGCAAGCCAGGCCTCAAACCAGGAGAAACTCCAGCCCAAAAGGCAGCCAAAATGCAGCCCACCTCCAGGAGAATATCAAGAGCAGGGGGTGGAGGAAGCCAGGCCTCAAACCACAAGAAGCTCCAGCCCAAAAGGCAGCCAAAATGCAGCCCACATCCGGGAGAATATCAAGAGCAGGGGGTGGAGCAAGCCAGGCCTCAAACCACGAGAAGCTCCAGCCCAAGAATCAGCCAAAATCCAGCCCACATCCAGGAGAATCTCAAGAGCAGGGGGTGGAGCAAGCCAGGCCTCAAACCACGAGAACTTCCAGCTCAACAGTCAGCCAAAATGCAGCCCACATCCAGGAGAATCTCAAGAGCAGGGGGTGGAGCAAGCCAGGCCTCCAACCACAAGAAGCTCCAGCCCAAGAATCAGCCAAAATCCAGCCCACATCCGGGAGAATCTCAAGAGCAGGGGGTGGAGCAAGCCAGGCCTCAAACCACGAGAAGCTCCCGCCCAAAAGGCAGCCAAAATGCAGCCCACATCCGGGAGAATCTCAAGAGCAGGGGGTGGAGCAAGCCAGGCCTCAAACCACGAGAAGCTCCAGCAAAAAAGGCAGCAAATATGCAGCCCACATCCGGGAGAATCTCAAGAGCAGGGGGTGGAGCAAGCCAGGCCTCAAACCACGAGAAGCTCCAGCCCAACAGGCAGCCAAAATCCAGCCCACATCCGGGAGAATCTCAAGAGCAGGGGGTGGAGCAAGGCAGGCCTCAAACCACGAGAAGCTCCAGCCCAAAAGGCAGCCAAAATGCAGCCCACATCCGGGAGAATCTCAAGAGCAGGGGGTGGAGCAAGCCAGGCCTCAAACCACGAGAAGCTCCAGCCCAAAAGGCAGCCAAAATGCAGCCCACATCCAGGAGAATATCAAGAGCAGGGGGTCGAGCAAGCCAGGCCTCAAACCACAAGAAGATCCAGCCCAAGAATCAGCCAAAATGCAGCCCACATCCGGGAGAATCTCAAGAGCAGGGGGTGGAGCAAGGCAGGCCTCAAACCACGAGAAGCTCCAGCCCAATGAGCAGCCAAAATGCAGCCCACATACGGGAGAATCTCAAGAGCAGGGGTTGGAGCAAGGCAGGCCTCAAACCACGAGAAGCTCCAGCCCAAAAGGCAGCCAAAATGCAGCCCACATCCGGGAGAATCTCAAGAGCAGGGGGTGGAGCAAGGCAGGCCTCAAACCACGAGAAGCTCCAGCCCAAAAGGGCAGCCAAAATGCAGCCCACATCCGGGGGAATCTCAAGAGCAGGGGGTGGAGCAAGCCAGGCCTCAAACCACAAGAATCTCCAGCCCAAAGTGCAGCCAAAATGCAGCCCACATCCGGGGGAATCTCAAGAGCAGGGGGTGGAGCAAGCCAGGCCTCAAACCACGAGAAGCTGCAGCCCAAAAGGCAGCCAAAATGCAGCCCACATCCGGGAGAATCTCAAGAGCAGGGGGTGGAGCAAGCCAGGCCTCAAACCACGAGAAGCTCCAGCCCAAAAGGCAGCCAAAATGCAGCCCACATCCGGGAGAATCTCAAGAGCAGGGGGTGGAGCAAGCCAGGCCACAAACCACGAGAAGCTCCAGCCCAAAATGCAGCCAAAATGCAGTCCACATCGGGGAGAATCTCAAGAGCAGGGGGTGGAGCAAGCCAGGCCTCAAACCTCGAGAAGCTCCAGCCCAAAAGGCAGCCAAAATGCAGCCCACCTCCAGGAGAATATCAAGAGCAGGGGGTGGAGGAAGCCAGGCCTCACACCACGAGAAGCTCCAGCCCAAGAATCAGCCAAAATGCAGCCCACATCCGGGAGAATCTCAAGAGCAGGGGGTGGAGCAAGCCAGGCCTCAAACCACGAGAAGCTCCAGCCCAAAAGACAGCCAAAATGCAGCCCACATCTGGGAGAATCTCAAGAGCAGGGGTCCGAGCAAGCCAGGCCTGAAACCACGAGAAGCTCCAGCCCAAAAGGCAGCCAAAATGCAGCCCACCTCCAGGAGAATATCAAGAGCAGGGGGTGGAGGAAGCCAGGCCTCACACCACGAGAAGCTCCAGCCCAAGAATCAGCCAAAATGCAGCCCACATCCGGGAGAATCTCAAGAGCAGGGGGTGGAGCAAGCCAGGCCTCAAACCACGAGAAGCTCCAGCCCAAAAGGCAGCCAAAATGCAGCCCACATCTGGGAGAATCTCAAGAGCAGGGGGCCGAGCAAGCCAGGCCTGAAACCACGAGAAGCTCCAGCCCAAAAGGCAGCCAAAATGCAGCCCACATCCGGGAGAATCTCAAGAGCAGGGGGTGGAGCAAGCCAGGCCTCAAACCACGAGAAGCTCCAGCCCAGCAGGCAGCCAAAATCCAGCCCACATCCGGGAGAATCTCAAGAGCAGGGGGTGGAGCAAGCCAGGCCTCAAACCACGAGAAGCTCCAGCCCAAAAGGCAGCCAAAATGCAGCCCACATCCGGGAGAATCTCAAGAGCAGGGGGTGGAGCAAGCCAGGCCTCAAACCACGAGAAGCTCCAGCCCAATAGGCAGCCAAAATGCAGCCCACATCCAGGAGAATCTCAAGAGCAGGGGGTGGAGCAAGCCAGGCCTCAAACCATGAGAAGCTCCAGCCCAAGAATCAGCCAAAATGCAGCCCACATCCGGGAGAATCTCAAGAGCAGGGGGTGGAGCAAGCCAGGCCTCAAACCATGAGAAGCTCCAGCCCAAAATACAGCCAAAATGCAGCCCACATCCGGGAGAATCTCAAGAGCAGGGGGTGGAGCAAGCCAGGCCTCAAACCACGAGAAGCTCCAGCCCAAAGGGCAGCCAAAATGCAGCCCACCTCCGGGGGAATCTCAAGAGCAGGGGGTGGAGCAAGGCAGGCCTCAAACCACAAGAATCTCCAGCCCAAAAGACAGCCAAAATGCAGCCCACATCCGGGAGAATCTCAAGAGCAGGGGGTGGAGCAAGCCAGGCCTCAAACCACGAGAAGCTCCAGCCCAAAAGGCAGCCAAAATGCAGCTCACATCCGGGAGAATCTCAAGAGCAGGGGGTTGGAGCAAGCCAGGCCTCAAACCACGAGAAGCTCCAGCCCAAAAGGCAGCCAAAATGCAGCCCACATCCTGGAGAATCTCAAGAGCAGGGGGTGGAGCAAGCCAGGCCTCAAACCACGAGAAGCTCCAGCCCAAAAAGCAGCCAAAATGCAGCCCACAACCAGGAGAATCTCAAGAGCAGGGGGTGGAGCAAGCCAGGCCTCAAACCACGAGAAGCTCCAGCCCAAAAGGCAGCCAAAATGCAGCCCACCTCCAGGAGAATATCAAGAGCAGGGGGTGGAGGAAGCCAGGCCTCAAACCACAAGAAGCTCCAGCCCAAGAATCAGCCAAAATGCAGCCCACAACCAGGAGAATCTCAAGAGCAGGGGGTGGAGCAAGCCATGCCTCAAACCACGAGAAGCTCCAGCCCAAAAGGCAGCCAAAATGCAGCCCACATGCAGGAGAATCTCAAGAGCAGGGGGTGGAGCAAGCCAGGCCTCAAACCACGAGAAGCTCCAGCCCAAAATGGAGCCAAAATGCAGCCCACATCCGGGAGAATCTCAAGAGCAGGGGTTGGAGCAAGGCAGGCCTCAAACCACGAGAATCTCCAGCCCAAAAGTCAGCCAAAATGCAGCCCACCTCAGGGAGAATCTCAAGAGCAGGGGGTGGAGCAAGCCAGGCCTCAAACCACGAGAAGCTCCAGCCCAACAGGCAGCCAAAATGCAGGCCAAATCCGGGAGAATCTCAAGAGCAGGGGGTGGAGCAAGCCAGGCCTCAAACCACGAGAAGCTCCAGCCCAAAAGGCAGCCAAAATCCAGCCCACATCCGGGAGAATCTCAAGAGCAGGGGGTGGAGCAAACCAGGCCTCAAACCACGAGAAGCTCCAGCCCAACAGGCAGCCAAAATGCAGCCCACATCCGGGAGAATCTCAAGAGCAGGGGGTGGAGCAAGCCAGGCCTCAAACCACGAGAAGCTCCAGCCCAAAAGGCAGCCAAAATGCAGCCCACATCCGAGAGAATATCAAGAGCAGGGGGTGGAGCAAGCCAGACCTCAAACCACGAGAAGCTCCAGCCCAAAAGGCAGCCAAAATCCAGCCCACATCCGGGAGAATCTCAAGAGCAGGGGGTGGAGCAAGCCAGGCCTCAAACCACGGGAAGCTCCAGCCCAAGAATCAGCCAAAATGCAGCCCACATCCAGGAGAATCTCAAGAGCAGGGGGTGGAGCAAGCCAGGCCTCAAACCATGAGAAACTCCAGCCCAAAAAGCAGCCAAAATGCAGGCCAAATCCGGGAGAATCTCAAGAGCAGGGGGTGGAGCAAGCCAGGCCTCAAACCACGAGAAGCTCCAGCCCAATGAGCAGCCAAAATGCAGCCCACATCCGGGAGAATCTCAAGAGCAGGGGTTGGAGCAAGGCAGGCCTCAAACCACGAGAAGCTCCAGCCCAAAAGGCAGCCAAAATGCAGCCCACCTCAGGGAGAATCTCAAGAGCAGGGGGTGGAGCAAGCCAGGCCTCAAACCACGAGAAGCTCCAGCCCAAAATGCAGCCAAAATGCAGCCCACATCCGGGAGAATATCATGGGCAGGGGGTGGAGCAAGCCAGGCCTCAAACCACGGGAAGCTCCATCCCAAAAGTCAGCCAAAATGCAGCCCACATCCTGGAGAATCTCAAGAGCAGGGGGTGGAGCAAGCCAGGCCTCAAACCACGAGAAGCTCCAGCCCAAAAGGCAGCCAAAATCCAGCCCACATACGGGAGAATCTCAAGAGCAGGGGGTGGAGCAAGCCAGGCCTCAAACCACGAGAAGCTCCAGCCCAAAAGGCAGCCAAAATGCACCCCACATCCGATAGAATATCAAGAGCAGGGGGTGGAGCAAGCCAGACCTCAAACCACGAGAAGCTCCAGCCCAAAAGGCAGCCAAAATCCAGCCCACATCCGGGAGAATCTCAAGAGCAGGGGGTGGAGCAAGCCAGGCCTCAAACCACGGGAAGCTCCAGCCCAAGAATCAGCCAAAATGCAGCCCACATCCAGGAGAATCTCAAGAGCAGGGGGTGGAGCAAGCCAGGCCTCAAACCACGAGAAGCTCCAGCCCAACAGGCAGCCAAAATGCAGGCCAAATCCGGGAGAATCTCAAGAGCAGGGGGTGGAGCAAGCCAGGCCTCAAACCACGAGAAGCTCCAGCCCAATGAGCAGCCAAAATGCAGCCCACATACGGGAGAATCTCAAGAGCAGGGGTTGGAGCAAGGCAGGCCTCAAACCACGAGAAGCTCCAGCCCAAAAGGCAGCCAAAATGCAGCCCACCTCAGGGAGAATCTCAAGAGCAGGGGGTGGAGCAAGCCAGGTCTCAAACCACGAGAAGCTCCAGCCCAACAGGCAGCCAAAATGCAGGCCAAATCCGGGAGAATCTCAAGAGCAGGGGGTGGAGCAAGACAGGCCTCAAACCACGAGAAGCTCCAGCCCAAAAGGCAGCCAAAATGCAGCCCACCTCAGGGAGAATCTCAAGAGCAGGGGGTGGAGCAAGCCAGGCCTCAAACCACGAGAAGCTCCTGCCCAAAAGGCAGCCAAAATGCAGCCCACATCCGGGAGAATATCATGGGCAGGGGGTGGAGCAAGCCAGGCCTCAAACCACGAGAAGCTCCAGCCCAAAAGGCAGCCAAAATGCAGCCCACATCCTGGAGAATCTCAAGAGCAGGGGGTGGAGCAAGGCAGGCCTCAAACCACGAGAAGCTCCAGCTCAACAGGCAGCCAAAATGCAGCCCACATCCGGGGGAATCTCAAGAGCAGGGGGTGGAGCAAGCCAGGCCTCAAACCACGCGAAGCTCCAGCCCGAAAGGCAGCCAAAATTCAGCCCACATCCGGGAGAATCTCAAGAGCAGGGGGTGGAGCAAGCCAGGCCTCAAACCACAGGAAGCTCCAGCCCAAGATTCAGCCAAAATGCAGCCCACATACGGGAGAATCTCAAGAGCAGGGGGTGGAGAAAGCCAGGCCTCAAACCACGAGAAGCTCCAGCCCAAAATGCAGCCAAAATGCAGCCCACATGCGGGAGAATATCAAGAGCAGGGGGTGGAGCAAGCCAGGCCTCAAACCAGGAGAATCTCCAGCCCAAAAGGCAGCCAAAATGCAGCCCACATCCGGGAGAATCTCAAGAGCAGGGGGTGGAGCAAGCCAGGCCTCAAACCACGAGAATCTCCAGCCCAAGAATCAGCCAAAATGCAGCCCACATCCAGGAGAATCTCAAGAGCAGGGGGTGGAGCAAGCCAGGCCTCAAACCACGAGAAGCTCCAGCCCAAAAGGCAGCCAAAATCCAGCCCACATCCGGGAGAATCTCAAGAGCAGGGGGTGGAGTAAGCCAGGCCTCAAACCACGAGAAGCTCCACCCAAAGAGTCAGCCAAAATCCAGCCAACATCCGGGAGAATCTCAAGAGCAGGGGGTGGAGCAAGCCAGGCCTCAAACCACGAGAAGCTCCAGCCCAAAAGGCAGCGAAAATGCAGCCCACATCCGGGAGAATATCAAGAGCAGGGGGTGGAGCAAGCCAGGCCTCAAACCACGAGAAGCTCCAGACCAAAAGGCAGCCAAAATGCAGCCCACATCCGGGAGAATCTCAAGAGCAGGGGGTGGAGCAAGCCAGGCCTCAAACCACGAGAAGCTCCAGCCCAAGAATCAGCCAAAATGCAGCCCACCTCCAGGAGAATCTCAAGAGCAGGGGGTGGAGCAAGCCAGGCCTCAAACCACGAGAAGCTCCAGCCCAAAAGGCAGCCAAAATCCAGCCCACATCCGGGAGAATCTCAAGAGCAGGGGGTGGAGTAAGCCAGGCCTCAAACCACGAGAAGCTCCACCCAAAGAGTCAGAGAAATCCAGCCAACATCCGGGAGAATCTCAAGAGCAGGGGGTGGAGCAAGCCAGGCCTCAAACCACGAGAAGCTCCAGCCCTAAAGGCAGCCAAAATGCAGCCCACATCCGGGAGAATCTCAAGAGCAGGGGGTGGAGCAAGCCAGGCCTCAAACCACGAGAAGCTCCAGCCCAAAAGGCAGCCAAAATCCAGCCCACATCCGGGAGAATCTCAAGAGCAGGGGGTGGAGCAAGCCAGGCGTCAAACCACGAGAAGCTCCAGCCCAAAAAGCAGCCAAAATGCAGCCCACATCCGGGGGAATATCAAGAGCAGGGGGTGGAGCAAGCCAGGCCTCAAACCACGAGAAGCTCCAGCCCAAGAATCAGCCAAAATGCAGCCCACATCGAGGAGAATCTCAAGAGCAGGGGGTGGAGCAAGCCAGGCCTCAAACCACGAGAAGCTCCAGCCCAAAAAGCAGCCAAAATGCAGCCCACATCCGGGAGAATCTCAAGAGCAGGGGGTGGAGCAAGCCAGGCCTCAAACCAGGAGAAGCTCCAGCCCAAAAGGCAGCCAAAATGCAGCCCACATCCGGGAGAATCTCAAGAGCAGGGGGTGGAGCAAGCCAGGCCTCAAACCAGGAGAAGCTCCAGCCCAATAGGCAGCCAAAATGCAGCCCACATCCAGGAGAATATCAAGAGCAGGGGGTGGAGCAAGCCAGACCTCAAACCACGAGAAGCTCCAGCCCAAGAATCAGCCCAAATGCAGCCCACATCCGGGAGAATCTCAAGAGCAGGGGGTGGAGCAAGCCAGGCCTCAAACCACGAGAAGCTCCAGCCCAAAAGGCAGCCAAAATGCAGACCACATCCGGGAGAATCTCAAGAGCAGGGGGTGGAGCAAGCCAGGACTCAAACCACGAGAAGCTCCAGCCCAAGAATCAGCCAAAATGCAGCCCACATACGGGAGAATCTCAAGAGCAGGGGGTGGAGCAAGCCAGGCCTCAAACCACGAGAAGCTCCAGCCCAAAAGGCAGCCAAAATGCAGCCCACATCTGGGAGAATCTCAAGAGCAGGGGGTGGAGCAAGCCAGGCCTCAAACCACGAGAAGCTCCAGCCCAAGATTTAGCCAAAATGCAGCCCACATCCGGGAGAATCTCAAGAGCAGGGGGTGGAGCAAGCCAGGCCTCAAACCACGAGAAGCTCCAGCCCAAAAGGCAACCAAAATGCAGCCCACATCCGGGGGAATCTCAAGAGCAGGGGGTGGAGCAAGCCAGGCCTCAAACCACGAGAAGCTCCAGCCCAAAAGGCAGCCAAAATGCAGCCCACATCCGGGAGAATCTCAAGAGCAGGGGGTGGAGCAAGACAGGCCCCAAACCACGAGAAGCTCCAGCCCGAAAGGCAGCCAAAAGCCAGCCCACATACGGGAGAATATCAAGAGCAGGGGGTGGAGCAAGCCAGGCCTCAAACCACGAGAAGCTCCTGCCCAAAATGCAGCCAAAATGCAGCCCACATCCGAGAGAATCTCAAGAGCAGGGGGTGGAGCAAGCCAGGCCTCAAACCACGAGAAGTTCCAGCCCAACAGGCAGCCAAAATGCAGCCCAAATCCGGGAGAATCTCAAGAGCAGGGGGTGGAGCAAGCCAGGCCTCAAACCACAAGAAGCTCCAGCCCAACAGGCAGCGAAAATGCAGCCCACCTCCGGGAGAATATCATGAACAGGGGGGGGAGCAAGCCAGGCCTCAAACCACGAGAAGCTCCAGCCCAAAATGCAGCCAAAATGCAGCCCACATCCGGGAGAATCTCAAGAGCAGGGGGTGGAGCAAGCCTGGCCTCAAACCACGAGAAGCTCCAGCCCAACAGGCAGCCAAAATGCAGCCCAAATCCGGGAGAAACTCAAGAGCAGGGGGAAGAGCAAGCCAGGCCTCAAACCACGAGAAGCTCCAGCCCAACAGGCAGCCAAAATGCAGCCCAAATCCGGGAGAATCTCAAGAGTAGGGGGTAGAGCAAGCCAGGCCTCAAACCACGAGAAGCTCCAGCCCAACAGGCAGCCAAAATGCAGCCCAAATCCGGGAGAATCTCAAGAGCAGGGGGTGGAGCAAGCCAGGCCTCAAACCACGAGAAGCTCCAGCCCAATAAGCAGCCAAAATGCAGCCCACATCCAGGAGAATATCAAGAGCAGGGGGTGGAGCAAGACAGGCCTCAAACCACGAGAAGCTCTAGCCCAAAAGGCAGCCAAAATGCAGCCCACATCCGGGAGAATCTCAAGAGCAGGGGGTGGAGCAAGCCAGGCCTCAAACCACAAGAAGCTCCAGCCCAAAAGACAGCCAAAATGCAGCCCACATCCGGGAGAATCTCAAGAGCAGGGGGTGGAGCAAGCCAGGCCTCAAACCACGAGAAGCTCAGCCCAAAAGGCAGCCAAAATGCAGCCCACATCCGGGAGAATCTCAAGAGCAGGGGGTGGAGCAAGCCAGACCTCAAACCACGAGAAGCTCCAGCCCAAAAGACAGCCAAAATGCAGCCCACATCCGGGAGAATCTCAAGAGCAGGGGGTGGAGCAAGCCAGGCCTCAAACCACGAGAAGCTCCAGCCCAAAATGCAGCCAAAATGCAGCCCACCTCCGGGAGAATCTCAAGATCAGGGGGTGGAGCAAGCCAGGCCTCAAACCACGAGAAGCTCCAGCCCAAATATCAGCCAAAATGCAGCCCACATCCGGGAGAATCTCAAGAGCAGGGGGTGGAGCAAGCCAGGCCTCAAACCACGAGAAGCTCCAGCCCAAAAGGCAGCCAAAATGCAGCCCACATCCGGGAGAATCTCAAGAGCAGGGGGTGGAGCAAGCCAGGCCTCAAACCACGAGAAGCTCGAGCCCAAAAGGCAGCCAAAATGCACCCCACATGCGATAGAATATCAAGAGCAGGGGGTGGAGCAAGCCAGACCTCAAACCACGAGAAGCTCCAGCCCAAAAAGCAGCCAAAATGCAGCCCACATCCGGGAGAATATCAAGAGCAGGGGGTGGAGCAAGCCAGGCCTCAAACCACGAGAAGCTCCAGCCCAAAAGGCAGCCAAAATGCAGCCCACCTCCGGGAGAATCTCAAGAGCAGGGGGTGGAGCAAGGCAGGCCTCAAACCACGAGAAGCTCCAGCCCAAAAGGCAGCCAAAATCCAGCCCACATCCGAGAGAATCTCAAGAGCAGGGGATGGAGCAAGCCAGGCCTCAAACCACGAGAAGCTCCAGCCCAAAAGGCAGAGAAAATGCAGCCCACCTCCGGGAGAATATCAAGAGCAGGGGGTGGAGCAAGCCAGGCCTCAAACCACGAGAACCTCCAGCCCAAAAGGCAGCCAAAATGCAGCAAACATCCGGGAGAATCTCAAGAGCAGGGGGTGGAGCAAGCCAGGCCTCAAACCACGAGAAGCTCCAGCCCAATAAGCAGCCAAAATGCAGCCCACATCCGGGAGAATCTCAAGAGCAGGGGGTGGAGCAAGGCAGGCCTCAAACCACGAGAAGCTCCAGCCCAAAAGGCAGCCAAAATGCAGCCCACATCCGGGAGAATCTCAAGAGCAGGGGGTGGAGCAAGCCAGACCTCAAACCACGAGAAGCTCCAGCCCAAAAGACAGCCAAAATGCAGCCCACATCCGGGAGAATCTCAAGAGCAGGGGGTGGAGCAAGCCAGGCCTCAAACCACGAGAAGCTCCAGCCCAAAATGCAGCCAAAATGCAGCCCACATCCGGGGGAATATCAAGAGGAGGGGGTGGAGCAAGCCAGGCCTCAAACCACGAGAAGCTCCAGCCCAAATATCAGCCAAAATGCAGCCCACATCCGGGAGAATCTCAAGAGCAGGGGGTGGAGCAAGCCAGGCCTCAAACCACGAGAAGCTCCAGCCCAAAAGGCAGCCAAAATGCAGCCCACATCCGGGAGAATCTCAAGAGCAGGGGGTGGAGCAAGCCAGGCCTCAAACCACGAGAAGCTCGAGCCCAAAAGGCAGCCAAAATGCACCCCACATGCGATAGAATATCAAGAGCAGGGGGTGGAGCAAGCCAGACCTCAAACCACGAGAAGCTCCAGCCCAAAAAGCAGCCAAAATGCAGCCCACATCCGGGAGAATATCAAGAGCAGGGGGTGGAGCAAGCCAGGCCTCAAACCACGAGAAGCTCCAGCCCAAAAGGCAGCCAAAATGCAGCCCACCTCCGGGAGAATCTCAAGAGCAGGGGGTGGAGCAAGGCAGGCCTCAAACCACGAGAAGCTCCAGCCCAAAAGGCAGCCAAAATCCAGCCCACATCCGAGAGAATCTCAAGAGCAGGGGATGGAGCAAGCCAGGCCTCAAACCACGAGAAGCTCCAGCCCAAAAAGCAGCCAAAATGCAGCCCACATCCGAGAGAATCTCAAGAGCAGGGGGTGGAGCAAGCCAGGCCTCAAACCTCGAGAAGCTCCAGCCCAACAGGCAGCCAAAATGCAGGCCAAATCCGGGAGAATCTCAAGAGCAGGGGGTGGAGCAAGCCAGGCCTCAAACCACGAGAAGCTCCAGCCCAAAAGAGAGCCAAAATGCAGCCCACATCCGGGAGAATCTCAAGAGCAGGGGGTGGAGCAAGCCAGGCCTCAAACCACGAGAAGCTCCAGCCCAAAAGGCAGCCAAAATGCAGCCCACATCCGGGAGAATCTCAAGAGCAGGGGGTGGAGCAAGCCAGGCCTCAAACCACGAGAAGCTCCAGCCCAAGATTCAGCCAAAATGCAGCCCACATCCGGGAGAATCTCAAGAGCAGGGGGTGGAGCAAGCCAGGCCTCAAACCACGAGAAGCTGCAGCCCAAAAGGCAGCCAAAATGCAGCCCACATCCGGGAGAATCTCAAGAGCAGGGGGTGGAGCAAGCCAGGCCTCAAACCACGAGAAGCTCCAGCCCAAAAGGCAGCCAAAATGCACCCCACATCCGATAGAATATCAAGAGCAGGGGGTGGAGCAAGCCAGGCCTCAAACCACGAGAAGCTCGAGCCCAAAAGGCAGCCAAAATGCAGCCCACATCCGGGAGAATCTCAAGAGCAGGGGGTGGAGCAAGCCAGGCCTCAAACCACGAGAAGCTCCAGCCCAAAAGGGCAGCCAAAATGCAGCCCACATCCTAGAGAATATCAAGAGCAGGGGATGGAGCAAGCCAGGCCTCAAACCACGAGAAGATCCAGCCCAAAAGGCAGCGAGAATGCAGCACACGTCCGGGAGTAACTCAAGAGCAGGGGGTGGAGCAAGCCAGGCCTCAAACCACGAGAAGCTCCAGCCCAACAGGCAGCCAAAATGCAGGCCAAATCCGGGAGAATCTCAAGAGCATGGGGTGGAGCAAGCCAGGCCTCAAACCACGAGAAGCTCCAGCCCAATAAGCAGCCAAAATGCAGCCCACATTCGGGAGAATCTCAAGAGCAGGGGATGGAGCAAGGCAGGCCTCAAACCACGAGAAGCTCCAGCCCAAAAGGCAGCCAAAATGCAGCCCACCTCAGGGAGAATCTCAAGAGCAGGGGGTGGAGCAAGCCAGGCCTCAAACCACGAGAAGCTCCAGCCCAACAGGCAGCCAAAATGCAGGCCAAATCCAGGAGAATCTCAAGAGCAGGGGGTGGAGCAAGCCAGGCCTCAAACCACGAGAAGCTCCAGCCCAAAAGGCAGCCAAAATGTAGCCCACATCCGGGACAATCTCAAGAGCAGGGGGTGGAGCAAGGCAGGCCTCAAACCACGAGAAGCTCCAGCCCAAAAGGCAGCCAAAATGCAGCCCACATTCGGGAGAATCTCAAGAGCAGGGGGTGGAGCAAGCCAGGCCTCAAACCACGAGAAGCTCCAACCCAAGAATCAGCCAAAATCCAGCCCACATCCGGGAGAATCTCAAGAGCAGGGGGTGGAGCAAGCCAGGCCTCAAACCACGAGAAGCTCCAGCCCAAAACTCAGCCAAAATGCAGCCCACATCCTGGAGAATCTCAAGAGCAGGGGGTGGAGCAAGCCAGGCCTCAAACCACGAGAAGCTCCAGCCCAAAGCGCAGCCAAAATGCAGCCCACATCCGGGGGAATCTCAAGAGCAGGGGGTGGAGCAAGCCAGGCCTCAAACCACGAGAAGCTCCAGCCCAAAAGGCAGCCAAAATCCAGCCCACATCAGGGAGAATCTCAAGAGCAGGGGGTGGAGCAAGCCAGGCCTCAAACCACAGGAAGCTCCAGCCCAAGATTCAGCCAAAATGCAGCCCACATCCGGGAGAATATCAAGAGCAGGGGGTGGAGCAAGCCAGGCCTCAAACCACGGGAAGCTCCAGCCCAATATGGAGCCAAAATGCAGCCCACATCCGAGAGAATCTCAAGAGCAGGGGGTGGAGCAAGCCAGGCCTCAAACCACAAGAATCTCCAGCCCAAAAGACAGCCAAAATGCAGCCCACATCCGGGAGAATCTCAAGAGCAGGGGGTGGAGCAAGCCAGGCCTCAAACCACGAGAAGCTCCAGCTCAAAAGGCAGCCAAAATGCAGCCCACATCCGGGAGAATCTCAAGAGCAGGGGGTGGAGCAAGCCAGGCCTCAAACCACGAGAAGCTCGAGCCCAAAAAAGCAGCCAAAATGCAGCCCACATCCGGGGGAATCTCAAGAGCAGGGGGTGGAGCAAGCCAGGCCTCAAACCACGAGAAGCTCCAGCCCAAAATGCAGCCAAAATGCAGCCCACATCCGGGAGAATATCAAGAGCAGGGGGTGGAGCAAGCCAGGCCTCAAACCACGAGAAGCTCCAGCCCAAAAGGCAGCCAAAATCCAGCCCACATCCGAGAGAATCTCAAGAGCAGGGGGTGGAGCAAGCCAGGCCACAAACCACGAGAAGATCCAGCCCAAAATGGAGGCAAAATGCAGCCCACATCCGGGAGAATCTCAAGAGCAGGGGGTGGAGCAAGCCAGGCCTCAAACCACGAGAAGCTCCAGCCCAAAAGGCAGCCAAAATGCAGCCCACCTCCAGGAGAATATCAAGAGCAGGGGGTGGAGGAAGCCAGGCCTCAAACCACAAGAAGCTCCAGCCCAAAAGTCAGCCAAAATGCAGCCCACATGCGTGAGAATCTCAAGAGCAGGGGGTGGAGCAAGCCAGGCCTCAAACCACGAGAAGCTCCAGCCCAAGAATCAGCCAAAATGAAGCCCAAATCCGGGAGAATCTCAAGAGCAGGGGGTGGAGCAAGCCAGGCCTCAAACCACGAGAAGCTCCAGCCCAAAAGGCAGCCAAAATGCAGCCCACATCCGGGAGAATCTCAAGAGCAGGGGGTGGAGCAAGCCAGGCCTCAAACCACGAGAAGCTCCAGCCCAACAGGCAGCCAAAATGCAGCCCACATGCGGGAGAATCTCAAGAGCAGGGGGTGGAGCAAGCCAGACCTCAAACCACGGGAAGCTCCAGCCCAAGAATCAGCCAAAATGCAGCCCACATCCGAGAGAATCTCAAGAGCAGGGGGTGGAGCAAGCCAGGCCTCAAACCACAAGAATCTCCAGCCCAAAAGTCAGCCAAAATGCAGCCCACATCCGGGAGAATCTCAAGAGCAGGGGGTGGAGCAAGCCAGGCCTCAAACCACGAGAATCTCCAGCTCAAAAGGCAGCCAAAATGCAGCCCACATCCGGGAGAATCTCAAGAGCAGGGGGTGGAGCAAGCCAGGCCTCAAACCACGAGAAGCTCCAGCCCAAAAGGCAGCCAAAATCCAGCCCACATCCGGGAGAATCTCAAGAGCAGGGGGTGGAGCAAGCCAGGCCTCAAACCACGAGAAGCTCCAGCCCAAAAGTCAGCCAAAATGCAGCCCACATCCTGGAGAATCTCAAGAGCAGGGGGTGGAGCAAGCCAGGCCTCAAACCACGAGAAGCTCCAGCCCAAAGCGCAGCCAAAATGCAGCCCACATGCGGGGGAATCTCAAGAGCAGGGGGTGGAGCAAGCCAGGCCTCAAACCACGAGAAGCTCCAGCCCAAAAGGCAGCCAAAATCCAGCCCACATCCGGGAGAATCTCAAGAGCAGGGGGTGGAGCAAGCCAGGCCTCAAACCACAGGAAGCTCCAGCCCAAGATTCAGCCAAAATGCAGCCCACATCCGGGAGAATCTCAAGAGCAGGGGGTGGAGCAAGCCAGGCCTCAAACCACGAGAAGCTCGAGCCCAAAAAAGCAGCCAAAATGCAGCCCACATCCGGGGGAATCTCAAGAGCAGGGGGTGGAGCAAGCCAGGCCTCAAACCACGAGAAGCTCCAGCCCAAAAGGCAGCCAAAATGCAGCCCACATCCGGGAGAATATCAAGAGCAGGGGGTGGAGCAAGCCAGGCCTCAAACCACGAGAAGCTCCAGCCCAAAAGGCAGCCAAAATCCAGCCCACATCCGGGAGAATCTCAAGAGCAGGGGGTGGAGCAAGCCAGGCCTCAAACCACGAGAAGCTCCAGCCCAAAAGGGAGCCAAAATGCAGCCCACATCCGGGAGAATCTCAAGAGCAGGGGGTGGAGCAAGCCAGGCCTCAAACCTCGAGAAGCTCCAGCCCAAGAGGCAGCCAAAATGCAGCCCACCTCCGTGAGAATCTCAAGAGCAGGGGGTGGAGCAAGCCAGGCCTCAAACCACGAGAAGCTCCAGCCCAAAAGGCAGCCAAAATGCAGCCCACATCCGAGAGAATCTCAAGAGCAGGGGGTGGAGCAAGCCAGGCCACAAACCACGAGAAGATCCAGCCCAAAATGGAGCCAAAATGCAGCCCACATCCGGGAGAATCTCAAGAGCAGGGGGTGGAGCAAGCCAGGCCTCAAACCACGAGAATCTCCAGCCCAAAAGACAGCCAAACTGCAGCTCACATCCGGGAGAATCTCAAGAGCAGGGGGTGGAGCAAGCCAGGCCTCAAACCACGAGAAGCTCCAGCCCAAAAGGCAGCCAAAATGCAGCCCACCTCCAGGAGAATATCAAGAGCAGGGGGTGGAGCAAGCCAGGCCTGAAACCACGAGAAGCTCCAGCCCGAGAATCAGCCAAAATCCAGCCCACATCCAGGAGAATCTCAAGAGCAGGGGGTGGAGCAAGCCAGGCCTCAAACCACGAGAACTTCCAGCCCAAAATTCAGCCAAAATGCAGCCCACATCCGGGAGAATCTCAAGAGCAGGGGGTGGAGCAAGCCAGGCCTCAAACCACAAGAAGCTCCAGCCCAAGAATCAGCCAAAATGCAGCCCACATCCGGGAGAATCTCAAGAGCAGGGTGTGGAGCAAGCCAGGCCTCAAACCACGAGAATCTCCAGCCCAAAAGGCAGCCAAAATGCAGCCCACTTCCGGGAGAATATCAAGAGCAGGGGGTGGAGCAAGCCAGGCCTCAAACCACGAGAAGCTCCAGCCCAACAGGCAGCCAAAATCCAGCCCACATCCGGGAGAATCTCAAGAGCAGGGGGTGGAGCAAGCCAGGCCTCAAACCACGAGAAGCTCCAGCCCAAAAGGCAGCCAAAATGCAGCCCACCTCTGGGAGAATCTCAAGAGCAGGGGGTGGAGCAAGCCAGGCCTCAAACCACGAGAAGCTCCAGCCCAAAAGGCAGCCAAAATGCAGCCCACATCCGGGAGAATATCATGGGCAGGGGTTGGAGCAAGCCAGGCCTCAAACCACGAGAAGCTCCAGCCCAAAAGGCAGCCAAAATGCAGCCCACATCCTGGAGAATCTCAAGAGCAGGGGGTGGAGCAAGCCAGGCCTCAAACCACGAGAAGCTCCAGCCCAAAGCGCAGCCAAAATGGAGCCCACATCCGGGGGAATCTCAAGAGCAGGGGTTGGAGCAAGCCAGGCCTCAAACCACGAGAAGCTCCAGCCCAAAAAGCAGCCAAAATCCAGCCCACATCCGGGAGAATCTCAAGAGCAGGGGGTGGAGCAAGCCAGGCCTCAAACCACAGGAAGCTCCAGCCCAAGATTCAGCCAAAATGCAGCCCACATCCGGGAGAATCTCAAGAGCAGGGGGTGGAGCAAGCCAGGCCTCAAACCACGGGAAGCTCCAGCCCAAGAATCAGCCAAAATGCAGCCCACATCCGGGAGAATCTCAAGAGCAGGGGGTGGAGCAAGGCAGGCCTCAAACCACGAGAAGCTCCAGCCCAAAAGGCAGCCAAAATCCAGCCCACATCCGAGAAAATCTCAAGAGCAGGGGGTGGAGGAAGCCAGGCCTCAAACCACGAGAAGCTCCAGCCCAACAGGCAGCCAAAATGCAGCCCACATCCGGGAGAATCTCAAGAGCAGGGGGTGGAGCAAGCCAGGCCTCAAACCAGGAGAAGCTCCAGCCCAAAAGTCAGCCAAAATGCAGCCCACATCCGGGAGAATATCAAGAGCAGGGGGTGGAGCAAGCCAGGCCTCAAACCACGGGAAGCTCCAGCCCAATATGGAGCCAAAATGCAGCCCACATCCGAGAGAATCTCAAGAGCAGGGGGTGGAGCAAGCCAGGCCTCAAACCACAAGAATCTCCAGCCCAAAAGACAGCCAAAATGCAGCCCACATCCGGGAGAATCTCAAGAGCAGGGGGTGGAGCAAGCCAGGCCTCAAACCACGAGAAGCTCCAGCTCAAAAGGCAGCCAAAATGCAGCCCACATCCAGGAGAATATCAAGAGCAGGGGGTGGAGCAAGCCAGGCCTCAAACCACGAGAAGCTCGAGCCCAAAAAAGCAGCCAAAATGCAGCCCACATCCGGGGGAATCTCAAGAGCAGGGGGTGGAGCAAGCCAGGCCTCAAACCACGAGAAGCTCCAGCCCAAAATGCAGCCAAAATGCAGCCCACATCCGGGAGAATATCAAGAGCAGGGGGTGGAGCAAGCCAGGCCTCAAACCACGAGAAGCTCCAGCCCAAAAGGCAGCCAAAATCCAGCCCACATCCGAGAGAATCTCAAGAGCAGGGGGTGGAGCAAGCCAGGCCACAAACCACGAGAAGATCCAGCCCAAAATGGAGCCAAAATGCAGCCCACATCCGGGAGAATCTCAAGAGCAGGGGGTGGAGCAAGCCAGGCCTCAAACCACGAGAAGCTCCAGCCCAAAAGGCAGCCAAAATGCAGCCCACCTCCAGGAGAATATCAAGAGCAGGGGGTGGAGGAAGCCAGGCCTCAAACCACAAGAAGCTCCAGCCCAAAAGTCAGCCAAAATGCAGCCCACATGCGTGAGAATCTCAAGAGCAGGGGGTGGAGCAAGCCAGGCCTCAAACCACGAGAAGCTCCAGCCCAAGAATCAGCCAAAATGAAGCCCAAATCCGGGAGAATCTCAAGAGCAGGGGGTGGAGCAAGCCAGGCCTCAAACCACGAGAAGCTCCAGCCCAAAAGGCAGCCAAAATGCAGCCCACATCCGGGAGAATCTCAAGAGCAGGGGGTGGAGCAAGCCAGGCCTCAAACCACGAGAAGCTCCAGCCCAACAGGCAGCCAAAATGCAGCCCACATGCGGGAGAATCTCAAGAGCAGGGGGTGGAGCAAGCCAGACCTCAAACCACGGGAAGCTCCAGCCCAAGAATCAGCCAAAATGCAGCCCACATCCGAGAGAATCTCAAGAGCAGGGGGTGGAGCAAGCCAGGCCTCAAACCACAAGAATCTCCAGCCCAAAAGTCAGCCAAAATGCAGCCCACATCCGGGAGAATCTCAAGAGCAGGGGGTGGAGCAAGCCAGGCCTCAAACCACGAGAATCTCCAGCTCAAAAGGCAGCCAAAATGCAGCCCACATCCGGGAGAATCTCAAGAGCAGGGGGTGGAGCAAGCCAGGCCTCAAACCACGAGAAGCTCCAGCCCAAAATGCAGCCAAAATCCAGCCCACATCCGGGAGAATCTCAAGAGCAGGGGGTGGAGCAAGCCAGGCCTCAAACCACGAGAAGCTCCAGCCCAAAAGTCAGCCAAAATGCAGCCCACATCCGGGAGAATCTCAAGAGCAGGGGGTGGAGCAAGCCAGGCCTCAAACCACGAGAAGCTCCAGCCCAAAGCGCAGCCAAAATGCAGCCCACATGCGGGGGAATCTCAAGAGCAGGGGGTGGAGCAAGCCAGGCCTCAAACCACGAGAAGCTCCAGCCCAAAAGGCAGCCAAAATCCAGCCCACATCCGGGAGAATCTCAAGAGCAGGGGGTGGAGCAAGCCAGGCCTCAAACCACAGGAAGCTCCAGCCCAAGATTCAGCCAAAATGCAGCCCACATCCGGGAGAATCTCAAGAGCAGGGGGTGGAGCAAGCCAGGCCTCAAACCACGAGAAGCTCGAGCCCAAAAAAGCAGCCAAAATGCAGCCCACATCCGGGGGAATCTCAAGAGCAGGGGGTGGAGCAAGCCAGGCCTCAAACCACGAGAAGCTCCAGCCCAAAAGGCAGCCAAAATGCAGCCCACATCCGGGAGAATATCAAGAGCAGGGGGTGGAGCAAGCCAGGCCTCAAACCACGAGAAGCTCCAGCCCAAAAGGCAGCCAAAATCCAGCCCACATCCGGGAGAATCTCAAGAGCAGGGGGTGGAGCAAGCCAGGCCTCAAACCACGAGAAGCTCCAGCCCAAAAGGGAGCCAAAATGCAGCCCACATCCGGGAGAATCTCAAGAGCAGGGGGTGGAGCAAGCCAGGCCTCAAACCTCGAGAAGCTCCAGCCCAAGAGGCAGCCAAAATGCAGCCCACCTCCGTGAGAATCTCAAGAGCAGGGGGTGGAGCAAGCCAGGCCTCAAACCACGAGAAGCTCCAGCCCAAAAGGCAGCCAAAATGCAGCCCACATCCGAGAGAATCTCAAGAGCAGGGGGTGGAGCAAGCCAGGCCACAAACCACGAGAAGATCCAGCCCAAAATGGAGCCAAAATGCAGCCCACATCCGGGAGAATCTCAAGAGCAGGGGGTGGAGCAAGCCAGGCCTCAAACCACGAGAATCTCCAGCCCAAAAGACAGCCAAACTGCAGCTCACATCCGGGAGAATCTCAAGAGCAGGGGGTGGAGCAAGCCAGGCCTCAAACCACGAGAAGCTCCAGCCCAAAAGGCAGCCAAAATGCAGCCCACCTCCAGGAGAATATCAAGAGCAGGGGGTGGAGCAAGCCAGGCCTGAAACCACGAGAAGCTCCAGCCCGAGAATCAGCCAAAATCCAGCCCACATCCAGGAGAATCTCAAGAGCAGGGGGTGGAGCAAGCCAGGCCTCAAACCACGAGAACTTCCAGCTCAAAATTCAGCCAAAATGCAGCCCACATCCGGGAGAATCTCAAGAGCAGGGGGTGGAGCAAGCCAGGCCTCAAACCACAAGAAGCTCCAGCCCAAGAATCAGCCAAAATGCAGCCCACATCCGGGAGAATCTCAAGAGCAGGGGGTGGAGCAAGCCAGGCCTCAAACCACGAGAAGCTCCAGCCCAAAAGGCAGCCAAAATGCAGCCCACTTCCGGGAGAATATCAAGAGCAGGGGGTGGAGCAAGCCAGGCCTCAAACCACGAGAATCTCCAGCCCAAAATGCAGCCAAAATCCAGCCCACATCCGGGAGAATCTCAAGAGCAGGGGGTGGAGCAAGCCAGGCCTCAAACCACGAGAAGCTCCAGCCCAACAGGCAGCCAAAATCCAGCCCACATCCGGGAGAATCTCAAGAGCAGGGGGTGGAGCAAGCCAGGCCTCAAACCACGGGAAGCTCCAGCCCAAGAATCAGCCAAAATGCAGCCCACATCCGGGAGAATCTCAAGAGCAGGGGGTGGAGCAAGGCAGGCCTCAAACCACGAGAAGCTCCAGCCCAAAAGGCAGCCAAAATCCAGCCCACATCCGAGAAAATCTCAAGAGCAGGGGGTGGAGCAAGCCAGGCCTCAAACCACGAGAAGCTCCAGCCCAACAGGCAGCCAAAATGCAGCCCACATCCGGGAGAATCTCAAGAGCAGCGGGTGGAGCAAGCCAGGCCTCAAACCAGGAGAAGCTCCAGCCCAAAAGTCAGCCAAAATGCAGCCCACATCCTGGAGAATCTCAAGAGCAGGGGGTGGAGCAAGCCAGGCCTCAAACCACAAGAATCTCCAGCCCAAAAGACAGCCAAAATGCAGCCCACATCCGGGAGAATCTCAAGAGCAGGGGTTGGAGCAAGCCAGGCCTCAAACCACGAGAAGCTCCAGCCCAAAAGGCAGCCAAAATGCAGCCCACATCCTGGAGAATCTCAAGAGCAGGGCGTGGAGCAAGGCAGGCCTCAAACCACGAGAAGCTCCAGCCCAAAGCGCAGCCAAAATGGAGCCCACATCCGGGGGAATCTCAAGAGCAGGGGTTGGAGCAAGCCAGGCCTCAAACCACGAGAAGCTCCAGCCCAAAAGGCAGCCAAAATCCAGCCCACATCCGGGAGAATCTCAAGAGCAGGGGGTGGAGCAAGCCAGTCCTCAAACCACGAGAAGCTCCAGCCAAAAAGGCAGCCAAAATCCAGCCCACATCCGGGAGAATATCAAGAGCAGGGGGTGGAGCAAGCCAGGCCTCAAACCACGGGAAGCTCCAGCCCAAGAATCAGCCAAAATGCAGCCCACATCCGGGAGAATCTCAAGAGCAGGGGGTGGAGCAAGGCAGGCCTCAAACCACGAGAAGCTCCAGCCCAAAAGGCAGCCAAAATCCAGCCCACATCCGAGAAAATCTCAAGAGCAGGGGGTGGAGCAAGCCAGGCCTCAAACCACGAGAAGCTCCAGTCCAACAGGCAGCCAAAATGCAGCCCAAATCAGGGAGAATCTCAAGAGCAGGGGGTGGAGCAAGCCAGGCCTCAAACCAGGAGAAGCTCCAGCCCAAAAGGCAGCCAAAATGCAGCCCACATCCGGGAGAATCTCAAGAGCAGGGGTTGGAGCAAGCCAGGCCTCAAACCACGAGAAGCTCCAGCTCAAAAGGCAGCCAAAATGCAGCCCACATCCGGGAGAATCTCAAGAGCAGGGGGTGGAGCAAGCCAGGCCTCAAACCACGAGAAGCTCCAGCCCAAAAGGCAGCCAAAATGCAGCTCACATCCTGGAGAATCTGAAGATCAGGGGGTGGAGCAAGCCAGGCCTCAAACCACGAGAAGCTCCAGCCCAAAGGGCAGCCAAAATGCAGCCCACATCCGGGGGAATCTCAAGAGCAGGGGGTGGAGCAAGCCAGGCCTCAAACCACGAGAAGCTCCAGCCCAAAAGGCAGCCAAAATGCAGCCCACATCCGGGAGAATCTCAAGAGCAGGGGGTGGAGCAAGCCAGGCCTCAAACCACGAGAAGCTCCAGCCCAAAAGGCAGCCAAAATCCAGCCCACATCCGGGAGAATCTCAAGAGCAGGGGGTGGAGCAAGCCAGGCCTCAAACCACGAGAAGCTCCAGCCCAAAAGGCAGCCAAAATGCACCCCACATCCGATAGAATATCAAGAGCAGGGGGTGGAGCAAGCCAGACCTCAAACCACGAGAAGCTCCACCCAAAGAGTCAGCCAAAATCCAGCCCACATCCGGGAGAATCTCAAGAGCAGGGGGTGGAGCAAGCCAGGCCACAAACCACGAGAAGCTCCAGCCCAAAATGGAGCCAAAATGCAGCCCACATCCGGGAGAATCTCAAGAGCAGGGGGTGGAGCAAGCCAGGCCTCAAACCACGAGAACCTCCAGCCCAATAGGCAGCCAAAATGCAGCCCACATCCTGGAGAATCTCAAGAGCAGGGGGTGGAGCAAGCCAGGCCTCAAACCACGAGAAGCTCCAGCCCAAAGCGCAGCCAAAATGGAGCTCACATCCGGGGGAATCTCAAGAGCAGGGGGTGGAGCAAGCCAGGCCTCAAACCACGAGAAGCTCCAGCCCAAAAGGCAGCCAAAATCCAGCCCACATCCGGGAGAATCTCAAGAGCAGGGGGTGGAGCAAGCCAGGCCTCAAACCACAGGAAGCTCCAGCCCAAGATTCAGCCAAAATGCAGCCCACATCCGGGAGAATATCAAGAGCAGGGGGTGGAGCAAGCCAGGCCTCAAACCACGGGAAGCTCCAGCCCAAGAATCAGCCAAAATGCAGCCCACATCCGGGAGAATCTCAAGAGCAGGGGGTGGAGCAAGGCAGGCCTCAAACCACGAGAAGCTCCAGCCCAAAAGGCAGCCAAAATGCAGCCCACATCCGGGGGAATCTCAAGAGCAGGGGGTGGAGCAAGCCAGGCCTCAAACCAGGAGAAACTCCACCCAAAGAGTCAGCCAAAATCCAGCCCACATCCGGGAGAATCTCAAGAGCAGGGGGTGGAGCAAGCCAGGCCACAAACCACGAGAAGCTCCAGCCCAAAATGGAGCCAAAATGCAGCCCACATCCGGGAGAATCTCAAGAGCAGGGGTTGGAGCAAGCCAGGCCTCAAACCTCGAGAAGCTCCAGCCCAAAAGGCAGCCAAAATGCAGCCCACCTCCAGGAGAATATCAAGAGCAGGGGGTGGAGGAAGCCAGGCCTCAAACCACAAGAAGCTCCAGCCCAAAATTCAGCCAAAATGCAGCCCACATGCGTGAGAATCTCAAGAGCAGGGGGTGGAGCAAGCCAGGCCTCAAACCACGAGAAGCTCCAGCCCAAGAATCAGCCAAAATCCAGCCCACATCCAGGAGAATCTCAAGAGCAGGGGGTGGAGCAAGCCAGGCCTCAAACCACGAGAACTTCCAGCTCAACAGTCAGCCAAAATGTAGCCCACATCCGAGAGAATCTCAAGAGCAGGGGGTGGAGCAAGCCAGGCCACAAACCACGAGAAGATCCAGCCCAAAATGGAGCCAAAATGCAGCCCACATCCGGGAGAATCTCAAGAGCAGGGTGTGGAGCAAGCCAGGCCTCAAACCACGAGAATCTCCAGCCCAAAAGACAGCCAAACTGCAGCTCACATCCGGGAGAATCTCAAGAGCAGGGGGTGGAGCAAGCCAGGCCTCAAACCTCGAGAAGCTCCAGCCCAAAAGGCAGCCAAAATGCAGCCCACCTCCAGGAGAATATCAAGAGCAGGGGGTGGAGCAAGCCAGGCCTGAAACCACGAGAAGCTCCAGCCCGAGAATCAGCCAAAATCCAGCCCACATCCAGGAGAATCTCAAGAGCAGGGGGTGGAGCAAGCCAGGCCTCAAACCACGAGAACTTCCAGCTCAAAATTCAGCCAAAATGCAGCCCACATCCGGGAGAATCTCAAGAGCAGGGGGTGGAGCAAGCCAGGCCTCAAACCACAAGAAGCTCCAGCCCAAGAATCAGCCAAAATGCAGCCCACATCCGGGAGAATCTCAAGAGCAGGGGGTGGAGCAAGCCAGGCCTCAAACCACGAGAATCTCCAGCCCAAAAGGCAGCCAAAATGCAGCCCACTTCCGGGAGAATATCAAGAGCAGGGGGTGGAGCAAGCCAGGCCTCAAACCACGAGAATCTCCAGCCCAAAATGCAGCCAAAATCCAGCCCACATCCGGGAGAATCTCAAGAGCAGGGGGTGGAGCAAGCCAGGCCTCAAACCACGAGAAGCTCCAGCCCAACAGGCAGCCAAAATCCAGCCCACATCCGGGAGAATCTCAAGAGCAGGGGGTGGAGCAAGCCAGGCCTCAAACCACGAGAAGCTCCAGCCCAAAAGGCAGCCAAAATGCAGCCCACCTCTGGGAGAATCTCAAGAGCAGGGGGTGGAGCAAGCCAGGCCTCAAACCACGAGAAGCTCCAGCCCAAAGCGCAGCCAAAATGGAGCCCACATCCGGGGGAATCTCAAGAGCAGGGGTTGGAGCAAGCCAGGCCTCAAACCACGAGAAGCTCCAGCCCAAAAAGCAGCCAAAATCCAGCCCACATCCGGGAGAATCTCAAGAGCAGGGGGTGGAGCAAGCCAGGCCTCAAACCACAGGAAGCTCCAGCCCAAGATTCAGCCAAAATGCAGCCCACATCCGGGAGAATCTCAAGAGCAGGGGGTGGAGCAAGCCAGGCCTCAAACCACGGGAAGCTCCAGCCCAAGAATCAGCCAAAATGCAGCCCACATCCGGGAGAATCTCAAGAGCAGGGGGTGGAGCAAGGCAGGCCTCAAACCACGAGAAGCTCCAGCCCAAAAGGCAGCCAAAATCCAGCCCACATCCGAGAAAATCTCAAGAGCAGGGGGTGGAGCAAGCCAGGCCTCAAACCACGAGAAGCTCCAGCCCAACAGGCAGCCAAAATGCAGCCCACATCCGGGAGAATCTCAAGAGCAGGGGGTGGAGCAAGCCAGGCCTCAAACCAGGAGAAGCTCCAGCCCAAAAGGCAGCCAAAATGCAGCCCACATCCGGGGGAATCTCAAGAGCAGGGGGTGGAGCAAGCCAGGCCTCAAACCACAAGAATCTCCAGCCCAAAAGACAGCCAAAATGCAGCCCACATCCGGGAGAATCTCAAGAGCAGGGGGTGGAGCAAGCCAGGCCTCAAACCACGAGAAGCTCCAGCCCAAAAGGCAGCCAAAATGCAGCCCACATCCGGGAGAATATCATGGGCAGGGGTTGGAGCAAGCCAGGCCTCAAACCACGAGAAGCTCCAGCCCAAAAGGCAGCCAAAATGCAGCCCACATCCTGGAGAATCTCAAGAGCAGGGGGTGGAGCAAGGCAGGCCTCAAACCACGAGAAGCTCCAGCCCAAAGCGCAGCCAAAATGGAGCCCACATCCGGGGGAATCTCAAGAGCAGGGGTTGGAGCAAGCCAGGCCTCAAACCACGAGAAGCTCCAGCCCAAAAGGCAGCCAAAATCCAGCCCACATCCGGGAGAATCTCAAGAGCAGGGGGTGGAGCAAGCCAGTCCTCAAACCACGAGAAGCTCCAGCCAAAAAGGCAGCCAAAATCCAGCCCACATCCGGGAGAATATCAAGAGCAGGGGGTGGAGCAAGCCAGGCCTCAAACCACGGGAAGCTCCAGCCCAAGAATCAGCCAAAATGCAGCCCACATCCGGGAGAATCTCAAGAGCAGGGGGTGGAGCAAGGCAGGCCTCAAACCACGAGAAGCTCCAGCCCAAAAGGCAGCCAAAATCCAGCCCACATCCGAGAAAATCTCAAGAGCAGGGGGTGGAGCAAGCCAGGCCTCAAACCACGAGAAGCTCCAGCCCAACAGGCAGCCAAAATGCAGCCCAAATCAGGGAGAATCTCAAGAGCAGGGGGTGGAGCAAGCCAGGCCTCAAACCAGGAGAAGCTCCAGCCCAAAAGGCAGCCAAAATGCAGCCCACATCCGGGAGAATCTCAAGAGCAGGGGGTGGAGCAAGCCAGGCCTCAAACCACGAGAAGCTCCAGCTCAAAAGGCAGCCAAAATGCAGCCCACATCCGGGAGAATCTCAAGAGCAGGGGGTGGAGCAAGCCAGGCCTCAAACCACGAGAAGCTCCAGCCCAAAAGGCAGCCAAAATGCAGCTCACATCCTGGAGAATCTGAAGATCAGGGGGTGGAGCAAGCCAGGCCTCAAACCACGAGAATCTCCAGCCCAAAGGGCAGCCAAAATGCAGCCCACATCCGGGGGAATCTCAAGAGCAGGGGGTGGAGCAAGCCAGGCCTCAAACCACGAGAAGCTCCAGCCCAAAAGGCAGCCAAAATGCAGCCCACATCCGGGAGAATCTCAAGAGCAGGGGGTGGAGCAAGCCAGGCCTCAAACCACGAGAAGCTCCAGCCCAAAAGGCAGCCAAAATCCAGCCCACATCCGGGAGAATCTCAAGAGCAGGGGGTGGAGCAAGCCAGGCCTCAAACCACGAGAAGCTCCAGCCCAAAAGGCAGCCAAAATGCACCCCACATCCGATAGAATATCAAGAGCAGGGGGTGGAGCAAGCCAGGCCTCAAACCACGAGAAGCTCCACCCAAAGAGTCAGCCAAAATCCAGCCCACATCCGGGAGAATCTCAAGAGCAGGGGGTGGAGCAAGCCAGGCCACAAACCACGAGAAGCTCCAGCCCAAAATGGAGCCAAAATGCAGCCCACATCCGGGAGAATCTCAAGAGCAGGGGGTGGAGCAAGCCAGGCCTCAAACCACGAGAACCTCCAGCCCAATAGGCAGCCAAAATGCAGCCCACATCCTGGAGAATCTCAAGAGCAGGGGGTGGAGCAAGCCAGGCCTCAAACCACGAGAAGCTCCAGCCCAAAGCGCAGCCAAAATGGAGCTCACATCCGGGGGAATCTCAAGAGCAGGGGGTGGAGCAAGCCAGGCCTCAAACCACGAGAAGCTCCAGCCCAAAAGGCAGCCAAAATCCAGCCCACATCCGGGAGAATCTCAAGAGCAGGGGGTGGAGCAAGCCAGGCCTCAAACCACAGGAAGCTCCAGCCCAAGATTCAGCCAAAATGCAGCCCACATCCGGGGGAATCTCAAGAACAGGGGGTGGAGCAAGCCAGGCCTCAAACCAGGAGAAACTCCACCCAAAGAGTCAGCCAAAATCCAGCCCACATCCGGGAGAATCTCAAGAGCAGGGGGTGGAGCAAGCCAGGCCACAAACCACGAGAAGCTCCAGCCCAAAATGGAGCCAAAATGCAGCCCACATCCGGGAGAATCTCAAGAGCAGGGGGTGGAGCAAGCCAGGCCTCAAACCTCGAGAAGCTCCAGCCCAAAAGGCAGCCAAAATGCAGCCCACCTCCAGGAGAATATCAAGAGCAGGGGGTGGAGGAAGCCAGGCCTCAAACCACAAGAAGCTCCAGCCCAAAAGTCAGCCAAAATGCAGCCCACATGCGTGAGAATCTCAAGAGCAGGGGGTGGAGCAAGCCAGGCCTCAAACCACGAGAAGCTCCAGCCCAAGAATCAGCCAAAATCCAGCCCACATCCAGGAGAATCTCAAGAGCAGGGGGTGGAGCAAGCCAGGCCTCAAACCACGAGAACTTCCAGCTCAACAGTCAGCCAAAATGCAGCCCACATCCAGGAGAATCTCAAGAGCAGGGGGTGGAGCAAGCCAGGCCTCAAACCACGGGAAGCTCCAGCCCAAGAATCAGCCAAAATCCAGCCCACATCCGGGAGAATCTCAAGAGCAGGGGGTGGAGCAAGCCAGGCCTCAAACCACGAGAAGCTCCCGCCCAAAAGGCAGCCAAAATGCAGCCCACATCCGGGAGAATCTCAAGAGCAGGGGGTGGAGCAAGCCAGGCCTCAAACCACGAGAAGCTCCAGCAAAAAAGGCAGCAAATATGCAGCCCACATCCGGGAGAATCTCAAGAGCAGGGGGTGGAGCAAGCCAGGCCTCAAACCACGAGAAGCTCCAGCCCAACAGGCAGCCAAAATCCAGCCCACATCCGGGAGAATCTCAAGAGCAGGGGGTGGAGCAAGGCAGGCCTCAAACCACGAGAAGCTCCAGCCCAAAAGGCAGCCAAAATGCAGCCCACATCCGGGAGAATCTCAAGAGCAGGGGGTGGAGCAAGCCAGGCCTCAAACCACGAGAAGCTCCAGCCCAATAGGCAGCCAAAATGCAGCCCACATCCAGGAGAATATCAAGAGCAGGGGGTGGAGCAAGCCAGGCCTCAAACCACAAGAAGATCCAGCCCAAGAATCAGCCAAAATGCAGCCCACATCCGGGAGAATCTCAAGAGCAGGGGGTGGAGCAAGGCAGGCCTCAAACCACGAGAAGCTCCAGCCCAATGAGCAGCCAAAATGCAGCCCACATACGGGAGAATCTCAAGAGCAGGGGTTGGAGCAAGGCAGGCCTCAAACCACGAGAAGCTCCAGCCCAAAAGGCAGCCAAAATGCAGCCCACATCCGGGAGAATCTCAAGAGCAGGGGGTGGAGCAAGGCAGGCCTCAAACCACGAGAAGCTCCAGCCCAAAAGGGCAGCCAAAATGCAGCCCACATCCGGGGGAATCTCAAGAGCAGGGGGTGGAGCAAGCCAGGCCTCAAACCACAAGAATCTCCAGCCCAAAGTGCAGCCAAAATGCAGCCCACATGCGGGGGAATCTCAAGAGCAGGGGGTGGAGCAAGCCAGGCCTCAAACCACGAGAAGCTCCAGCCCAAAAGGCAGCCAAAATGCAGCCCACATCCGGGAGAATCTCAAGAGCAGGGGGTGGAGCGAGCCAGGCCTCAAACCACGAGAAGCTCCAGCCCAAAAGGCAGCCAAAATGCAGCCCACATCCGGGAGAATCTCAAGAGCAGGGGGTGGAGCAAGCCAGGCCACAAACCACGAGAAGCTCCATCCCAAAATGCAGCCAAAATGCAGCCCACATCGGGGAGAATCTCAAGAGCAGGGGGTGGAGCAAGCCAGGCCTCAAACCTCGAGAAGCTCCAGCCCAAAAGGCAGCCAAAATGCAGCCCACCTCCAGGAGAATATCAAGAGCAGGGGGTGGAGGAAGCCAGGCCTCACACCACGAGAAGCTCCAGCCCAAGAATCAGCCAAAATGCAGCCCACATCCGGGAGAATCTCAAGAGCAGGGGGTGGAGCAAGCCAGGCCTCAAACCACGAGAAGCTCCAGCCCAAAAGACAGCCAAAATGCAGCCCACATCTGGGAGAATCTCAAGAGCAGGGGGCCGAGCAAGCCAGGCCTGAAACCACGAGAAGCTCCAGCCCAAAAGGCAGCCAAAATGCAGCCCACCTCCAGGAGAATATCAAGAGCAGGGGGTGGAGGAAGCCAGGCCTCACACCACGAGAAGCTCCAGCCCAAGAATCAGCCAAAATGCAGCCCACATCCGGGAGAATCTCAAGAGCAGGGGGTGGAGCAAGCCAGGCCTCAAACCACGAGAAGCTCCAGCCCAAAAGACAGCCAAAATGCAGCCCACATCTGGGAGAATCTCAAGAGCAGGGGGCCGAGCAAGCCAGGCCTGAAACCACGAGAAGCTCCAGCCCAAAAGGCAGCCAAAATGCAGCCCACATCCGGGAGAATCTCAAGAGCAGGGGGTGGAGCAAGCCAGGCCTCAAACCACGAGAAGCTCCAGCCCAGCAGGCAGCCAAAATCCAGCCCACATCCGGGAGAATCTCAAGAGCAGGGGGTGGAGCAAGCCAGGCCTCAAACCACGAGAAGCTCCAGCCCAAAAGGCAGCCAAAATGCAGCCCACATCCGGGAGAATCTCAAGAGCAGGGGGTGGAGCAAGCCAGGCCTCAAACCACGAGAAGCTCCAGCCCAATAGGCAGCCAAAATGCAGCCCACATCCAGGAGAATCTCAAGAGCAGGGGGTGGAGCAAGCCAGGCCTCAAACCACGAGAAGCTCCAGCCCAAGAATCAGCCAAAATGCAGCCCACATGCGTGAGAATCTCAAGAGCAGGGGGTGGAGCAAGCCAGGCCTCAAACCACGAGAAGCTCCAGCCCAAAATACAGCCAAAATGCAGCCCACATCCGGGAGAATCTCAAGAGCAGGGGGTGGAGCAAGCCAGGCCTCAAACCACGAGAAGCTCCAGCCCAAAGGGCAGCCAAAATGCAGCCCACCTCCGGGGGAATCTCAAGAGCAGGGGGTGGAGCAAGGCAGGCCTCAAACCACAAGAATCTCCAGCCCAAAAGACAGCCAAAATGCAGCCCACATCCGGGAGAATCTCAAGAGCAGGGGGTGGAGCAAGCCAGGCCTCAAACCACGAGAAGCTCCAGCCCAAAAGGCAGCCAAAATGCAGCTCACATCCGGGAGAATCTCAAGAGCAGGGGGTGGAGCAAGCCAGGCCTCAAACCTCGAGAAGCTCCAGCCCAAAAGGCAGCCAAAATGCAGCCCACCTCCAGGAGAATATCAAGAGCAGGGGGTGGAGGAAGCCAGGCCTCAAACCACGAGAAGCTCCAGCCCAAAAAGCAGCCAAAATGCAGCCCACAACCAGGAGAATCTCAAGAGCAGGGGGTGGAGCAAGCCAGGCCTCAAACCACGAGAAGCTCCAGCCCAAAAGGCAGCCAAAATGCAGCCCACCTCCAGGAGAATATCAAGAGCAGGGGGTGGAGGAAGCCAGGCCTCAAACCACAAGAAGCTCCAGCCCAAGAATCAGCCAAAATGCAGCCCACAACCAGGAGAATCTCAAGAGCAGGGGGTGGAGCAAGCCATGCCTCAAACCACGAGAAGCTCCAGCCCAAAAGGCAGCCAAAATGCAGCCCACATGCAGGAGAATATCAAGAGCAGGGGGTGGAACAAGCCAGGCCTCAAACCACGAGAAGCTCCAGCCCAAAATGGAGCCAAAATGCAGCCCACATCCGGGAGAATCTCAAGAGCAGGGGGTGGAGCAAGCCAGGCCTCAAACCACGAGAAGCTCGAGCCCAAAAGGCAGCCAAAATGCAGCCCACATCTGGGAGAATCTCAAGAGCAGGGGGTGGAGCAAGCCAGGCCTCAAACCACGAGAAGCTCCAGCCCAACAGGCAGCCAAAATCCAGCCCACATCCGGGAGAATCTCAAGAGCAGGGGGTGGAGCAAGCCAGGCCTCAAACCACGAGAAGCTCCAGCCCAAAAGACAGCCAAAATGCAGCCCACATCCGTGAGAATCTCAAGAGCAGGGGGTGGAGCAAGCCAGGCCTCAAACCACAAGAAGCTCCAGCCCAAAAGTCAGCCAAAATGCAGCCCACATCCGGGAGAATCTCAAGAGCAGGGGGTGGAGCAAGACAGGCCTCAAACCACGAGAAGCTCCAGCCCAAGTATCAGCCAAAATGCAGCCCACATCCGGGAGAATATCAAGAGCAGGGGGTGGAGCAAGCCAGGCCTCAAACCACGAGAAACTCCAGCAAAAAAGGCAGCCAAAATGCAGCCCACATCCGGCAGAATCTCAAGAGCAGGGGGTGGAGCAAGCCAGGCCTCAAACCACGAGAATTTCCAGCTCAAAAGGCAGCCAAAATGCAGCCCACATCCGGGAGAATCTAAAGAGCAGGGGGTGGAGCAAGCCAGGCCTCAAACCACGAGAAGCTCCAGCCCAAAATGGAGCCAAAATGCAGCCCACATCCGGGAGAATCTCAAGAGCAGGGGGTGGAGCAAGCCAGGCCTCAAACCACGAGAAGTTCCAGCTCAAAAGGCAGCCAAAATGCAGCCCACATCCGGGAGAATCTCAAGAGCAGGGGGTGGAGCAAGCCAGGCCTCAAACCACGAGAAGCTCCAGCCCAAAAGACAGCCAAAATGCAGCCCATATCCGGGAGAATCTCAAGAGCAGGGGGTGGAGCAAGCCAGGCCTCAAACCTCGAGAAGCTCCAGCCCAAAAGACAGCCAAAATGCAGCCCACCTCCGTGAGAATCTCAAGAGCAGGGGGTGGAGCAAGCCAGGCCTCAAACCACAAGAAGCTTCAGCCCAAAAGGCAGCCAAAATGCAGCCCACATCCGGGAGAATCTCAAGAGCAGGGGGTGGAGCAAGGCAGGCCTCAAACCACGAGAAGTTCCAGCCCAAGTATCAGCCAAAATGCAGCCCACATCCAGTAGAATATCAAGAGCAGGGGGTGGAGCAAGCCAGGCCTCAAACCACGAGAAGCTCCAGCCCAAAAGGCAGCCAAAATCCAGCCCACATCCGGGAGAATCTCAAGAGCAGGGGGTGGAGCAAGCCAGGCCTCAAACCACAAGAAACTCCAGCCCAAGAATCAGCCAAAATGCAGCCCACATCCGGGAGAATCTCAAGAGCAGGGGGCCGAGCAAGCCAGGCCTGAAACCACGAGAACCTCCAGCCCAAAAGGCAGCCAAAATGCAGCCCACATCCGGGAGAATCTCAAGAGCAGGGGGTGGAGCAAGCCAGGCCTCAAACCACGAGAAGTTCCAGCCCAAAAGGCAGCCAAAATCCAGCCCACATCCGGGAGAATCTCAAGAGCAGGGGGTGGAGCAAGGCAGGCCTCAAACCACGAGAAGCTCCAGCCCAAGTATCAGCCAAAATGCAGCCCACATCCGGGAGAATCTCAAGAGCAGGGGCTGGAGCAAGCCAGGCCTCAAACCACAAGAAACTCCAGCCCAAGAATCAGCCAAAATGCAGCCCACATCCAGGAGAATCTCAAGAGCAGGGGGTGGAGCAAGCCAGGCCTCAAACCACGAGAAGCTCCAGCCCAAAAGGCAGCCAAAATGCAGCCCACATCCGGTAGAATCTCAAGAGCAGGGGCTGGAGCAAGCCAGGCCTCAAACCACAAGAAACTCCAGCCCAAGAATCAGCCAAAATGCAGCCCACATCCAGGAGAATCTCAAGAGCAGGGGGTGGAGCAAGCCAGGCCTCAAACCACGAGAAGCTCCAGCCCAAAAGGCAGCCAAAATCCAGCCCACATCCGGGAGAATCTCAAGAGCAGGGGGTGGAGCAAGCCAGGCCTCAAACCACGAGAAGCTCCAGCCCAAAAGGCAGCCAAAATGCAGCCCACATCCGGGAGAATATCAAGAGCAGGGGGTGGAGCAAGCCAGGCCTCAAACCACGAGAAGCTCCAGCCCAAAATGCAGCCAAAATGCAGCCCACCTCCGGGAGAATCTCAAGAGCAGGGGGTGGAGCAAGCCAGGCCTCAAACCACGAGAAGCTCCAGCCCAAAAGGCAGCCAAAATGCAGCCCACATCCAGGAGAATCTCAAGAGCAGGGGGTGGAGCAAGCCAGGCCTCAAACCACGAGAAGCTCCAGCCCAAGTATCAGCCAAAATGCAGCCCACATCCGGGAGAATCTCAAGAGCAGGGGGTGGAGCAAGACAGGCCTCAAACCACGAGAAGCTCCAGCCCAAAATGCTGCAAAAATGCAGCCCACATCCGGGAGAATCTCAAGAGCAGGGGGTGGAGCAAGCCAGGCCTCAAACCACGAGAAGCTCCAGCGCAAGAATCAGCCAAAATGCAGCCCACATCCAGGAGAATCTCAAGAGCAGGGTGTGGAGCAAGCCAGGCCTCAAACCACGAGAAGCTCCAGCCCAAAAGGCAGCCAAAATCCAGCCCACCTCCAGGAGAATCTCAAGAG
This sequence comes from Rhynochetos jubatus, assembly GCA_027574665.1. Taxonomy (NCBI): domain Eukaryota; kingdom Metazoa; phylum Chordata; class Aves; order Eurypygiformes; family Rhynochetidae; genus Rhynochetos; species Rhynochetos jubatus. Next base: position 3,317,007 of record JAQBHY010000071.1, read on the forward strand.
CAGGGGGTGGAGCAAGCCAGGCCTCAAACCACGGGAAGCTCCAGCCCAAGAATCAGCCAAAATGCAGCCCACATCCAGGAGAATATCAAGAGCAGGGGGTGGAGCAAGCCAGGCCTCAAACCACGAGAAGCTCCAGCCCAATATGGAGCCAAAATGCAGCCCACATCCGGGAGAATCTCAAGAGCAGGGGGTGGAGCAAGCCAGGCCTCAAACCACGAGAAGCTCCAGCCCAAAAGGCACCCAAAGTGCAGCCCACATCCGGGAGAATCTCAAGGGCAGGGGGTGGAGCAAGCCAGGCCTCAAACCACGAGAAGCTCCAGCCCAAAAGGCAGCCAAAATGCAGCCCACCTCCGTGAGAATCTCAAGAGCAGGGGGTGGAGCAAGCCAGGCCTCAAACCACAAGAAGCTCCAGCCCAAAAGGCAGCCAAAATGCAGCCCACATCCGGGAGAATCTCAAGAGCAGGGGGTGGAGCAAGACAGGCCTCAAACCACGAGAAGCTCCAGCCCAAGTATCAGCCAAAATGCAGCCCACATCCAGGAGAATATCAAGAGCAGGGGGTGGAGCAAGCCAGGCCTCAAACCACGAGAAACTCCAGCAAAAAAGGCAGCCAAAATGCAGCCCACATGCGTGAGAATCTCAAGAGCAGGGGGTGGAGCAAGCCAGGCCTCAAACCACAAGAAGCTCCAGCCCAAGAATCAGCCAAAATGCAGCCCACATCGAGGAGAATCTCAAGAGCAGGGGGTGGAGCAAGCCAGGCCTCAAACCACGAGAAGCTCCAGCCCAAAAGGCAGCCAAAATCCAGCCCACCTCCAGGAGAATCTCAAGAGCAGGGGGTGGAGCAAGCCAGGCCTCAAACCACGGGAAGCTCCAGCCCAAGAATCAGCCAAAATGCAGCCCACCTCCAGGAGAATATCAAGAGCAGGGGGTGGAGCAAGCCAGGCCTCAAACCACGAGAAGCTCCAGCCCAATATGGAGCCAAAATGCAGCCCACATCCGGGAGAATCTCAAGAGCAGGGGGTGGAGCAAGCCAGGCCTCAAACCACGAGAAGCTCCAGCCCAAAAGGCACCCAAAATGCAGCCCACATCCGGGAGAATCTCAAGAGCAGGGGGTGGAGCAAGCCAGGCCTCAAACCTCGAGAAGCTCCAGCCCAAAAGGCAGCCAAAATGCAGCCCACCTCCGTGAGAATCTCAAGAGCAGGGGGTGGAGCAAGCCAGGCCTCAAACCACAAGAAGCTCCAGCCCAAAAGGCAGCCAAAATGCAGCCCACATCCGGGAGAATCTCAAGAGCAGGGGGTGGAGCAAGCCAGGCCTCAAACCACGAGAAGCTCCAGCGCAAGTATCAGCCAAAATGCAGCCCACATCTAGGAGAATATCAAGAGCAGGGGGTGGAGCAAGCCAGGCCTCAAACCACGAGAAGCTCCAGCCCGAGAATCAGCCAAAATCCAGCCCACATCCAGGAGAATCTCAAGAGCAGGGGGTGGAGCAAGCCAGGCCTCAAACCACGAGAAGCTCCAGCCCAAAAAGCAGCCAAAATGCAGCCCACATCCGGGAGAATCTCAAGAGCAGGGGGTGGAGCAAGCCAGGCCTCAAACCATGAGAAGCTCCAGCCCAAGAATCAGCCAAAATGCAGCCCACATCGAAGAGAATCTCAAGAGCAGGGGGTGGAGCAAGCCAGGCCTCAAACCACGAGAAGTTCCAGCTCAAAAGGCAGCCAAAATGCAGCCCACATCCGGGAGAATATCAAGAGCAGGGGGTGGAGCAAGACAGGCCTCAAACCACGAGAAGCTCCAGCCCAACAGGCAGCCAAAATGCAGACCACATCCGGGAGAATCTCAAGAGCAGGGGGTGGAGCAAGCCAGGCCTCAAACCACAAGAAGCTCCAGCCCAAAATGGAGCCAAAATGCAGCCCACATCTGGGAGAATCTCAAGAGCAGGGGGTGGAGCAAGCCAGGCCTCAAACCACGAGAAGCTCCAGCCCAAAAGGCAGCCAAAATGCAGCCCACATCCGGGAGAATATCAAGAGCAGGGGGTGGAGCAAGCCAGGCCTCAAACCACGAGAAGTTCCAGCTCAAAAGGCAGCCAAAATGCAGCCCACATCTGGGAGAATATCAAGAGCAGGGGGTGGAGCAAGCCAGGCCTCAAACCACGAGAAGCTCCAGCCCAACAGGCAGCCAAAATGCAGACCACATCCGGGAGAATCTCAAGAGCAGGGGGTGGAGCAAGCCAGGCCTCAAACCACGAGAAGCTCCAGCCCAAGAATCAGCCAAAATGCAGCCCACATCCAGGAGAATCTCAAGAGCAGGGGGTGGAGCAAGCCAGGCCTCAAACCACGAGAAGCTCCAGCCCAAGTATCAGCCAAAATGCAGCCCACATCCAGGAGAATCTCAAGAGCAGGGTGTGGAGCAAGCCAGGCCTCAAACCACGAGAAGCTCCAGCCCAAAAGGCAGCCAAAATCCAGCCCACCTCCAGGAGAATCTCAAGAGCAGGGGGTGGAGCAAGCCAGGCCTCAAACCACGGGAAGCTCCAGCCCAAGAATCAGCCAAAATGCAGCCCACATCCGGGAGAATCTCAAGAGCAGGGGGTGGAGCAAGCCAGGCCTCAAACCACGAGAAGCTCCAGCCCAAAAGGCACCCAAAATGCAGCCCACATCCGGGAGAATCTCAAGAGCAGGGGGTGGAGCAAGCCAGGCCTCAAACCACGAGAAGCTCCAGCCCAAAATTCAGCCAAAATGCAGCCCACATCCGGGAGAATCTCAGGAGCAGGGGGTGGAGCAAGCCAGGCCTCAAACCTCGAGAAGCTCCAGCCCAAAAGGCAGCCAAAATGCAGCCCACCTCCGTGAGAATCTCAAGAGCAGGGGGTGGAGCAAGCCAGGCCTCAAACCACAAGAAGCTCCAGCCCAAAAGGCAGCCAAAATGCAGCCCACATCCGGGAGAATCTCAAGAGCAGGGGGTGGAGCAAGCCAGGCCTCAAACCACGAGAAGCTCCAGCGCAAGTATCAGCCAAAATGCAGCCCACATCTAGGAGAATATCAAGAGCAGGGGGTGGAGCAAGCCAGGCCTCAAACCACGAGAAGCTCCAGCCCAAAAGGCAGCCAAAATGCAGCCCACATCCGGCAGAATCTCAAGAGCAGGGGGTGGAGCAAGCCAGGCCTCAAACCACGAGAAGCTCCAGCCCAAAAGGCAGCCAAAATGCAGCCCACATCCGGGAAAATCTCAAGAGCAGGGAGTGGAGCAAGCCAGGCCTCAAACCACGAGAAGCTCCAGCCCAAGAATCAGCCAAAATGCAGCCCACATCCGGGAGAATCTCAAGAGCAGGGGGTGGAGCAAGCCAGGCCTCAAACCACGAGAAGCTCCAGCCCAAAAGGCACCCAAAATGCAGCCCACATCCGGGAGAATCTCAAGAGCAGGGGGTGGAGCAAGCCAGGCCTCAAACCACGAGAAGCTCCAGCCCAAAATTCAGCCAAAATGCAGCCCACATCCGGGAGAATCTCAGGAGCAGGGGGTGGAGCAAGCCAGGCCTCAAACCTCGAGAAGCTCCAGCCCAAAAGGCAGCCAAAATGCAGCCCACCTCCGTGAGAATCTCAAGAGCAGGGGGTGGAGCAAGCCAGGCCTCAAACCACAAGAAGCTCCAGCCCAAAAGGCAGCCAAAATGCAGCCCACATCCGGGAGAATCTCAAGAGCAGGGGGTGGAGCAAGCCAGGCCTCAAACCACGAGAAGCTCCAGCGCAAGTATCAGCCAAAATGCAGCCCACATCTAGGAGAATATCAAGAGCAGGGGGTGGAGCAAGCCAGGCCTCAAACCACGAGAAGCTCCAGCCCAAAAGGCAGCCAAAATGCAGCCCACATCCGGCAGAATCTCAAGAGCAGGGGGTGGAGCAAGCCAGGCCTCAAACCACGAGAAGCTCCAGCCCAAAAGGCAGCCAAAATGCAGCCCACATCCGGGAAAATCTCAAGAGCAGGGAGTGGAGCAAGCCAGGCCTCAAACCACGAGAAGCTCCAGCCCAAAAGACAGCCAAAATGCAGCCCACATCCGGGAGAATCTCAAGAGCAGGGTGTGGAGCAAGCCAGGCCTCAAACCACGAGAAGCTCCAGCCCGAGAATCAGCCAAAATCCAGCCCACATCCAGGAGAATCTCAAGAGCAGGGGGTGGAGCAAGCCAGGCCTCAAACCACGAGAAGCTCCAGCCCAAAAAGCAGCCAAAATGCAGCCCACATCCGGGAGAATCTCAAGAGCAGGGGGTGGAGCAAGACAGGCCTCAAACCACGAGAAGCTCCAGCCCAACAGGCAGCCAAAATGCAGACCACATCCGGGAGAATCTCAAGAGCAGGGGGTGGAGCAAGCCAGGCCTCAAACCACAAGAAGCTCCAGCCCAAAATGGAGCCAAAATCCAGCCCACATCCGGGAGAATCTCAAGAGCAGGGGGTGGAGCAAGCCAGGCCTCAAACCACGAGAAGCTCCAGCCCAAAAGGGAGCCAAAATGCAGCCCACATCCGGGAGAATCTCAAGAGCAGGGGGTGGAGCAAGCCAGGCCTCAAACCTCGAGAAGCTCCAGCCCAAGAGGCAGCCAAAATGCAGCCCACCTCCGTGAGAATCTCAAGAGCAGGGGGTGGAGCAAGCCAGGCCTCAAACCACGAGAAGCTCCAGCCCAAAAGGCAGCCAAAATGCAGCCCACATGCGGGAGAATCTCAAGAGCAGGGGGTGGAGCAAGCCAGGCCTCAAACCACAAGAAACTCCAGCCCAAGAATCAGCCAAAATGCAGCCCACATCCAGGAGAATCTCAAGAGCAGGGGGTGGAGCAAGCCAGGCCTCAAACCACGAGAAGCTCCAGCCCAAAAGGCAGCCAAAATGCAGCCCACATCCGGGAGAATATCAAGAGCAGGGGGTGGAGCAAGCCAGGCCTCAAACCACGAGAAGCTCCAGCCCAAAAGGCAGCCAAAATGCAGCCCACATCCAGGAGAATCTCAAGAGCAGGGGGTGGAGCAAGCCAGGCCTCAAACCACGAGAAGCTCCAGCCCAAAAGGCAGCCAAAATCCAGCCCACATCCGGCAGAATCTCAAGAGCAGGGGGTGGAGCAAGCCAGGCCTCAAACCACGAGAAGCTCCAGCCCAAAAGGCAGCCAAAATGCAGCCCACATCCGGGAGAATCTCAAGAGCAGGGGGTGGAGCAAGCCAGGCCTCAAACCACGAGAAGCTCCAGCCCAAGAATCAGCCAAAATGCAGCCCACATCCAGGAGAATCTCAAGAGCAGGGGGTCGAGCAAGCCAGGCCTCAAACCACAAGAAGCTCCAGCCCAAGAATCAGCCAAAATGCAGCCCACATCCAGGAGAATCTCAAGAGCAGGGGGTGGAGCAAGCCAGGCCTCAAACCACGAGAAGCTCCAGCCAAAAAGGCAGCCAAAATGCAGCCCACATCCGGGAGAATCTCAAGAGCAGGGGGTGGAGCAAGCCAGGCCTTAAACCACGAGAAGCTCCAGCCCAAAAGGCAGCCAAAACCCAGCCCACATCCGGGAGAATCTCAAGAGGAGTGTGTGGAGCAAGCCAGGCCTCAAACCACGAGAAGCTCCAGCCCAAAAGGCAGCCAAAATGCAGCCCACCTCCGGGAGAATCTCAAGAGCAGGGGGTGGAGCGAGGAAGGCCTCAAACCAGGAGAAGCTCCAGCCCAAAAGGCAGCCAAAATGCAGCCCACATCGGGGAGAATCTCAAGAGCAGGGGGTGGAGCAAGCCAGGCCTCAAACCACGAGAAGCTCCAGCCCAAAAGGCAGCCAAAATGCAGCCCACATCCGGGAGAATCTCAAGAGCAGGGGTTGGAGCAAGCCAGGCCTCTAAACCACGAGAATCTCCAGCCCAAAATGCAGCCAAAATGCAGCCCACATCCGAGAGAATATCAAGAGCAGGGGGTGGAGCACGGCAGGCCTCTAACCACGAGAAGCTCTAGGCCAAAAGGCAGCCAAAATCCAGCCCACATCTGGGAGAATCTCAAGAGCAGGGGGTGGAGCAAGCCAGGCCTCAAACCACGAGAAGCTCCAGCCCAAAAGGCAGCCAAAATGCAGCCCACCTCCGGGAGAATCTCAAGAGCAGGGGGTGGAGCAAGCCAGGCCTCAAACCACGAGAAGCTCCAGCCCAAAAGGCAGCCAAAATGCAGCCCACATCCGGGAGAATCTCAAGAGCAGGGGGTGGAGCAAGGCAGGCCTCAAACCACGAGAAGCTCCAGCCCAAAATGCAGCCAAAATACAGCCCACATCCGGGAGAATCTCAAGAGCAGGGGTTGGAGCAAGCCAGGCCTCTAAACCACGAGAATCTCCAGCCCAAAATACAGCCAAAATTCAGCGCACATCCGAGAGAATATCAAGAGCAGGGGGTGGAGCAAGGCAGGCCTCAAACCACAAGGATCTCCAGCCCAAAAGTCAGCCAAAATGCAGCCCACATCCGGGAGAATCTCAAGAGCAGGGGGTGGAGCAAGCCAGGCCTCAAAGCACGAGAAGCTCCAGCCCAAAAGGTAGCCAAAATGCAGCCCATATCCGGGAGAATCTCAAGAGCAGGGGGTGGAGCAAGCCAGGCCTCAAACCACGAGAAGCTCCAGCCCAAAATGCAGCCAAAATGCAGCCCACCTCCGGGAGAATCTCAAGAGCAGGGGGTGGAGCAAGCCAGGCCTCAAACCACGAGAAGCTCCAGCCCACAAGGCAGCCAAAATGCAGCCCACATCCGGGAGAATCTCAAGAGCAGGGGGTGGAGCAAGCCAGGCCTCAAACCACGAGAAGCTCCAGCCCAAAAGGCAGCCAAAATGCAGCCCACATCTGGGAGAATCTCAAGAGCAGGGGGTGGAGCAAGCCAGGCCTCAAACCACGAGAAGCTCCAGCCCAAAAGGCAGCCAAAATGCAGCCCACATCCGGGAGAATCTCAAGAGCAGGGGGTGGAGCAAGCCAGGCCTCAAACCACGAGAAGCTCCAGCCCAAAAGGCAGCCAAAATGCAGCCCACATCCGGGAGAATCTCAAGAGCAGGGGGTGGAGCAAGCCAGGCCTCAAACCACGAGAAGCTCAGGCCCAAAAGGCAGCCAAAATGCAGCCCACATCGGGGACAATTTCAAGAGCAGGGGGTGGAGCAAGCCAGGCCTCAAACCACGAGAAGCTCCAGCCCAAAAGGCAGCCAAAATGCAGCCCACATCTGGGAGAATCTCAAGAGCAGGGGGTGGAGCAAGCCAGGCCTCAAACCACAAGAAACTCCAGCCCAAGAATCAGCCAAAATGCAGCCCACATCCGGGAGAATCTCAAGAGCAGGGGGTGGAGCAAGCCAGGCCTCAAACCACGAGAAGCTCCAGCCCAAAAGGCAGCCAAAATGCAGCCCACATCCGGGAGAATATCAAGAGCAGGGGGTGGAGCAAGCCAGGCCTCAAACCACGAGAAGCTCCAGCCCAAAATGCAGCCAAAATGCAGCCCACATCCGGGAGAATCTCAAGAGCAGGGGGTGGAGCAAGCCAGGCCTCAAACCTCGAGAAGCTCCAGCCCAAAAGGCAGCCAAAATGCAGCCCACCTCCGTGAGAATCTCAAGAGCAGGGGGTGGAGCAAGCCAGGCCTCAAACCACGAGAAGCTCCAGCCCAAAAGGCAGCCAAAATGCAGCCCACATCCGGGAGAATCTCAAGAGCAGGGGGTGGAGCAAGCCAGGCCTCAAACCACAAGAAACTCCAGCCCAAGAATCAGCCAAAATGCAGCCCACATCCAGGAGAATCTCAAGAGCAGGGGGTGGAGCAAGCCAGGCCTCAAACCACGAGAAGCTCCAGCCCAAAAGGCAGCCAAAATGCAGCCCACATCTGGGAGAATCTCAAGAGCAGGGGGTGGAGCAAGCCAGGCCTCAAACCACAAGAAACTCCAGCCCAAGAATCAGCCAAAATGCAGCCCACATCCGGGAGAATCTCAAGAGCAGGGGGTGGAGCAAGCCAGGCCTCAAACCACGAGAAGCTCCAGCCCAAAAGGCAGCCAAAATGCAGCCCACATCCGGGAGAATATCAAGAGCAGGGGGTGGAGCAAGCCAGGCCTCAAACCACGAGAAGCTCCAGCCCAAAATGCAGCCAAAATGCAGCCCACATCCGGGAGAATCTCAAGAGCAGGGGGTGGAGCAAGCCAGGCCTCAAACCTCGAGAAGCTCCAGCCCAAAAGGCAGCCAAAATGCAGCCCACCTCCGTGAGAATCTCAAGAGCAGGGGGTGGAGCAAGCCAGGCCTCAAACCACGAGAAGCTCCAGCCCAAAAGGCAGCCAAAATGCAGCCCACATCCGGGAGAATCTCAAGAGCAGGGGGTGGAGCAAGCCAGGCCTCAAACCACAAGAAACTCCAGCCCAAGAATCAGCCAAAATGCAGCCCACATCCAGGAGAATCTCAAGAGCAGGGGGTGGAGCAAGCCAGGCCTCAAACCACGAGAAGCTCCAGCCCAAAAGGCAGCCAAAATGCAGCCCACATCCGGGAGAATATCAAGAGCAGGGGGTGGAGCAAGCCAGGCCTCAAACCACAAGAAACTCCATCCCAAGAATCAGCCAAAATGCAGCCCACATCCAGGAGAATCTCAAGAGCAGGGGGTGGAGCAAGCCAGGCCTCAAACCACGGGAAGCTCCAGCCCAAAATGCAGCCAAAATGCAGCCCACATCCGGGAGAATATCAAGAGCAGGGGGTGGAGCAAGCCAGGCCTCAAACCACGAGAAGCTCCAGCCCAAAATGCAGCCAAAATGCAGCCCACATCCGGGAGAATCTCAAGAGCAGGGGGTGGAGCAAGCCAGGCCTCAAACCACGAGAAGCTCCAGCCCAAAAGGCAGCCAAAATGCAGCCCACATCCGGGAGAATCTCAAGAGCAGGGGGTGGAGCAAGCCAGGCCTCAAACCATGAGAAGCTCCAGCCCAAAAGGCAGCCAAAATGCAGCCCACCTCCGGGAGAATCTCAAGAGCAGGGGGTGGAGCAAGGCAGGCCTCAAACCACGAGAAGCTCCAGCCCAAAAGGCAGCCAAAATGCAGCCCACATCCGGGAGAATCTCAAGAGCAGGGGTTGGAGCAAGCCAGGCCTCTAAACCACGAGAATCTCCAGCCCAAAATACAGCCAAAATTCAGCGCACATCCGAGAGAATATCAAGAGCAGGGGGTGGAGCAAGGCAGGCCTCAAACCACGAGAAGCTCTAGGCCAAAAGGCAGCCAAAATCCAGCCCACATCTGGGAGAATCTCAAGAGCAGGGGGTGGAGCAAGCCAGGCCTCAAACCACGAGAAGCTCCAGCCCAAAAGGCAGCCAAAATCCAGCCCACCTCCGGGAGAATCTCAAGAGCAGGGGGTGGAGCAAGCCAGGCCTCAAACCACAAGAAACTCCAGCCCAAGAATCAGCCAAAATGCAGCCCACATCCAGGAGAATCTCAAGAGCAGGGGGTGGAGCAAGCCAGGCCTCAAACCACGAGAAGCTCCAGCCCAAAAGGCAGCCAAAATGCAGCCCACATCCGGGAGAATCTCAAGAGCAGGGGGTGGAGCAAGCCAGGCCTCAAACCACAAGAAACTCCAGCCCAAGAATCAGCCAAAATGCAGCCCACATCCAGGAGAATCTCAAGAGCAGGGTGTGGAGCAAGCCAGGCCTCAAACCACGAGAAGCTCCAGCCCAAAAGGCAGCCAAAATGCAGCCCACATCCGGGAGAATATCAAGAGCAGGGGGTGGAGCAAGCCAGGCCTCAAACCACAAGAAACTCCAGCCCAAGAATCAGCCAAAATGCAGCCCACATCCAGGAGAATCTCAAGAGCAGGGGGTGGAGCAAGCCAGGCCTCAAACCACGAGAAGCTCCAGCCCAAAAGGCAGCCAAAATGCAGCCCACATCCGGGAGAATATCAAGAGCAGGGGGTGGAGCAAGCCAGGCCTCAAACCACGAGAAGCTCCAGCCCAAAATGCAGCCAAAATCCAGCCCACCTCCGGGAGAATCTCAAGAGCAGGGGGTGGAGCAAGCCAGGCCTCAAACCACGAGAAGCTCCAGCCCAAAAGGCAGCCAAAATGCAGCCCACATGCGGGGAGAATCTCAAGAGCAGGGGGTGGAGCAAGACAGGCCTCAAACCACGAGAAGCTCCAGCCCAAAAGGCAGCCAAAATCCAGCCCACCTCAGGGAGAATCTCAAGAGCAGGGGGTGGAGCAAGCCAGGCCTCAAACCACAAGAAGCTCCAGCCCAAAAGGCAGCCAAAATGTAGCCCACATCCGGGAGAATCTCAAGAGCAGGGGGTGGAGCAAGGCAGGCCTCAAACCACGAGAAGCTCCAGCCCAAGTATCAGCCAAAATGCAGCCCACATCCAGGAGAATATCAAGAGCAGGGGGTGGAGCAAGCCAGGCCTCAAACCACGAGAAGCTCCAGCCCAAAAGGCAGCCAAAATCCAGCCCACATCCGGCAGAATCTCAAGAGCAGGGGGTGGAGCAAGCCAGGCCTCAAACCACGAGAAGCTCCAGCCCAAAAGGCAGCCAAAATGCAGCCCACATCCGGGAGAATCTCAAGAGCAGGGGGTGGAGCAAGCCAGGCCTCAAACCACAAGAAACTCCAGCCCAAGAATCAGCCAAAATGCAGCCCACATCCAGGAGAATCTCAAGAGCAGGGTGTGGAGCAAGCCAGGCCTCAAACCACGAGAAGCTCCAGCCCAAAAGGCAGCCAAAATGCAGCCCACATCCGGGAGAATATCAAGAGCAGGGGGTGGAGCAAGCCAGGCCTCAAACCACAAGAAACTCCAGCCCAAGAATCAGCCAAAATGCAGCCCACATCCAGGAGAATCTCAAGAGCAGGGGGTGGAGCAAGCCAGGCCTCAAACCACGAGAAGCTCCAGCCCAAAAGGCAGCCAAAATGCAGCCCACATCTGGGAGAATATCAAGAGCAGGGGGTGGAGCAAGCCAGGCCTCAAACCACGAGAAGCTCCAGCCCAAAATGCAGCCAAAATGCAGCCCACCTCCGGGAGAATCTCAAGATCAGGGGGTGGAGCAAGCCAGGCCTCAAACCACGAGAAGCTCCAGCCCAAAAGGCAGCCAAAATGCAGCCCACATCCGGGAGAATCTCAAGAGCAGGTGGTGGAGCAAGACAGGCCTCAAACCACGAGAAGCTCCAGCCCAAAAGGCAGCCAAAATCCAGCCCACCTCCGGGAGAATCTCAAGAGCAGGGGGTGGAGCAAGCCAGGCCTCAATCCACGAGAAGCTCCAGCCCAAAAGGCAGCCAAAATGCAAACCACATCCGGGAGAATCTCAAGAGCAGGGGGTGGAGCAAGCCAGGCCTCAAACCACGAGAAGCTAAAGCCCAAAAAGCAGCCAAAATGCAGCCCACATCCGGGAGAATCTCAAGGGCAGGGGGTGGAGCAAGCCAGGCCTCAAACCACGAGAAACTCCAGCCCAAAAGGCAGCCAAAATGCAGCCCACATCCAGGAGAATCTCAAGAGCAGGGGGTGGAGCAAGCCAGGCCTCAAACCACGAGAAGCTCCAGCCCAAAAGGCAGCCAAAATCCAGCCCACATCTGGGAGAATCTCAAGAGCAGGGGGTGGAGCAAGCCAGGCCTCAAACCACGAGAAGCTCCAGCCCAAAATGCAGCCAAAATGCAGCCCACATCCGGGAGAATCTCAAGAGCAGGGGGTGGAGCAAGACAGGCCTCAAACCACTGGAAGCTCCAGCCCAAGAATCAGCCAAAATACAGCCCACATCCAGGAGAATCTCAAGAGCAGGGGTTGGAGCAAGCCAGGCCTCAAACCACGAGAAGCTCCAGCCCAAAAGGCAGCCAAAATCCAGCCCACATCCGAGAGTATATCAAGAGCAGGGGGTTGAGCAAGCCAGGCCTCAAACCACGAGAAGCTCCAGCCCAAAAGGCAGTCAAAATGCAGCCCATATCCGGGAGAATCTCAAGAGCAGGGGGTGGAGCAAGCCAGGCCTCAAACCACGAGAAGCTCCAGCCCAAAATGCAGCCAAAATGCAGCCCACCTCCGGGAGAATCTCAAGAGCAGGGGGTGGAGCAAGCCAGGCCTCAAACCACGAGAAGCTCCAACCCACAAGGCAGCCAAAATGCAGCCCACATCCGGGAGAATCTCAAGAGCAGGGGGTGGAGCAAGCCAGGCCTCAAACCACGAGAAGCTCCAGCCCAAAATGCAGCCAAAATGCAGCCCATATCTGGGAGAATCTCAAGAGCAGGGGGTGAGGCAAGCCAGGCCTCAAACCACGAGAAGCTCCAGCCCAAAAGGCAGCCAAAATGCAGCCCACATGCGGGGAGAATCTCAAGAGCAGGGGGTGGAGCAAGCCAGGCCTCAAACCACGAGAAGCTCCAGCCCAAAAGGCAGCCAAAATCCAGCCCACCTCAGGGAGAATCTCAAGAGCAGGGGGTGGAGCAAGCCAGGCCTCAAACCACAAGAAGCTCCAGCCCAAAAGGCAGCCAAAATGTAGCCCACATCCGGGAGAATCTCAAGAGCAGGGGGTGGAGCAAGGCAGGCCTCAAACCACGAGAAGCTCCAGCCCAAGTATCAGCCAAAATGCAGCCCACATCCAGGAGAATATCAAGAGCAGGGGGTGGAGCAAGCCAGGCCTCAAACCACGAGAAGCTCCAGCCCAAAAGGCAGCCAAAATCCAGCCCACATCCGGGAGAATCTCAAGAGCAGGGGGTGGAGCAAGCCAGGCCTCAAACCACGAGAAGCTCCAGCCCAAAAGGCAGCCAAAATCCAGCCCACATCCGGGAGAATCTCAAGAGCAGGGGGTGGAGCAAGCCAGGCCTCAAACCACGAGAAGCTCCAGCCCAAAAGGCAGCCAAAATGCAGCCCACATCCGGGAGAATATCAAGAGCAGGGGGTGGAGCAAGCCAGGCCTCAAACCACGAGAAGTTACAGCTCAAAAGGCAGCCAAAATGCAGCCCACATCCGGGAGAATCTCAAGAGCAGGGGGTGGAGCAAGCCAGGCCTCAAACCACGAGAAGCTCCAGCCCAAAATGGAGCCAAAATCCAGCCCACATCCGGGAGAATCTCAAGAGCAGGGGGTGGAGCAAGCCAGGCCTCAAACCACGAGAAGCTCCAGCCAAAATGGCAGCCAAAATGCAGCCCACATCCGGGAGAATCTCAAGAGCAGGGGGTGGAGCAAGCCAGGCCTCAAACCACAAGAAACTCCAGCCCAAGAATCAGCCAAAATGCAGCCCACATCCAGGAGAATCTCAAGAGCAGGGGGTGGAGCAAGCCAGGCCTCAAACCACGAGAAGCTCCAGCCCAAAAGGCAGCCAAAATGCAGCCCACATCCGGGAGAATATCAAGAGTAGGGGGTGGAGCAAGCCAGGCCTCAAACCACAAGAAACTCCAGCCCAAGAATCAGCCAAAATGCAGCCCACATCCAGGAGAATCTCAAGAGCAGGGGGTGGAGCAAGCCAGGCCTCAAACCACGAGAAGCTCCAGCCTAAAAGGCAGCCAAAATGCAGCCCACATCCGGGAGAATATCAAGAGCAGGGGGTGGAGCAAGGCAGGCCTCAAACCACGAGAAGCTCCAGCCCAAAATGCAGCCAAAATGCAGCCCACATCTGGGAGAATCTCAAGAGCAGGGGGTGGAGCAAGCCAGGCCTCAAACCACGAGAAGCTCCAGCCCAAAAGGCTGCCAAAATGCAGCCCACATCCGGGAGAATCTCAAGAGCAGGGGGTGGAGCAAGCCAGGCCTCAAACCACGAGAAGCTCCAGCCCAAGAATCAGCCAAAATGCAGCCCACATCCAGGAGAATCTCAAGAGCAGGGGGTGGAGCAAGCCAGGCCTCAAACCACAAGAAGCTCCAGCCCAAGGTTCAGCCAAAATGCAGCCCACATCCAGGAGAATCTCAAGAGCAGGGGGTGGAGCAAGCCAGGCCTCAAACCACGAGAAGCTCCAGACAAAAAGGCAGCCAAAATGCAGCCCACATCCGGGAGAATCTCAAGAGCAGGGGGTGGAGCAAGCCAGGCCTCAAACCACGAGAAGCTCCAGCCCAAAAGGCAGCCAAAATGCAGCCCACCTCCGGGAGAATCTCAAGAGCAGGGGGTGGAGCAAGGAAGGCCTCAAACCAGGAGAAGCTCCTGCCCAAAAGGCAGCCAAAATGCAGCCCACATCTGGGAGAATCTCAAGAGCAGGGGGTGGAGCAAGCCAGGCCTCAAACCACGAGAAGCTCCAGCCCAAAAGGCAGCCAAAATGCAGCCCACCTCCGGGAGAATCTCAAGAGCAGGGTGTGGAGCAAGCCAGGCCTCAAACCACGAGAAGCTCCAGCCCAAAAGGCAGCCAAAATGCAGCCCACATCCGGGAGAATCTCAAGAGCAGGGGTTGGAGCAAGCCAGGCCTCTAAACCACGAGAATCTCCAGCCCAAAATACAGCCAAAATTCAGCGCACATCCGAGAGAATATCAAGAGCAGGGGGTGGAGCAAGGCAGGCCTCAAACCACGAGAAGCTCTAGGCCAAAAGGCAGCCAAAATCCAGCCCACATCCGGGAGAATCTCAAGAGCAGGGGGTGGAGCAAGCCAGGCCTCAAACCACGAGAAGCTCCAGCCCAAAATGCAGCCAAAATGCAGCCCACCTCCGGGAGAATCTCAAGAGCAGGGGGTGGAGCAAGCCAGGCCTCAAACCACGAGAAGCTCCAGCCCAAAAGGCAGCCAAAATGCAGCCCACATCCGGGAGAATATCAAGAGCAGGGGGTGGAGCAAGCCAGGCCTCAAACCACGAGAAGCTAAAGCCCAAAAAGCAGCGAAAATGCAGCCCACATCCGGGAGAATATCAAGGGCAGGGGGTGGAGCAAGCCAGGCCTCAAACCACGAGAAGCTCCAGCCCAAAATGCAGCCAAAATGCAGCCCACCTCCGGGAGAATCTCAAGAGCAGGGGGTGGAGCAAGCCAGGCCTCAAACCACAAGAAGCTCCAGCCCAAAAGGCAGCCAAAATCCAGCCCACATGCGTGAGAATCTCAAGAGCAGGGGGTGGAGCAAGCCAGGCCTCAAACCACGAGAAGCTCCAGCCCAAGATTCAGCCAAAATGCAGCCCACATCCGGGAGAATCTCAAGAGCAGGGGGTGGAGCAAGACAGGCCTCAAACCACGAGAAGCTCCAGCCCAAAAGGCTGCCAAAATGCAGCCCACATCCGGGAGAATCTCAAGAGCAGGGGGTGGAGCAAGCCAGGCCTCAAACCACGAGAAGCTCCAGCCCAAGAATCAGCCAAAATGCAGCCCACATCCAGGAGAATCTCAAGAGCAGGGGGTGGAGCAAGCCAGGCCTCAAACCACAAGAAGCTCCAGCCCAAGGTTCAGCCAAAATGCAGCCCACATCCAGGAGAATCTCAAGAGCAGGGGGTGGAGCAAGCCAGGCCTCAAACCACGAGAAGCTCCAGACAAAAAGGCAGCCAAAATGCAGCCCACATCCGGGAGAATCTCAAGAGCAGGGGGTGGAGCAAGCCAGGCCTCAAACCACGAGAAGCTCCAGCCCAAAAGGCAGCCAAAATGCAGCCCACCTCCGGAAGAATCTCAAGAGCAGGGGGTGGAGCAAGGAAGGCCTCAAACCAGGAGAAGCTCCTGCCCAAAAGGCAGCCAAAATGCAGCCCACATCTGGGAGAATCTCAAGAGCAGGGGGTGGAGCAAGCCAGGCCTCAAACCACGAGAAGCTCCAGCCCAAAAGGCAGCCAAAATGCAGCCCACCTCCGGGAGAATCTCAAGAGCAGGGTGTGGAGCAAGCCAGGCCTCAAACCACGAGAAGCTCCAGCCCAAAAGGCAGCCAAAATGCAGCCCACATCCGGGAGAATCTCAAGAGCAGGGGGTGGAGCAAGCCAGGCCTCTAAACCACGAGAATCTCCAGCCCAAAATACAGCCAAAATTCAGCGCACATCCGAGAGAATATCAAGAGCAGGGGGTGGAGCAAGGCAGGCCTCAAACCACGAGAAGCTCTAGGCCAAAAGGCAGCCAAAATCCAGCCCACATCTGGGAGAATCTCAAGAGCAGGGGGTGGAGCAAGCCAGGCCTCAAACCACGAGAAGCTCCAGCCCAAAATGCAGCCAAAATGCAGCCCACCTCCGGGAGAATCTCAAGAGCAGGGGGTGGAGCAAGCCAGGCCTCAAACCACGAGAAGCTCCAGCCCAAAAGGCAGCCAAAATGCAGCCCACATCCGGGAGAATCTCAAGAGCAGGGGGTGGAGCAAGCCAGGCCTCAAACCACGAGAAGCTCCAGCCCAAAAAGCAGCCAAAATGCAGCCCACATCCGGGAGAATCTCAAGAGCAGGGGGTGGAGCAAGGCAGGCCTCAAACCACGAGAAGCTCCAGCCCAAAAGGCAGCCAAAATGCAGCCCACATCCGGGAGAATCTCAAGAGCAGGGGGTGGAGCAAGCCAGGCCTCTAAACCACGAGAATCTCCAGCACAAAATACAGCCAAAATTCAGCGCACATCCGAGAGAATCTCAAGAGCAGGGGGTGGAGCAAGCCAGGCCTCAAACCACAAGGATCTCCAGCCCAAAAGGCAGCCAAAATGCAGCCCACATCCGGGAGAATCTCAAGAGAAGGGGGTGGAGAAAGGCAGGCCTCAAACCACGAGAAGCTCCAGCCCAAGAATCAGGCAAAATGCAGCCCACATCCAGGAGAATCTCAAGAGCAGGGGGTGGAGCAAGCCAGGCCTCAAACCACGAGAAGCTAAAGCCCAAAAATCAGCCAAAATGCAACCCACATCCGGGAGAATCTCAAGAGCAGGGGGTGGAGCAAGCCAGGCCTCAAACCACGAGAAGCTAAAGCCCAAAAAGCAGCCAAAATGCAGCCCACATCCGGGAGAATATCAAGGGCAGGGGGTGGAGCAAGCCAGGCCTCAAACCACGAGAAACTCCAGCCTAAAAGGCAGCCAATATGCAGCCCACATCAGGGAGAATCTCAAGAGCAGGGGGTGGAGCAAGCCAGGCCTCAAACCACGAGAAGCTCCAGCCCAAAAGGCAGCCAAAATGCAGCCCACATCCGGGAGAATATCAAGAGCAGGGGGTGGAGCAAGCCAGGCCTCAAACCTCGAGAAGCTCCAGCCCAAAAGGCAGCCAAAATGCAGCCCACATTCGGGAGAATCTCAAGAGCAGGGGGTGGAGCAAGACAGGCCTCAAACCACTGGAAGCTCCAGCCCAAGAATCAGCCAAAATACAGCCCACATCCGGGAGAATCTCAAGAGCAGGGGTTAGAGCAAGCCAGGCCTCAAACCACGAGAAGCTCCAGCCCAAAAGGCAGCCAAAATCCAGCCCACATCCGAGAGTATATCAAGAGCAGGGGGTGGAGCAAGCCAGGCCTCAAACCACGAGAAGCTCCAGCCCAAAAGGCAGCCAAAATGCAGCCCACATGCAGGAGAATCTCAAGAGCAGGGGGTGGAGCAAGCCAGGCCTCAAACCACGAGAAGCTCTAGCCCAAAATGCAGCCAAAATGCAGCCCACCTCAGGGAGAATCTCAAGAGCAGGGGGTGGAGCAAGGCAGGCCTCAAACCACGAGGATCTCCAGCCCAGGAATCAGGCAAAATGCAGCCCACATCCAGGAGAATATCAAGAGCAGGGGGTGGAGCAAGCCAGGCCTCAAACCACGAGAAGCTCCAGCCCAAAAGGCAGCCAAAATGCAGCCCACATTCGGGAGAATCTCAAGAGCAGGGGGTGGAGCAAGCCAGGCCTCAAACCACGAGAAGCTCCAGCCCAAAAGGCAGCCAAAATGCAGCCCACATCCGGGAGAATCTCAAGAGCAGGGGGTGGAGCAAGACAGGCCTCAAACCACTGGAAGCTCCAGCCCAAGAATCAGCCAAAATACAGCCCACATCCAGGAGAATCTCAAGAGCAGGGGTTGGAGCAAGCCAGGCCTCAAACCACGAGAAGCTCCAGCCCAAAAGGCAGCCAAAATCCAGCCCACATCCGAGAGTATATCAAGAGCAGGGGGTGGAGCAAGCCAGGCCTCAAACCACGAGAAGCTCCAGCCCAAAAGGCAGCCAAAATGCACCCCTCATCCGGGAGAATCTCAAGAGCAGGCGGTGGAGAAAGCCACGCCTCAAACCCTGAGAAGCTCCAGCTCAAAAGGCAGCCAAAATGCAGCCCACATCCGGGAGAATCTCAAGGGCAGGGGGTGGAGCAAGCCAGGCCCCAAACCACGAGAAATTCCAGCCTAAAAGGCAGCCAAAATGCAGCCCACATCCAGGAGAATATCAAGAGCAGGGGGTGGAGCAAGCCAGGCCTCAAACCACGAGAAGCTCCAGCCCAAAAGGCAGCCAAAATGCAGCCCACATTCGGGAGAATCTCAAGAGCAGGGGGTGGAGCAAGCCAGGCCTCAAACCACGAGAAGCTCCAGCCCAAAAGGCAGCCAAAATGCAGCCCACATCCGGGAGAATCTCAAGAGCAGGGGGTGGAGCAAGCCAGGCCTCAAACCACGAGAAGCTCCAGCCCAAAAGGCTGCCAAAATGCAGCCCAGATCTAGCAGAATCTCAAGTGCAGGGGGTGGAGCAAGCCAGGCCTCAAACCACAAGAAGCTAAAGCCCAAAAGGCAGCCAAAATGCAGCCCACTTCCGGGAGAATCTCAAGAGCAGGGGGTGGAGCAAGCCAGGCCTCAAACCACGGGAAGCTCCAGCCCAAAAGGCAGCCAAAATCCAGCCCACATCCGGGAAAATCTCAAGAGCAGGGGCTGGAGCAAGCCAGGCCTCAAACCACGAGAAGCTCCAGCCCAAAAGGCAGCCAAAATGCAGCCCACATCCGGGAGAATCTCAAGAGCAGGGGCTGGAGCAAGGCAGGCCTCAAACCACGAGAAGCTCCAGCCCAAAATGTAGCCAAAATGCAGCCCACATCCGGGAGAATCTCAAGAGCAGGGGGTGGAGCAAGCCAGGCCTCAAACCTCGAGAAGCTCCAGCCCAAAAGGCAACCAAAATGCAGCCCACATCCAGGAGAATCTCAAGAGCAGGGGGTGGAGCAAGGAAGGCCTCAAACCACGAGAAGCTCCAGCCCAAAAGGCAGCCAAAATGCAGCCCACATCCGGGAGAATCTCAAGAGCAGGGGGTGGAGCAAGCCAGGCCTCAAACCACAAGAAGCTCCAGCCCAAGCATCAGCCAAAATGCAGCCCACATGCGGGAGAATCTCAAGAGCAGGGGGTGGAGCAAGCCAGGCCTCAAACCACGAGAAGCTCTAGCCCAAAATGCAGCCAAAATGCAGCCCACCTCGGGGAGAATCTCAAGAGCAGGGGGTGGAGCAAGCCAGGCCTCAAACCACGAGAAGCTCCAGCCCAAAAGGCAGCCAAAATGCAGCCCACATCCGAGAGAATCTCAAGAGCAGGGGGTGGAGCAAGCCAGGCCTCAAACCACGAGAAGCTCCAGCCCAAAAGGCAGCCAAAATGCAGCCCACATGCGGGGAGAATCTCAAGAGCAGGGGGTGGAGCAAGCCAGGCCTCAAACCACGAGAAGCTCCAGCCCAAAAGGCAGCCAAAATGCACCCCTCATCCGGGAGAATCTCAAGAGCAGGGGGTGGAGCAAGGCAGGCCTCAAACCCTGAGAAGCTCCAGCTCAAAAGGCAGCCATAATGCAGCCCACATCCGGGAGAATCTCAAGGGCAGGGGGTGGAGCAAGCCAGGCCCCAAACCACGAGAAATTCCAGCCTAAAAGGCAGCCAAAATGCAGCCCACATCCAGGAGAATATCAAGAGCAGGGGGTGGAGCAAGCCAGGCCTCAAACCACGAGAAGCTCCAGCCCAAAAGGCAGCCAAAATGCAGCCCACATTCGGGAGAATCTCAAGAGCAGGGGGTGGAGCAAGCCAGGCCTCAAACCACGAGAAGCTCCAGCCCAAAAGGCAGCCAAAATGCAGCCCACATCCGGGAGAATCTCAAGAGCAGGGGGTGGAGCAAGCCAGGCCTCAAACCATGAGAAGCTCCAGCCCAAAAGGCTGCCAAAATGCAGCCCAGATCTAGCAGAATCTCAAGTGCAGGGGGTGGAGCAAGCCAGGCCTCAAACCACGAGAAGCTCCAGACAAAAAGGCAGCCAAAATGCAGCCCACATCCGGGAGAATCTCAAGAGCAGGGGGTGGAGCAAGCCAGGCCTCAAACCACGAGAAGCTCCAGCCCAAAAGGCAGCCAAAATGCAGCCCACCTCCGGGAGAATCTCAAGAGCAGGGGGTGGAGCAAGGAAGGCCTCAAACCAGGAGAAGCTCCTGCCCAAAAGGCAGCCAAAATGCAGCCCACATCCGGGAGAATCTCAAGAGCAGGGGGTGGAGCAAGCCAGGCCTCAAACCACGAGAAGCTCCAGCCCAAAAGGCAGCCAAAATGCAGCCCACCTCCGGGAGAATCTCAAGAGCAGGGGGTGGAGCAAGCCAGGCCTCAAACCACGAGAAGCTCCAGCCCAAAAGGCAGCCAAAATGCAGCCCACATCCGGGAGAATCTCAAGAGCAGGGGGTGGAGCAAGCCAGGCCTCTAAACCACGAGAATCTCCAGCCCAAAATACAGCCAAAATTCAGCGCACATCCGAGAGAATATCAAGAGCCGGAGGTGGAGCAAGCCAGGCCTCAAACCACGAGAAGCTCTAGGCCAAAAGGCAGCCAAAATCCAGCCCACATCTGGGAGAATCTCAAGAGCAGGGGGTGGAGCAAGCCAGGCCTCAAACCACGAGAAGCTCCAGCCCAAAATGCAGCCAAAATGCAGCCCACCTCCGGGAGAATCTCAAGAGCAGGGGGTGGAGCAAGCCAGGCCTCAAACCACGAGAAGCTCCAGCCCAAAATGCACCCAAAATGCAGCCCACTTCCGGGAGAATCTCAAGAGCAGGGGGTGGAGCAAGCCAGGCCTCAAACCACGGGAAGCTCCAGCCCAAAAGGCAGCCAAAATCCAGCCCACATCCGGGAAAATCTCAAGAGCAGGGGCTGGAGCAAGCCAGGCCTCAAACCACGAGAAGCTCCAGCCCAAAAGGCAGCCAAAATGCAGCCCACATCCGGGAGAATCTCAAGAGCAGGGGCTGGAGCAAGGCAGGCCTCAAACCACGAGAAGCTCCAGCCCAAAATGTAGCCAAAATGCAGCCCACATCCGGGAGAATCTCAAGAGCAGGGGGTGGAGCAAGCCAGGCCTCAAACCTCGAGAAGCTCCAGCCCAAAAGGCAACCAAAATGCAGCCCACATCCAGGAGAATCTCAAGAGCAGGGGGTGGAGCAAGGAAGGCCTCAAACCACGAGAAGCTCCAGCCCAAAAGGCAGCCAAAATGCAGCCCACATCCGGGAGAATCTCAAGAGCAGGGGGTGGAGCAAGCCAGGCCTCAAACCACAAGAAGCTCCAGCCCAAGCATCAGCCAAAATGCAGCCCACATGCGGGAGAATCTCAAGAGCAGGGGGTGGAGCAAGCCAGGCCTCAAACCACGAGAAGCTCTAGCCCAAAATGCAGCCAAAATGCAGCCCACCTCGGGGAGAATCTCAAGAGCAGGGGGTGGAGCAAGCCAGGCCTCAAACCACGAGAAGCTCCAGCCCAAAAGGCAGCCAAAATGCAGCCCACATCCGAGAGAATCTCAAGAGCAGGGGGTGGAGCAAGCCAGGCCTCAAACCACGAGAAGCTCCAGCCCAAAAGGCAGCCAAAATGCAGCCCACATGCGGGGAGAATCTCAAGAGCAGGGGGTGGAGCAAGCCAGGCCTCAAACCACGAGAAGCTCCAGCCCAAAAGGCAGCCAAAATGCACCCCTCATCCGGGAGAATCTCAAGAGCAGGGGGTGGAGCAAGGCAGGCCTCAAACCCTGAGAAGCTCCAGCTCAAAAGGCAGCCATAATGCAGCCCACATCCGGGAGAATCTCAAGGGCAGGGGGTGGAGCAAGCCAGGCCCCAAACCACGAGAAATTCCAGCCTAAAAGGCAGCCAAAATGCAGCCCACATCCAGGAGAATATCAAGAGCAGGGGGTGGAGCAAGCCAGGCCTCAAACCACGAGAAGCTCCAGCCCAAAAGGCAGCCAAAATGCAGCCCACATTCGGGAGAATCTCAAGAGCAGGGGGTGGAGCAAGCCAGGCCTCAAACCACGAGAAGCTCCAGCCCAAAAGGCAGCCAAAATGCAGCCCACATCCGGGAGAATCTCAAGAGCAGGGGGTGGAGCAAGCCAGGCCTCAAACCATGAGAAGCTCCAGCCCAAAAGGCTGCCAAAATGCAGCCCAGATCTAGCAGAATCTCAAGTGCAGGGGGTGGAGCAAGCCAGGCCTCAAACCACGAGAAGCTCCAGACAAAAAGGCAGCCAAAATGCAGCCCACATCCGGGAGAATCTCAAGAGCAGGGGGTGGAGCAAGCCAGGCCTCAAACCACGAGAAGCTCCAGCCCAAAAGGCAGCCAAAATGCAGCCCACCTCCGGGAGAATCTCAAGAGCAGGGGGTGGAGCAAGGAAGGCCTCAAACCAGGAGAAGCTCCTGCCCAAAAGGCAGCCAAAATGCAGCCCACATCCGGGAGAATCTCAAGAGCAGGGGGTGGAGCAAGCCAGGCCTCAAACCACGAGAAGCTCCAGCCCAAAAGGCAGCCAAAATGCAGCCCACCTCCGGGAGAATCTCAAGAGCAGGGGGTGGAGCAAGCCAGGCCTCAAACCACGAGAAGCTCCAGCCCAAAAGGCAGCCAAAATGCAGCCCACATCCGGGAGAATCTCAAGAGCAGGGGGTGGAGCAAGCCAGGCCTCTAAACCACGAGAATCTCCAGCCCAAAATACAGCCAAAATTCAGCGCACATCCGAGAGAATATCAAGAGCCGGAGGTGGAGCAAGCCAGGCCTCAAACCACGAGAAGCTCTAGGCCAAAAGGCAGCCAAAATCCAGCCCACATCTGGGAGAATCTCAAGAGCAGGGGGTGGAGCAAGCCAGGCCTCAAACCACGAGAAGCTCCAGCCCAAAATGCAGCCAAAATGCAGCCCACCTCCGGGAGAATCTCAAGAGCAGGGGGTGGAGCAAGCCAGGCCTCAAACCACGAGAAGCTCCAGCCCAAAATGCACCCAAAATGCAGCCCACATCCGGGAGAATCTCAAGAGCAGGGGGTGGAGCAAGCCAGGCCTCAAACCACGAGAAGCTCCAGCCCAAAAAGCAGCCAAAATGCAGCCCACATCCGGGAGAATCTCAAGAGCAGGGGGTGGAGCAAGGCAGGCCTCAAACCACGAGAAGCTCCAGCCCAAAAGGCAGCCAAAATGCAGCCCACATCCGGGAGAATCTCAAGAGCAGGCGGTGGAGAAAGCCAGGCCTCTAAACCACGAGAATCTCCAGCACAAAATACAGCCAAAATTCAGCGCACATCCGAGAGAATATCAAGAGCCGGAGGTGGAGCAAGCCAGGCCTCAAACCACGAGAAGCTCCAGCCCAAAAGGCAGCCAAAATGCAGCCCACATGCAGGAGAATCTCAAGAGCAGGGGGTGGAGCAAGCCAGGCCTCAAACCACGAGAAGCTCTAGCCCAAAATGCAGCCAAAATGCAGCCCACATCCGGGAGAATCTCAAGAGCAGGGGGTGGAGCAAGGCAGGCCTCAAACCACGAGGATCTCCAGCCCAGGAATCAGGCAAAATGCAGCCCACATCCAGGAGAATATCAAGAGCAGGGGGTGGAGCAAGCCAGGCCTCAAACCACGAGAAGCTCCAGCCCAAAAGGCAGCCAAAATGCAGCCCACATTCGGGAGAATCTCAAGAGCAGGGGGTGGAGCAAGCCAGGCCTCAAACCACGAGAAGCTCCAGCCCAAAAGGCAGCCAAAATGCAGCCCACATCCGGGAGAATCTCAAGAGCAGGGGGTGGAGCAAGACAGGCCTCAAACCACTGGAAGCTCCAGCCCAAGAATCAGCCAAAATACAGCCCACATCCAGGAGAATCTCAAGAGCAGGGGTTGGAGCAAGCCAGGCCTCAAACCACGAGAAGCTCCAGCCCAAAAGGCAGCCAAAATCCAGCCCACATCCGAGAGTATATCAAGAGCAGGGGGTGGAGCAAGCCAGGCCTCAAACCACGAGAAGCTCCAGCCCAAAAGGCAGCCAAAATGCACCCCTCATCCGGGAGAATCTCAAGAGCAGGCGGTGGAGAAAGCCACGCCTCAAACCCTGAGAAGCTCCAGCTCAAAAGGCAGCCAAAATGCAGCCCACATCCGGGAGAATCTCAAGGGCAGGGGGTGGAGCAAGCCAGGCCTCAAACCACGAGAAATTCCAGCCTAAAAGGCAGCCAAAATGCAGCCCACATCCAGGAGAATATCAAGAGCAGGGGGTGGAGCAAGCCAGGCCTCAAACCACGAGAAGCTCCAGCCCAAAAGGCAGCCAAAATGCAGCCCACATTCGGGAGAATCTCAAGAGCAGGGGGTGGAGCAAGCCAGGCCTCAAACCACGAGAAGCTCCAGCCCAAAAGGCAGCCAAAATGCAGCCCACATCCGGGAGAATCTCAAGAGCAGGGGGTGGAGCAAGCCAGGCCTCAAACCACGAGAAGCTCCAGCCCAAAAGGCTGCCAAAATGCAGCCCAGATCTAGCAGAATCTCAAGTGCAGGGGGTGGAGCAAGCCAGGCCTCAAACCACAAGAAGCTAAAGCCCAAAAGGCAGCCAAAATGCAGCCCACTTCCGGGAGAATCTCAAGAGCAGGGGGTGGAGCAAGCCAGGCCTCAAACCACGGGAAGCTCCAGCCCAAAAGGCAGCCAAAATCCAGCCCACATCCGGGAAAATCTCAAGAGCAGGGGCTGGAGCAAGCCAGGCCTCAAACCACGAGAAGCTCCAGCCCAAAAGGCAGCCAAAATGCAGCCCACATCCGGGAGAATCTCAAGAGCAGGGGCTGGAGCAAGGCAGGCCTCAAACCACGAGAAGCTCCAGCCCAAAATGTAGCCAAAATGCAGCCCACATCCGGGAGAATATCAAGAGCAGGGGGTGGAGCAAGCCAGGCCTCAAACCTCGAGAAGCTCCAGCCCAAAAGGCAACCAAAATGCAGCCCACATCCAGGAGAATCTCAAGAGCAGGGGGTGGAGCAAGGAAGGCCTCAAACCACGAGAAGCTCCAGCCCAAAACGCAGCCAAAATGCAGCCCACATCCGGGAGAATCTCAAGAGCAGGGGGTGGAGCAAGCCAGGCCTCAAACCACAAGAAGCTCCAGCCCAAGCATCAGCCAAAATGCAGGCCACATCCGGGAGAATCTCAAGAGCAGGGGGTGGAGCAAGCCAGGCCTCAAACCACGAGAAGCTCTAGCCCAAAATGCAGCCAAAATGCAGCCCACCTCGGGGAGAATCTCAAGAGCAGGGGGTGGAGCAAGCCAGGCCTCAAACCACGAGAAGCTCCAGCCCAAAAGGCAGCCAAAATGCAGCCCACATCCGAGAGAATCTCAAGAGCAGGGGGTGGAGCAAGCCAGGCCTCAAACCACGAGAAGCTCCAGCCCAAAAGGCAGCCAAAATGCAGCCCACATGCGGGGAGAATCTCAAGAGCAGGGGGTGGAGCAAGCCAGGCCTCAAACCACGAGAAGCTCCAGCCCAAAAGGCAGCCAAAATGCACCCCTCATCCGGGAGAATCTCAAGAGCAGGGGGTGGAGCAAGGCAGGCCTCAAACCCTGAGAAGCTCCAGCTCAAAAGGCAGCCATAATGCAGCCCACATCCGGGAGAATCTCAAGGGCAGGGGGTGGAGCAAGCCAGGCCCCAAACCACGAGAAATTCCAGCCTAAAAGGCAGCCAAAATGCAGCCCACATCCAGGAGAATATCAAGAGCAGGGGGTGGAGCAAGCCAGGCCTCAAACCACGAGAAGCTCCAGCCCAAAAGGCAGCCAAAATGCAGCCCACATTCGGGAGAATCTCAAGAGCAGGGGGTGGAGCAAGCCAGGCCTCAAACCACGAGAAGCTCCAGCCCAAAAGGCAGCCAAAATGCAGCCCACATCCGGGAGAATCTCAAGAGCAGGGGGTGGAGCAAGCCAGGCCTCAAACCATGAGAAGCTCCAGCCCAAAAGGCTGCCAAAATGCAGCCCAGATCTAGCAGAATCTCAAGTGCAGGGGGTGGAGCAAGCCAGGCCTCAAACCACGAGAAGCTCCAGACAAAAAGGCAGCCAAAATGCAGCCCACATCCGGGAGAATCTCAAGAGCAGGGGGTGGAGCAAGCCAGGCCTCAAACCACGAGAAGCTCCAGCCCAAAAGGCAGCCAAAATGCAGCCCACCTCCGGGAGAATCTCAAGAGCAGGGGGTGGAGCAAGCCAGGCCTCAAACCACGAGAAGCTCCAGCCCAAAAGGCAGCCAAAATGCAGCCCACATCCGGGAGAATCTCAAGAGCAGGGGGTGGAGCAAGCCAGGCCTCTAAACCACGAGAATCTCCAGCCCAAAATACAGCCAAAATTCAGCGCACATCCGAGAGAATATCAAAAGCCGGAGGTGGAGCAAGCCAGGCCTCAAACCACGAGAAGCTCTAGGCCAAAAGGCAGCCAAAATCCAGCCCACATCTGGGAGAATCTCAAGAGCAGGGGGTGGAGCAAGCCAGGCCTCAAACCACGAGAAGCTCCAGCCCAAAATGCAGCCAAAATGCAGCCCACCTCCGGGAGAATCTCAAGAGCAGGGGGTGGAGCAAGCCAGGCCTCAAACCACGAGAAGCTCCAGCCCAAAAGGCACCCAAAATGCAGCCCACATCCGGGAGAATCTCAAGAGCAGGGGGTGGAGCAAGCCAGGCCTCAAACCACGAGAAGCTCCAGCCCAAAAAGCAGCCAAAATGCAGCCCACATCCGGGAGAATCTCAAGAGCAGGGGGTGGAGCAAGGCAGGCCTCAAACCACGAGAAGCTCCAGCCCAAAAGGCAGCCAAAATGCAGCCCACATCCGGGAGAATCTCAAGAGCAGGGGGTGGAGCAAGCCAGGCCTCTAAACCACGAGAATCTCCAGCACAAAATACAGCCAAAATTCAGCGCACATCCGAGAGAATCTCAAGAGCAGGGGGTGGAGCAAGCCAGGCCTCAAACCACAAGGATCTCCAGCCCAAAAGGCAGCCAAAATGCAGCCCACATCCGGGAGAATCTCAAGAGAAGGGGGTGGAGAAAGGCAGGCCTCAAACCTCGAGAAGCTCCAGCCCAAAAGGCAGCCAAAATGCAGCCCACATTCGGGAGAATCTCAAGAGCAGGGGGTGGAGCAAGACAGGCCTCAAACCACTGGAAGCTCCAGCCCAAGAATCAGCCAAAATACAGCCCACATCCGGGAGAATCTCAAGAGCAGGGGTTAGAGCAAGCCAGGCCTCAAACCACGAGAAGCTCCAGCCCAAAAGGCAGCCAAAATCCAGCCCACATCCGAGAGTATATCAAGAGCAGGGGGTGGAGCAAGCCAGGCCTCAAACCACGAGAAGCTCCAGCCCAAAAGGCAGCCAAAATGCAGCCCACATGCAGGAGAATCTCAAGAGCAGGGGGTGGAGCAAGCCAGGCCTCAAACCACGAGAAGCTCTAGCCCAAAATGCAGCCAAAATGCAGCCCACCTCAGGGAGAATCTCAAGAGCAGGGGGTGGAGCAAGGCAGGCCTCAAACCACGAGAAGCTCCAGCCCAAAAATCAGCCAATATGCAGCCCACATCCAGGAGAATATCAAGAGCAGGGGGTGGAGCAAGCCAGGCCTCAAACCACGAGAAGCTCCAGCCCAAAAGGCAGCCAAAATGCAGCCCACATTCGGGAGAATCTCAAGAGCAGGGGGTGGAGCAAGCCAGGCCTCAAACCACGAGAAGCTCCAGCCCAAAAGGCAGCCAAAATGCAGCCCACATCCGGGAGAATCTCAAGAGCAGGGGGTGGAGCAAGACAGGCCTCAAACCACTGGAAGCTCCAGCCCAAGAATCAGCCAAAATACAGCCCACATCCAGGAGAATCTCAAGAGCAGGGGTTGGAGCAAGCCAGGCCTCAAACCACGAGAAGCTCCAGCCCAAAAGGCAGCCAAAATCCAGCCCACATCCGAGAGTATATCAAGAGCAGGGGGTGGAGCAAGCCAGGCCTCAAACCACGAGAAGCTCCAGCCCAAAAGGCAGCCAAAATGCACCCCTCATCCGGGAGAATCTCAAGAGCAGGCGGTGGAGAAAGCCACGCCTCAAACCCTGAGAAGCTCCAGCTCAAAAGGCAGCCAAAATGCAGCCCACATCCGGGAGAATCTCAAGGGCAGGGGGTGGAGCAAGCCAGGCCCCAAACCACGAGAAATTCCAGCCTAAAAGGCAGCCAAAATGCAGCCCACATCCAGGAGAATATCAAGAGCAGGGGGTGGAGCAAGCCAGGCCTCAAACCACGAGAAGCTCCAGCCCAAAAGGCAGCCAAAATGCAGCCCACATTCGGGAGAATCTCAAGAGCAGGGGGTGGAGCAAGACAGGCCTCAAACCACGAGAAGCTCCAGCCCAAAAGGCTGCCAAAATGCAGCCCAGATCTAGCAGAATCTCAAGTGCAGGGGGTGGAGCAAGCCAGGCCTCAAACCACAAGAAGCTAAAGCCCAAAAGGCAGCCAAAATGCAGCCCACTTCCGGGAGAATCTCAAGAGCAGGGGGTGGAGCAAGCCAGGCCTCAAACCACGGGAAGCTCCAGCCCAAAAGGCAGCCAAAATCCAGCCCACATCCGGGAAAATCTCAAGAGCAGGGGCTGGAGCAAGCCAGGCCTCAAACCACGAGAAGCTCCAGCCCAAAAGGCAGCCAAAATGCAGCCCACATCCGGGAGAATCTCAAGAGCAGGGGCTGGAGCAAGCCAGGCCTCAAACCACGAGAAGCTCCAGCCCAAAATGTAGCCAAAATGCAGCCCACATCCGGGAGAATATCAAGAGCAGGGGGTGGAGCAAGCCAGGCCTCAAACCTCGAGAAGCTCCAGCCCAAAAGGCAACCAAAATGCAGCCCACATCCAGGAGAATCTCAAGAGCAGGGGGTGGAGCAAGGAAGGCCTCAAACCACGAGAAGCTCCAGCCCAAAAGGCAGCCAAAATGCAGCCCACATCCGGGAGAATCTCAAGAGCAGGGGGTGGAGCAAGCCAGGCCTCAAACCACAAGAAGCTCCAGCCCAAGCATCAGCCAAAATGCAGCCCACATGCGGGAGAATCTCAAGAGCAGGGGGTGGAGCAAGCCAGGCCTCAAACCACGAGAAGCTCTAGCCCAAAATGCAGCCAAAATGCAGCCCACCTCGGGGAGAATCTCAAGAGCAGGGGGTGGAGCAAGCCAGGCCTCAAACCACGAGAAGCTCCAGCCCAAAAGGCAGCCAAAATGCAGCCCACATCCGAGAGAATCTCAAGAGCAGGGGGTGGAGCAAGCCAGGCCTCAAACCACGAGAAGCTCCAGCCCAAAAGGCAGCCAAAATGCAGCCCACATGCGGGGAGAATCTCAAGAGCAGGGGGTGGAGCAAGCCAGGCCTCAAACCACGAGAAGCTCCAGCCCAAAAGGCAGCCAAAATGCACCCCTCATCCGGGAGAATCTCAAGAGCAGGGGGTGGAGCAAGGCAGGCCTCAAACCCTGAGAAGCTCCAGCTCAAAAGGCAGCCATAATGCAGCCCACATCCGGGAGAATCTCAAGGGCAGGGGGTGGAGCAAGCCAGGCCCCAAACCACGAGAAATTCCAGCCTAAAAGGCAGCCAAAATGCAGCCCACATCCAGGAGAATCTCAAGTGCAGGGGGTGGAGCAAGCCAGGCCTCAAACCACAAGAAGCTAAAGCCCAAAAGGCAGCCAAAATGCAGCCCACTTCCGGGAGAATCTCAAGAGCAGGGGGTGGAGCAAGCCAGGCCTCAAACCACGGGAAGCTCCAGCCCAAAAGGCAGCCAAAATCCAGCCCACATCCGGGAAAATCTCAAGAGCAGGGGCTGGAGCAAGCCAGGCCTCAAACCACGAGAAGCTCCAGCCCAAAAGGCAGCCAAAATGCAGCCCACATCCGGGAGAATCTCAAGAGCAGGGGCTGGAGCAAGCCAGGCCTCAAACCACGAGAAGCTCCAGCCCAAAATGTAGCCAAAATGCAGCCCACATCCGGGAGAATATCAAGAGCAGGGGGTGGAGCAAGCCAGGCCTCAAACCTCGAGAAGCTCCAGCCCAAAAGGCAACCAAAATGCAGCCCACATCCAGGAGAATCTCAAGAGCAGGGGGTGGAGCAAGGAAGGCCTCAAACCACGAGAAGCTCCAGCCCAAAAGGCAGCCAAAATGCAGCCCACATCCGGGAGAATCTCAAGAGCAGGGGGTGGAGCAAGCCAGGCCTCAAACCACAAGAAGCTCCAGCCCAAGCATCAGCCAAAATGCAGCCCACATGCGGGAGAATCTCAAGAGCAGGGGGTGGAGCAAGCCAGGCCTCAAACCACGAGAAGCTCTAGCCCAAAATGCAGCCAAAATGCAGCCCACCTCGGGGAGAATCTCAAGAGCAGGGGGTGGAGCAAGCCAGGCCTCAAACCACGAGAAGCTCCAGCCCAAAAGGCAGCCAAAATGCAGCCCACATCCGAGAGAATCTCAAGAGCAGGGGGTGGAGCAAGCCAGGCCTCAAACCACGAGAAGCTCCAGCCCAAAAGGCAGCCAAAATGCAGCCCACATGCGGGGAGAATCTCAAGAGCAGGGGGTGGAGCAAGCCAGGCCTCAAACCACGAGAAGCTCCAGCCCAAAAGGCAGCCAAAATGCACCCCTCATCCGGGAGAATCTCAAGAGCAGGGGGTGGAGCAAGGCAGGCCTCAAACCCTGAGAAGCTCCAGCTCAAAAGGCAGCCATAATGCAGCCCACATCCGGGAGAATCTCAAGGGCAGGGGGTGGAGCAAGCCAGGCCCCAAACCACGAGAAATTCCAGCCTAAAAGGCAGCCAAAATGCAGCCCACATCCAGGAGAATATCAAGAGCAGGGGGTGGAGCAAGCCAGGCCTCAAACCACGAGAAGCTCCAGCCCAAAAGGCAGCCAAAATGCAGCCCACATTCGGGAGAATCTCAAGAGCAGGGGGTGGAGCAAGCCAGGCCTCAAACCACGAGAAGCTCCAGCCCAAAAGGCAGCCAAAATGCAGCCCACATCCGGGAGAATCTCAAGAGCAGGGGGTGGAGCAAGCCAGGCCTCAAACCATGAGAAGCTCCAGCCCAAAAGGCTGCCAAAATGCAGCCCAGATCTAGCAGAATCTCAAGTGCAGGGGGTGGAGCAAGCCAGGCCTCAAACCACAAGAAGCTCCAGCCCAAGCATCAGCCAAAATGCAGCCCACATCCGGGAGAATCTCAAGAGCAGGGGGTGGAGCAAGCCAGGCCTCAAACCACGAGAAGCTCCAGCCCAAAAGTCAGCCAAAATCCAGCCCACATCCGGGAGAATCTCAAGAGCAGGGGGTGGAGCAAGCCAGGCCTCAAACCACGAGAAGCTCCAGCAAAAAAGGCAGCCAAAATGCAGCCCACATCCGGGAGAATCTCAAGAGCAGGGGGTGGAGCAAGCCAGGCCTCAAACCACGAGAAGCTCCAGCCCAACAGGCAGCCAAAATCCAGCCCACATCCGGGAGAATCTCAAGAGCAGGGGGTGGAGCAAGCCAGGCCTCAAACCACGAGAAGCTCCAGCCCAAAAGGCAGCCAAAATGCAGCCCACATCCGGGAGAATCTCAAGAGCAGGGGGTGGAGCAAGCCAGGCCTCAAACCACGAGAAGCTCCAGCCCAAAAGGCAGCCAAAATGCAGCCCACATCCGGGAGAATCTCAAGAGCAGGGGGTGGAGCAAGCCAGGCCTCAAACCACGAGAAGCTCCAGCCCAAAAGGCAGCCAAAATCCAGCCCACATCCGGGAGAATCTCAAGAGCAGGGGTTGGAGCAAGCCAGGACTCTAAACCACGAGATTCTCCAGCCCAAAATACAGCCAAAATTCAGCGCACATCCAGGAGAATCTCAAGAGCAGGGGGTGGAGCAAGTCAGGCCTCAAACCACGAGAAGCTCCAGCCCAAAAGGCAGCCAAAATCCAGCCCACATCCGGGAGAATCTCAAGAGCAGGGGGTGGAGCAAGCCAGGCCTCAAACCACAAGAAGCTCCAGCCCAAAAGGCAGCCAAAATGCAGCCCACCTCCGGGAGAATATCAAGAGCAGGGG
Source organism: Rhynochetos jubatus (assembly GCA_027574665.1). Lineage (NCBI taxonomy): Eukaryota > Metazoa > Chordata > Aves > Eurypygiformes > Rhynochetidae > Rhynochetos > Rhynochetos jubatus. The sequence goes on from JAQBHY010000071.1 coordinate 3,348,864, forward strand.
GTGGAGCAAGCCAGGCCTCAAACCACGAGAAGCTCCAGCCCAAAAGGCAGCCAAAATGCAGCCCACCTCCTGGAGAATCTCAAGAGCAGGGAGTGGAGCAAGCCAGGCCTCAAACCACGAGAAGCTCCAGCCCAAAAGGCTGCCAAAATGCAGCCCACATCCGGGAGAATCTCAAGAGCAGGGGGTGGAGCAAGCCAGGCCTCAAATCACGAGAAGCTCCAGCCCAAAAGGCAGCCAAAATCCAGCCCACATCCGGGAGAATCTCAAGAGCAGGGGGTGGAGCAAGCCAGGCCTCAAACCACGAGAAGCTCCAGCCCAAAAGGCAGCCAAAATGCAGCCCACATCCGGGAGAATCTCAAGAGCAGGGGGTGGAGCAAGGCAGGCCTCAAACCACGAGAAGCTCCAGCCCAAAATAGCAGCCAAAATGCAGCCCACATCCGGGAGAATCTCAAGAGCAGTGGGTGGAGCAAGCCAGGCCTCAAACCACAAGAAGCTCCAGCCCAAAAGGCAGCCAAAATCCAGCCCACCTCCGGGAGAATCTCAAGAGCAGGGGGTGGAGCAAGCCAGGCCTCAAACCACGAGAAGCTCCAGCCCAAAAGGCAGCCAATATGCAGCCCACATCCGGGAGAATCTCAAGAGCAGGGGGTGGAGCAAGCCAGGCCTCAAACCACAAGAAGCTCCAGCCCAAGAATCAGCCAAAATGCAGCCCACCTCCAGGAGAATCTCAAGAGCAGGGGGTGGAGCAAGCCAGGCCTCAAACCTCGAGAAGGTCCAGCCCAAAAGGCAGCCAAAATGCAGCCCACATCCGGGAGAATCTCAAGAGCAGGGGGTGGAGCAAGCCAGGCCTCAAACCACGAGAAGCTCCAGCCCAAGAATCAGCCAAAATGCAGCCCACATCCGGGAGAATCTCAAGAGCAGGGGGTGGAGCAAGCCAGGCCTCAAACCACGAGAAGCTCCAGCCCAAAAGGCAGCCAAAATGCAACCCACATCCGGGAGAATATCAAGAGCAGGGGGTGGAGCAAGCCAGGCCTCAAACCACGAGAAGCTCCAGCCCAAAATGCAGCCAAAATGCAGCCCACATCTGGAGAATCTCAAAAGCAGGGGGTGGAGCAAGACAGGCCTCACAACACGAGAAGCTCCAGCCCAAAAGGCAGCCAAAATGCAGCCCACATCCGGGAGAATCTCAAGAGCAGGGGGTGGAGCAAGCCAGGCCTCAAATCACGAGAAGCTCCAGCCCAAAAGGCAGCCAAAATCCAGCCCACATCCGGGAGAATCTCAAGAGCAGGGGGTGGAGCAAGCCAGGCCTCAAACCACGAGAAGCTCCAGCCCAAAAGGCAGCCAAAATGCAGCCCACATCCGGGAGAATCTCAAGAGCAGGGGGTGGAGCAAGGCAGGCCTCAAACCACGAGAAGCTCCAGCCCAAAATAGCAGCCAAAATGCAGCCCACATCCGGGAGAATCTCAAGAGCAGTGGGTGGAGCAAGCCAGGCCTCAAACCACAAGAATCTCCAGCCCAAAAGGCAGCCAAAATCCAGCCCACCTCCGGGAGAATCTCAAGAGCAGGGGGTGGAGCAAGCCAGGCCTCAAACCACGAGAAGCTCCAGCCCAAAAGGCAGCCAATATGCAGCCCACATCCGGGAGAATCTCAAGAGCAGGGGGTGGAGCAAGCCAGGCCTCAAACCACAAGAAGCTCCAGCCCAAGAATCAGCCAAAATGCAGCCCACCTCCAGGAGAATCTCAAGAGCAGGGGGTGGAGCAAGCCAGGCCTCAAACCTCGAGAAGGTCCAGCCCAAAAGGCAGCCAAAATGCAGCCCACATCCGGGAGAATCTCAAGAGCAGGGGGTGGAGCAAGCCAGGCCTCAAACCACGAGAATCTCCAGCCCAAGAATCAGCCAAAATGCAGCCCACATCCGGGAGAATCTCAAGAGCAGGGGGTGGAGCAAGCCAGGCCTCAAACCACGAGAAGCTCCAGCCCAAAAGGCAGCCAAAATGCAACCCACATCCGGGAGAATATCAAGAGCAGGGGGTGGAGCAAGCCAGGCCTCAAACCACGAGAAGCTCCAGCCCAAAATGCAGCCAAAATGCAGCCCACATCTGGAGAATCTCAAAAGCAGGGGGTGGAGCAAGACAGGCCTCACACCACGAGAAGCTCCAGCCCAAAAGGCAGCCAAAATGCAGCCCACATCCGGGAGAATCTCAAGAGCAGGGGGTGTAGCAAGGAAGGCCTCAAACCACGAGAAGCTCCAGACCAAGAATCAGCCAAAATGCAGCCCACATCCAGGAGAATCTCAAGAGCAGGGGGTGGAGCAAGCCAGGCCTCAAACCACGAGAAGCTCCAGCCCAAAAGGCAGCCAAAATGCAGCCCACATCCGGGAGAATCTCAAGAGCAGGGGGTGGAGCAAGCCAGGCCTCAAACCACGAGAAGCTCCAGCCCAAAAGGCAGCCAATATGCAGCCCACATCCGGGAGAATCTCAAGAGCAGGGGGTGGAGCAAGCCAGGCCTCAAACCACGAGAAGCTCCAGCCCAAAATAGCAGCCAAAATCCAGCCCACATCCGGGAGAATCTAAAGAGCAGGGGGTGGAGCAAGGAAGGCCTCAAACCACGAGAAGCTCCAGCCCAAAAGGCAGCCAAAATGCAGCCCACATCCGGGAGAATCTCAAGAGCAGGGGGTGGAGCAAGCCAGGCCTCAAACCACAAGAAGCTCCAGCCCAAGAATCAGCCAAAATGCAGCCCACATCCAGGAGAATCTCAAGAGCAGGGTGTGGAGCAAGCCAGGCCTCAAACCTCGAGAAGGTCCAGCCCAAAAGGCAGCCAAAATGCAGCCCACATCCGGGAGAATATCAAGAGCAGGGGGTGGAGCAAGCCAGGCCTCAAACCACGAGAAGCTCCAGCCCAAGATTCAGCCAAAATGCAGCCCACATCCGGGAGAATCTCAAGAGCAGGGGGTGGAGCAAGCCAGGCCTCAAACCACGAGAAGCTCCAGCCTAAAAGGAAGCCAAAATGCAACCCACATCCGGGAGAATCTCAAGAGCAGGGGGTGGAGCAAGCCAGGCCTCAAACCACGAGAAGCTCCAGCCCAAAATGCAGCCAAATTGCAGCCCACATCTGGAGAATCTCAAAAGCAGGGGGTGGAGCAAGCCAGGCCTCAAACCACGAGAATCTCCAGCCCAACATACAGCCAAAATTCAGCGCACATCCAGGAGAATCTCAAGAGCAGGGGGTGGAGCAAGCCAGGCCTCAAACCACGAGAAGCTCCAGCCCAAAATGCAGCCAAAATGCAGCCCACATCTGGAGAATCTCAAAAGCAGGGGGTGGAGCAAGCCAGGCCTCAAACCACGAGAAGCTCCAGCCCAAAATGCAGCCAAAATGCAGCCCACATCTGGAGAATCTCAAAAGCAGGCTGTGGAGCAAGCCAGGCCTCAAACCACGAGAAGCTCCAGCCCAAAAGGCAGTCAAAATGCAGCCCACATCCGGGAGAATCTCAAGAGCAAGTGGTGGAGCAAGGAAGGCCTCAAACCACGAGAAGCTCCAGCCCAAGAATCATCCAAAATCCAGCCCAAATCCAGGAGAATCTCAAGAGCAGGGGGTGGAGCAAGCCAGGCCTCAAACCACGAGAAGCTCCAGCCCAAGAATCAGACAAAATCCAGCCCAAATCCAGGAGAATCTCAAGAGCAGGGGGTGGAGCAAGCCAGGCCTCAAACCACGAGAAGCTCCAGCCCAAAAGGCAGCCAAAATGCAGCCCACATCCGGCAGAATCTCAAGAGCAGGGGGTGGAGCAAGCCAGGCCTCAAACCACGAGAAGCTCCAGACCAAGAATCAGCCAAAATGCAGCCCACATCCAGGAGAATCTCAAGAGCAGGGGGTGGAGCAAGCCAGGCCTCAAACCACGAGAAGCTCCAGCCCAAAATGTAGCCAAAATGCAGCCCACATCCGGGAGAATCTCAAGAGCAGGGGGTGGAGCAAGGCAGGCCTCAAACCACGAGAAGCTCCAGCCCAAAAGGCAGCCAAAATGCAGCCCACCTCCGGGAGAATCTCAAGAGCAGGGGGTGGAGCAAGCCAGGCCTCAAACCTCGAGAAGCTCCAGCCCAAAATGCAGCCAAAATGCAGCCTACCTCCGGGAGAATCTCAAGAGCAGGGGGTGGAGCAAGGAAGGCCTCAAACCACGAGAAGCTCCAGCCCAAAAGGCAGCCAAAATGCAGCCCACATCTGGGAGAATCTCAAGAGCAGGGGGTGGAGCAAGCCAGGCCTCAAACCACGAGAAACTCCAGCCCAAAATGCAGCCAAAATGCAGCCCACATCTGGGAGAATCTCAAGAGCAGGGGGTGGAGCAAGCCAGGCCTCAAACCACGAGAAGCTCCAGCCCAAAAGGCAGCCAAAATGCAGCCCACATCCGGGAGAATCTCAAGAGCAGGGGGTGGAGCAAGCCAGGCCTCAAACCACGAGAAGCTCCAGCCCAAAATAGCAGCCAAAATCCAGCCCACATCCGGGAGAATCTCAAGAGCAGGGGGTGGAGCAAGCCAGGCCTCAAACCACGAGAAGCTCCAGCCCAAAATGCAGCCAAAATGCAGCCCACATCCGGGAGAATCTCAAGAGAAGGGGGTGGAGCAAGCCAGGCCTCAAACCACGAGAAGCTCCAGCCCAAAAGGCAGCCAAAATGCAGCCCACCTCCGGAAGAATATCAAGAGCAGGAGGTGGAGAAAGCCAGGCCTCAAACCACAAGAAGCTCCAGCCCAAAAGGCAGCCAAAATGCAGCCCACATCCGGGAGAATCTCAAGAGCAGGGGGTGGAGCAAGGCAGGCCTCAAACCACGAGAAGCTGCAGCCCAAGTATCAGCCAAAATGCAGCCCACATCCGGGAGAATCTCAAGAGCAGGGGGTGGAGCAAGCCAGGCCTCAAACCACGAGAAGCTCCAGCCCAAAAGGCAGCCAAAATGCAGCCCACATCCGGGAGAATCTCAAGAGCAGGGGGTGGAGCAAGCCAGGCCTCAAACCACGAGAAGCTCCAGCCCAAGAATCAGCCAAAATGCAGCCCACATCCAGGAGAATCTCAAGAGCAGGGGGTGGAGCAAGCCAGGCCTCAAACCATGAGAAGCTCCAGCCCAAAAGGCAGCCAAAATGCAGCCCACATCCGGGAGAATCTCAAGAGCAGGGGTTGGAGCAAGCCAGGCCTCAAACCTCGAGAAGCTCCAGCCCAAAAAGCAGCCAAAATGCAGCCCACATCCGGGAGAATATCAAGAGCAGGGGGTGGAGCAAGGCAGGCCTCGAACCGCGAGAAGCTCCAGCCCAAAATGAAGCCAAAATGCAGCCCACATCCGGGAGAATCTCAAGTGCTGGGGGTGGAGCAAGCCTAGCCTGAAACCATGAGAAGCTCCAGCCCAAAAGGCAGCCAAAATGCAGCCCACATCCAGGAGAATCTCAAGAGCAGGGAGTGGAGCAAGCCAGGCCTTAAACCACGAGAAGCTCCAGCCCAAAAGGCAGCCAAAATCCAGCCCACATCCGGGAGAATATCAACAGCAGGGGGTGGAGCAAGTCAGGCCTCAAACCACGAGAAGCTCCAGCCCAAAATGCAGACAAAATCCAGCCCACATCCGGGAGAATCTCAAGTGCTGGGGGTGGAGCAAGCCAGGCCTCAAGCCACGAGAAGCTCCAGCCCAAAATGCATCCAAAATGCAGCCCACATCCGGGAGAATCTCAAGAGCAGGGGGTGGAGTAAGCCAGGCCTCAAACCACGAGAAGCTCCAGCCCAAAAGGCAGCCAAAATGCAGCCCACATCCGGGAGAATCTCAAGAGCAGGGGGTGGAGCAAGCCAGGCCTCAAACCACGAGAAGCTCCAGCCCAAAAGGCAGCCAAAATGCAGCCCACCTCCGGGAGAATCTCAAGAGCAGGGGGTGGAGCAAGCCAGGCCTCAAACCATGAGAAGCTCCAGCCCAAAAGGGAGCCAAAAACCAGCCCTCATCCGGGAGAATCTCAAGAGCAGGGGGTGGAGCAAGCCAGGCCTCAAACCACGAGAAGCTCCAGCCCAAAATGCAGACAAAATCCAGCCCACATCCGGGAGAATATCAAGAGCAGGGGGTGGAGCAAGGCAGGCCTCAAACCTCGAGAAGCTCCAGCCCAAAAGGCAGCCAAAATGCAGCCCACATCCGGGAGAATCTCAAGAGAAGAGGTTGGAGCAAGCCAGGCCTCAAACCACGAGAAGCTCCAGCCCAAAAGGCAGCCAAAATCCAGCCCACCTCCGGGAGAATCTCAAGAGCAGGGGGTGGAGCAAGCCAGGCCTCAAACCACGAGAAGCTCCAGCCCAAAAGGCACCCAAAATGCAGCCCACATCCAGGAGAATCTCAAGAGCAGGGGGTGGAGCAAGCCAGGCCTCAAACCACGAGAAGCTCCAGCCCAAAATGCAGCCAAAATGCAGCCCACATCTGGAGAATCTCAAAAACATGGGGTGGAGCAAGCCAGGCCTCACACCACGAGAAGCTCCAGCCCAAAAGGCAGCCAAAATGCAGCCCACAACCGGGAGAATCTCAAGAGCAGGGGGTGGAGCAAGCCAGGCCTCAAACCACGAGAAGCTCCTGCCCAAAAGGCAGCCAAAATGCAGCCCACATCCGGGAGAATCTCAAGAGCAGGGCGTGGAGGAAGCCAGGCCTCAAACCACGAGAAGCTCCAGCCCAAAAGGCAGCCAAAATGCAGCCCACATCCGGGAGAATCTCAAGAGCAGGGGGTGGAGCAAGCCAGGCCTCAAACCACGAGAAGCTCCAGCACAAAAGGCAGCCAAAATGCAGCCCACATCCGGGAGAATCTCAAGAGCAGGGGGTGGAGCAAGCCAGGCCTCAAACTACGAGAAGCTCCAGCCCAAAAGGCAGCCAATATTCAGCCCACCTCCGGGAGAATCTCAAGAGCAGGGGGTGGAGCAAGCCAGGCCTCAAACCACGAGAAGCTCCAGCCCAAAAGGCAGCCAAAATGCAGCCCACCTCCGGGAGAATCTCAAGAGCAGGGGGTGGAGTAAGCCAGGCCTCAAACCACAAGAAGCTCCAGCCCAAAAGGCAGCCAAAATGCAGCCCACATCCGGGAGAATCTCAAGAGCAGGGGGTGGAGCAAGCCAGGCCTCAAACCACGAGAAGCTCCAGCCCAAAAGGCAGCCAAAATGCAGGCCACATCCGGGAGAATCTCAAGAGCAGGGGGTGGAGCAAGCCAGGCCTCAAACCATTTGAAGCTCCAGCCCAAAAGGCAGCCAAAATGCAGCCCACATCCGGGAGAATCTCAAGAGCAGGGGGTGGAGCAAGCCAGGCCTCAAACCACGAGAAGCTCCAGTCCAAAAGGGAGCCAAAATCCAGGAAACATCCGGGAGAATCTCAAGACCAGTGGGTGGAGCAAGCCAGGCCTCAAACCACGAGAACCTCCAGCCCAAAAGGCAGCCAAAATGCAGCCCACCTCCGGGAGAATCTCAAGAGCAGGGGGTGGAGCAAGCCAGGCCTCAAACCACGAGAAGCTCCAGCCCAAAAGGCAGCCAAAATGCAGCCCACATCCGGGAGAATCTCAAGAGCAGGGGGTGGAGCAAGCCAGGCCTCAAACCACGAGAAGCTCCAGACCAAAAGGCAGCCAAAATGCAGCAAACATCCGGGAGAATCTCAAGAGCAGGGGGTGGAGCAAGCCAGGCCTCAAACCACGAGAAGCTCCAGCCCAAAAGGCAGCCAAAATGCAGCCCACATCCGGGAGAATCTCAAGAGCAGGGGGTGGAGTAAGCCAGGCCTCAAACCACGAGAAGCTCCAGCCCAAAAGACAGCCAAAATGCAGCCCACATCCGGGAGAATCTCAAGAGCAGGGGGTGGAGCAAGCCAGGCCTCAAACCACGAGAAGCTCCAACCCAAGAATCAGCCAAAATGCAGCCCACATCCGGGAGAATCTCAAGAGCAGGGGGTGGAGCAAGCCAGGCCTCAAACCACGAGAAGCTCCAGCCCAAAAGGCAGCCAAAATGCAGCCCACCTCAGGGAGAATCTCAAGAGCAGGGGGTGGAGCAAGCCAGGCCTCAAACCATGAGAAGCTCCAGCCCAAAAGGCAGCCAAAATCCTAACCACATCCGGGAGAATCTCAAGAGCAGGGAGTGGAGCAAGCCAGGCCTCAAACCACGAGAAGCTCCAGCCCAAAAGGCATCCAAAATGCAGCCCACATCCAGGAGAATCTCAAGAGCAGGGGGTGGAGCAAGCCAGGCCTCAAACCACGAGAAGCTCCAGCCCAAAAGGCAGCCAAAATGCAGCCCACCTCCGGGAGAATCTCAAGAGCAGGGGGTGGAGCAAGCCAGGCCTCAAACCACGAGAAGCTCCAGCCCAAAAGGCAGCCAAAATGCAGCAAATAACTGGGAGAATCTCAAGAGCAGGGGGTGGAGCAAGCCAGGCCTCAAACCACGAGAAGCTCCTGCCCAAAAGGCAGCCAAAATGCAGCCCACATCCGGGAGAATCTCAAGAGCAGGGGGTGGAGCAAGCCAGGCCTCAAACCACGAGAAGCTCCAGCAAAAAAGGCAGCCAAAATGCAGCCCACATCCGGGAGAATCTGAAGAGCAGGGGGTGGAGCAAGCCAGGCCTCAAACCACGAGAAGCTCCAGCCCAAAAGGCAGCCAAAATGCAGCCCACCTCCGGGACAATCTCAAGAGCAGGGGGTGGAGTAAGCCAGGCCTCAAACCATGAGAAGCTCCAGCCCAAAAGGCAGCCAAAATGCAGCCCACATCCGGGAGAATCTCAAGAGCAGGGGGTGGAGCAAGCCAGGCCTCAAGCCACGAGAAGCTCCAGCCCAAAAGGCAGCCAAAATGCAGCCCACCTCCGGGAGAATCTCAAGAGCAGGGGGTGGAGCAAGCCAGGCCTCAAACCACGAGAAGCTCCAGCCCAAAATGCAGCCAAAATCCTAACCACATCCGGGAGAATCTCAAGAGCAGGGAGTGGAGCAAGCCAGGCCTCAAACCACGAGAAGCTCCAGCCCAAAAGGCAGCCAAAATGCAGCAAACATCAGGGAGAATATCAAGAGCAGGGGGTGGAGCAAGCCAGGGCTCAAACCACGAGAAGCTCCAGCCCAAAAGGCAGCCAAAATGCAGCCCACATCCGGGAGAATCTCAAGAGCAGGGGGTGGAGCAAGCCAGGCCTCAAACCACGAGAAGCTCCAGCCCAAAAGGCACCCAAAATGCAGCCCACATCCGGGAGAATCTCAAGAGCAGGGGGTGGAGCAAGCCAGGCCTCAAACCACGAGAAGCTCCAGCCCAAAAGGCAGCCAAAATGCAGCCCACCTCCGGGAGAATCTCAAGAGCAGGGGGTGGAGTAAGCCAGGCCTCAAACCATGAGAAGCTCCAGCCCAAAAGGCAGCCAAAATGCAGCCCACATCCGGGAGAATCTCAAGAGCAGGGGGTGGAGCAAGCCAGGCCTCAAACCACGAGAATCTCCAGCCCAAAACGCAGCCAAAATGCAGGCCACATCCGGGAGAATCTCAAGAGCAGGGGGTGGAGCAAGCCAGGCCTCAAACCACGAGAAGCTCCAGCCCAAAAGGCAGCCAAAATGCAGCCCACATCCGGGAGAATCTCAAGAGCAGGGGGTGGAGCAAGCCAGGCCTCAAACCACGAGAAGCTCCAGCCCAAAAGGGAGCCAAAATCCAGCCCACATCCGGGAGAATCTCAAGAGCAGGGGGTGGAGCAAGCCAGGCTTCAAACCACGAGAAGCTCCAACCCAAGAATCAGCCAAAATGCAGCCCACATCCGGGAGAATCTCAAGAGCAGGGGGTGGAGCAAGCCAGGCCTCAAGCCACGAGAAGCTCCAGCCCAAAAGGCAGCCAAAATGCAGCAAACATCAGGGAGAATATCAAGAGCAGGGGGTGGAGCAAGCCAGGGCTCAAACCACGAGAAGCTCCAGCCCAAAAGGCAGCCAAAATCCTAACCACATCCGGGAGAATCTCAAGAGCAGGGGGTGGAGCAAGCCAGGCCTCAAACCACGAGAAGCTCCAGCCCAAAAGGCACCCAAAATGCAGCCCACATCCGGGAGAATCTCAAGAGCAGGGGGTGGAGCAAGCCAGGCCTCAAACCACGAGAAGCTCCAGCCCAAAAGGCAGCCAAAATCCAGCCCACATCCGGGAGAATCTCAAGAGCAGGGGGTGGAGCAAGCCAGGCCTCAAACCACAAGAAGCTCCAGCCCAAAATGCAGCCAAAATCCAGCCCACATCCGGGAGAATATCAAGAGCAGGGTGTGGAGCAAGCCAGGCCTCAAACCTCGAGAAGCTCCAGCCCAAAATGCAGCCAAAATGCAGCCCACCTCCGTGAGAATCTCAAGAGCAGGGGGTGGAGCAAGCCAGGCCTCAAACCTCGAGAAGGTCCAGCCCAAAAGGCAGCCAAAATGCAGCCCACATCCGGGAGAATCTCAAGAGCAGGGGGTGGAGCAAGCCAGGCCTCAAACCACGAGAAGCTCCAGCCCAAGAATCAGCCAAAATGCAGCCCACATCCGGGAGAATCTCAAGAGCAGGGGGTGGAGCAAGCCAGGCCTCAAACCACGAGAAGCTCCAGCCCAAAATGCAGCCAAAATGCAGCCCACATCTGGAGAATCTCAAAAGCAGGGGGTGGAGCAAGCCAGGCCTCACACCACGAGAAGCTCCAGCCCAAAAGGCAGCCAAAATGCAGCCCACTTCCTGGAGAATCTCAAGAGCAGGGGGTGGAGCAAGCCAGGCCTCAAACCACGAGAATCTCCAGCCCAACATACAGCCAAAATTAAGCCCACATCCGGGAGAATCTCAAGAGCAGGGGGTGTAGCAAGGAAGGCCTCAAACCACGAGAAGCTCCAGACCAAGAATCAGCCAAAATGCAGCCCACATCCAGGAGAATCTCAAGAGCAGGGGGTGGAGCAAGCCAGGCCTCAAACCACGAGAAGCTCCAGCCCAAAAGGCAGCCAAAATGCAGCCCACATCCGGGAGAATCTCAAGAGCAGGGTGTGGAGCAAGCCAGGCCTCAAACCACGAGAAGCTCCAGCCCAAAAGTCAGCCAATATGCAGCCCACATCCGGGAGAATCTCAAGAGCAGGGGGTGGAGCAAGCCAGGCCTCAAACCACGAGAAGCTCCAGCCCAAAATAGCAGCCAAAATCCAGCCCACATCCGGGAGAATCTCAAGAGCAGGGGGTGGAGCAAGCCAGGCCTCAAACCACGAGAAGCTCCAGCCCAAAAGGCAGCCAAAATGCAGCCCACATCCGGGAGAATCTCAAGAGCAGGGGGTGGAGCAAGCCAGGCCTCAAACCACAAGAAGCTCCAGCCCAAGAATCAGCCAAAATGCAGCCCACATCCAGGAGAATCTCAAGAGCATGGTGTGGAGCAAGCCAGGCCTCAAACCTCGAGAAGCTCCAGCCCAAAAGGCAGCCAAAATGCAGCCCACCTCCGTGAGAATCTCAAGAGCAGGGTGTGGAGCAAGCCAGGCCTCAAACCTCGAGAAGGTCCAGCCCAAAAGGCAGCCAAAATGCAGCCCACATCCGGGAGAATCTCAAGAGCAGGGGGTGGAGCAAGCCAGGCCTCAAACCACGAGAAGCTCCAGCCCAAGATTCAGCCAATATGCAGCCCACATCCGGGAGAATCTCAAGAGCAGGGGGTGGAGCAAGCCAGGCCTCAAACCACGAGAAGCTCCAGCCCAAAAGGCAGCCAAAATGCAGCCCACATCCGGGAGAATATCAAGAGCAGGGGGTGGAGCAAGCCAGGCCTCAAACCACGAGAAGCTCCAGCCCAAAAGGCAGCCAAAATCCAGCACACATCTGGAGAATCTCAAAAGCAGGGGGTGGAGCAAGCCAGGCCTCACACCACGAGAAGCTCCAGCCCAAAAGGCAGCCAAAATGCAGCCCACCTCCGGGAGAATCTCAAGAGCAGGGGGTGGAGCAAGCCAGGCCTCAAACCACGAGAAGCTCCAGCCCAACATACAGCCAAAATTCAGCGCACATCCAGGAGAATCTCAAGAGCAGGGGGTGGAGCAAGCCAGGCCTCAAACCACGAGAAGCTCCAGCCCAAAATGCAGCCAAAATGCAGCCCACATCTGGAGAATCTCAAAAGCAGGGGGTGGAGCAAGCCAGGCCTCACACCACGAGAAGCTCCAGCCCAAAATGCAGCCAAAATGCAGCCCACATCTGGAGAATCTCAAAAGCAGGGGGTGGAGCAAGCCAGGCCTCAAACCACGAGAAGCTCCAGCCCAAAAGGCAGCCAAAATGCAGCCCACATCTGGGAGAATCTCAAGAGCAGGGGGTGGAGCAAGCCAGGCCTCAAACCACGAGAAGCTCCAGCCCAAAATGTAGCCAAAATGCAGCCCACCTCCGGGAGAATCTCAAGAGCAGGGGGTGGAGCAAGCCAGGCCTCAAACCACGAGAAGATCCAGCCCAAAAGGCAGCCAAAATGCAGCCCACCTCCAGGAGAATATCAAGAGCAGGGGTTGGAGGAAGCCAGGCCTCAAACCTCGAGAAGCTCCAGCCCAAAATGCACTCAAAATGCAGCCCACATCCGGGAGAATCTCAAGAGCAGGGGGTGGAGCATGGAAGGCCTCAAACCACGAGAAGCTCCAGCCCAAGAATCATCCAAAATCCAGCCCAAATCCAGGAGAATCTCAAGAGCAGGGGGTGGAGCAAGCCAGGCCTCAAACCACGAGAAGCTCCAGCCCAAGAATCAGACAAAATCCAGCCCAAATCCAGGAGAATCTCAAGAGCAGGGGGTGGAGCAAGCCAGGCCTCAAACCACGAGAAGCTCCAGCCCAAAAGGCAGCCAAAATGCAGCCCACATCCGGCAGAATCTCAAGAGCAGGGGGTGGAGCAAGCCAGGCCTCAAACCACGAGAAGCTCCAGACCAAGAATCAGCCAAAATGCTGCCCACATCCAGGAGAATCTCAAGAGCAGGGGGTGGAGCAAGCCAGGCCTCAAACCACGAGAAGCTCCAGCCCAAAATGTAGCCAAAATGCAGCCCACATCCGGGAGAATCTCAAGAGCAGGGGGTGGAGCAAGCCAGGCCTCAAACCTCGAGAAGCTCCAGCCCAAAATGCAGCCAAAATGCAGCCCACATCCGGGAGAATCTCAAGAGCAGGGGGTGGAGCAAGCCAGGCCTCAAACCTCGAGAAGCTCCAGCCCAAAAGGCAGCCAAAATGCAGCCCACACCCGGGAGAATATCAAGAGCAGGGGGTGGAGCAAGGAAGGCCTCAAACCACGAGAAGCTCCAGCCCAAAAGGCAGCCAAAATGCAGCCCACATCTGGGAGAATCTCAAGAGCAGGGGGTGGAGCAATCCAGGCCTCAAACCACGAGAAACTCCAGCCCAAGAATCAGCCAAAATGCAGCCCACATCTGGGAGAATCTCAAGAGCAGGGGGTGGAGCAAGCCAGGCCTCAAACCACGAGAAGCTCCAGCCCAAAAGGCAGCCAATATGCAGCCCACATCCGGGAGAATCTCAAGAGCAGGGGGTGGAGCAAGCCAGGCCTCAAACCACGAGAAGCTCCAGCCCAAAATAGCAGCCAAAATCCAGCCCACATCCGGGAGAATCTCAAGAGCAGGGGGTGGAGCAAGCCAGGCCTCAAACCACGAGAAGCTCCAGCCCAAAAGGCAGCCAAAATGCAGCCCACATCCGGGAGAATCTCAAGAGCAGGGGGTGGAGAAAGCCAGGCCTCAAACCACGAGAAGCTCCAGCCCAAAAGGCAGCCAAAATGCAGCCCACCTCCGGAAGAATATCAAGAGCAGGAGGTGGAGCAAGCCAGGCCTCAAACCACAAGAAGCTCCAGCCCAAAAGGCAGCCAAAATGCAGCCCACATCCGGGAGAATCTCAAGAGAAGGGGGTGGAGCAAGGCAGGCCTCAAACCACGAGAAGCTCCTGCCCAAAAGGCAGCCAAAATGCAGCCCACATCCGGGAGAATCTCAAGAGCAGGGGCTGGAGCAAGCCAGGCCTCAAACCTCGAGAAGCTCCAGCCCAAAAGGCAGCCAAAATGCAGCCCACCTCCGAGAGAATATCAAGAGCAGGGGGTGGAGCAAGCCAGGCCTGAAACCACGAGAAGCTCCAGCCCAAAAGGCAGCCAAAATGCAGCCCACATCCGGGAGAATCTCAAGAGCAGGGGGTGGAGCAAGCCAGGCCTCAAACCACGAGAAGCTCCAGCCCAAAATGCAGACAAAATCCAGCCCACATCCGGGAGAATATCAAGAGCAGGGGGTGGAGCCAGGCAGGCCTCAAACCTCGAGAAGCTCCAGCCCAAAAGGCAGCCAAAATGCAGCCCACATCGAAGAGAATCTCAAGAGAAGAGGTTGGAGCAAGCCAGGCCTCAAACCACGAGAAGCTCGAGCCCAAAATGCAGCCAAAATGCAGCCCACATCTGGAGAATCTCAAAAGCAGGGGGTGGAGCAAGCCAGGCCTCACACCACGAGAAGCTCCAGCCCAAAAGGCAGCCAAAATGCAGCCCACATCCGGGAGAATCTCAAGAGCAGGGGGTGGAGCAAGCCAGGCCTCAAACCACGAGAAGCTCCAGCCCAAAAGGCAGCCAAAATCCAGCCCACATCCGGGAGAATCTCAAGAGCAGGGGGTGGAGCAAGCCAGGCCTCAAACCACGAGAAGCTCCAGCCCAAAAGGCAGCCAAAACGCAGCAAACATCCGGGAGAATCTCAAGAGCAGGGGGTGGAGCAAGCCAGGCCTCAAACCACGAGAAGCTCCTGCCCAAAAGGCAGCCAAAATGCAGCCCACATCCGGGAGAATCTCAAGAGCAGGGCGTGGAGCAAGCCAGGCCTCAAACCACGAGAAGCTCCAGCAAAAAAGGCAGCCAAAATGCAGCCCACATCCGGGAGAATCTCAAGAGCAGGGGGTGGAGCAAGCCAGGCCTCAAACCACGAGAAGCTCCAGCCCAAAAGGCAGCCAAAATGCAGCCCACATCCGGGAGAATCTCAAGAGCAGGGGGTGGAGCAAGCCAGGCCTCAAACCACGAGAAGCTCCAGCCCAAAAGGCAGCCAATATTCAGCCCACCTCCGGGAGAATCTCAAGAGCAGGGGGTGGAGCAAGCCAGGCCTCAAACCACGAGAAGCTCCAGCCCAAAAGGCAGCCAAAATGCAGCCCACATCCGGGAGAATCTCAAGAGCAGGGGGTGGAGTAAGCCAGGCCTCAAACCACGAGAAGCTCCAGCCCAAAAGGCAGCCAAAATGCAGCCCACCTCCGGGAGAATCTCAAGAGCAGGGGGTGGAGCAAGCCAGGCCTCAAACCACGAGAAGCTCCAGCCCAAAAGGCAGCCAAAATGCAGCCCACATCCGGGAGAATCTCAAGAGCAGGGGGTGGAGCAAGCCAGGCCTCAAACCATGAGAAGCTCCAGCCCAAAAGGCAGCCAAAATGCAGCCCACATCCGGGAGAATCTCAAGAGCAGGGGGTGGAGCAAGCCAGGCCTCAAACTACGAGAAGCTCCAGTCCAAAAGGGAGCCAAAATCCAGGAAACATCCGGGAGAATCTCAAGAGCAGGGGGTGGAGCAAGCCAGGCCTCAAACCACGAGAACCTCCAGCCCAAAAGGCAGCCAAAATGCAGCCCACATCCGGGAGAATCTCAAGAGCAGGAGGTGGAGCCAGCCATGCCCCAAAGAACGAGAAGCTCCATCCCAATAGGCAGCCAAAATGCAGCCCACATCCGGGAGAATCTCAAGAGCAGGGGGTGGAGCAAGCCAGGCCTCAAACCACGAGAAGCTCCAGCCCAAAGCGCAGCCAAAATGCAGCCCACATCCGGGGGAATTTCAAGAGCAGGGGGTGGAGCAAGCCAGACCTCAAACCACGAGAAGCTCCAGCCCAAAAGGCAGCCAAAATGCAGCCCACCTCCGGGAGAATCTCAAGAGCAGGGGGTGGAGCAAGCCAGGCCTCAAACCACGAGAAGCTCCAGCCCAAAAGGCAGCCAAAATGCAGCAAACATCCGCGAGAATATCAAGAGCAGGGGGTGGAGCAAGCCAGGGCTCAAACCACGAGAAGCTCCAGCCCAAAAGGCAGCCAAAATAAAGCCCACCTCCGGGAGAATCTCAAGAGCAGGGGGTGGAGCAAGCCAGGCCTCAAACCACGAGAAGCTCCAGACCAAGTATCAGCCAAAATGCAGCCAACCTCAGGGAGAATCTCAAGAGCAGGGGGTGGAGCAAGCCAGGCCTCAAACCACGAGAAGCTCCAGCCCAAAAGGCAGCCAAAATGCAGCCCACATCCGGGAGAATCTCAAGAGCAGGGGGTGGAGCAAGCCAGGCCTCAAACCACGAGAAGCTCCAGCCCAAAAGGCAGCCAAAATGCAGCCCACATCCGGGAGAATCTCAAGAGCAGGGGGTGGAGCAAGCCAGGCCTCAAACCACGAGAAGCTCCAGCCCAAAAGGCAGCCAAAATGCAGCCCACATCCGGGAGAATCTCAAGAGCAGGGGGTGGAGCAAGCCAGGCCTCAAACCACGAGAAGCTACAGCCCAAAAGGCAGCCAAAATCCAGCCCACATCCGGGAGAATCTCAAGAGCAGGGGGTGGAGCAAGCCAGGCCTCAAACCACGAGAAGCTCGAGCCCAAAAGGCAGCCAAAATGCAGCCCACCTCCGGGAGAATCTCAGGAGCAGGGGGTGGAGTAAGCCAGGCCTCAAACCACGAGAAGCTCCAGCCCAAAAGGCAGCCAAAATGCAGCCCACATCCGGGAGAATCTCAAGAGCAGGGGGTGGAGCAAGCCAGGCCTCAACCCACGAGAAGCTCCAGCCCAAAAGGCAGCCAAAATCCAGCCCACATCCGGGAGAATCTCAAGAGCAGGGGGTGGAGCAAGCCAGGCTTCAAACCACGAGAAGCTCCAACCCAAGAATCAGCCAAAATGCAGCCCACATCCGGGAGAATCTCAAGAGCAGGGGGTGGAGCAAGCCAGGCCTCAAACCACGAGAAGCTCCAGCCCAAAAGGCAGCCAAAATGCAGCCCACATCCGGGAGAATCTCAAGAGCAGGGGGTGGAGCAAGCCAGGCCTCAAACCACGAGAAGCTCCAGCCCAAAAGGCAGCCAAAATCCTAACCACATCCGGGAGAATCTCAAGAGCAGGGGGTGGAGCAAGCCAGGCCTCAAACCACGAGAAGCTCCAGCCCAAAAGGCATCCAAAATGCAGCCCACATCCAGGAGAATCTCAAGAGCAGGGGGTGGAGCAAGCCAGGCCTCAAACCACGAGAAGCCCCAGCCCAAAAGGCAGCCAAAATGCAGCCCACCTCCGGGAGAATCTCAAGAGCAGGGGGTGGAGCAAGCCAGGCCTCAAACCACGAGAAGCTCCAGCCCAAAAGGCAGCAAAAATGCAGCAAATATCCGGGAGAATCTCAAGAGCAGGGGGTGGAGCAAGCCAGGCCTCAAACCACGAGAAGCTCCTGCCCAAAAGGCAGCCAAAATGCAGCCCACCTCAGGGAGAATCTCAAGAGCAGGGGGTGGAGCAAGCCAGGCCTCAAACCACGAGAAGCTCCAGCCCAAAAGGCAGCCAAAATCCTAACCACATCCGGGAGAATCTCAAGAGCAGGGGGTGGAGCAAGCCAGGCCTCAAACCACGAGAAGCTCCAGCCCAAAAGGCATCCAAAATGCAGCCCACATCCAGGAGAATCTCAAGAGCAGGGGGTGGAGCAAGCCAGGCCTCAAACCACGAGAAGCTCCAGCCCAAAAGGCAGCCAAAATGCAGCCCACCTCCGGGAGAATCTCAAGAGCAGGGGGTGGAGCAAGCCAGGCCTCAAACCACGAGAAGCTCCAGCCCAAAAGGCAGCCAAAATGCAGCAAATATCCGGGAGAATCTCAAGAGCAGGGGGTGGAGCAAGCCAGGCCTCAAACCACGAGAAGCTCCTGCCCAAAAGGCAGCCAAAATGCAGCCCACATCCGGGAGAATCTCAAGAGCAGGGGGTGGAGCAAGCCAGGCCTCAAACCACGAGAAGCTCCAGCAAAAAAGGCAGCCAAAATGCAGCCCACATCCGGGAGAATCTCAAGAGCAGGGGGTGGAGCAAGCCAGGCCTCAAACCACGAGAAGCTCCAGCCCAAAAGGCAGCCAAAATGCAGCCCACATCCAGGAGAATCTCAAGAGCAGGGGGTGGAGCAAGCCAGGCCTCAAACCACGAGAAGCTCCAGACCAAAATGCAGCCAATATTCAGCCCACCTCCGGGAGAATCTCAAGAGCAGGGGGTGGAGCAAGCCAGGGCTCAAACCACGAGAAGCTCCAGCCCAAAAGGCAGCCAAAATGCAGCCCACCTCCGGGAGAATCTCAAGAGCAGGGGGTGGAGTAAGCCAGGCCTCAAACCACGAGAAGCTCCAGCCCAAAAGGCAGCCAAAATGCAGCCCACATCCGGGAGAATCTCAAGAGCAGGGGGTGGAGCAAGCCAGGCCTCAAACCACGAGAATCTCCAGCCCAAAACGCAGCCAAAATGCAGGCCACATCCGGGAGAATCTCAAGAGCAGGGGGTGGAGCAAGCCAGGCCTCAAACCACGAGAAGCTCCAGCCCAAAAGGCAGCCAAAATCCAGCCCACATCCGGGAGAATCTCAAGAGCAGGGGGTGGAGCAAGCCAGGCCTCAAACCACGAGAAGCTCCAGCCCAAAAGGCAGCCAAAATGCAGCCCACATCCGGGAGAATCTCAAGAGCAGGGGGTGGAGCAAGCCAGGCTTCAAACCACGAGAAGCTCCAACCCAAGAATCAGCCAAAATGCAGCCCACATCCGGGAGAATCTCAAGAGCAGGGGGTGGAGCAAGCCAGGCCTCAAGCCACGAGAAGCTCCAGCCCAAAAGGCAGCCAAAATGCAGCCCACCTCTGGGAGAATATCAAGAGCAGGGGGTGGAGCAAGCCAGGCCTCAAACCACGAGAAGCTCCAGCCCAAAAGGCAGCCAAAATGCAGCCCACCTCCGGGAGAATCTCAAGAGCAGGGGGTGGAGCAAGCCAGGCCTCAAACCACGAGAAGCTCCAGCCCAAAAGGCAGCCAAAATCCTAACCACATCCGGGAGAATCTCAAGAGCAGGGAGTGGAGCAAGCCAGGCCTCAAACCACGAGAACCTCCAGCCCAAAAGGCAGCCAAAATGCAGCCCACATCCGGGAGAATCTCAAGAGCAGGAGCTGGAGCCAGCCATGCCCCAAAGAACGAGAAGCTCCATCCCAATAGGCAGCCAAAATGCAGCCCACATCCGGGAGAATCTCAAGAGCAGGGGGTGGAGCAAGCCAGGCCTCAAACCAGGAGAAGCTCCAGCCCAAAGCGCAGCCAAAATGCAGCCCACATCCTGGAGAATTTCAAGAGCAGGGGGTGGAGCAAGCCAGACCTCAAACCACGAGAAGCTCCAGCCCAAAAGGCAGCCAAAATGCAGCCCACCTCCGGGAGAATCTCAAGAGCAGGGGGTGGAGCAAGCCAGGCCTCAAACCACGAGAAGCTCCAGCCCAAAAGGCAGCCAAAATGCAGCAAACATCCGGGAGAATATCAAGAGCAGGGGGTGGAGCAAGCCAGGGCTCAAACCACGAGAAGCTCCAGCCCAAAATGCAGCCAAAATAAAGCCCACCTCCGGGAGAATCTCAAGAGCAGGGGGTGGAGCAAGCCAGGCCTCAAACCACGAGAAGCTCCAGCCCAAAAGGCACCCAAAATGCAGCCCACATCCGGGAGAATCTCAAGAGCAGGGGGTGGAGTAAGCCAGGCCTCAAACCACGAGAAGCTCCAGCCCAAAAGGCAGCCAAAATGCAGCCCACATCCGGGACAATCTCAAGAGCAGGGGGTGGAGCAAGCCAGGCCTCAAGCCACGAGAAGCTCCAGCCCAAAAGGCAGCCAAAATGCAGCCCACATCCGGGACAATCTCAAGAGCAGGGGGTGGAGCAAGCCAGGCCTCAAGCCACGAGAAGCTCCAGCCCAAAAGGCAGCCAAAATGCAGCCCACCTCTGGGAGAATATCAAGAGCAGGGGGTGGAGCAAGCCAGGCCTCAAACCACGAGAAGCTCCAGCCCAAAAGGCAGCCAAAATGCAGCCCACATCCGGGAGAATCTCAAGAGCAGGGGGTGGAGCAAGCCAGGCCTCAAGCCACGAGAAGCTCCAGCCCAAAAGGCAGCCAAAATGCAGCCCACCTCTGGGAGAATATCAAGAGCAGGGGGTGGAGCAAGCCAGGCCTCAAACCACGAGAAGCTCCAGCCCAAAAGGCAGCCAAAATGCAGCCCACCTCCGGGAGAATCTCAAGAGCAGGGGGTGGAGCAAGGCAGGCCTCAAACCACGAGAAGCTCCAGCCCAAAATGCAGCCAAAATCCTAACCACATCCGGGAGAATCTCAAGAGCAGGGAGTGGAGCAAGCCAGGCCTCAAACCACGAGAAGCTCCAGCCCAAAAGGCAGCCAAAATGCAGCCCACATCCGGGAGAATCTCAAGAGCAGGAGGTGGAGCCAGCCATGCCCCAAAGAACGAGAAGCTCCATCCCAATAGGCAGCCAAAATGCAGCCCACATCCGGGAGAATCTCAAGAGCAGGGGGTGGAGCAAGCCAGGCCTCAAACCACGAGAAGCTCCAGCCCAAAGCGCAGCCAAAATGCAGCCCACATCCGGGGGAATTTCAAGAGCAGGGGGTGGAGCAAGCCAGACCTCAAACCACGAGAAGCTCCAGCCCAAAAGGCAGCCAAAATGCAGCCCACATCCAGGAGAATCTCAAGAGCAGGGGGTGGAGCAAGCCAGGCCTCAAACCACGAGAAGCTCCAGACCAAAATGCAGCCAATATTCAGCCCACCTCTGGGAGAATCTCAAGAGCAGGGGGTGGAGCAAGCCAGGCCTCAAACCACGAGAAGCTCCAGCCCAAAAGGCAGCCAAAATGCAGCCCACCTCCGGGAGAATCTCAAGAGCAGGGGGTGGAGTAAGCCAGGCCTCAAACCACGAGAATCTCCAGCCCAAAACGCAGCCAAAATGCAGGCCACATCCGGGAGAATCTCAAGAGCAGGGGGTGGAGCAAGCCAGGCCTCAAACCACGAGAAGCTCCAGCCCAAAAGGCAGCCAAAATCCAGCCCACATCCGGGAGAATATCAAGAGCAGGGGGTGGAGCAAGCCAGGCCTCAAACCACGAGAAGCTCCAGCCCAAAAGGGAGCCAAAATCCAGCCCACATCCGGGAGAATCTCAAGAGCAGGGGGTGGAGCAAGCCAGGCTTCAAACCACGAGAAGCTCCAACCCAAGAATCAGCCAAAATGCAGCCCACATCCGGGAGAATCTCAAGAGCAGGGGGTGGAGCAAGCCAGGCCTCAAGCCACGAGAATCTCCAGCCCAAAAGGCAGCCAAAATGCAGCCCACCTCTGGGAGAATATCAAGAGCAGGGGGTGGAGCAAGCCAGGCCTCAAACCACGAGAAGCTCCAGCCCAAAAGGCAGCCAAAATGCAGCCCACCTCCGGGAGAATCTCAAGAGCAGGGGGTGGAGCAAGCCAGGCCTCAAACCACGAGAAGCTCCAGCCCAAAATGCAGCCAAAATCCTAACCACATCCGGGAGAATCTCAAGAGCAGGGAGTGGAGCAAGCCAGGCCTCAAACCACGAGAAGCTCCAGCCCAAAAGGCAGCCAAAATGCAGCCCACATCCGGGAGAATCTCAAGAGCAGGAGGTGGAGCCAGCCATGCCCCAAAGAACGAGAAGCTCCATCCCAATAGGCAGCCAAAATGCAGCCCACATCCGGGAGAATCTCAAGAGCAGGGGGTGGAGCAAGCCAGACCTCAAACCACGAGAAGCTCCAGCCCAAAGCGCAGCCAAAATGCAGCCCACATCCGGGGGAATTTCAAGAGCAGGGGGTGGAGCAAGCCAGACCTCAAACCACGAGAAGCTCCAGACCAAAATGCAGCCAATATTCAGCCCACCTCCGTGAGAATCTCAAGAGCAGGGGGTGGAGCAAGCCAGGCCTCAAACCACGAGAAGCTCCAGCCCAAAAGGCAGCCAAAATGCAGCCCACCTCCGGGAGAATCTCAAGAGCAGGGGGTGGAGTAAGCCAGGCCTCAAACCACGAGAAGCTCCAGCCCAAAAGGCAGCCAAAATGCAGCCCACATCCGGGAGAATCTCAAGAGCAGGGGGTGGAGCAAGCCAGGCCTCAAACCACGAGAATCTCCAGCCCAAAACGCAGCCAAAATGCAGGCCACATCCGGGAGAATCTCAAGAGCAGGGGGTGGAGCAAGCCAGGCCTCAAACCACGAGAAGCTCCAGCCCAAAAGGCAGCCAAAATGCAGCCCACATCCGGGAGAATATCAAGAGCAGGGGGTGGAGCAAGCCAGGCCTCAAACCACGAGAAGCTCCAGCCCAAAAGGGAGCCAAAATCCAGCCCACATCCGGGAGAATCTCAAGAGCAGGGGGTGGAGCAAGCCAGGCTTCAAACCACGAGAAGCTCCAACCCAAGAATCAGCCAAAATGCAGCCCACATCCGGGAGAATCTCAAGAGCAGGGGGTGGAGCAAGCCAGGCCTCAAGCCACGAGAAGCTCCAGCCCAAAAGGCAGCCAAAATGCAGCCCACCTCTGGGAGAATCTCAAGAGCAGGGGGTGGAGCAAGCCAGGCCTCAAACCTCGAGAAGCTCCAGCCCAAAAGGCAGCCAAAATGCAGCCCACCTCCGGGAGAATCTCAAGAGCAGGGGGTGGAGCAAGCCAGGCCTCAAACCACGAGAAGCTCCAGCCCAAAATGCAGCCAAAAACCTAACCACATCCGGGAGAATCTCAAGAGCAGGGAGTGGAGCAAGCCAGGCCTCAAACCACGAGAAGCTCCAGCCCAAAAGGCAGCCAAAATGCAGCCCACATCCGGGAGAATCTCAAGAGCAGGGGGTGGAGCAAGCCAGGCCTCAAACCACGAGAAGCTCCAGCCCAAAGCGCAGCCAAAATGCAGCCCACATCCGGGGGAATTTCAAGAGCAGGGGGTGGAGCAAGCCAGACCTCAAACCACGAGAAGCTCCAGCCCAAAAGGCAGCCAAAATGCAGCCCACCTCCGGGAGAATCTCAAGAGCAGGGGGTGGAGCAAGCCAGGCCTCAAACCACGAGAAGCTCCAGCCCAAAAGGCAGCCAAATTGCAGCAAACATCCGGGAGAATATCAAGAGCAGGGGGTGGAGCAAGCCAGGGCTCAAACCACGAGAAGCTCCAGCCCAAAAGGCAGCCAAAATAAAGCCCACCTCCGGGAGAATCTCAAGAGCAGGGGGTGGAGCAAGCCAGGCCTCAAACCACGAGAAGCTCCAGCCCAAAAGGCACCCAAAATGCAGCCCACATCCGGGAGAATCTCAAGAGCAGGGGGTGGAGCAAGCCAGGCCTCAAACCACGAGAAGCTCCAGCCCAAAAGGCAGCCAAAATGCAGCCCACATCCGGGAGAATCTCAAGAGCAGGGGGTGGAGCAAGCCAGGCCTCAAACCACGAGAAGCTCCAGCCCAAAAGGCAGCCAATATTCAGCCCACCTCCGGGAGAATCTCAAGAGCAGGGGGTGGAGCAAGCCAGGCCTCAAACCACGAGAAGCTCGAGCCCAAACGGCAGCCAAAATGCAGCCCACATCCGGGAGAATCTCAAGAGCAGGGGGTGGAGTAAGCCAGGCCTCAAACCACGAGAAGCTCCAGCCCAAAAGGCAGCCAAAATGCAGCCCACATCCGGGAGAATCTCAAGAGCAGGGGGTGGAGCAAGCCAGGCCTCAAACCACGAGAAGCTCCAGCCCAAAAGGCACCCAAAATGCAGCCCACAACCAGGAGAATCTCAAGAGCAGGGGGTGGAGCAAGCCAGGCCTCAAACCACGAGAAGCTCCAGCCCAAAAGGCACCCAAAATGCAGCCCACAACCAGGAGAATCTCAAGAGCAGGGGGTGGAGCAAGCCAGGCCTCAAACCACGAGAAGCTCCAGCCCAAAAGGCAGCCAAAATGCAGCCCACATGCGGGAGAATCTCAAGAGCAGGGGGTGGAGCAAGCCAGGCCTCAAACCACGAGAAGCTCCATCCCAAAATGCAGCCAAAATGCAGCCCATATCCGGGAGAATATCAAAAGCAGTGGGTGGAGCAAGGCAGGCCTCAAACCATGAGAAGCTCCAGCCCAAAAGGCAGCCAAAATGCAGCCCACCTCCGGGAGAATCTCAAGAGCAGGGGGTGGAGCAAGCCAGGCCTCAAACCACGAGAAGCTCCAGCCCAAAAGGCAGCCAAAATGCAGCCCACATCCGGGAGAATCTCAAGAGCAGGGGGTGGAGCAAGCCAGGCCTCAAACCACGAGAAGCTCCAGCCCAAAAGGCAGCCAATATTCAGCCCACCTCCGGGAGAATCTCAAGAGCAGGGGGTGGAGCAAGCCAGGCCTCAAACCACGAGAAGCTCGAGCCCAAACGGCAGCCAAAATGCAGCCCACATCCGGGAGAATCTCAAGAGCAGGGGGTGGAGTAAGCCAGGCCTCAAACCACGAGAAGCTCCAGCCCAAAAGGCAGCCAAAATGCAGCCCACATCCGGGAGAATCTCAAGAGCAGGGGGTGGAGCAAGCCAGGCCTCAAACCACGAGAAGCTCCAGCCCAAAAGGCACCCAAAATGCAGCCCACAACCAGGAGAATCTCAAGAGCAGGGGGTGGAGCAAGCCAGGCCTCAAACCACGAGAAGCTCCAGCCCAAAAGGCACCCAAAATGCAGCCCACAACCAGGAGAATCTCAAGAGCAGGGGGTGGAGCAAGCCAGGCCTCAAACCACGAGAAGCTCCAGCCCAAAAGGCAGCCAAAATGCAGCCCACATGCGGGAGAATCTCAAGAGCAGGGGGTGGAGCAAGCCAGGCCTCAAACCACGAGAAGCTCCATCCCAAAATGCAGCCAAAATGCAGCCCATATCCGGGAGAATATCAAAAGCAGTGGGTGGAGCAAGGCAGGCCTCAAACCATGAGAAGCTCCAGCCCAAAAGGCAGCCAAAATGCAGCCCACCTCTGGGAGAATCTCAAGAGCAGGGGGTGGAGCAAGCCAGGCCTCAAACCACGAGAAGCTCCAGCCCAAAAGGCAGCCAAAATGCAGCCCACATCCGGGAGAATCTCAAGAGCAGGGGGTGGAGCAAGCCAGGCCTCAAACCACGAGAAGCTCCAGCCCAAAAGGCAGCCAATATTCAGCCCACCTCCGGGAGAATCTCAAGAGCAGGGGGTGGAGCAAGCCAGGCCTCAAACCACGAGAAGCTCCAGCCCAAAAGGCAGCCAAAATGCAGCCCACCTCCGGGAGAATCTCAAGAGCAGGGGGTGGAGTAAGCCAGGCCTCAAACCACGAGAAGCTCCAGCCCAAAAGGCAGCCAAAATGCAGCCCACATCCGGGAGAATCTCAAGAGCAGGGGGTGGAGCAAGCCAGGCCTCAAACCACGAGAAGCTCCAGACCAAAAGGCAGCCAAAATGCAGGCCACATCCGGGAGAATCTCAAGAGCAGGGGGTGGAGCAAGCCAGGCCTCAAACCACGAGAAGCTCCAGCCCAAAAGGCAGCCAAAATGCAGCCCACATCCAGGAGAATATCAAGAGCAGGGGGTGGAGCAAGCCAGGCCTCAAACCGTGAGAAGCTCCAGCCCAAAAGGGAGCCAAAATCCAGCCCACATCCGGGAGAATCTCAAGAGCAGGGGGTGGAGCAAGCCAGGCTTCAAACCACGAGAAGCTCCAACCCAAGAATCAGCCAAAATGCAGCCCACATCCGGGAGAATCTCAAGAGCAGGGGGTGGAGCAAGCCAGGCCTCAAAGCACGAGAAGCTCCAGCCCAAAAGGCAGCCAAAATGCAGCCCACATAGGGGAGAATCTCAAGAGCAGGGGGTGGAGCAAGCCAGGCCTCAAACCACGAGAAGCTCCAGCCCAAAAGGCAGCCAAAATGCAGCACACATCCGGGAGAATCTCAAGAGCAGGGGGTGGAGCAATCCAGGCCTCAAACCACGAGAAGCTCCAGCCCAAAAGGCAGCCAAAATGCAGGCCACATCCGGGAGAATCTCAAGAGCAGGGGGTGGAGCAAGCCAGGCCTCAAACCACGAGAAGCTCCAGCCCAACAGGCAGCCAAAATCCAGCCCACATCCGGGAGAATCTCAAGAGCAGGGGGTGGAGCAAGCCAGGCCTCAAACCACGAGAAGCTCCAGCCCAAAAGGCACCCAAAATGCAGCCCACATCCGGGAGAATCTCAAGAGCAGGGGGTGGAGCAAGCCAGGCCTCAAACCACGAGAAGCTCCAGCCCAAAAGGCAGCCAAAATGCAGCCCACATCCGGGAGAATCTCAAGAGCAGGGAGTGGAGCAAGCCAGGCCTCAAACCACGAG
Source organism: Rhynochetos jubatus (assembly GCA_027574665.1). Classification (NCBI taxonomy): domain Eukaryota; kingdom Metazoa; phylum Chordata; class Aves; order Eurypygiformes; family Rhynochetidae; genus Rhynochetos; species Rhynochetos jubatus. Next base: position 3,375,016 of record JAQBHY010000071.1, read on the forward strand.
AAGCTCCAGCCCAAAATGCAGCCAAAATGCAACAAACATCCGGGAGAATCTCAAGAGCAGGGGGTGGAGCAAGCCAGGCCTCAAACCACGAGAAGCTCTAGCCCAAAAGGCATCCAAAATGCAGCCCACATCCGGGAGAATCTCAAGAGCAGGGGGTGGAGCAAGCCAGGCCTCAAACCACGAGGAGCTCCATCCCAAAAGGCAGCCAAAATGCAGCCCACATCCAGGAGAATATCAAGAGCTGGGTTGGAGCAAGCCTAGCCTCAAACCATGAGAAGCTCCAGCCCAAAAGGCAGCCAAAATGCAGCCCACATCCGGGAGAATCTCAAGAGCAGGGGGTGGAGCAAGGCAGGCCTCAAACCACGAGAAGCTCCAGCCCAAAAGGCAGCCAAAATGCAGCCCACATCCGGGAGAATATCATGGGCAGGGGGTGGAGCAAGCCAGGCCTCAAACCACGAGAAGCTCCAGCCCAAAAAGCAGCCAAAATGCAGCCCACCTCCGGGAGAATCTCAAGAGCAGGGGGTGGAGCAAGCCAGGCCTCAAACCACGAGAAGCTCCAGCCCAAAAGGCAGCCAAAATGCAGCCCACATCCGGGAGAATCTCAAGAGCAGGGGGTGGAGCAAGCCAGGCCTCAAACCACGAGAAGCTCCAGCCCAAAATGCAGCCAAAATCCAGCCCACATCCGGGAGAATCTCAAGAGCAGGGGGTGGAGCAAACCAGGCCTCAAACCACGAGAAGCTCCAGCCCAAAAGGCAGCCAAAATGCAGCCCACATCCGGGAGAATCTCAAGAGCAGGGGGTGGAGCAAGCCAGGCCTCAAACCACGAGAAGCTCCAGCCCAAAAGGCAGCCAAAATGCAGCCCAGATCCGGGAGAATCTCAAGAGCAGGGGGTGGAGCAAGCCAGGCCTCAAACCACGAGAAGCCTCAGCCCAAAAGGCATCCAAAATGCAGCCCACATCCGGGAGAATCTCAAGAGCAGGGGGTGGAGCAAGCCAGGCCTCAAACCACGAGGAGCTCCATCCCAAAAGGCAGCCAAAATGCAGCCCACATCCGGGAGAATATCAAGAGCTGGGTTGGCGCAAGCCCAGCCTCAAACCATGAGAAGCTCCAGCCCAAAAGGCAGCCAAAATGCAGCCCACATCCGGGAGAATATCATGGGCAGGGGGTGGAGCAAGCCAGGCCTCAAACCACGAGAAGCTCCAGCCCAAAAGGCAGCCAAAATGCAGCCCACATCCGGGAGAATCTCAAGAGCAGGGGGTGGAGCAAGCCAGGCCTCAAACCACGAGGAGCTCCATCCCAAAATGCAGCCAAAATGCAGCCCACATCCGGGAGAATCTCAAGAGCAGGGGGTGGAGCAAGCCAGGCCTCAAACCATGAGAAGCTCCAGCCCAAATATCAGCCAAAATGCAGCCCACATCCGGGAGAATCTCAAGAGCAGGGGGTGAAGCAAGCCAGGCCTCAAACCACGAGAAGCTCCAGCCCAAAAGGCAGCCAAAATGCAGCCCACATCCGGGAGAATATCAAGAGCTGGGGGTGGAGCAAGCCAGGCCTCAAACCACGAGAAGCTCCAGCCCAAAAGGCAGCCAAAATGCAGCCCACATCCAGGAGAATCTCAAGAGCAGGGGGTGGAGCAAGTGAGGCCTCAAACCACGAGAAGCTGCAGCCCAAAAGGCAGCCAAAATGCAGCCCAAATCCGGGAGAATCTCAAGAGCAGGGGGTGGAGCAAGCCAGGCCTCAAACCACGAGAAGCTCCAACCCAAGAATCATCCAAAATGCACCCCACATCCGGGAGAATCTCAAGAGCAGGGGGTGGAGCAAGCCAGGCCTCAAACCACGAGAAGCTCCAGCCCAAAAGGCAGCCAAAATGCAGCCCGCCTCCAGGAGAATATCAAGAGCAGGGGATGGAGCAAGCCAGGCCTCAAACCATGAGAAGCTCCAGCCCAAAAGGGATCCAAAATCCAGCCCACATCCGGGAGAATCTCAAGAGCAGGGGGTGGAGCAAGCCAGGCCTCAAACCACGAGAAGCTCCAGCCCAAAAGGCAGCCAAAATCCAGCCCACATCCGGGAGAATATCAAGAGCAGGGGGTGGAGCAAGCCAGGCCTCAAAACCTCGAGAAGCTCCAGCCCAAAAGGCAGCCAAAATGCAGCACACATCCGGGACAATCACAAGAGCAGGGGGTGGAGCAAGCCAGGCCTCAAACCACGAGAAGCTCCAGCCCAAAAGGCAGCCAAAATGCAGGCCACATCCGGGAGAATCATAAGAGCAGGGGGTGGAGCAAGCCAGGCCTCAAACCACGAGAAGCTCCAGCCCAAAAGGCAGCCAAAATGCAGCCCACATCCGGGAGAATCTCAAGAGCAGGGGGTGGAGCAAGCCAGGCCTCAAACCACGAGAAGCTCCAGCCCAAAAGGCAGCCAAAATGCAGCACACATCCGGGACAATCTCAAGAGCAGGGGGTGGAGCAAGCCAGGCCTCAAACCACGAGAAGCTCCAGCCCAAAAGGCAGCCAAAATGCAGGCCACATCCGGGAGAATCATAAGAGCAGGGGGTGGAGCAAGCCAGGCCTCAAACCACGAGAAGCTCCAGCCCAAAAGGCAGCCAAAATGCAGCCCACATCCGGGAGAATCTCAAGAGCAGGGGGTGGAGCAAGCCAGGCCTCAAACCACGAGAAGCTCCAGCCCAAAAGGCAGCCAAAATGCAGCCCACATCTGGGAGAATCTCAAGAGCAGGGGGTGGAGCAAGCCAGGCCTCAAACCACGAGAAGCTCCAACCCAAGAATCAGCCAAAATGCAGCCCACATCCAGGAGAATCTCAAGAGTAGGGGGTGGAGCAAGCCAGGCCTCAAACCACGAGAAGCTCCAACACAAGAATCAGCCAAAATGCAGCCCATATCCGGGAGAATCTCAAGAGCAGGGGGTGGAGCAAGCCAGGCCTCAAACCATGAGAAGCTCCAGCCCAAAAGGCAGCCAAAATGCAGCCCACATCCGGGAGAATCTCAAGAGCAGGGGGTGGAGCAAGCCAGGCCTCAAACCACGAGAAGCTCCAGCCCTAAAGGCAGTAAAACAGCAGCCCACATACGGGAGAATCTCAAGAGCAGGGGGTGGAGCAAGCCAGGCCTCAAACCACGAGAAGCTCCAGCCCAAGAATCAGCCAAAATGCAGCCCACATCCGTGAGAATCTCAAGAGCAGGGGGTGGAGCAAGCCAGGCTTCAAACCACGAGAAGCTCCAACCCAAGAATCAGCCAAAATGCAGCCCACATCCGGGAGAATCTCAAGAGCAGGGGGTGGAGCAAGCCCGGCCTCAAACCACGAGAATCTCCAGCCCAAGAATCATCCAAAATGCAGCCCACCTCTGGGAGAATCTCAAGAGCAGGGGGTTGAGCAAGCCAGGCCTCAAACCACGAGAAGCTCCACCCCAAAAGGCAGCCAAAATCCAGCCCACATCCAGGAGAATATCAAGAGCAGGGGGTGGAGGAAGGCAGGCCTCAAACCTCGAGAAGCTCCAGCCCAAAAGGCAGCCAAAATGCAGCCCACATCCGGGAGAATATCAAGAGCAGGGGGTGGAGCAAGCCAGGCCTCAAACCACGAGAAGCTCCAGCAAAAAAGGCAGCCAAAATGCAGCCCACATCCGGGAGAATCTCAAGAGCAGGGGGTGGAGCAAGCCAGGCCTCAAACCACGAGAAGCTCCAGCCCAAAAGCCAGCCAAAATGCAGCCCACATCCGGGAGAATCTCAAGAGCAGGGGGTGGAGCAAGCCAGGCCTCAAACCACGAGAAGCTCCAGCACAAAAGGCAGCCAAAATCCTAACCACATCCGGGAGAATCTCAAGAGCAGGGGGTGGAGCAAGCCAGGCCTCAAACCACGAGAACCTCCAGCCCAAAAGGCAGCCAAAATCCAGCCCACATCCGGGAGAATCTCAAGAGCAGGGGGTGGAGCAAGCCAGGCCTCAAACCACGAGAAGCTCCAGCCCAAGAATCATCCAAAATGCAGGCCACATCCGGGAGAATCTCAAGAGCAGGGGGTGGAGCAAGCCAGGCCTCAAACCACGAGAAGCTCCAGCCCAAAAGGCAGCCAAAATGCAGGCCACATCCGGGAGAATCTCAAGAGCAGGGGGTGGAGCAAGCCAGGCCTCAAACCACGAGAAGGTCCAGCCCAAAAGGCAGCCAAAATGCAGCCCACCTCCGGGAGAATCTCAAGAGCAGGGGGTGGAGCAAGCCAGGCCTCAAACCACGAGAAGCTCCAGCCCAAAATGCAGCCAAAATCCAGCCCTCATCTGGGAGAATCTCAAGAGCAGGGGGTGGAGCAAGCCAGGCCTCAAACCACGAGAAGCTCCAGCCCAAAATGCAGCCAAAATCCAGCCCTCATCTGGGAGAATCTCAAGAGCAGGGGGTGGAGCAAGCCAGGCCTCAAACCACGAGAAGCTCCAGCCCAAGATTCAGCCAAAATGCAGCCCACATCTGGGAGAATCTCAAGAGCAGGGGGTGGAGCAAGCCAGGCCTCAAACCACGAGAAGCTCCAGCCCTAAAGGCAGTCAAAATGCAGCCCACATCAGGGAGAATCTCAAGAGCAGGGGGTGGAGCAAGCCAGGCCTCAAACCACGAGAAGCTCCAGCCCAAAAGGCAGCCAAAATCCAGCCCACATCCGGGAGAATCTCAAGAGCAGGGGGTGGAGCAAGGCAGGCCTCAAACCTCGAGAAGCTCCAGCCAAAAGGCAGCCAAAATGCAGCCCACATCTGGGAGAATCTCAAGAGCAGGGGGTGGAGCAAGCCAGGCCTCAAACCACGAGAATCTCCAACCCAAGAATCAGCCAAAATGCAGCCCGCATCTGGGAGAATCTCAAGAGCAGGGGGTGGAGCAAGCCAGGCCTCAAACCACGAGAAGCTCCAGCCCAAGAATCATCCAAAATGCAGCCCACATCCGGGAGAATCTCAAGAGCAGGGGGTGGAGCAAGCCAGGCCTCAAACCACGAGAAGCTCCAGCCCAAAAGTCAGCCAAAATCCAGCCCACATCTGGGAGAATCTCAAGAGCAGGGGGTGGAGCAAGCCAGGCCTCAAACCATGAGAAGCTCCAGCCCAAGATTCAGCCAAAATGCAGCCCACATCTGGGAGAATCTCAAGAGCAGGGGGTGGAGCAAGCCAGGCCTCAAACCACGAGAAGCTCCAGCCCTAAAGGCAGCCAAAATGCAGCCCACATCAGGGAGAATCTCAAGAGCAGGGGGTGGAGCAAGCCAGGCCTCAAACCACGAGAAGCTCCAGCCCAAAAGGCAGCCAAAATGCAGCCCACATCCGGGAGAATCTCAAGAGCAGGGGGTGGAGCAAGGCAGGCCTCAAACCTCGAGAAGCTCCAGCCCAAAATGCAGCCAAAATGCAGCCCACATCTGGGAGAATCTCAAGAGCAAGGGGTGGAGCAAGCCAGGCCTCAAACCACGAGAATCTCCAACCCAAGAATCAGCCAAAATGCAGCCCGCATCTGGGAGAATCTCAAGAGCAGGGGGTGGAGCAAGCCAGGCCTCAAACCACGAGAAGCTCCAGCCCAAAAGGCAGCCAAAATCCAGCCCATATCCGGGAGAATATCAAGAGCAGGGTTTGGAGCAAGCCAGGCCTCAAACCACGAGAATCTCCAGCCCAAAAGGCAGCCAAAATGCAGCCCACATCCGGGAGAATCTCAAGAGCAGGGGGTGGAGCAAGCCAGGCCTCAAACCACGAGAAGCTCCAGCCCAAAATGCAGCCAAAATGCAGCCCACATCTGGGAGAATCTCAAGAGCAGGGGGTGGAGCAAGCCAGGCCTCAAACCACGGGAAGCTCCAGCAAAAAAGGCAGCCAAAATGCAGCCCACATCCGGGAGAATCTCAAGAGCAGGGGGTGGAGCAAGGCAGGCCTCAAACCACGAGAAGCTCCAGCCAAAAATGCAGCCAAAATGCAGCCCACCTCTGGGAGAATCTCAAGAGCAGGGGGTGGAGCAAGCCAGGCCTCAAACCACGAGAAGCTCCAGCCCAAGAATCATCCAAAATGCAGACCACATCCGGGAGAATCTCAAGAGCAGGGGGTGGAGCAAGCCAGGGCTCAAACCACGAGAAGCTCCAGCCCAAAAGGCAGCCAAAATGCAGCCCACATCCGGGAGAATCTCAAGAGCAGGGGGTGGAGCAAGCCAGGCCTCAAACCACGAGAAGCTCCAGCCCAAAAGGCAGCCAAAATGCAGCCCACATCTGGGAGAATCTCAAGAGCAGGGGGTGGAGCAAGCCAGGCCTCAAACCATGAGAAGCTCCAACCCAAGAATCAGCCAAAATGCAGCCCACATCTGGGAGAATCTCAAGAGCAGGGGGTGGAGCAAGCCAGGCCTCAAACCACGAGAACCTCCAGCCCAAAAGGCAGCCAAAATGCAGCCCACATCAGGGAGAATCTCAAGAGCAGGGGGTGGAGCAAGCCAGGCCTCAAACCACGAGAAGCTCCAGCCCAAAAGGCAGCCAAAATGCAGCCCACATCCGGGAGAATCTCAAGAGCAGGGGGTGGAGCAAGGCAGGCCTCAAACCTCGAGAAGCTCCAGCCCAAAATGCAGCCAAAATGCAGCCCACATCTGGGAGAATCTCAAGAGCAGGGGGTGGAGCAAGCCAGGCCTCAAACCACGAGAAGCTAAAACCCAAGAATCAGCCAAAATGCAGCCCACATCCGGGAGAATCTCAAGAGCAAGGGGTGGAGCAAGCCAGGCCTCAAACCACGAGAATCTCCAACCCAAGAATCAGCCAAAATGCAGCCCGCATCTGGGAGAATCTCAAGAGCAGGGGGTGGAGCAAGCCAGGCCTCAAACCACGAGAAGCTCCAGCCCAAAAGGCAGCCAAAATCCAGCCCATATCCGGGAGAATCTCAAGAGCAGGGGGTGGAGCAAGCCAGGCCTCAAACCACGAGAAGCTCCAGCCCAAAAGGCAGCCAAAATGCAGCCCACATCAGGGAGAATCTCAAGAGCAGGGGGTGGAGCAAGCCAGGCCTCAAACCACGAGAACCTCCAGCCCAAAAGGCAGCCAAAATGCAGCCCACATCCGGGAGAATCTCAAGAGCAGGGGGTGGAGCAAGCCAGGCCTCAAACCTCGAGAAGCTCCAGCCCAAAATGCAGCCAAAATGCAGCCCACATCTGGGAGAATCTCAAGAGCAAGGGGTGGAGCAAGCCAGGCCTCAAACCACGAGAATCTCCAACCCAAGAATCAGCCAAAATGCAGCCCGCATCTGGGAGAATCTCAAGAGCAGGGGGTGGAGCAAGCCAGGCCTCAAACCACGAGAAGCTCCAGCCCAAAAGGCAGCCAAAATCCAGCCCATATCCGGGAGAATATCAAGAGCAGGGGGTGGAGCAAGCCAGGCCTCAAACCACGAGAAGCTCCAGCCCAAAAGGCAGCCAAAATGCAGCCCACATCCGGGAGAATCTCAAGAGCAGGGGGTGGAGCAAGCCAGGCCTCAAACCACGAGAAGCTCCAGACCAAAATGCAGCCAAAATGCAGCCCACCTCCGGGAGAATCTCAAGAGCAGGGGGTGGAGCAAGCCAGGCCTCAAACCACGAGAAGCTCCAGCCCAAGAATCATCCAAAATGCAGCCCACATCCGGGAGAATCTCAAGAGCAGGGGGTGGAGCAAGCCAGGCCTCAAACCACGAGAAGCTCCAGCCCAAAAGGCAGCCAAAATCCAGCCCACATCCGGGAGAATCTCAAGAGCAGGGGGTGGAGCAAGCCAGGCCTCAAACCACGAGAAGCTCCAGCCCAAGAATCATCCAAAATTCAGCCCAGATCCGGGAGAATCTCAAGAGCAGGGGGTGGAGCAAGCCAGGGCTCAAACCACGAGAAGCTCCAGCCCAAAAGGCAGCCAAAATGCAGCCCACATCCGGGAGAATCTCAAGAGCAGGGGGTGGAGCAAGCCAGGCCTCAAACCACGAGAAGCTCCAGCCCAAAAGGCAGCCAAAATGCAGCCCACATCTGGGAGAATCTCAAGAGCAGGGGGTGGAGCAAGCCAGGCCTCAAACCATGAGAAGCTCCAACCCAAGAATCAGCCAAAATGCAGCCCACATCTGGGAGAATCTCAAGAGCAGGGGGTGGAGCAAGCCAGGCCTCAAACCACGAGAACCTCCAGCCCAAAAGGCAGCCAAAATGCAGCCCACATCAGGGAGAATCTCAAGAGCAGGGGGTGGAGCAAGCCAGGCCTCAAACCACGAGAAGCTCCAGCCCAAAAGGCAGCCAAAATGCAGCCCACATCCGGGAGAATCTCAAGAGCAGGGGGTGGAGCAAGGCAGGCCTCAAACCTCGAGAAGCTCCAGCCCAAAATGCAGCCAAAATGCAGCCCACATCTGGGAGAATCTCAAGAGCAGGGGGTGGAGCAAGCCAGGCCTCAAACCACGAGAAGCTAAAACCCAAGAATCAGCCAAAATGCAGCCCACATCCGGGAGAATATCAAGAGCAGGGGGTGGAGCAAGCCAGGCCTCAAACCATGAGAAGCTCCAGCAAAAAAGGCAGCCAAAATGCAGCCCACCTCCGGGAGAATCTCAAGAGCAGGGGGTGGAGCAAGCCAGGCCTCAAAGCACGAGAAGCTCCAGCCCAAAATGCAGCCAAAATGCAGCCCACATCCGGGAGAATCTCAAGAGCAGGGGGTGGAGCAAGCCAGGCCTCAAACCACGAGAAGCTCCAGCCCAAAATGCAGCCAAAATGCAGCCCACATCCAGGAGAATATCAAGAGCAGGGGGTGGAGCAAGCCAGGCCTCAAACCACGGGAAGCTCCAGCAAAAACGGCAGCCAAAATGCAGGACACATCCGGGAGAATCTCAAGAGCAGGGGGTGGAGCAAGGCAGGCCTCAAACCACGAGAATCTCCAGCCCAAGAATCATCCAAAATGCAGCCCACCTCCGGGAGAATCTCCAGAGCAGGGGGTTGAGCAAGCCAGGCCTCAAACCACGAGAAGCTCCACCCCAAAAGGCAGCCAAAATCCAGCCCACATCCAGGAGAATATCAAGAGCAGGGGGTGGAGGAAGGCAGGCCTCAAACCACGAGAAGCTCCAGCCCAACAGGCAGCCAAAATGCAGCCCACATCCGGGAGAATCTCAAGAGCAGGGGGTGGAGCAAGCCAGGCCTCAAACCACGAGAAGCTCCAGCCCAAAATGCAGCCAAAATGCAGCCCACATCCGGGAGAATCTCAAGAGCAGGGGGTGGAGCAAGCCAGGCCTCAAACCACGAGAAGCTCCAGCCCAAAAGCCAGCCAAAATGCAGCCCACATCCGGGAGAATATCAAGAGCAGGGGGTGGAGCAAGCCAGGCCTCAAACCACGAGAAGCTCCAGCCCAAAATGCAGCCAAAATGCAGCCCACATCCGGGAGAATCTCAAGAGCAGGGGGTGGAGCAAGCCAGGCCTCAAACCACGAGAAGCTCCAGCCCAAAAGGCAGCCAAAATGCAGCCCACATCCGGGAGAATATCAAGAGCAGGGGGTGGAGCAAGGCAGGCCTCAAACCACGAGAAGCTCCAGCACAAAAGGCAGCCAAAATCCTAACCACATCCGGGAGAATCTCAAGAGCAGGGGGTGGAGCAAGCCAGGCCTCAAACCACGAGAAGCTCCAGCCCAAGAATCATCCAAAATGCAGCCCACATCCGGGAGAATCTCAAGAGCAGGGGGTGGAGCAAGCCAGGCCTCAAACCACGAGAAGCTCCAGCCCAAAAGGCAGCCAAAATCCAGCCCACATCTGGGAGAATCTCAAGAGCAGGGGGTGGAGCAAGCCAGGCCTCAAACCATGAGAAGCTCCAGCCCAAGATTCAGCCAAAATGCAGCCCACATCTGGGAGAATCTCAAGAGCAGGGGGTGGAGCAAGCCAGGCCTCAAACCACGAGAAGCTCCAGCCCTAAAGGCAGCCAAAATGCAGCCCACATCAGGGAGAATCTCAAGAGCAGGGGGTGGAGCAAGCCAGGCCTCAAACCACGAGAAGCTCCAGCCCAAAAGGCAGCCAAAATGCAGCCCGCATCTGGGAGAATCTCAAGAGCAGGGGGTGGAGCAAGCCAGGCCTCAAACCACGAGAAGCTCCAGCCCAAAAGGCAGCCAAAATCCAGCCCATATCCGGGAGAATATCAAGAGCAGGGGGTGGAGCAAGCCAGGCCTCAAACCACGAGAATCTCCAGCCCAAAAGGCAGCCAAAATGCAGCCCACATCCGGGAGAATCTCAAGAGCAGGGGGTGGAGCAAGCCAGGCCTCAAACCACGAGAAGCTCCAGCCCAAAATGCAGCCAAAATGCAGCCCACATCTGGGAGAATCTCAAGAGCAGGGGGTGGAGCAAGCCAGGCCTCAAACCACGGGAAGCTCCAGCAAAAAAGGCAGCCAAAATGCAGCCCACATCCGGGAGAATCTCAAGAGCAGGGGGTGGAGCAAGGCAGGCCTCAAACCACGAGAAGCTCCAGCCAAAAATGCAGCCAAAATGCAGCCCACATCCGGGAGAATCTCAAGAGCAGGGGGTGGAGCAAGCCAGGCCTCAAACCACGAGAAGCTCCAGACCAAAATGCAGCCAAAATGCAGCCCACCTCCGGGAGAATCTCAAGAGCAGGGGGTGGAGCAAGCCAGGCCTCAAACCACGAGAAGCTCCAGCCCAAGAATCATCCAAAATGCAGACCACATCCGGGAGAATCTCAAGAGCAGGGGGTGGAGCAAGCCAGGCCTCAAACCACGAGAAGCTCCAGCCCAAAAGGCAGCCAAAATCCAGCCCACATCCGGGAGAATCTCAAGAGCAGGGGGTGGAGCAAGCCAGGCCTCAAACCACGAGAAGCTCCAGCCCAAGAATCATCCAAAATTCAGCCCAGATCCGGGAGAATCTCAAGAGCAGGGGGTGGAGCAAGCCAGGGCTCAAACCACGAGAAGCTCCAGCCCAAAAGGCAGCCAAAATGCAGCCCACATCCGGGAGAATCTCAAGACCAGGGGGTGGAGCAAGCCAGGCCTCAAACCACGAGAAGCTCCAGCCCAAAAGGCAGCCAAAATGCAGCCCACATCTGGGAGAATCTCAAGAGCAGGGGGTGGAGCAAGCCAGGCCTCAAACCATGAGAAGCTCCAACCCAAGAATCAGCCAAAATGCAGCCCACATCTGGGAGAATCTCAAGAGCAGGGGGTGGAGCAAGCCAGGCCTCAAACCACGAGAACCTCCAGCCCAAAAGGCAGCCAAAATGCAGCCCACATCCGGGAGAATCTCAAGAGCAGGGGGTGGAGCAAGCCAGGCCTCAAACCACGAGAAGCTCCAGCCCAAAAGGCAGCCAAAATGCAGCCCACATCCGGGAGAATCTCAAGAGCAGGGGGTGGAGCAAGGCAGGCCTCAAACCTCGAGAAGCTCCAGCCCAAAATGCAGCCAAAATGCAGCCCACATCTGGGAGAATCTCAAGAGCAGGGGGTGGAGCAAGCCAGGCCTCAAACCACGAGAAGCTAAAACCCAAGAATCAGCCAAAATGCAGCCCACATCCGGGAGAATATCAAGAGCAGGGGGTGGAGCAAGCCAGGCCTCAAACCATGAGAAGCTCCAGCAAAAAAGGCAGCCAAAATGCAGCCCACATCCGGGAGAATCTCAAGAGCAGGGGGTGGAGCAAGCCAGGCCTCAAACCACGAGAAGCTCCAGCCCAAGAATCATCCAAAATGCAGCCCACCTCCGGGAGAATCTCCAGAGCAGGGGGTTGAGCAAGCCAGGCCTCAAACCACGAGAAGCTCCACCCCAAAAGGCAGCCAAAATCCAGCCCACATCCAGGAGAATATCAAGAGCAGGGGGTGGAGGAAGGCAGGCCTCAAACCTCGAGAAGCTCCAGCCCAACAGGCAGCCAAAATGCAGCCCACATCCGGGAGAATCTCAAGAGCAGGGGGTGGAGCAAGCCAGGCCTCAAACCACGAGAAGCTCCAGCCCAAAATGCAGCCAAAATGCAGCCCACATCCGGGAGAATCTCAAGAGCAGGGGGTGGAGCAAGCCAGGCCTCAAACCACGAGAAGCTCCAGCCCAAAAGCCAGCCAAAATGCAGCCCACATCCGGGAGAATATCAAGAGCAGGGGGTGGAGCAAGGCAGGCCTCAAACCACGAGAAGCTCCAGCACAAAAGGCAGCCAAAATCCTAACCACATCCGGGAGAATCTCAAGAGCAGGGGGTGGAGCAAGCCAGGCCTCAAACCACGAGAAGCTCCAGCCCAAGAATCATCCAAAATTCAACCCAAATCCGGGAGAATCTCAAGAGCAGAGGGTGGAGGAAGCCAGGCCTCAAACCACGAGAAGCTCCAGCCCAAGATTCAGCCAAAATGCAGCCCACATCTGGGAGAATCTCAAGAGCAGGGGGTGGAGCAAGCCAGGCCTCAAACCACGAGAAGCTCCAGCCCTAAAGGCAGCCAAAATGCAGCCCACATCCGGGAGAATCTCAAGAGCAGGGGGTGGAGCAAGGCAGGCCTCAAACCTCGAGAAGCTCCAGCCCAAAAGGCAGCCAAAATGCAGCCCACATCTGGGAGAATCTCAAGAGCAGGGGTTGGAGCAAGCCAGGCCTCAAACCACGAGAATCTCCAACCCAAGAATCAGCCAAAATGCAGCCCGCATCTGGGAGAATCTCAAGAGCAGGGGGTGGAGCAAGCCAGGCCTCAAACCACGAGAAGCTCCAGCCCAAAAGGCAGCCAAAATCCAGCCCATATCCGGGAGAATCTCAAGAGCAGGGGGTGGAGCAAGCCAGGCCTCAAACCACGAGAATCTCCAGCCCAAAAGGCAGCCAAAATGCAGCCCAGATCCGGGAGAATCTCAAGAGCAGGGGGTGGAGCAAGCCAGGCCTCAAACCACGAGAAGCTCCAGCCCAAAATGCAGCCAAAATGCAGCCCACATCCGGGAGAATATCAAGAGCAGGGGGTGGAGCAAGCCAGGCCTCAAACCACGGGAAGCTCCAGCCAAAAATGCAGCCAAAATGCAGCCCACATCCGGGAGAATCTCAAGAGCAGGGGGTGGAGCAAGCCAGGCCTCAAACCACGGGAAGCTCCAGCAAAAAAGGCAGCCAAAATGCAGCCCACATCCGGGAGAATCTCAAGAGCAGGGGGTGGAGCAAGCCAGGCCTCAAACCACGAGAAGCTCCAGCCCAAGAATCATCCAAAATGCAGACCACATCCGGGAGAATCTCAAGAGCAGGGGGTGGAGCAAGCCAGGCCTCAAACCACGAGAACCTCCAGCCCAAAAGGCAGCCAAAATCCAGCCCACCTCCGGGAGAATCTCAAGAGCAGGGGGTGGAGCAAGCCAGGCCTCAAACCACGAGAAGCTCCAGCCCAAGAATCATCCAAAATTCAGCCCAGATCCGGGAGAATCTCAAGAGCAGGGGGTGGAGCAAGCCAGGCCTCAAACCACGAGAAGCTCCAGCCCAAAAAGCAGCCAAAATGCAGCCCACATCCGGGAGAATCTCAAGAGCAGGGGGTGGAGCAAGCCAGGCCTCAAACCACGAGAAGCTCCAGCCCAAAAGGCAGCCAAAATGCAGCCCACATCAGGGAGAATCTCAAGAGCAGGGGGTGGAGCAAGCCAGGCCTCAAACCACGAGAAGCTCCAGCCCAAAAGGCAGCCAAAATGCAGCCCACATCCGGGAGAATCTCAAGAGCAGGGGGTGGAGCAAGGCAGGCCTCAAACCTCGAGAAGCTCCAGCCCAAAATGCAGCCAAAATGCAGCCCACATCTAGGAGAATCTCAAGAGCAGGGGGTGGAGCAAGCCAGGCCTCAAACCACGAGAAGCTAAAACCCAAGAATCAGCCAAAATGCAGCCCACATCCGGGAGAATATCAAGAGCAGGGGTTGGAGCAAGCCAGGCCTCAAACCATGAGAAGCTCCAGCAAAAAAGGCAGCCAAAATGCAGCCCACATCCGGGAGAATCTCAAGAGCAGGGGGTGGAGCAAGCCAGGCCTCAAACCACGAGAAGCTCCAGCCCAAAATGCAGCCAAAATGCAGCCCACATCCGGGAGAATCTCAAGAGCAGGGGGTGGAGCAAGCCAGGCCTCAAACCACGAGAAGCTCCAGCAAAAAAGGCAGCCAAAATGCAGCCCACATCCAGGAGAATCTCAAGAGCAGGGGGTGGAGCAAGCCAGGCCTCAAACCACGAGAAGCTCCAGCCCAAAAGGCAGCCAAAATGCAGCCCACATCCGGGAGAATCTCAAGAGCAGGGGGTGGAGCAAGCCAGGCCTCAAACCACGAGAAGCTCCAGCCCAAAAGCCAGCCAAAATGCAGCCCACATCCGGGAGAATCTCAAGAGCAGGGGTTGGAGCAAGCCAGGCCTCAAACCACGAGAAGCTCCAGCCCAAAAGGCAGCCAAAATGCAGCCCACATCCGGGAGAATCTCAAGAGCAGGGGGTGGAGCAAGCCAGGCCTCAAACCACGAGAAGCTCCAGCCCAAAAGGCAGCCAAAATGCAGCCCACATCCGGGAGAATCTCAAGAGCAGGGGGTGGAGCAAGCCAGGCCTCAAACCACGAGAAGCTCCAGCCCAAGAATCATCCAAAATTCAGCCCAGATCCGGGAGAATCTCAAGAGCAGGGGGTGGAGCAAGCCAGGCCTCAAACCACGAGAAGCTCCAGCCCAAAAGGCAGCCAAAATGCAGCCCACATCCGGGAGAATCTCAAGAGCAGGGGGTGGAGCAAGCCAGGCCTCAAACCACGAGAAGCTCCAGCCCAAAATGCAGCCAAAATGCAGCCCACATCTGGGAGAATCTCAAGAGCAGGGGGTGGAGCAAGCCAGGCCTCAAACCACGAGAAGCTCCAGCCCAAAAGGCAGCCAAAATGCAGCCCACATCCGGGAGAATCTCAAGAGCAGGGGGTGGAGCAAGCCAGGCCTCAAACCACGAGAAGCTCCAGCCCAAAAGGCAGCCAAAATGCAGCCCACATCCGGGAGAATCTCAAGAGCAGGGGGTGGAGCAAGGCAGGCCTCAAACCACGGGAAGCTCCAGCAAAAAAGGCAGCCAAAATGCAGCCCACATCCGGGAGAATCTCAAGAGAAGGGGGTGGAGCAAGCCAGGCCTCAAACCACGAGAAGCTCCAGCCCAAGAATCAGCCAAAATGCAGCCCACATCTGGGAGAATCTCAAGAGCAGGGGGTGAAGCAAGCCAGGCCTCAAACCACGAGAAGCTCCAGCCCAAAAGGCAGCCAAAATGCAGCCCACATCCGGGAGAATCTCAAGAGCAGGGGGTGGAGCAAGCCAGGCCTCAAACCACGAGAAGCTCCAGCCCAAAAGGCAGCCAAAATGCAGCCCACATCCGGGAGAATCTCAAGAGCAGGGGGTGGAGCAAGCCAGGCCTCAAACCACGAGAAGCTCCAGCCCAAAAGGCAGCCAAAATGCAGCCCACATCCGGGAGAATCTCAAGAGCAGGGTTTGGAGCAAGCCAGGCCTCAAACCACGAGAAGCTCCAGCCCAAAGGGCAGCCAAAATGCAGCCCACATCCGGGAGAATCTCAAGAGCAGGGGGTGGAGCAAGCCAGGCCTCAAAGCACGAGAAGCTCCAGCCCAAAAGGCAGCCAAAATGCAGGACACATCCGGAAGAATCTCAAGAGCAGGGGGTGGAGCAAGCCAGGCCTCAAACCACGAGAAGCTCCAGCCCAAAAGGCAGCCAAAATGCAGTCCACATCCGGGAGAATCTCAAGAGCAGGGTGTGGAGCAAGCCAGGCCTCAAACCACGAGAAGCTCCAGCCCAAAAGGCAGCCAAAATGCAGCCCACATCTGGGAGAATCTCAAGAGCAGGGGGTGGAGCAAGCCAGGCCTCAAACCATGAGAAGCTCCAACCCAAGAATCAGCCAAAATGCAGCCCACATCCGGGAGAATCTCAAGAGCAGGGGGTGGAGCAAGCCAGGCCTCAAACCACGAGAAGCTCCAGCCCAAAATGCAGCCAAAATGCAGCCCACATCTGGGAGAATCTCAAGAGCAGGGGGTGGAGCAAGCCAGGCCTCAAACCACGAGAAGCTAAAACCCAAGAATCAGCCAAAATGCAGCCCACATCCGGGAGAATCTCAAGAGCAGGGGGTGGAGCAAGGCAGGCCTCAAACCACGAGAAGCTCCAGCCCAAAAGGCAGCCAAAATGCAGCCCACCTCCGGGAGAATCTCAAGAGCAGGGGGTGGAGCAAGCCAGGCCTCAAACCACGAGAAGCTCCAGCCCAAAATGCAGCCAAAATGCAGCCCACCTCCGGGAGAATCTCAAGAGCAGGGGGTGGAGCAAGCCAGGCCTCAAACCACGAGAAGCTCCAGCCCAAAAGGCAGCCAAAATGCAGCCCACATCCGGGAGAATCTCAAGAGCAGGGTTTGGAGCAAGCCAGGCCTCAAACCACGAGAAGCTCCAGCCCAAAGGGCAGCCAAAATGCAGGCCACATCCGGAAGAATCTCAAGAGCAGGGGGTGCAGCAAGCCAGGCCTCAAAGCACGAGAAGCTTCAGCCCAAAAGGCAGCCAAAATGCAGTCCACATCCGGGAGAATCTCAAGAGCAGGGTGTGGAGCAAGCCAGGCCTCAAACCACGAGAAGCTCCAGCCCAAAAGGCAGCCAAAATGCAGCCCACATCTGGGAGAATCTCAAGAGCAGGGGGTGGAGCAAGCCAGGCCTCAAACCATGAGAAGCTCCAACCCAAGAATCAGCCAAAATGCAGCCCACATCCGGGAGAATCTCAAGAGCAGGGGGTGGAGCAAGCCAGGCCTCAAACCACGAGAAGCTCCCGCCCAAAAGGCAGCCAAAATGCAGCCCACATCCGGGAGAATCTCAAGAGCAGGGGGTGGAGCAAGCCAGGCCTCAAACCACGAGAAGCTCCAGCCCAAAATGCAGCCAAAATGCAGCCCACCTCCGGGAGAATCTCAAGAGCAGGGGGTGGAGCAAGCCAGGCCTCAAACCACGAGAAGCTCCAGTCCAAAGGGCAGCCAAAATGCAGCCCACATCCGGGAGAATCTCAAGAGCAGGGGGTGGAGCAAGCCAGGCCTCAAAGCACGAGAAGCTCCAGCCCAGAAGGCAGCCAAAATGCAGCCCACATCCGGGAGAATATCAAGAGCAGGGGGTGGAGCAAGCCAGGCCTCAAACCATGAGAAGCTCCAGCAAAAAAGGCAGCCAAAATGCAGCCCACATCCGGGAGAATCTCAAGAGCAGGGGGTGGAGCAAGCCAGGCCTCAAACCACGAGAAGCTCCAGCCCAAAATGCAGCCAAAATGCAGCCCACATCCGGGAGAATCTCAAGAGCAGGGGGTGGAGCAAGCCAGGCCTCAAACCACGAGAAGCTCCAGCCCAAAATGCAGCCAAAATGCAGCCCACATCCAGGAGAATATCAAGAGCAGGGGGTGGAGCAAGCCAGGCCTCAAACCACGGGAAGCTCCAGCAAAAACGGCAGCCAAAATGCAGGACACATCCGGGAGAATCTCAAGAGCAGGGGGTGGAGCAAGGCAGGCCTCAAACCACGAGAATCTCCAGCCCAAGAATCATCCAAAATGCAGCCCACCTCCGGGAGAATCTCCAGAGCAGGGGGTGGAGCAAGCCAGGCCTCAAACCTCGAGAAGCTCCAGCCCAAAATGCAGCCAAAATGCAGCCCACATCCGGGAGAATATCAAGAGCAGGGGGTGGAGCAAGGCAGGCCTCAAACCACGAGAAGCTCCAGCACAAAAGGCAGCCAAAATCCTAACCACATCCGGGAGAATCTCAAGAGCAGGGGGTGGAGCAAGCCAGGCCTCAAACCACGAGAAGCTCCAGCCCAAGAATCATCCAAAATTCAACCCAAATCCGGGAGAATCTCAAGAGCAGAGGGTGGAGGAAGCCAGGCCTCAAACCACGAGAAGCTCCAGCCCAAGATTCAGCCAAAATGCAGCCCACATCTGGGAGAATCTCAAGAGCAGGGGGTGGAGCAAGCCAGGCCTCAAACCACGAGAAGCTCCAGCCCTAAAGGCAGCCAAAATGCAGCCCACATCCGGGAGAATCTCAAGAGCAGGGGGTGGAGCAAGGCAGGCCTCAAACCTCGAGAAGCTCCAGCCCAAAATGCAGCCAAAATGCAGCCCACATCTGGGAGAATCTCAAGAGCAGGGGGTGGAGCAAGCCAGGCCTCAAACCACGAGAATCTCCAACCCAAGAATCAGCCAAAATGCAGCCCGCATCTGGGAGAATCTCAAGAGCAGGGGGTGGAGCAAGCCAGGCCTCAAACCACGAGAAGCTCCAGCCCAAAAGGCAGCCAAAATCCAGCCCATATCCGGGAGAATCTCAAGAGCAGGGGGTGGAGCAAGCCAGGCCTCAAACCACGAGAATCTCCAGCCCAAAAGGCAGCCAAAATGCAGCCCAGATCCGGGAGAATCTCAAGAGCAGGGGGTGGAGCAAGCCAGGCCTCAAACCACGAGAAGCTCCAGCCCAAAATGCAGCCAAAATGCAGCCCACATCCGGGAGAATATCAAGAGCAGGGGGTGGAGCAAGCCAGGCCTCAAACCACGGGAAGCTCCAGCCAAAAATGCAGCCAAAATGCAGCCCACATCCGGGAGAATCTCAAGAGCAGGGGGTGGAGCAAGCCAGGCCTCAAACCACGGGAAGCTCCAGCAAAAAAGGCAGCCAAAATGCAGCCCACATCCGGGAGAATCTCAAGAGCAGGGGGTGGAGCAAGCCAGGCCTCAAACCACGAGAAGCTCCAGCCCAAGAATCATCCAAAATGCAGACCACATCCGGGAGAATCTCAAGAGCAGGGGGTGGAGCAAGCCAGGCCTCAAACCACGAGAACCTCCAGCCCAAGAATCATCCAAAATTCAACCCAAATCCGGGAGAATCTCAAGAGCAGAGGGTGGAGGAAGCCAGGCCTCAAACCACGAGAAGCTCCAGCCCAAGATTCAGCCAAAATGCAGCCCACATCTGGGAGAATCTCAAGAGCAGGGGGTGGAGCAAGCCAGGCCTCAAACCACGAGAAGCTCCAGCCCTAAATGCAGCGAAAATGCAGCCCACATCAGGGAGAATCTCAAGAGCAGGGGGTGGAGCAAGCCAGGCCTCAAACCACGAGAAGCTCCAGCCCTAAAGGCAGCCAAAATGCAGCCCCCATCCGGGAGAATCTCAAGAGCAGGGGGTGGAGCAAGGCAGGCCTCAAACCTCGAGAAGCTCCAGCCCAAAAGGCAGCCAAAATGCAGCCCACATCTGGGAGAATCTCAAGAGCAGGGGGTGGAGCAAGCCAGGCCTCAAACCACGAGAATCTCCAACCCAAGAATCAGCCAAAATGCAGCCCGCATCTGGGAGAATCTCAAGAGCAGGGGGTGGAGCAAGCCAGGCCTCAAACCACGAGAAGCTCCAGCCCAAAAGGCAGCCAAAATGCAGCCCACATCTGGGAGAATCTCAAGAGCAGGGGGTGGAGCAAGCCAGGCCTCAAACCATGAGAAGCTCCAACCCAAGAATCAGCCAAAATGCAGCCCACATCCGGGAGAATCTCAAGAGCAGGGGGTGGAGCAAGCCAGGCCTCAAACCACGAGAAGCTCCCGCCCAAAAGGCAGCCAAAATGCAGCCCACATCCGGGAGAATCTCAAGAGCAGGGGGTGGAGCAAGCCAGGCCTCAAACCACGAGAAGCTCCAGCCCAAAATGCAGCCAAAATGCAGCCCACCTCCGGGAGAATCTCAAGAGCAGGGGGTGGAGCAAGCCAGGCCTCAAACCACGAGAAGCTCCAGTCCAAAGGGCAGCCAAAATGCAGCCCACATCCGGGAGAATCTCAAGAGCAGGGGGTGGAGCAAGCCAGGCCTCAAAGCACGAGAAGCTCCAGCCCAGAAGGCAGCCAAAATGCAGCCCACATCCGGGAGAATATCAAGAGCAGGGGGTGGAGCAAGCCAGGCCTCAAACCATGAGAAGCTCCAGCAAAAAAGGCAGCCAAAATGCAGCCCACATCCGGGAGAATCTCAAGAGCAGGGGGTGGAGCAAGCCAGGCCTCAAACCACGAGAAGCTCCAGCCCAAAATGCAGCCAAAATGCAGCCCACATCCGGGAGAATCTCAAGAGCAGGGGGTGGAGCAAGCCAGGCCTCAAACCACGAGAAGCTCCAGCCCAAAATGCAGCCAAAATGCAGCCCACATCCAGGAGAATATCAAGAGCAGGGGGTGGAGCAAGCCAGGCCTCAAACCACGGGAAGCTCCAGCAAAAACGGCAGCCAAAATGCAGGACACATCCGGGAGAATCTCAAGAGCAGGGGGTGGAGCAAGGCAGGCCTCAAACCACGAGAATCTCCAGCCCAAGAATCATCCAAAATGCAGCCCACCTCCGGGAGAATCTCCAGAGCAGGGGGTGGAGCAAGCCAGGCCTCAAACCTCGAGAAGCTCCAGCCCAAAATGCAGCCAAAATGCAGCCCACATCCGGGAGAATATCAAGAGCAGGGGGTGGAGCAAGGCAGGCCTCAAACCACGAGAAGCTCCAGCACAAAAGGCAGCCAAAATCCTAACCACATCCGGGAGAATCTCAAGAGCAGGGGGTGGAGCAAGCCAGGCCTCAAACCACGAGAAGCTCCAGCCCAAGAATCATCCAAAATTCAACCCAAATCCGGGAGAATCTCAAGAGCAGAGGGTGGAGGAAGCCAGGCCTCAAACCACGAGAAGCTCCAGCCCAAGATTCAGCCAAAATGCAGCCCACATCTGGGAGAATCTCAAGAGCAGGGGGTGGAGCAAGCCAGGCCTCAAACCACGAGAAGCTCCAGCCCTAAAGGCAGCCAAAATGCAGCCCACATCCGGGAGAATCTCAAGAGCAGGGGGTGGAGCAAGGCAGGCCTCAAACCTCGAGAAGCTCCAGCCCAAAATGCAGCCAAAATGCAGCCCACATCTGGGAGAATCTCAAGAGCAGGGGGTGGAGCAAGCCAGGCCTCAAACCACGAGAATCTCCAACCCAAGAATCAGCCAAAATGCAGCCCGCATCTGGGAGAATCTCAAGAGCAGGGGGTGGAGCAAGCCAGGCCTCAAACCACGAGAAGCTCCAGCCCAAAAGGCAGCCAAAATCCAGCCCATATCCGGGAGAATCTCAAGAGCAGGGGGTGGAGCAAGCCAGGCCTCAAACCACGAGAATCTCCAGCCCAAAAGGCAGCCAAAATGCAGCCCAGATCCGGGAGAATCTCAAGAGCAGGGGGTGGAGCAAGCCAGGCCTCAAACCACGAGAAGCTCCAGCCCAAAATGCAGCCAAAATGCAGCCCACATCCGGGAGAATATCAAGAGCAGGGGGTGGAGCAAGCCAGGCCTCAAACCACGGGAAGCTCCAGCCAAAAATGCAGCCAAAATGCAGCCCACATCCGGGAGAATCTCAAGAGCAGGGGGTGGAGCAAGCCAGGCCTCAAACCACGGGAAGCTCCAGCAAAAAAGGCAGCCAAAATGCAGCCCACATCCGGGAGAATCTCAAGAGCAGGGGGTGGAGCAAGCCAGGCCTCAAACCACGAGAAGCTCCAGCCCAAGAATCATCCAAAATGCAGACCACATCCGGGAGAATCTCAAGAGCAGGGGGTGGAGCAAGCCAGGCCTCAAACCACGAGAACCTCCAGCCCAAGAATCATCCAAAATTCAACCCAAATCCGGGAGAATCTCAAGAGCAGAGGGTGGAGGAAGCCAGGCCTCAAACCACGAGAAGCTCCAGCCCAAGATTCAGCCAAAATGCAGCCCACATCTGGGAGAATCTCAAGAGCAGGGGGTGGAGCAAGCCAGGCCTCAAACCACGAGAAGCTCCAGCCCTAAATGCAGCGAAAATGCAGCCCACATCAGGGAGAATCTCAAGAGCAGGGGGTGGAGCAAGCCAGGCCTCAAACCACGAGAAGCTCCAGCCCTAAAGGCAGCCAAAATGCAGCCCCCATCCGGGAGAATCTCAAGAGCAGGGGGTGGAGCAAGGCAGGCCTCAAACCTCGAGAAGCTCCAGCCCAAAAGGCAGCCAAAATGCAGCCCACATCTGGGAGAATCTCAAGAGCAGGGGGTGGAGCAAGCCAGGCCTCAAACCACGAGAATCTCCAACCCAAGAATCAGCCAAAATGCAGCCCGCATCTGGGAGAATCTCAAGAGCAGGGGGTGGAGCAAGCCAGGCCTCAAACCACGAGAAGCTCCAGCCCAAAAGGCAGCCAAAATCCAGCCCATATCCGGGAGAATCTCAAGAGCAGGGGGTGGAGCAAGCCAGGCCTCAAACCACGAGAATCTCCAGCCCAAAAGGCAGCCAAAATGCAGCCCAGATCCGGGAGAATCTCAAGAGCAGGGGGTGGAGCAAGCCAGGCCTCAAACCACGAGAAGCTCCAGCCCAAAATGCAGCCAAAATGCAGCCCACATCCGGGAGAATATCAAGAGCAGGGGGTGGAGCAAGCCAGGCCTCAAACCACGGGAAGCTCCAGCCAAAAATGCAGCCAAAATGCAGCCCACATCCGGGAGAATCTCAAGAGCAGGGGGTGGAGCAAGCCAGGCCTCAAACCACGGGAAGCTCCTGCAAAAAAGGCAGCCAAAATGCAGCCCACATCCGGGAGAATCTCAAGAGCAGGGGGTGGAGCAAGCCAGGCCTCAAACCACGAGAAGCTCCAGCCCAAGAATCATCCAAAATGCAGACCACATCCGGGAGAATCTCAAGAGCAGGGGGTGGAGCAAGCCAGGCCTCAAACCACGAGAACCTCCAGCCCAAAAGGCAGCCAAAATCCAGCCCACCTCCGGGAGAATCTCAAGAGCAGGGGGTGGAGCAAGCCAGGCCTCAAACCACGAGAAGCTCCAGCCCAAGAATCATCCAAAATTCAGCCCAGATCCGGGAGAATCTCAAGAGCAGGGGGTGGAGCAAGCCAGGCCTCAAACCACGAGAAGCTCCAGCCCAAAAAGCAGCCAAAATGCAGCCCACATCCGGGAGAATCTCAAGAGCAGGGGGTGGAGCAAGCCAGGCCTCAAACCACGAGAAGCTCCAGCCCAAAAGGCAGCCAAAATGCAGCCCACATCAGGGAGAATCTCAAGAGCAGGGGGTGGAGCAAGCCAGGCCTCAAACCACGAGAAGCTCCAGCCCAAAAGGCAGCCAAAATGCAGCCCACATCCGGGAGAATCTCAAGAGCAGGGGGTGGAGCAAGGCAGGCCTCAAACCTCGAGAAGCTCCAGCCCAAAATGCAGCCAAAATGCAGCCCACATCTAGGAGAATCTCAAGAGCAGGGGGTGGAGCAAGCCAGGCCTCAAACCACGAGAAGCTAAAACCCAAGAATCAGCCAAAATGCAGCCCACATCCGGGAGAATATCAAGAGCAGGGGTTGGAGCAAGCCAGGCCTCAAACCATGAGAAGCTCCAGCAAAAAAGGCAGCCAAAATGCAGCCCACATCCGGGAGAATCTCAAGAGCAGGGGGTGGAGCAAGCCAGGCCTCAAACCACGAGAAGCTCCAGCCCAAAATGCAGCCAAAATGCAGCCCACATCCGGGAGAATCTCAAGAGCAGGGGGTGGAGCAAGCCAGGCCTCAAACCACGAGAAGCTCCAGCAAAAAAGGCAGCCAAAATGCAGCCCACATCCAGGAGAATCTCAAGAGCAGGGGGTGGAGCAAGCCAGGCCTCAAACCACGAGAAGCTCCAGCCCAAAAGGCAGCCAAAATGCAGCCCACATCCGGGAGAATCTCAAGAGCAGGGGGTGGAGCAAGCCAGGCCTCAAACCACGAGAAGCTCCAGCCCAAAATGCAGCCAAAATGCAGCCCACATCCGGGAGAATCTCAAAAGCAGGGGGTGGAGCAAGCCAGGCCTCAAACCACGAGAAGCTCCAGCAAAAAAGGCAGCCAAAATGCAGCCCACATCCAGGAGAATCTCAAGAGCAGGGGGTGGAGCAAGCCAGGCCTCAAACCACGAGAAGCTCCAGCCCAAAAGGCAGCCAAAATGCAGCCCACATCCGGGAGAATCTCAAGAGCAGGGGGTGGAGCAAGCCAGGCCTCAAACCACGAGAAGCTCCAGCCCAAAAGCCAGCCAAAATGCAGCCCACATCCGGGAGAATCTCAAGAGCAGGGGGTGGAGCAAGCCAGGCCTCAAACCACGAGAAGCTCCAGCCCAAAAGGCAGCCAAAATGCAGCCCACATCCGGGAGAATCTCAAGAGCAGGGGGTGGAGCAAGCCAGGCCTCAAACCACGAGAAGCTCCAGCCCAAGAATCATCCAAAATGCAGCCCGCATCTGGGAGAATCTCAAGAGCAGGGGGTGGAGCAAGCCAGGCCTCAAACCACGAGAATCTCCAGCCCAAAAGGCAGCCAAAATGCAGCCCACATCCGGGAGAATCTCAAGAGCAGGGGGTGGAGCAAGCCAGGCCTCAAACCACGAGAAGCTCCAGCCCAAAATGCAGCCAAAATGCAGCCCACATCTGGGAGAATCTCAAGAGCAGGGGGTGGAGCAAGCCAGGCCTCAAACCACGAGAAGCTCCAGCCCAAAAGGCAGCCAAAATGCAGCCCACATCCGGGAGAATCTCAAGAGCAGGGGGTGGAGCAAGGCAGGCCTCAAACCACGAGAAGCTCCAGCCCAAAAGGCAGCCAAAATGCAGCCCACATCCGGGAGAATCTCAAGAGCAGGGGGTGGAGCAAGCCAGGCCTCAAACCACGGGAAGCTCCAGCAAAAAAGGCAGCCAAAATGCAGCCCACATCCGGGAGAATCTCAAGAGCAGGGGGTGGAGCAAGCCAGGCCTCAAACCACGAGAAGCTCCAGCCCAAGAATCAGCCAAAATGCAGCCCACATCTGGGAGAATCTCAAGAGCAGGGGGTGAAGCAAGCCAGGCCTCAAACCACGAGAAGCTCCAGCCCAAAAGGCAGCCAAAATGCAGCCCACATCCGGGAGAATCTCAAGAGCAGGGGGTGGAGCAAGCCAGGCCTCAAACCACGAGAAGCTCCAGCCCAAAAGGCAGCCAAAATGCAGCCCACATCCGGGAGAATCTCAAGAGCAGGGGGTGGAGCAAGCCAGGCCTCAAACCACGAGAAGCTCCAGCCCAAAATACAGCCAAAATTCAGCGCACATCCGAGAGAATATCAAGAGCCGGAGGTGGAGCAAGCCAGGCCTCAAACCACGAGAAGCTCTAGGCCAAAAGGCAGCCAAAATCCAGCCCACATCTGGGAGAATCTCAAGAGCAGGGGGTGGAGCAAGCCAGGCCTCAAACCACGAGAAGCTCCAGCCCAAAATGCAGCCAAAATGCAGCCCACCTCCGGGAGAATCTCAAGAGCAGGGGGTGGAGCAAGCCAGGCCTCAAACCACGAGAAGCTCCAGCCCAAAAGGCAGCCAAAATGCAGTCCACATCCGGGAGAATCTCAAGAGCAGGGTGTGGAGCAAGCCAGGCCTCAAACCACGAGAAGCTCCAGCCCAAAAGGCAGCCAAAATGCAGCCCACATCTGGGAGAATCTCAAGAGCAGGGGGTGGAGCAAGCCAGGCCTCAAACCATGAGAAGCTCCAACCCAAGAATCAGCCAAAATGCAGCCCACATCCGGGAGAATCTCAAGAGCAGGGGGTGGAGCAAGCCAGGCCTCAAACCACGAGAAGCTCCAGCCCAAAATGCAGCCAAAATGCAGCCCACATCTGGGAGAATCTCAAGAGCAGGGGGTGGAGCAAGCCAGGCCTCAAACCACGAGAAGCTAAAACCCAAGAATCAGCCAAAATGCAGCCCACATCCGGGAGAATCTCAAGAGCAGGGGGTGGAGCAAGGCAGGCCTCAAACCACGAGAAGCTCCAGCCCAAAAGGCAGCCAAAATGCAGCCCACATCAGGGAGAATCTCAAGAGCAGGGGGTGGAGCAAGCCAGGCCTCAAACCACGAGAAGCTCCAGCCCAAAATGCAGCCAAAATGCAGCCCACATCCGGGAGAATCTCAAGAGCAGGGGGTGGAGCAAGCCAGGCCTCAAACCACGAGAAGCTCCAGCCCAAAAGGCAGCCAAAATGCAGCCCACATCCGGGAGAATCTCAAGAGCAGGGTTTGGAGCAAGCCAGGCCTCAAACCACGAGAAGCTCCAGCCCAAAGGGCAGCCAAAATGCAGGCCACATCCGGAAGAATCTCAAGAGCAGGGGGTGCAGCAAGCCAGGCCTCAAAGCACGAGAAGCTTCAGCCCAAAAGGCAGCCAAAATGCAGTCCACATCCGGGAGAATCTCAAGAGCAGGGTGTGGAGCAAGCCAGGCCTCAAACCACGAGAAGCTCCAGCCCAAAAGGCAGCCAAAATGCAGCCCACATCTGGGAGAATCTCAAGAGCAGGGGGTGGAGCAAGCCAGGCCTCAAACCATGAGAAGCTCCAACCCAAGAATCAGCCAAAATGCAGCCCACATCCGGGAGAATCTCAAGAGCAGGGGGTGGAGCAAGCCAGGCCTCAAACCACGAGAAGCTCCAGCCCAAAATGCAGCCAAAATGCAGCCCACATCTGGGAGAATCTCAAGAGCAGGGGGTGGAGCAAGCCAGGCCTCAAACCACGAGAAGCTAAAACCCAAGAATCAGCCAAAATGCAGCCCACATCCTGGAGAATCTCAAGAGCAGGGGGTGGAGCAAGCCAGGCCTCAAAGCACGAGAAGCTCCAGCCCAAAAGGCAGCCAAAATGCAGCCCACATCCGGGAGAATCTCAAGAGCAGGGGGTGGAGCAAGCCAGGCCTCAAACCACGAGAAGCTCCAGCCCAAAAGGCAGCCAAAATGCAGCCCACATCCGGGAGAATCTCAAGAGCAGGGGGTGGAGCAAGCCAGGCCTCAAAGCACGAGAAGCTCCAGCCCAAAAGGCAGCCAAAATGCAGCCCACCTCCGGGAGAATCTCAAGAGCAGGGGGTGGAGCAAGCCAGGCCTCAAACCACGAGAAGCTCCAGCCCAAAAGGCAGCCAAAATGCAGCCCACCTCCGGGAGAATCTCAAGAGCAGGGTTTGGAGCAAGCCAGGCCTCAAACCACGAGAAGCTCCAGCCCAAAGGGCAGCCAAAATGCAGCCCACATCCGGGAGAATCTCAAGAGCAGGGGGTGGAGCAAGCCAGGCCTCAAAGCACGAGAAGCTCCAGCCCAAAAGGCAGCCAAAATGCAGCCCACATCCGGGAGAATCTCAAGAGCAGGGGGTGGAGCAAGCCAGGCCTCAAACCACGAGAAGCTCCAGCCCAAAAGGCAGCCAAAATGCAGCCCACATCCGGGAGAATCTCAAGAGCAGGGGGTGGAGCAAGCCAGGCCTCAAAGCACGAGAAGCTCCAGCCCAAAAGGCAGCCAAAATGCAGCCCACATCCGGGAGAATCTCAAGAGCAGGGGGTGGAGCAAGCCAGGCCTCAAACCATGAGAAGCTCCAGCCCAGAATGTAGCCAAAATGCAGACAACATACGGGAGAATCTCAAGAGCAGGGGGTGGAGCAAGCCAGGCCTCAAACCACGAGAAGCTCCAGCCCAAAAGGCAGCCAAAATGCAGCCCACATCCGGGAGAATCTCAAGAGCAGGGGGTGGAGCAAGCCAGGCCTCAAACCACGAGAAGCTCCAGCCCAAAATGCAGCCAAAATGCAGCCCACATCCGGGAGAATCTCAAGAGCAGGGGGTGGAGCAAGCCAGGCCTCAAACCACGAGAAGCTCCAGCCCAAAAGGCAGCCAAAATGCAGCCCACATCCGGGAGAATCTCAAGAGCAGGGGGTGGAGCAAGCCAGGCCTCAAACCACGAGAAGCTCCAGCCCAAAATGCAGCCAAAATGCAGCCCACCTCCGGGAGAATCTCAAGAGCAGGGGGTGGAGCAAGCCAGGCCTCAAACCACGAGAAGCTCCAGTCCAAAGGGCAGCCAAAATGCAGCCCACATCCGGGAGAATCTCAAGAGCAGGGGGTGGAGCAAGCCAGGCCTCAAAGCACGAGAAGCTCCAGCCCAGAAGGCAGCCAAAATGCAGCCCACATCCGGGAGAATCTCAAGAGCAGGGGGTGGAGCAAGCCAGGCCTCAAACCACGAGAAGCTCCAGCCCAAAAGGCAGCCAAAATGCAGCCCACATACGGGAGAATCTCAAGAGCAGGGGGTGGAGCAAACCAGGCCTCAAACCACGAGAAGCTCCAGCCCAAAAGGCAGCCAAAATGCAGCCCACATCCGGGAGAATATCAAGAGCAGGGGTTGGAGCAAGCCAGGCCTCAAACCACGAGAATCTCCAACCCAAGATTCAGCCAAAATGCAGCCCACATCCGGGAGAATCTCAAGAGCAGGGGTTGGAGCAAGCCAGGCCTCAAACCACGAGAAGCTCCAGCCCAAAAGGCAGACAAAATGCAGCCCACATCCGGGACAATTTCAAGAGCAGGGGGTGGAGCAAGCCAGGCCTCAAACCATGAGAAGCTCCAGCCCAGAAGGCAGCCAAAATGCAGACAACATACGGGAGAATCTCAAGAGCAGGGGGTGGAGCAAGCCAGGCCTCAAACCACGAGAAGCTCCAGCCCAAAAGGCAGCCAAAATTCAGCCCACATCCGGGAGAATCTCAAGAGCAGGGGTTGGAGCAAGCCAGGCCTCAAACCACAAGAAGCTCCAGCCCAAAAGGCAGAAAAAATGCAGCCCACCTCTGGGAGAATCTCAAGAGCAGGGGGTGGAGCAAGCCAGGCCTGAAACCACGAGAAGCTCCAGCCCAAAAGGCAGCCAAAATGCAGGCCACATCTGGGAGAATCTCAAGAGCAGGGGGTGGAGCAAGCCAGGCCTCAAACCACGAGAAGCTCCAGCCCAAGATTCAGCCAAAATGCAGCCCACATCGGGGAGAATCTCAAGAGCAGGGGGTGGAGCAAGCCAGGCCTCAAACCACGAGAAGCTCCAGCCCAAAAGGCAGCCAATATGCAGCCCACATCCGGGAGAATCTCAAGAGCAGGGGTTGGAGCAAGGCAGGCCTCAAACCACAAGAAGCTCCAGCCCAAAAATGCAGCCAAAATGCAGCCCACATCCGGGAGAATCTCAAGAGCAGGGGGTGGAACAAGCCAGGCCTCAAACCACGAGAAGCTCCAGCCCAAGAATCATCCAAAATTCAGCCCACATCCGGGAGAATCTCAAGAGCAGGGTGTGGAGCAAGCCAGGCCTCAAACCACGAGAATCTCCAGCCCTAAAGGCAGCCAAAATGCAGCCCACATCCGGGAGAATCTCAAGAGCAGGGGGTGGAGCAAGCCAGGCCTCAAACCACGAGAAGCTCCAGCCCAAAAGGCATACAAAATGCAGCCCACATCCGGGACAATTTCAAGAGCAGGGGGTGGAGCAAGCCAGGCCTCAAACCATGAGAAGCTCCAGTCCAGAAGGCAGCCAAAATGCAGACAACATACGGGAGAATCTCAAGAGCAGGGGTTGGAGCAAGCCAGGCCGCAAACCACGAGAAGCTCCAGCCCAAAATGCAGCCAAAATGCAGCCCACATCCGGAAGAATCTCAAGAGCAGGGGGTGGAGCAAGCCAGGCCTCAAACCACAAGAAGCTCCAGCCCAAAAGGCAGCCAAAATGCAGCCCACATGCGGGAGAATCTCAAGAGCAGGGGGTGGAACAAGCCAGGCCTCAAACCACGAGAAGCTCCAGCCCAAAAGGCAGCCAAAATGCAGGCCACATCCGGGAGAATATCAAGAGCAGGGGGTGGAGCAAGCCAGGCCTCAAACCACGAGAAGCTCCAGCCCAAGATTCAGCCAAAATGCAGCCCACATCGGGGAGAATCTCAAGAGCAGGGGGTGGAGCAAGCCAGGCCTCAAACCACGAGAAGCTCCAGCCCAAAAGGCAGCCAAAATGCAGCCCACATCCGGGAGAATCTCAAGAGCAGGGGGTGGAGCAAGCCAGGCCTCAAACCACGAGAAGCTCCAGCCCAAGATTCAGCCAAAATGCAGCCCACATCCGGGAGAATCTCAAGAGCAGGGGGTGGAGCAAGCCAGGCCTCAAACCACGAGAAGCTCCAGCCCAAAAGCAGCCAAATTGCAGCCCACATCCGGGAGAATCTCAAGAGCAGGGGGTGGAGCAAGCCAGGCCTCAAACCACGAGAAGCTCCAGCCCAAAAGGCAGCCAAAATCCAGCCCACATCCGGGAGAATCTCAAGAGCAGGGGGTGGAGCAAGCCAGGCCTCAAACCACGAGAAGCTCCAGCAAAAAAGGCAGCCAAAATGCAGCCCACATCCGGGAGAATCTCAAGAGCAGGGGGTGGAGCAAGCCAGGCCTCAAACCACGAGAAGCTCCAGCCCAAAAAGCAGCCAAAATCCAGCCCACATCCGGGAGAATCTCAAGAGCAGGGGGTGGAGCAAGCCAGGCCTCAAACCACGAGAAGCTCCAGCCCAAGAATCATCCAAAGTTCAGCCCACATCCGGGAGAATCTCAAGAGCAGGGGGTGGAGCAAGCCAGGCCTCAAACCACGAGAAGCTCCAGCCAAAAAGGCAGCCAAAATCCAGCCCACATCCGGGAGAATATCAAGAGCAGGGGGTGGAGCAAGGCAGGCCTCAAACCTCGAGAAGCTCCAGCCCAAAATGCAGCCAAAATGCAGCCCACATCCGGGACAATCTCAAGAGCAGGGGGTGGAGCAAGCCAGGCCTCAAACCACGAGAAGCTCCAGCCCAAAATGGAGACAAAATCCAGGACACATCCGCGAGAATCTCAAGAGCAGGGGGTGGAGCAAGCCAGGCCTCAATCCACGAGAAGCTCCAGCCCAAAATGCAGCCACAATCCAGCCCACATGTGGGAGAATATCAAGAGCAGGGGGTGGAGCAAGGCAGGCCTCAAACCACGAGAAGCTCCAGCCCAAACGGCAGCCAAAATGCAGCCCACATCCGGGACAATTTCAAGAGCAGGGGCTGGAGCAAGCCAGGCCTCAAACCACGAGAAGCTCCAGCCCAAAGGCAGCCAATATGCAGGCCACATCCGGGAGAATCTCAAGAGCAGGGGGTGGAGCAAGCCAGGCCTCAAACCACAAGAAGCTCCAGCCCAAAATGCAGCCAAAATGCAGACCACATCTGGGAGAATCTCAAGAGCAGGGGGTGGAGCAAGCCAGGCCTCAAACCACGAGAAGCTCCAGCCCAAGATTCAGCCAAAATGCAGCCCACATCGGGGAGAATCTCAAGAGCAGGGGGTGGAGCAAGCCAGGCCTCAAACCACGAGAAGCTCCAGCCAAAAATGCAGCCAAAATGCAGCCCACATCCGGGAGAATCTCAAGAGCAGGGGGTGGAGCAAGCCAGGCCTCAAACCACGAGAAGCTCCAGCCAAAAATGCAGCCAAAATGCAGCCCACATCCGGGAGAATCTCAAGAGCAGGGGGTGGAGCAAGCCAGGCCTCAAACCACGAGAAGCTCCAGCCCAAAATGCAGCCAAAATGCAGGCCACATCTGGGAGAATCTCAAGAGCAGGGGGTGGAGCAAGCCAGGCCTCAAACCACGAGAAGCTCCAGCCCAAGATTCAGCCAAAATGCAGCCCACATCCGGGAGAATCTCAAGAGCAGGGGGTGGAGCAAGCCAGGCCTCAAACCACGAGAATCTCCAGCCCAAGAATCATCCAAAATTCAGCCCACATCCGGCAGAATCTCAAGAGCAGGGGGTGGAGCAAGCCAGGCCTCAAACCACGAGAAGCTCCAGCCCAAAAGGCAGCCAAAATGCAGCCCACATCCGGGAGAATCTCAAGAGCAGGGGGTGGAGCAAGCCAGGCCTCAAACCACGAGAAGCTCCAGCCCAAGAATCATCCAAAGTTCAGCCCACATCCGGGAGAATCTCAAGAGCAGGGGGTGGAGCAAGCCAGGCCTCAAACCACGAGAAGCTCCAGCCCAAAATGGAGACAAAATCCAGGACACATCCGCGAGAATCTCAAGAGCAGGGGGTGGAGCAAGCCAGGCCTCAATCCACGAGAAGCTCCAGCCCAAAATGCAGCCACAATCCAGCCCACATGTGGGAGAATATCAAGAGCAGGGGGTGGAGCAAGGCAGGCCTCAAACCACGAGAAGCTCCAGCCCAAACGGCAGCCAAAATGCAGCCCACATCCGGGACAATTTCAAGAGCAGGGGCTGGAGCAAGCCAGGCCTCAAACCACGAGAAGCTCCAGCCCAAAAGGCAGCCAATATGCAGGCCACATCCGGGAGAATCTCAAGAGCAGGGGGTGGAGCAAGCCAGGCCTCAAACCACAAGAAGCTCCAGCCCAAAATGCAGCCAAAATGCAGACCACATCTGGGAGAATCTCAAGAGCAGGGGGTGGAGCAAGCCAGGC
Source organism: Rhynochetos jubatus (assembly GCA_027574665.1). Classification (NCBI taxonomy): domain Eukaryota; kingdom Metazoa; phylum Chordata; class Aves; order Eurypygiformes; family Rhynochetidae; genus Rhynochetos; species Rhynochetos jubatus. Next base: position 3,407,016 of record JAQBHY010000071.1, read on the forward strand.
CTCAAACCACGAGAAGCTCCAGCCCAAGATTCAGCCAAAATGCAGCCCACATCGGGGAGAATCTCAAGAGCAGGGGGTGGAGCAAGCCAGGCCTCAAACCACGAGAAGCTCCAGCCAAAAATGCAGCCAAAATGCAGCCCACATCCGGGAGAATCTCAAGAGCAGGGGGTGGAGCAAGCCAGGCCTCAAACCACGAGAAGCTCCAGCCAAAAATGCAGCCAAAATGCAGCCCACATCCGGGAGAATCTCAAGAGCAGGGGGTGGAGCAAGCCAGGCCTCAAACCACGAGAAGCTCCAGCCCAAAATGCAGCCAAAATGCAGGCCACATCTGGGAGAATCTCAAGAGCAGGGGGTGGAGCAAGCCAGGCCTCAAACCACGAGAAGCTCCAGCCCAAGATTCAGCCAAAATGCAGCCCACATCCGGGAGAATCTCAAGAGCAGGGGGTGGAGCAAGCCAGGCCTCAAACCACGAGAATCTCCAGCCCAAGAATCATCCAAAATTCAGCCCACATCCGGCAGAATCTCAAGAGCAGGGGGTGGAGCAAGCCAGGCCTCAAACCACGAGAAGCTCCAGCCCAAAAGGCAGCCAAAATGCAGCCCACATCCGGGAGAATCTCAAGAGCAGGGGGTGGAGCAAGCCAGGCCTCAAACCACGAGAAGCTCCAGCCCAAGAATCATCCAATGTTCAGCCCACATCCGGGAGAATCTCAAGAGCAGGGGGTGGAGCAAGCCAGGCCTCAAACCACGAGAAGCTCCATCTCAAAAGGCAGCCAAAATCCAGCCCACATCCGGGAGAATATCAAGAGCAGGGGGTGGAGCAAGGCAGGCCTCAAACCACGAGAAGCTCCAGCCCAAAATGCAGCCAAAATGCAGCCCACATCCGGGAGAATCTCAAGAGCAGGGGGTGGAGCAAGCCAGGCCTCAAACCACGAGAAGCTCCAGCCCAAAAGGCAGCCAAAATCCAGCCCACATCCGGGACAATCTCAAGAGCAGGGGGTGGAGCAAGCCAGGCCTCAAACCACGAGAAGCTCCAGCCCAAAATGCAGCCAAAATGCAGCCCACCTCCGGGAGAATCTCAAGAGCAGGGGGTGGAGCAAGCCAGGCCTCAAACCTCGAGAAGCTCCAGCCCAAAAGGCAGCCTAAATGCAGCCCACATCCAGGAGAATATGAAGAGCAGGGGGTGGAGCAAGCCAGGCCTCAAACCACGAGAAGCTCCAGCCCAAAATGCAGCCACAATCCAGCCCACATGTGGGAGAATATCAAGAGCAGGGGGTGGAGCAAGGCAGGCCTCAAACCACGAGAAGCTCCAGCCCAAACGGCAGCCAAAATCCAGCCCACATCCGGGACAATTTCAAGAGCAGGGGGTGGAGCAAGCGAGACCTCCATCCACGAGAAGCTCCAGCCCAAGTATCAGCCAAAATGCAGCCCACATCCGGGACAATTTCAAGAGCAGGGGCTGGAGGAAGCCAGGCCTCAAACCACGAGAAGCTCCAGCCCAAAAGGCAGCCAATATGCAGGCCACATCCGGGAGAATCTCAAGAGCAGGGGGTGGAGCAAGCCAGGCCTCAATCCATGAGAAGCTCCAGCCCAAAAGGCAGCCAAAATGCAGCCCACATGTGGGAGAATCTCAAGAGCAGGGGGTGGAGCAAGCCAGGCCTCAAACCACAAGAAGCTCCAGCCCAAAAGGCAGCCAAAATGCAGCCCACATCCGGGAGAATCTCAAGAGCAGGGGGTGGAGCAAGGCAGGCCTCAAACCACGAGAAGCTCCAGCCCAAAATGCAGCCAAAATACAGCCCACATCTGGGAGAATATCAAGAGCAGGGGGTGGAGCAAGCGAGGCCTCAAACCACGAGAAGCTCCAGCCCAAGATTCAGCCAAAATGCAGCCCACATCCGGGAGAATCTCAAGAGCAGGGGGTGGAGTAAGCCAGGCCTCAAACCACGAGAAGCTCCAGCCCCAAAGGGAGCCAAAATGCAGCCCAAATCCGGGAGAATCTCAAGAGCAGGGGGTGGAGCAAGCCAGGCCTCAAACCACGAGAAGCTCCAGCCCAAGAATCATCCAAAATTCAGCCCACATCCGGGAGAATCTCAAGAGCAGGGGGTGGAGCAAGCCAGGCCTCAAACCACGAGAAGCTCCAGCCCTAAAGGCAGCCAAAATGCAGCCCACATCCGGGAGAATCTCAAGAGCAGGGGGTGGAGCAAGCCAGGCCTCAAACCACGAGAAGCTCCAGCAAAAAAGGCAGCCAAAATGCAGCCCACATCCGGGAGAATATCAAGAGCAGGGGGTGGAGCAAGCCAGGCCTCAAACCACGAGAAGCTCCAGCCCAAAAATCATCCAAAGTTCAGCCCACCTCCGGGAGAATCTCAAGAGCAGGGGGTGGAGCAAGGCAGGCCTCAAACCACGAGAAGCTCCATCTCAAAAGGCAGCCAAAATGCAGCCCACATCCGGGAGAATATCAAGAGCAGGGGGTGGAGCAAGGCAGGCCTCAAACCTCGAGAAGCTCCAGCCCAAAATGCAGCCAAAATGCAGCCCACATCCGGGAGAATATCAAGAGCAGGGGGTGGAGCAAGCCAGGCATCAAACCACGAGAAGCTCCAGCCCAAAAGGCAGCCAAAATCCAGCCCACATCCGGGACAATCTCAAGAGCAGGGGGTGGAGCAAGCCAGGCCTCAAACCACGAGAAGCTCCAGCCCAAAAGGCAGCCAAAATGCAGCCCACATCCGGGAGAATCTCAAGTGCAGGGGGAGGAGCAAGCCAGGCCTCAAACCACGAGAAGCTCCAGCCCAAAAGGCAGCCAAAATCCAGCCCACATCCAGGAGAATCTCAAGAGCAGGGGGTGGAGCAAGCGAGGCCTCCGTCCACGAGAAGCTCCAGTCCAAGTATCAGCCAAAATGCAGCCCACATCCGGGACAATTTCAAGAGCAGGGGCTGGAGCAAGCCAGGCCTCAAACCACGAGAAGCTCCAGCCCAAAAGGCAGCCAATATGCAGGCCACATCCGGGAGAATCTCAAGAGCAGGGGGTGGAGCAAGCCAGGCCTCAAACCACGAGAATCTCCAGCAAAAAAGGCAGCCAAAATGCAGCCCACATCCGGGAGAATCTCAAGAGCAGGGGGTGGAGCAAGCCAGGCCTCAAACCACGAGAAGCTCCAGACCAAAAAGCAGCCAAAATCCAGCCCACATCCGGGAGAATCTCAAGAGTAGGGGGTGGAGCAAGCCAGGCCTCAAACCACGAGAAGCTCCAGCTCAAGAATCATCCAAAGTTCAGCCCACCTCCGGGAGAATCTCAAGAGCAGGGGGTGGAGCAAGCCAGGCCTCAATCTATGAGAAGCTCCAGCCCTAAATGCAGCCAAAATGCAGCCCACATCCAGGAGAATCTCAAGAGCAGGGGGTGGAGCAAGCCAGGCCTCAAACCTCGAGAAGCTCCAGCCCAAAATGCAGCCAAAATGCAGCCCACATCCGAGAGAATCTCAAGAGCAGGGGGTGGAGCAAGCCAGGCCTCAAACCACGAGAAGCTCCAGCCCAAAAGGCAGCCAAAATGCAGCCCACATGTGGGAGAATATCAAGAGCAGGGGGTGGAGCAAGCCAGGCCTCAAACCACGAGAAGCTCCAGCCTTAAAGGCAGCCAAAATGCAGCCCACATCCGGGAGAATCTCAAGAGCAGGGGGTGGAGCAAGGCAGGCCTCAAACCACGAGAAGTTCCAACCCAAGAATCAGCCAAAATGCAGCCCACATCCGGGAGAATCTCAAGAGCAGGGGGTGGAGCAAGCCAGGCCTTAAACCACGAGAAGCTCCAGCCCAAAAGGCAGCCAAAATGCAGCCCACCTCCGGGAGAATCTCAAGAGCAGGGGGAGGAGCAAGCCAGGCCTCAAACCACGAGAAGCTCCAGCCCAAAGCGCAGCCAAAATCCAGCCCAACTCCGGGAGAATCTCAAGAGCAGGGGGTGGAAAAAGCCAGGCCTCAAACCACGAGAAGTTCCAGCCCAAAATGCAGACAAAATCCTAACCACATCCGGGAGAATCTCAAGAGCAGGGGGTGGAGCAAGCCAGGCCTCAAACCTCGAGAAGCTCCAGCCCAAAATGCAGCCAAAATGCAGCCCACATCCGAGAGAATCTCAAGAGCAGGGGGTGGAGCAAGCCAGGCCTCAAACCACGAGAAGCTCCAGCCCAAAAGGCAGCCAAAATGCAGCCCACATCCGGGAGAATCTCAAGAGCAGGGGGTGGAGCAAGCCAGGCCTCAAACCACGAGAAGCTCCAGCCCAAATGGCAGCCAATATGCAGCCCATATCCGGGAGAATCTCAAGAGCAGGGGCTGGAGCAATCCAGGCCTCAAACCACGAGAAGCTCCAGCCCAAAAGGCAGCCAAAATCCAGCCCACATCCGGGAGAATCTCAAGAGCAGGGGGAGGAGCAAGCCAGGCCTCAAACCACGAGAAGCTCCAGCCCAGAAGGCAGCCAAAATGCAGCCCACCTCCGAGAGAATCTGAAGAGCAGGGGGTGGAAAAAGCCAGGCCTCAAAGCACGAGAAGCTCCAGCCCAAAAGGCAGAAAAAATCCTAACCACATCCGGGAGAATATCAAGAGCAGGGGGTGGAGCAAGGCAGGCCTCAAACCACGAGAAGCTCCAGCCCAAAAGGCAGCCGAAATCCAGCCCACCTCCAGGAGAATATCAAGAGCAGGGGGTGGAGCAAGCCAGGCCTCAAACCAAGAGAAGCTCCAGCCCAAAATGCAGCCAAAATGCAGCCCACATCCGGGAGAATCTCAAGAGCAGGGGGTGGAGCAAGCCAGGCCTCAAACCAAGAGAAGCACCAGCCCAAAATACAGCCAAAATGCAGCCCACATCCGGGAGAATCTCAAGAGCAGCGGGTGGAGCAAGCCAGGCCTCAAACCACGAGAAGCTCCAGCCCAAAATGCAGCCAAAATGCAGCCCACATCCGGGAGAATATCAAGAGCAGGGCGTGGAGCAAGCCAGGCCTCAAACCATGAGAAGCTCCAGCGCTAAAGGCAGCCAAAATGCAGCCCACATCCGGGAGAATCTCAAGAGCAGGGGGTGGAGCAAGCCAGGCCTCAAACCACGAGAAGCTCCAGGTCAAAAGGCAGCCAAAATGCAGCCCACATGCGGGAGAATATCAAGAGCAGGGGGTGGAGCAAGCCAGGCCTCAAACCATGAGAAGCTCCAGCCCTAAAGGCAGCCAAAATGCAGCCCTCATCCGGGAGAATCTCAAGAGCAGGGGGTGGAGCAAGCCAGGCCTCAAACCACGTAAAGCTCCAGCCTAAGTATCAGCCAAAATGCAGCCCACATCCGGGAGAATCTCAAGAGTAGGGGGTGGACCAAGCCAGGCCTCAAACCACGAGAAGCTCCAGCCCAAGAATCAGCCAAAATGCAGCCCACCTCCGGGAGAATATCAAGAGCAGGTGGTGGAGCAAGCCAGGCCTCAAACCACGAGAAGCTCCAGCCCAAAATGCAGCCAAAATGCCGCCCACATCTGGGAGAATCTCAAGAGCAGGGGGTGGAGCAAGCCAGGCCTCAAACCACGAGATGCTCCAGCCCCAAGGGAAGCCAAAATGCAGCCCACATCCGGGAGAATCTCAAGAGTAGGGGGTGGAGCAAGCCAGGCCTCAAACCACGAGAAGCTCCAGCCCAAAAGGCAGCCAAAATGCAGCCCACATCCGGGAGAATCTCAAGAGCAGGGGGTGGAGCAAGCCAGGCCTCAAACCACGAGATGCTCCAGCCCCAAGGGAAGCCAAAATGCAGCCCACATCCGGGAGAATCTCAAGAGTAGGGGGTGGAGCAAGCCAGGCCTCAAACCATGAGAAGCTCCAGCCCAAGATTCAGCCAAAATGCAGCCCACATCCGGGAGAATCTCAAGAGTAGGGGGTGGAGCAAGCCAGGCCTCAAACCAGGAGAAGCTCCAGCCCAAAATGCAGACAAAATCCTAACCACATCCGGGAGAATCTCAAGAGCAGGGGGTGGAGCAAGCCAGGCCTCAAACCTCGAGAAGCTCCAGCCCAAAATGCAGCCAAAATGCAGCCCACATCCGAGAGAATCTCAAGAGCAGGGGGTGGAGCAAGCCAGGCCTCAAACCACGAGAAGCTCCAGCCCAAAAGGCAGCCAAAATCCAGCCCACATCCGGGAGAATCTCAAGAGCAGGGGGTGGAGCAAGCCAGGCCTCAAACCACGAGAAGCTCCAGCCCAAAAGGCAGCCAAAATTCAGCCCACATCCGGGAGAATCTCAAGAGCAGGGGGAGGAGCAAGCCAGGCCTCAAACCACGAGAAGCTCCAGCCCAGAAGGCAGCCAAAATGCAGCCCACCTCCGGGAGAATCTGAAGAGCAGGGGGTGGAAAAAGCCAGGCCTCAAACCACGAGAAGCTCCAGCCCAAAAGGCAGAAAAATTCCTAACCACATCCGGGAGAATATCAAGAGCAGGGGGTGGAGCAAGGCAGGCCTCAAACCACGAGAAGCTCCAGCCCAAAAGGCAGCCGAAATCCAGCCCACATCCAGGAGAATATCAAGAGCAGGGGGTGGAGCAAGCCAGGCCTCAAACCAAGAGAAGCTCCAGCCCAAAATGCAGCCAAAATGCAGCCCACCTCCGGGAGAATCTCAAGAGCAGGGGGTGGAGCAAGCCAGGCCTCAAACCAAGAGAAGCACCAGCCCAAAATACAGCCAAAATGCAGCCCACATCCGGGAGAATCTCAAGAGCAGGGGGTGGAGCAAGCCAGGCCTCAAACCACGAGAAGCTCCAGCCCAAAAGGCAGACAAAATGCAGCCCACATCCGGGAGAATATCAAGAGCAGGGCGTGGAGCAAGCCAGGCCTCAAACCACGAAAAGCTCCAGCCTAAGTATCAGCCAAAATGCAGCCCACATCCGGGAGAATCTCAAGAGTAGGGGGTGGAGCAAGCCAGGCCTCAAACCACGAGAAGCTCCAGCCCAAAATGCAGCCAAAATGCCGCCCACATCTGGGAGAATCTCAAGAGCAGGGGGTGGAGCAAGCCAGGCCTCAAACCACGAGATGCTCCAGGCCCAAGGGAAGCCAAAATGCAGCCCACATCCGGGAGAATCTCAAAAGCAGGGGGTGGAGCAAGGCAGGCCTCAAACCTCGAGAAGCTATAGCCCAAAATGCAGCCAAAATGCAGCCCACCTCCAGGAGAATATCAAGAGCAGGGGTTGGAGTAAGCCAGGCCTCAAACCTACGAGAAGCTCCAGCCCAAAATGCAGCCAAAATGGAGCCCACATGCGGGAGAATCTCAAGAGCAGGGGGTGGAGCAAGCCAGGCCTCAAACCACGAGAAGCTCCAGCCCAAAAGGCAGCCAAATTGCAGCCCACATCCGGGAGAATCTCAAGAGCAGGGTGTGGAGCAAGCCAGGCCTCAAACCACGAGAAGCTCCAGCCCAAAAGGCAGCCAAAATGCAGGCCATATCCGGGAGAATCTCAAGAGCAGGGGGTGGAGCAAGCCAGGCCTCAAACCAGGAGGAGCTCCAGCCCAAAAGGCAGCCAAAATGCAGGCCACATCCGGGAGAATCTCAAGAGCAGGGGGTGGAGCAAGCCAGGCCTCAAACCACGAGAATCTCCAGCCTTAAAGGCAGCCAAAATGCAGCCCACATCCGGGAGAATCTCAAGAGCAGGGGGTGGAGCAATCCAGGACTCAAACCACGAGAAGCTCCAGCCTTAAATGCAGCCAAAATGCAGCCCATATCCAGGAGAATCTCAAGAGCAGGGGGTGGAGCAAGCCAGGCCTCAAACCACGGGAAGCTCCAGCCCAAAAGGCAGCCAAAATGCAGCCCACATCGGGGACAATTTCAAGAGCAGGGGCTGGAGAAAGCCAGGCCTCAAACCATGAGAAGCTCCAGCCCAAAATGCAGCCAAAATCCAGCCCACATCTGGGAGAATCTCAAGAGCAGGGGGTGGAGCAAGCCAGGCCTCAAACCACGAGAAGCTCCAGCCCAAAAATGATCCAAAATCCAGCCCAAATCCGGGAGAATCTCAAGAGCAGGGGGTGGAGCAAGCCAGGCCTCAAACCACGAGAAGCTCCAGCCCAAAAGGCAGCCAAAATGCAGCCCACATCAGGGAGAATCTCAACAGCAGGGGTTGGAGCAAGCCAGGCCTCAAACCACGAGAAGCTCCAGTCCCAAGGGAAGCCAAAATGCAGGCCATATCCGGGAGAATCTCAAGAGCAGGGGGTGGAGCAAGCCAGGCCTCAAACCAGGAGGAGCTCCAGCCCAAAAGGCAGCCAAAATGCAGCCCACATCCGGGAGAATCTCAAGAGCAGGGGGTGGAGCAAGCCAGGCCTCAAACCACGAAAAGCTCCAGCCCAAGTATCATCCAAAATGCAGCCCACATCCGGGAGAATCTCAAGAGTAGGGGGTGGACCAAGCCAGGCCTCAAACCACGAGAAGCTCCAGCCCAAGAATCAGCCAAAATGCAGCCCACATCCGGGAGAATATCAAGAGCAGGGGGTGGAGCAAGCCAGGCCTCAAACCACGAGAAGCTCCAGCCCAAAAGGCAGCCAAAATCCAGCCCACATCTGGGAGAATCTCAAGAGCAGGGGGTGGAGCAATCCAGGCCTCAAACCACGAGAAGCTCCAGCCCAAAAGGCAGCCAAAATCCAGCCCACATCCGGGAGAATCTCAAGAGCAGGGGGTGGAGCAAGCCAGGCCTCAAACCACGAGAAGCTCCAGCCCAAAAGGTAGCCAAAATGCAGCCCACATCAGGGAGAATCTCAAGAGCAGGGGGTGGAGCAAGCCAGGCCTCAAACCACGAGAAGCTCCAGCCCCAAGGGAAGCCAAAATGCAGCCCACATCCGGGAGAATCTCAAAAGCAGGGGGTGGAGCAAGCCAGGCCTCAAACCTCGAGAAGCTATAGCCCAAAATGCAGCCAAAATGCAGCCCACCTCCAGGAGAATATCAAGAGCAGGGTTTGGAGTAAGCCAGTCCTCAAACCACGAGAAGCTCCAGCCCAAAAGGCAGCCAAAATGCAGCCCACATCCGGGAGAATCTCAAGAGCAGGGGTTGGAGCAAGCCAGGCCACAAACCTCGAGAAGCTCCAGCCCAAAATGCAGCCAAAATGGAGCCCACATCCGGGAGAATCTCAAGAGCAGGGGCTGGAGCAAGCCAGGCCTCAAACCACGAGAAGCTCCAGCCCAAAAGGCAGCCAAATTGCAGCCCACATCCGGGAGAATCTCAAGAGCAGGGTGTGGAGCAAGCCAGGCCTCAAACCACAAGAAGCTCCAGCATAAAAATGATCCAAAATCCAGACCACATCCGGGAGAATCTCAAGAGCAGGGGGTGGAGCAAGCCAGGCCTCAAACCACGAGAAGCTCCAGCCCCAAGGGAAGCCAAAATGCAGCCCACATCCGGGAGAATCTCAAGAGCAGGGGGTGGAGCAAGGCAGGCCTCAAACCTCGAGAAGCTATAGCCCAAAATGCAGCCAAAATGCAGCCCACCTCCAGGAGAATATCAAGAGCAGGGGTTGGAGTAAGCCAGGCCTCAAACCACGAGAAGCTCCAGCCCAAAAGGCAGCCAAAATGCAGCCCACATCAGGGAGAATCTCAAGAGCAGGGGGTGGACCAAGCCAGGCCTCAAACCACGAGAAGCTCCAGCCCAAGAATCAGCCAAAATGCAGCCCACATCCGGGAGAATATCAAGAGCAGGGGCTGGAGAAAGCCAGGCCTCAAACCATGAGAAGCTCCAGCCCAAAATGCAGCCAAAATCCAGCCCACATCTGGGAGAATCTCAAGAGCAGGGGGTGGAGCAAGCCAGGCCTCAAACCACGAGAAGCTCCAGCCCAAAAATGATCCAAAATCCAGCCCAAATCCGGGAGAATCTCAAGAGCAGGGGGTGGAGCAAGCCAGGCCTCAAACCACGAGAAGCTCCAGCCCAAAAGGCAGCCAAAATGCAGCCCACATCAGGGAGAATCTCAACAGCAGGGGTTGGAGCAAGCCAGGCCTCAAACCACGAGAAGCTCCAGCCCCAAGGGAAGCCAAAATGCAGGCCATATCCGGGAGAATCTCAAGAGCAGGGGGTGGAGCAAGCCAGGCCTCAAACCAGGAGGAGCTCCAGCCCAAAAGGCAGCCAAAATGCAGCCCACATCCGGGAGAATCTCAAGAGCAGGGGGTGGAGCAAGCCAGGCCTCAAACCACGAAAAGCTCCAGCCCAAGTATCATCCAAAATGCAGCCCACATCCGGGAGAATCTCAAGAGTAGGGGGTGGACCAAGCCAGGCCTCAAACCACGAGAAGCTCCAGCCCAAGAATCAGCCAAAATGCAGCCCACATCCGGGAGAATATCAAGAGCAGGGGGTGGAGCAAGCCAGGCCTCAAACCACGAGAAGCTCCAGCCCAAAAGGCAGCCAAAATCCAGCCCACATCTGGGAGAATCTCAAGAGCAGGGGGTGGAGCAATCCAGGCCTCAAACCACGAGAAGCTCCAGCCCAAAAGGCAGCCAAAATCCAGCCCACATCCGGGAGAATCTCAAGAGCAGGGGGTGGAGCAAGCCAGGCCTCAAACCACGAGAAGCTCCAGCCCAAAAGGTAGCCAAAATGCAGCCCACATCAGGGAGAATCTCAAGAGCAGGGGGTGGAGCAAGCCAGGCCTCAAACCACGAGAAGCTCCAGCCCCAAGGGAAGCCAAAATGCAGCCCACATCCGGGAGAATCTCAAAAGCAGGGGGTGGAGCAAGCCAGGCCTCAAACCTCGAGAAGCTATAGCCCAAAATGCAGCCAAAATGCAGCCCACCTCCAGGAGAATATCAAGAGCAGGGTTTGGAGTAAGCCAGTCCTCAAACCACGAGAAGCTCCAGCCCAAAAGGCAGCCAAAATGCAGCCCACATCCGGGAGAATCTCAAGAGCAGAGGTTGGAGCAAGCCAGGCCACAAACCTCGAGAAGCTCCAGCCCAAAATGCAGCCAAAATGGAGCCCACATCCGGGAGAATCTCAAGAGCAGGGGCTGGAGCAAGCCAGGCCTCAAACCACGAGAAGCTCCAGCCCAAAAGGCAGCCAAATTGCAGCCCACATCCGGGAGAATCTCAAGAGCAGGGTGTGGAGCAAGCCAGGCCTCAAACCACAAGAAGCTCCAGCATAAAAATGATCCAAAATCCAGACCACATCCGGGAGAATCTCAAGAGCAGGGGGTGGAGCAAGCCAGGCCTCAAACCACGAGAAGCTCCAGCCCCAAGGGAAGCCAAAATGCAGCCCACATCCGGGAGAATCTCAAGAGCAGGGGGTGGAGCAAGGCAGGCCTCAAACCTCGAGAAGCTATAGCCCAAAATGCAGCCAAAATGCAGCCCACCTCCAGGAGAATATCAAGAGCAGGGGTTGGAGTAAGCCAGGCCTCAAACCACGAGAAGCTCCAGCCCAAAAGGCAGCCAAAATGCAGCCCACATCAGGGAGAATCTCAAGAGCAGGGGGTGGACCAAGCCAGGCCTCAAACCACGAGAAGCTCCAGCCCAAGAATCAGCCAAAATGCAGCCCACATCCGGGAGAATATCAAGAGAAGGGGGTGGAGCAAGCCAGGCCTCAAACCACGAGAAGCTCCAGCCCCAAGGGAAGCCAAAATGCAGCCCACATCCGGGAGAATCTCAAAAGCAGGGGGTGGAGCAAGCCAGGCCTCAAACCTCGAGAAGCTATAGCCCAAAATGCAGCCAAAATGCAGCCCGCATCTGGGAGAATCTCAAGAGCAGGGGTTGGAGCAAGCCAGGCCTGAAACCACGAGAAGCTCCAGCCCAAAAGGCAGCCAAAATGCAGCCCACATCCGGGAGAATCTCAAGAGCAGGGAGTGGAGCAAGCCAGGCCACAAACCTCGAGAAGCTCCAGCCCAAAAGGCAGCCAAAATGCAGCCCACATCCGGGAGAATCTCAAGAGCAGGGGCTGGAGCAAGCCAGGCCTCAAACCATGAGAAGCTCCAGCCCAAAATGCAGCCAAATTGCAGCCCACATCCGGGAGAATCTCAAGAGCAGGGGGTGGAGCAAGCCAGGCCTCAAACCACGAGAAGCTCCAGCCCAAAATGCAGCCTAAATGCAGGCCATATCCGGGAGAATCTCAAGAGCAGGGGGTGGAGCAAGCCAGGCCTCAAACCAGGAGGAGCTCCAGCCCAAAAGGCAGCCAAAATGCAGGCCACATCCGGGAGAATCTCAAGAGCAGGGGGTGGAGCAAGCCAGGCCTCAAACCATGAGAATCTCCAGCCTTAAAGGCAGCCAAAATGCAGCCCACATCCGGGAGAATCTCAAGAGCAGGGAGTGGAGCAAGCCAGGCCACAAACCACGAGAAGCTCCAGCCCAAAAGGCAGCCAAAATGCAGCCCACATCCGGGAGAATCTCAAGAGCAGGGGCTGGAGCAAGCCAGGCCTCAAACCTCGAGAATCTATAGCCCAAAATGCAGCCAAAATGCAGCCCACCTCCGGGAGAATATCAAGAGCAGGGTGTGGAGCAAGACAGGCCTCAAACCACGAGAAGCTCCAGCCCAAAAGCAGCCAAAATGCAGCCCACATCCGGGACAATCTCAAGAGCAGGGGGTGGAGCAAGGCAGGCCTCAAACCACGAGAAGCTCCAGCCCAAAATGCAGCCTAAATGCAGGCCATATCCAGGAGAATCTCAAGAGCAGGGGGTGGAGCAAGCCAGGCCTCAAACCAGGAGGAGCTCCAGCCCAAAAGGCAGCCAAAATGCAGGCCACATCCGGGAGAATCTCAAGAGCAGGGGGTGGAGCAAGCCAGGCCTCAAACCATGAGAAGCTCCAGCCTTAAAGGCAGCCAAAATGCAGCCCACCTCCGGGAGAATATCAAGAGCAGGGGGTGGAGCAAGCCAGGCCTCAAACCTCGAGAAGCTCCAGCCCAAAAGGCAGCCAAAATGCAGCCCACATCCGGGAGAATCTCAAGAGCAGGGGCTGGAGCAAGCCAGGCCTCAAACCAGGAGGACCTCCAGCCCAAAAGGCAGCCAAAATGCAGCCCACATCCGGGAGAATCTCAAGAGCAGGGGGTGGAGCAAGCCAGGCCTCAAACCACGAGAATCTCCAGCCTTAAAGGCAGCCAAAATGCAGCCCACATCCGGGAGAATCTCAAGAGCAGGGGGTGGAGCAAGCCAGGCCTCAAACCACGAGAAGCTCCAGCCCAAAAATGATCCAAAATGCAGCCCACATCCGGGAGAATCTCAAGAGCAGGGGGTGGAGCAAGCCAGGCCTCAAACCACGAGAAGCTCCAGCCCAAAAGGCAGCCAAAATGCAGCCCACATCCGGGAGAATCTCAAGAGCAGGGGGTGGAGCAAGCCAGGCCTCAAACCACGAGAAGCTCCAGCCCCAAGGGAAGCCAAAATGCAGCCCACATCCGGGAGAATCTCAAGAGCAGGGGGTGGAGCAAGACAGGCCTCAAACCACGAGAAGCTCCAGCCCAAAAGGCAGCCAAAATGCAGCCCACATCCGGGAGAATCTCAAGAGCAGGTGGTGGAGCAAGCCAGGCCTCAAACCATGTGAAGCTCCAGCCCAAAAGGCAGCCAAAATGCAGCCCACATCCGGGAGAATCTCAAGAGCAGGGGGTGGAGCAAGCCAGGCCTCAAACCACGAGAAGCTCCAGCCCAAAAGGCAGCCAAAATGCAGCCCACATCCGGGACAATCTCAAGAGCAGGGGGTGGAGCAAGCCAGGCCTCAAACCACGAGAAGCTATAGCCCAAAATGCAGCCAAAATGCAGCCCACCTCCAGCAGAATATCAAGAGCAGGGGGTGGAGTAAGCAAGGCCTCAAACCACGAGAAGATCCAGCCCAAAAGGCAGCCAAAATGCAGCCCACATCCGGGAGAATCTCAAGAGCAGGGGTTGGAGCAAGCCCGGCCACAAACCTCGAGAAGCTCCAGCCCAAAATGCAGCCAAAATGGAGCCCACATCTTGAAGAATCTCAAGAGCAGGGGCTGGAGCAAGCCAGGCCTCAAACCACGAGAAGCTCCAGCCCAAAAGGCAGCCAAATTGCAGCCCACATCCGGGAGAATCTCAAGAGCAGGGTGTGGAGCAAGCCAGGCCTCAAACCACGAGAAGCTCCAGCCCAAAAGGCAGCCAAAATGCAGCCCATATCCGGGAGAATCTCAAGAGCAGGGGGTGGAGCAAGCCAGGCCTCAAACCAGGAGGAGCTCCAGCCCAAAAGGCAGCCAAAATGCAGGCCACATCCGGGAGAATCTCAAGAGCAGGGGGTGGAGCAAGCCAGGCCTCAAACCACGAGAATCTCCAGCCTTAAAGGCAGCCAAAATGCAGCCCACCTCAGGGAGAATATCAAGAGCAGGGGGTGGAGCAAGCCAGGCCTCAAACCACGAGAAGCTCCAGCCCAAAAATGATCCAAAATCCAGCCCATATCCAGGAGAATCTCAAGAGCAGGGGGTGGAGCAAGCCAGGCCTCAAACCGGGAGAAGCTCCAGCCCAAAAGGCAGCCAAAAGCCAGCCCACATCCGGGAGAATCTCAAGAGCAGGGGGTGGAGCAAGCCAGGCCTCAAACCACGAGAAGCTCCAGCCCCACGGGAAGCCAAAATGCAGCCCACATCCGGGAGAATCTCAAGAGCAGGGGGTGGAGCAAGCCAGGCCTCAAACCTCGAGAATCTATAGCCCAAATTGTAGCCAAAATGCAGCCCACCTCCCGGAGAATATCAAGAGCAGGGGGTGGAGCAAGCCAGGCCTCAAACCACGAGAAGCTCCAGCCCAAAAGGCAGCCAAAATGCAGCCCACATCCGGGAGAATCTCAAGAGCAGGTGGTGGAGCAAGCGAGGCCTCAAACCATGTGAAGCTCCAGCCCAAAAGGCAGCCAAAATGCAGCCCACATCCGGGAGAATCTCAAGAGCAGGGGCTGGAGCAAGCCAGGCCTCAAACCACGAGAAGCTCCAGCCCAAAGGGCAGCCAAAATGCAGCCCACATCCGGGAGAATCTCAAGAGCAGGGGGTGGAGCAAGCCAGGCCTCAAACCACGAGAAGCTCCAGCCCAAAAGGCAGCCAAATGCAGCCCACTTCCGGGAGAATCTCAAGAGCAGGGGGTGGAGCAAGCCAGGCCTCAAACCTCGAGAAGCTATAGCCCAAAAGGCAGCCAAAATGCAGGCCACATCCGGGAGAATCTCAAGAGCAGGGGGTGGAGCAAGCCAGGCCTCAAACCACGAGAAGCTCCAGCCCAAAAATGATCCAAAATCCAGCCCACACCCAGGAGAATCTCAAGAGCATGGGGTGGAGCAAGCCAGGCCTCAAACCGGGAGAAGCTCCAGCCCAAAAGGCAGCCAAAAGCCAGCCCACATCCGGGAGAATCTCAAGAGCAGGGGGTGGAGCAAGCCAGGCCTCAAACCACGAGAAGCTCCAGCCCCACGGGAAGCCAAAATGCAGCCCACATCCGGGAGAATCTCAAGAGCAGGGGGTGGAGCAAGCCAGGCCTCAAACCTCGAGCATCTATAGCCCAAATTGTAGCCAAAATGCAGCCCACCTCCCGGAGAATATCAAGAGCAGGGGGTGGAGCAAGCCAGGCCTCAAACCACGAGAAGCTCCAGCCTTAAAGGCAGCCAAAATGCAGCCCACATCCGGGAGAATCTCAAGAGCAGGGGGTGGAGCAATCCAGGACTCAAACCACGAGAAGCTCCAGCCTTAAAGGCAGCCAAAATGCAGCCCATATCCAGGAGAATCTCAAGAGCAGGGGGTGGAGCAAGCCAGGCCTCAAACCACGGGAAGCTCCAGCCCAAAAGGCAGCCAAAATGCAGCCCACATCGGGGACAATTTCAAGAGCAGGGGCTGGAGAAAGCCAGGCCTCAAACCATGAGAAGCTCCAGCCCAAAATGCAGCCAAAATCCAGCCCACATCTGGGAGAATCTCAAGAGCAGGGGGTGGAGCAAGCCAGGCCTCAAACCACGAGAAGCTCCAGCCCAAAAATGATCCAAAATCCAGCCCAAATCCGGGAGAATCTCAAGAGCAGGGGGTGGAGCAAGCCAGGCCTCAAACCACGAGAAGCTCCAGCCCAAAAGGCAGCCAAAATGCAGCCCACATCAGGGAGAATCTCAACAGCAGGGGTTGGAGCAAGCCAGGCCTCAAACCACGAGAAGCTCCAGCCCCAAGTGAAGCCAAAATGCAGGCCATATCCGGGAGAATCTCAAGAGCAGGGGGTGGAGCAAGCCAGGCCTCAAACCAGGAGGAGCTCCAGCCCAAAAGGCAGCCAAAATGCAGCCCACATCCGGGAGAATCTCAAGAGCAGGGGGTGGAGCAAGCCAGGCCTCAAACCACGAAAAGCTCCAGCCCAAGTATCATCCAAAATGCAGCCCACATCCGGGAGAATCTCAAGAGTAGGGGGTGGACCAAGCCAGGCCTCAAACCACGAGAAGCTCCAGCCCAAGAATCAGCCAAAATGCAGCCCACATCCGGGAGAATATCAAGAGCAGGGGGTGGAGCAAGCCAGGCCTCAAACCACGAGAAGCTCCAGCCCAAAAGGCAGCCAAAATCCAGCCCACATCCGGGAGAATCTCAAGAGCAGGGGGTGGAGCAAGCCAGGCCTCAAACCACGAGAAGCTCCAGCCCAAAAGGTAGCCAAAATGCAGCCCACATCAGGGAGAATCTCAAGAGCAGGGGGTGGAGCAAGCCAGGCCTCAAACCACGAGAAGCTCCAGCCCCAAGGGAAGCCAAAATGCAACCCACATCCGGGAGAATCTCAAAAGCAGGGGGTGGAGCAAGCCAGGCCTCAAACCTCGAGAAGCTATAGCCCAAAATGCAGCCAAAATGCAGCCCACCTCCAGGAGAATATCAAGAGCAGGGTTTGGAGTAAGCCAGTCCTCAAACCACGAGAAGCTCCAGCCCAAAAGGCAGCAAAAATGCAGCCCACATCCGGGAGAATCTCAAGAGCAGGGGTTGGAGCAAGCCAGGCCACAAACCTCGAGAAGCTCCAGCCCAAAATGCTGCCAAAATGGAGCCCACATCCGGGAGAATCTCAAGAGCAGGGGCTGGAGCAAGCCAGGCCTCAAACCACGAGAAGCTCCAGCCCAAAAGGCAGCCAAATTGCAGCCCACATCCGGGAGAATCTCAAGAGCAGGGTGTGGAGCAAGCCAGGCCTCAAACCACAAGAAGCTCCAGCATAAAAATGATCCAAAATCCAGCCCACATCCGGGAGAATCTCAAGAGCAGGGGGTGGAGCAAGCCAGGCCTCAAACCACGAGAAGCTCCAGCCCCAAGGGAAGCCAAAATGCAGCCCACATCCGGGAGAATCTCAAGAGCAGGGGGTGGAGCAAGGCAGGCCTCAAACCACGAGAAGCTATAGCCCAAAATGCAGCCAAAATGCAGCCCACCTCCAGGAGAATATCAAGAGCAGGGGTTGGAGTAAGCCAGGCCTCAAACCACGAGAAGCTCCAGCCCAAAAGGCAGCCAAAATGCAGCCCACATCAGGGAGAATCTCAAGAGCAGGGGGTGGACCAAGCCAGGCCTCAAACCACGAGAAGCTCCAGCCCAAGAATCAGCCAAAATGCAGCCCACATCCGGGAGAATATCAAGAGAAGGGGGTGGAGCAAGCCAGGCCTCAAACCACGAGAAGCTCCAGCCCAAAATGTAGCCAAAATGCAGCCCACATCAGGGAGAATCTCAAGAGCAGGGGGTGGAGCAAGCCAGGCCTCAAACCACGAGAAGCTCCAGCCCCAAGGGAAGCCAAAATGCAGCCCACATCCGGGAGAATCTCAAAAGCAGGGGGTGGAGCAAGCCAGGCCTCAAACCTCGAGAAGCTATAGCCCAAAATGCAGCCAAAATGCAGCCCGCATCTGGGAGAATCTCAAGAGCAGGGGTTGGAGCAAGCCAGGCCTCAAACCACGAGAAGCTCCAGCCCAAAAGGCAGCCAAAATGCAGCCCACATCCGGGAGAATCTCAAGAGCAGGGAGTGGAGCAAGCCAGGCCACAAACCTCGAGAAGCTCCAGCCCAAAAGGCAGCCAAAATGCAGCCCACATCCGGGAGAATCTCAAGAGCAGGGGCTGGAGCAAGCCAGGCCTCAAACCATGAGAAGCTCCAGCCCAAAATGCAGCCAAATTGCAGCCCACATCCGGGAGAATCTCAAGAGCAGGGTGTGGAGCAAGCCAGGCCTCAAACCACGAGAAGCTCCAGCCCAAAATGCAGCCTAAATGCAGGCCATATCCGGGAGAATCTCAAGAGCAGGGGGTGGAGCAAGCCAGGCCTCAAACCAGGAGGAGCTCCAGCCCAAAAGGCAGCCAAAATGCAGGCCACATCCGGGAGAATCTCAAGAGCAGGGGGTGGAGCAAGCCAGGCCTCAAACCACGAGAATCTCCAGCCTTAAAGGCAGCCAAAATGCAGCCCACATCCGGGAGAATCTCAAGAGCAGGGGGTGGAGCAAGCCAGGCCTCAAACCACGAGAAGCTCCAGCCCAAAAATGATCCAAAATGCAGCCCACATCCGGGAGAATCTCAAGAGAAGGGGGTGGAGCAAGCCAGGCCTCAAACCACGAGAAGCTCCAGCCCAAAAGGCAGCCAAAATGCAGCCCACATCCGGGAGAATCTCAAGAGCAGAGGGTGGAGCAAGCCAGGCCTCAAACCACGAGAAGCTCCAGCCCAAAAGGGAAGCCAAAATGCAGCCCACATCCGGGAGAATCTCAAGAGCAGGGGGTGGAGCAAGCCAGGCCTCAAACCTCGAGAATCTATAGCCCAAAATGCAGCCAAAATGCAGCCCACCTCCGGGAGAATATCAAGAGCAGGGTGTGGAGCAAGCCAGGCCTCAAACCACGAGAAGCTCCAGCCCAAAAGCAGCCAAAATGCAGCCCACATCCGGGACAATCTCAAGAGCAGGGGGTGGAGCAAGGCAGGCCTCAAACCACGAGAAGCTCCAGCCCAAAATGCAGCCTAAATGCAGGCCATATCCAGGAGAATCTCAAGAGCAGGGGGTGGAGCAAGCCAGGCCTCAAACCAGGAGGAGCTCCAGCCCAAAAGGCAGCCAAAATGCAGGCCACATCCGGGAGAATCTCAAGAGCAGGGGGTGGAGCAAGCCAGGCCTCAAACCATGAGAAGCTCCAGCCTTAAAGGCAGCCAAAATGCAGCCCACCTCCGTTAGAATATCAAGAGCAGGGGTTGGAGCAAGCCAGGCCTCAAACCACGAGAAGCTCCAGCCCAAAAGGCAGCCAAAATGCAGCCCACATCCGGGAGAATCTCAAGAGCAGGGAGTGGAGCAAGCCAGGCCACAAACCTCGAGAAGCTCCAGCCCAAAAGGCAGCCAAAATGCAGCCCACATCCGGGAGAATCTCAAGAGCAGGGGCTGGAGCAAGCCAGGCCTCAAACCATGAGAAGCTCCAGCCCAAAAGGCAGCCAAATTGCAGCCCACATCCGGGAGAATCTCAAGAGCAGGGTGTGGAGCAAGCCAGGCCTCAAACCACGAGAAGCTCCAGCCCAAAATGCAGCCTAAATGCAGGCCATATCCGGGAGAATCTCAAGAGCAGGGGGTGGAGCAAGCCAGGCCTCAAACCAGGAGGAGCTCCAGCCCAAAAGGCAGCCAAAATGCAGCCCACATCCGGGAGAATCTCAAGAGCAGGGGGTGGAGCAAGCCAGGCCTCAAACCACGAGAATCTCCAGCCTTAAAGGCAGCCAAAATGCAGCCCACATCCGGGAGAATCTCAAGAGCAGGGGGTGGAGCAAGCCAGGCCTCAAACCACGAGAAGCTCCAGCCCAAAAATGATCCAAAATGCAGCCCACATCCGGGAGAATCTCAAGAGCAGGGGGTGGAGCAAGCCAGGCCTCAAACCACGAGAAGCTCCAGCCCAAAAGGCAGCCAAAATGCAGCCCACATCCGGGAGAATCTCAAGAGCAGAGGGTGGAGCAAGCCAGGCCTCAAACCACGAGAAGCTCCAGCCCCAAGGGAAGCCAAAATGCAGCCCACATCCGGGAGAATCTCAAGAGCAGGGGGTGGAGCAAGACAGGCCTCAAACCACGAGAAGCTCCAGCCCAAAAGGCAGCCAAAATGCAGCCCACATCCGGGAGAATCTCAAGAGCAGGTGGTGGAGCAAGCGAGGCCTCAAACCATGTGAAGCTCCAGCCCAAAAGGCAGCCAAAATGCAGCCCACATCCGGGAGAATCTCAAGAGCAGGGGGTGGAGGAAGCCAGGCCTCAAACCACGAGAAGCTCCAGCCCAAAAGGCAGCCAAAATGCAGCCCACATCCGGGACAATCTCAAGAGCAGGGGGTGGAGCAAGCCAGGCCTCAAACCACGAGAAGCTATAGCCCAAAATGCAGCCAAAATGCAGCCCACCTCCAGCAGAATATCAAGAGCAGGGGGTGGAGTAAGCAAGGCCTCAAACCACGAGAAGATCCAGCCCAAAAGGCAGCCAAAATGCAGCCCACATCTTGAAGAATCTCAAGAGCAGGGGTTGGAGCAAGCCCGGCCACAAACCTCGAGAAGCTCCAGCCCAAAATGCAGCCAAAATGGAGCCCACATCTTGAAGAATCTCAAGAGCAGGGGCTGGAGCAAGCCAGGCCTCAAACCACGAGAAGCTCCAGCCCAAAAGGCAGCCAAATTGCAGCCCACATCCGGGAGAATCTCAAGAGCAGGGTGTGGAGCAAGCCAGGCCTCAAACCACGAGAAGCTCCAGCCCAAAAGGCAGCCAAAATGCAGCCCATATCCGGGAGAATCTCAAGAGCAGGGGGTGGAGCAAGCCAGGCCTCAAACCAGGAGGAGCTCCAGCCCAAAAGGCAGCCAAAATGCAGGCCACATCCGGGAGAATCTCAAGAGCAGGGGGTGGAGCAAGCCAGGCCTCAAACCACGAGAATCTCCAGCCTTAAAGGCAGCCAAAATGCAGCCCACCTCAGGGAGAATATCAAGAGCAGGGGGTGGAGCAAGCCAGGCCTCAAACCACGAGAAGCTCCAGCCCAAAAATGATCCAAAATCCAGCCCATATCCAGGAGAATCTCAAGAGCAGGGGGTGGAGCAAGCCAGGCCTCAAACCGGGAGAAGCTCCAGCCCAAAAGGCAGCCAAAAGCCAGCCCACATCTGGGAGAATCTCAAGAGCAGGGGGTGGAGCAAGCCAGGCCTCAAACCACGAGAAGCTCCAGCCCCACGGGAAGCCAAAATGCAGCCCACATCCGGGAGAATCTCAAGAGAAGGGGGTGGAGCAAGCCAGGCCTCAAACCTCGAGAATCTATAGCCCAAATTGTAGCCAAAATGCAGCCCACCTCCCGGAGAATATCAAGAGCAGGGGGTGGAGCAAGCCAGGCCTCAAACCACGAGAAGCTCCAGCCCAAAAGGCAGCCAAAATGCAGCCCACATCCGGGAGAATCTCAAGAGCAGGTGGTGGAGCAAGCGAGGCCTCAAACCATGTGAAGCTCCAGCCCAAAAGGCAGCCAAAATGCAGCCCACATCTGGGAGAATCTCAAGAGCAGGGGGTGGAGCAAGCCAGGCCACAAACCACGAGAAGCTCCAGCCCAAAAGCAGCCAAATTGCAGCCCACATCCAGGAGAATCTCAAGAGCAGGGGGTGGAGCAAGCCAGGCCTCAAACCACGAGAAGCTCCAGCCCAAAAGGCAGCCAAATTGCAGCCCACATCCGGGAGAATCTCAAGAGCAGGGGGAGGAGCAAGCCAGGCCTCAAACCACGAGAAGCTCCAGCCCAAAGGTCAGCCAAAATGCAGCCCACATCCGGGAGAATCTCAAGAGCAGGGGGTGGAGCAAGCCAGGCCTCAAACCACGAGAAGCTCCAGCCCAAAAGGCAGCCAAATGCAGCCCACTTCCGGGAGAATCTCAAGAGCGGGGGGTGGAGCAAGCCAGGCCTCAAACCTCGAGAAGCTATAGCCCAAAATGCAGCCAAAATGAAGCCCACCTCCGGGAGAATCTCAAGAGCAGGGGGTGGAGCAAGCCAGGCCTCAAACCACGAGAAGCTCCAGCCCAAAAGGCAGCCAAAATCCAGCCCACATCCGGGAGAATCTCAAGAGCAGGGGGTGGAGCAAGCCAGGCCTCAAACCACGAGAATCTCCAGCCTTAAAGGCAGCCAAAATGCAGCCCACCTCAGGGAGAATATCAAGAGCAGGGGGTGGAGCAAGCCAGGCCTCAAACCACGAGAAGCTCCAGCCCAAAAATGATCCAAAATCCAGCCCACACCCAGGAGAATCTCAAGAGCAGGGGGTGGAGCAAGCCAGGCCTCAAACCGGGAGAAGCTCCAGCCCAAAAGGCAGCCAAAATGCAGCCCACATCCGGGAGAATCTCAAGAGCAGGGGGTGGAGCAAGCCAGGCCACAAACCTCGAGAAGCTCCAGCCCAAAATGCAGCCAAAATGCAGCCCACATCCGGGAGAATCTCAAGAGCAGGGGGTGGAGCAAGCCAGGCCTCAAACCACGAGAAGCTCCAGCCCAAAAGGCAGCCAAAATGCAGGCCATATCCGGGAGAATCTCAAGAGCAGGGGGTGGAGAAAGCCAGGCCTCAAACCAGGAGGAGCTCCAACCCAAAATACAGCCAAAATGCAGCCCACATCCGGGAGAATCTCAAGAGCAGGGGGTGCAGCAAGCCAGGCCTCAAACCACGAGAAGCCCCAGCCCAAGTATCAGCCAAAATGCAGCCCACATCTGGGAGAATCTCAAGAGTAGGGGGTGGACCAAGCCAGGCCTCAAACCACGAGAAGTTCCAGCCCAAAAGGCAGCCAAAATCCAGCCCACATCCGGGAGAATCTCAAGAGCAGGGGGTGGAGCAAGCCAGGCCTCAAACCACGAGAAGCTCCAGCCCAAAAGGCAGCCAAAATGCAGCCCACATCCTGAGAATCTCAAGAGCAGGGGGTGGAGCAAGCCAGGCCTCAAACCACGAGAAGCCCCAGCCCAAGTATCAGCCAAAATGCAGCCCACATCTGGGAGAATCTCAAGAGTAGGGGGTGGACCAAGCCAGGCCTCAAACCACGAGAAGTTCCACCCCAAAAGCAGCCAAAATCCAGCCCACATCCGGGAGAATCTCAAGAGCAGGGGGTGGAGCAAGCCAGGCCTCAAACCACGAGAAGCTCCAGCCCAAAATCTCAGCCAAAATGCAGCCCACATCCGAGAGAATCTCAAGAGCAGGGGGTGGAGCAAGCCAGGCCTCAAACCATGAGAAGCTCCAGCCCAAAAGGCAGCCAAAATGCAGCCCACATCCGGGAGAATCTCAAGAGCAGGGGGTGGAGCAAGCCAGGCCTCAAACCACGAGAAGCTCCAGCCCAAAAGGCAGCCAAAATCCAGCCCACATCCGGGAGAATATCAAGAGCAGGGGGTGGAGCAAGCCAGGCCACAAACCACGAGAAGCTCCAGCCCAAAATGCAGCCAAAATCCAGCCCACATCCGGGAGAATATCAAGAGCAGGGGGTGGAGCAAGCCAGGCCTCAAACCACGAGAAGCTCCAGCTCCAAAGGCTACCAAAACGCAGCCCATATCGGGGAGAATCTCAAGAGCAGGGGGTGGAGCAAGCCAGGCCTCAAAACACGAGAAGCTCCAGCCAAAAATGCAGCCAAAATGCAGCCCACATCCGGGAGAATATCAAGAGCAGGGGGCAGAGCAAGCCAGGCCTCAAACCATGAGAAGCTCCAGGCCTAAAGGCAGTCAAAATGCAGCAAACATCCGGGAGAATCTCAAGAGCAGGGGGTGGAGCAAGCCAGGCCTCAAACCACGAAAAGCTCCAGCCCAAGTACCAGGCAAAATGCAGCCCACATCCGGGAGAATCTCAAGAGTATTGGGTGGACCAAGCCTGGCCTCAAACCA
Source organism: Rhynochetos jubatus (assembly GCA_027574665.1). Lineage (NCBI taxonomy): Eukaryota > Metazoa > Chordata > Aves > Eurypygiformes > Rhynochetidae > Rhynochetos > Rhynochetos jubatus. The sequence continues at coordinate 3,430,665 of JAQBHY010000071.1, forward strand.
TGAGAAGCTCCAGCCCCAAGGGAAGCCAAAATCCAGCCCACATCCGGGAGAATTTCAAGAGCAGGGGGTGGAGCAAGCCAGGCCTCAAACCTCGAGAAGCTATAGTCCAAAATTCAGCCAAAATGCAGCCCACCTCCGGGAGAATATCAAGAGCAGGGTGTGGAGCAAGCCAGGCCTCAAACCACGAGAAGCTCCAGCCCAAAAGGCAGCCAAAATCCAGCCCACATCCGGGAGAATCTCAAGAGCAGGAGGTGGAGCAAGCCAGGCCTCAAACCACGAAAAGCTCCAGCCCAAGTATCAGCCAAAATGCAGCCCACATCCGGGAGAATCTCAAGAGCAGGGGGTGGAGCAAGCCAGGCCTCAAACCACGAGAAGCTCCAGCCCCAAGGGAAGCCAAAATGCAGCCCACATGTGGGAGAATATCAAGAGCAGGGGGTGGAGAAAGCCAGGCCTCAAACCACGAGAAGCTCCAGCCCAAAATGCAGCCAAAATGCAGACCACATCCGGGAGAATCTCAAGAGCAGGGGGTGGAGCAAGCCAGGCCACAAACCTCGAGAAGCTCCAGCCCAAAAGGCAGCCAAAATCCAGCCCACATCCGGGAGAATATCAAGAGCAGGGGCTGGAGCAAGCCAGGCCTCAAACCACGAGAAGCTCCAACCCCAAGGGAAGCCAAAATGCAGCCCACATCCGGGAGAATCTCAAGAGCAGGGGGTGGAGCAAGCCAGGCCTCAAACCTCGAGAATCTATAGCCCAAAATGCAGCCAAAATGCAGCCCACCTCCGGGAGAATATCAAGAGCAGGGGGTGGAGCAAGACAGGCCTCAAACCACGAGAAGCTCCAGCCCAAAAGGCAGCCAAAATGCAGCCCACATCCGGGAGAATCTCAAGAGCAGGTGGTGGAGCAAGCGAGGCCTCAAACCATGTGAAGCTCCAGCCCAAAAGGCAGCCAAAATGCAGCCCACATCCGGGAGAATCTCAAGAGCAGGGGGTGGAGCAAGCCAGGCCTCAAACCACGAGAAGCTCCAGCCCAAAAGGCAGCCAAAATGCAGCCCACATCCGGGACAATCTCAAGAGCAGGGGGTGGAGCAAGGCAGGCCTCAAACCACGAGAAGCTCCAGCCCAAAAGGCAGCCAAAATGCAGCCCACATCCGGGAGAATCTCAAGAGCAGGGGGTGGAGCAAGGCAGGCCTCAAACCAAGAGAAGCTCCAGCCCAAAATGCAGCCAAAATGCAGCCCACATCTGGGAGAATATCAAGAGCAGGGGGTGGAGCAAGCCAGGCCTCAAACCTCGAGAAGCTCCAGCCCAAAATGCAGCCAAAATGCAGCCCACCTCCAGGAGAATATCAAGAGCAGGGGGTGGAGTAAGCAAGGCCTCAAACCACGAGAAGCTCCAGCCCAAAAGGCAGCCAAAATGCAGGCCATATCCGGGAGAATCTCAAGAGCAGGGGGTGGAGCAAGCCAGGCCTCAAACCACGAGAAGCTCCAGCCCAAAAGGCAGCCAAAATGCAGGCCACATCCGGGAGAATCTCAAGAGCAGGGGGTGGAGCAAGCCAGGCCTCAAACCACGAGAAGCTCCAGCCCAAAAGGCAGCCAAAATGCAGCCCACATCCGGGAGAATCTCAAGAGCAGGGGGTGGAGCAAGCCAGGCCTCAAACCTCGAGAAGCTATAGGCCAAAATGCAGCCAAAATGCAGCCCACCTCCGGGAGAATCTCAAGAGTAGGGGGTGGACCAAGCCAGGCCTCAAACCACGAGAACCTCCAGCCCAAAAGGCAGCCAAATCCAGCCCACATCCGGGAGAATCTCAAGAGCAGGGGGTGGAGCAAGCCAGGCCTCAAACCTCGAGAAGCTCCAGCCCAAAAGGCAGCCAAAATGCAGCCCACATCCTGAGAATCTCAAGAGCAGGGGGTGGAGCAAGCCAGGCCTCAAACCACGAGAAGCCCCAGCCCAAATATCAGCCAAAATGCAGCCCACATCTGGGAGAATCTCAAGAGTAGGGGGTGGACCAAGCCAGGCCTCAAACCACGAGAAGTTCCAGCCCAAAAGGCAGCCAAAATCCAGCCCACAACCGGGAGAATCTCAAGAGCAGGGGGTGGAGCAAGCCAGGCCTCAAACCACGAGAAGCTCCAGCCCAAAATGCAGCCAAAATGCAGCCCACATCCGGGAGAATCTCAAGAGCAGGGGGTGGAGCAAGCCAGGCCTCAAACCACGAGAAGCTCCAGCCCAAAATGTCAGCCAAAATGCAGCCAACATCCGAGAGAATCTCAAGAGCAGGGGGTGGAGCAAGCCAGGCCTCAAACCATGAGAAGCTCCAGCCCAAAAGGCAGCCAAAATCCAGCCCACATCCGGGAGAATCTCAAGAGCAGGGGGTGGAGCAAGCCAGGCCTCAAACCACGAGAAGCTCCAGCCAAAAAGGCAGCCAAAATCCAGCCCACATCCGGGAGAATATCAAGAGCAGGGGGTGGAGCAAGCCAGGCCTCAAACCTCGAGAAGCTATAGCCCAAAATGCAGCCAAAATGCAGCCCACCTCTGGGAGAATATCAAGAGCAGGGTGTGGAGCAAGCCAGGCCTCAAACCACGAGAAGCTCCAGCCCAAAAGGCAGCCAAAATGCAGCCCACATCCGGGAGAATCTCAAGAGCAGGGGGTGGAGCAAGCCAGGCCTCAAACCACGAAAAGCTCCAGCCCAAGTATCAGGCAAAATGCAGCCCACATCCGGGAGAATCTCAAGAGCAGGGGGTGGAGCAAGCCAGGCCTCAAACCACGAGAAGCTCCAGCCCCAAGGGAAGCCAAAATGCAGCCCACCTCCGGGAGAATATCAAGAGCAGGGGGTGGAGCAAGCCAGGCCTCAAACCTCGAGAATCTCCAGCCCAAAAGGCAGCCAAAATGCAGCCCACATCCGGGAGAATCTCAAGAGCAGGGGCTGGAGCAAGCCAGGCCTCAAACCACGAGAAGCTCCAGCCCAAAAGGCAGCCAAAATCCAGACCACATCCGGGACAATCTCAAGAGCAGGGGGTGGAGCAAGCCAGGCCTCAAACCTCGAGAAGCCCCAGCCCAAGTATCAGCCAAAATGCAGCCCACATCTGGGAGAATCTCAAGAGTAGGGGGTGGACCAAGCCAGGCCTCAAACCATGAGAAGCTCCAGCCCAAAAGGCAGCCAAAATCCAGCCCACATCCGGGAGAATCTCAAGAGCAGGGGGTGGAGCAAGCCAGGCCTCAAACCACGAGAAGCTCCAGCCCAAAAGGCAGCCAAAATGCAGCCCACATCCAGGAGAATAGCAAGAGCAGGGGGTGGAGCAAGCCAGGCCTCAAACCACGAGAAGCCCCAGCCCAATTATCAGCCAAAATGCAGCCCACATGTGGGAGAATATCAAGAGCAGGGGGTGGAGCAAGCCAGGCCACAAACCACGAGAAGCTCCAGCCCAAAAGGCAGCCAAAATCCAGCCCACATCCGGGAGAATATCAAGAGCAGGGGGTGGAGCAAGCCAGGCCTCAAACCACGAGAAGCTCCAGCCCAAAAGGCAGCCAAAATGCAGCCCACATCCGGGAGAATCTCAAGAGCAGGGGGTGGAGCAAGCCAGGCCTCAAACCAGGAGGAGCTCCTGCCCAAAAGGCAGCCAAAATGCAGGCCACATCCGGGAGAATCTCAAGAGCAGGGGGTGGAGCAAGCCAGGCCTCAAACCATGAGAAGCTCCAGCACAAAATGTCAGCCAAAATGCAGCCCACATCCGGGAGAATCTCAAGAGCAGGGGGTGGAGCAAGCCAGGCCTCAAACCATGAGAAGCTCCAGCCCAAAAGGCAGCCAAAATGCAGCCCACATCTTGAAGAATCTCAAGAGCAGGGGTTGGAGCAAGCCCGGCCACAAACCTCGAGAAGCTCCAGCCCAAAATGCAGCCAAAATGGAGCCCACATCTTGAAGAATCTCAAGAGCAGGGGCTGGAGCAAGCCAGGCCTCAAACCACGAGAAGCTCCAGCCCAAAAGGCAGCCAAATTGCAGCCCACATCCGGGAGAATCTCAAGAGCAGGGTGTGGAGCAAGCCAGGCCTCAAACCACGAGAAGCTCCAGCCCAAAAGGCAGCCAAAATGCAGCCCATATCCGGGAGAATCTCAAGAGCAGGGGGTGGAGCAAGCCAGGCCTCAAACCAGGAGGAGCTCCAGCCCAAAAGGCAGCCAAAATGCAGGCCACATCCGGGAGAATCTCAAGAGCAGGGGGTGGAGCAAGCCAGGCCTCAAACCACGAGAATCTCCAGCCTTAAAGGCAGCCAAAATGCAGCCCACCTCAGGGAGAATATCAAGAGCAGGGGGTGGAGCAAGCCAGGCCTCAAACCACGAGAAGCTCCAGCCCAAAAATGATCCAAAATCCAGCCCATATCCAGGAGAATCTCAAGAGCAGGGGGTGGAGCAAGCCAGGCCTCAAACCGGGAGAAGCTCCAGCCCAAAAGGCAGCCAAAAGCCAGCCCACATCTGGGAGAATCTCAAGAGCAGGGGGTGGAGCAAGCCAGGCCTCAAACCACGAGAAGCTCCAGCCCCACGGGAAGCCAAAATGCAGCCCACATCCGGGAGAATCTCAAGAGAAGGGGGTGGAGCAAGCCAGGCCTCAAACCTCGAGAATCTATAGCCCAAATTGTAGCCAAAATGCAGCCCACCTCCCGGAGAATATCAAGAGCAGGGGGTGGAGCAAGCCAGGCCTCAAACCACGAGAAGCTCCAGCCCAAAAGGCAGCCAAAATGCAGCCCACATCCGGGAGAATCTCAAGAGCAGGTGGTGGAGCAAGCGAGGCCTCAAACCATGTGAAGCTCCAGCCCAAAAGGCAGCCAAAATGCAGCCCACATCTGGGAGAATCTCAAGAGCAGGGGGTGGAGCAAGCCAGGCCACAAACCACGAGAAGCTCCAGCCCAAAAGCAGCCAAATTGCAGCCCACATCCAGGAGAATCTCAAGAGCAGGGGGTGGAGCAAGCCAGGCCTCAAACCACGAGAAGCTCCAGCCCAAAAGGCAGCCAAATTGCAGCCCACATCCGGGAGAATCTCAAGAGCAGGGGGAGGAGCAAGCCAGGCCTCAAACCACGAGAAGCTCCAGCCCAAAGGTCAGCCAAAATGCAGCCCACATCCGGGAGAATCTCAAGAGCAGGGGGTGGAGCAAGCCAGGCCTCAAACCACGAGAAGCTCCAGCCCAAAAGGCAGCCAAATGCAGCCCACTTCCGGGAGAATCTCAAGAGCGGGGGGTGGAGCAAGCCAGGCCTCAAACCTCGAGAAGCTATAGCCCAAAATGCAGCCAAAATGAAGCCCACCTCCGGGAGAATCTCAAGAGCAGGGGGTGGAGCAAGCCAGGCCTCAAACCACGAGAAGCTCCAGCCCAAAAGGCAGCCAAAATCCAGCCCACATCCGGGAGAATCTCAAGAGCAGGGGGTGGAGCAAGCCAGGCCTCAAACCACGAGAATCTCCAGCCTTAAAGGCAGCCAAAATGCAGCCCACCTCAGGGAGAATATCAAGAGCAGGGGGTGGAGCAAGCCAGGCCTCAAACCACGAGAAGCTCCAGCCCAAAAATGATCCAAAATCCAGCCCACACCCAGGAGAATCTCAAGAGCAGGGGGTGGAGCAAGCCAGGCCTCAAACCGGGAGAAGCTCCAGCCCAAAAGGCAGCCAAAATGCAGCCCACATCCGGGAGAATCTCAAGAGCAGGGGGTGGAGCAAGCCAGGCCACAAACCTCGAGAAGCTCCAGCCCAAAATGCAGCCAAAATGCAGCCCACATCCGGGAGAATCTCAAGAGCAGGGGGTGGAGCAAGCCAGGCCTCAAACCACGAGAAGCTCCAGCCCAAAAGGCAGCCAAAATGCAGGCCATATCCGGGAGAATCTCAAGAGCAGGGGGTGGAGAAAGCCAGGCCTCAAACCAGGAGGAGCTCCAACCCAAAATACAGCCAAAATGCAGCCCACATCCGGGAGAATCTCAAGAGCAGGGGGTGCAGCAAGCCAGGCCTCAAACCACGAGAAGCCCCAGCCCAAGTATCAGCCAAAATGCAGCCCACATCTGGGAGAATCTCAAGAGTAGGGGGTGGACCAAGCCAGGCCTCAAACCACGAGAAGTTCCAGCCCAAAAGGCAGCCAAAATCCAGCCCACATCCGGGAGAATCTCAAGAGCAGGGGGTGGAGCAAGCCAGGCCTCAAACCACGAGAAGCTCCAGCCCAAAAGGCAGCCAAAATGCAGCCCACATCCTGAGAATCTCAAGAGCAGGGGGTGGAGCAAGCCAGGCCTCAAACCACGAGAAGCCCCAGCCCAAGTATCAGCCAAAATGCAGCCCACATCTGGGAGAATCTCAAGAGTAGGGGGTGGACCAAGCCAGGCCTCAAACCACGAGAAGTTCCACCCCAAAAGCAGCCAAAATCCAGCCCACATCCGGGAGAATCTCAAGAGCAGGGGGTGGAGCAAGCCAGGCCTCAAACCACGAGAAGCTCCAGCCCAAAATCTCAGCCAAAATGCAGCCCACATCCGAGAGAATCTCAAGAGCAGGGGGTGGAGCAAGCCAGGCCTCAAACCATGAGAAGCTCCAGCCCAAAAGGCAGCCAAAATGCAGCCCACATCCGGGAGAATCTCAAGAGCAGGGGGTGGAGCAAGCCAGGCCTCAAACCACGAGAAGCTCCAGCCCAAAAGGCAGCCAAAATCCAGCCCACATCCGGGAGAATATCAAGAGCAGGGGGTGGAGCAAGCCAGGCCACAAACCACGAGAAGCTCCAGCCCAAAATGCAGCCAAAATCCAGCCCACATCCGGGAGAATATCAAGAGCAGGGGGTGGAGCAAGCCAGGCCTCAAACCACGAGAAGCTCCAGCTCCAAAGGCTACCAAAACGCAGCCCATATCGGGGAGAATCTCAAGAGCAGGGGGTGGAGCAAGCCAGGCCTCAAAACACGAGAAGCTCCAGCCAAAAATGCAGCCAAAATGCAGCCCACATCCGGGAGAATATCAAGAGCAGGGGGCAGAGCAAGCCAGGCCTCAAACCATGAGAAGCTCCAGGCCTAAAGGCAGTCAAAATGCAGCAAACATCCGGGAGAATCTCAAGAGCAGGGGGTGGAGCAAGCCAGGCCTCAAACCACGAAAAGCTCCAGCCCAAGTACCAGGCAAAATGCAGCCCACATCCGGGAGAATCTCAAGAGTATTGGGTGGACCAAGCCTGGCCTCAAACCATGAGAAGCTCCAGCCCCAAGGGAAGCCAAAATCCAGCCCACATCCGGGAGAATTTCAAGAGCAGGGGGTGGAGCAAGCCAGGCCTCAAACCTCGAGAAGCTATAGTCCAAAATTCAGCCAAAATGCAGCCCACCTCCGGGAGAATATCAAGAGCAGGGTGTGGAGCAAGCCAGGCCTCAAACCACGAGAAGCTCCAGCCCAAAAGGCAGCCAAAATCCAGCCCACATCCGGGAGAATCTCAAGAGCAGGAGGTGGAGCAAGCCAGGCCTCAAACCACGAAAAGCTCCAGCCCAAGTATCAGCCAAAATGCAGCCCACATCCGGGAGAATCTCAAGAGCAGGGGGTGGAGCAAGCCAGGCCTCAAACCACGAGAAGCTCCAGCCCCAAGGGAAGCCAAAATGCAGCCCACATGTGGGAGAATATCAAGAGCAGGGGGTGGAGAAAGCCAGGCCTCAAACCACGAGAAGCTCCAGCCCAAAATGCAGCCAAAATGCAGACCACATCCGGGAGAATCTCAAGAGCAGGGGGTGGAGCAAGCCAGGCCACAAACCTCGAGAAGCTCCAGCCCAAAAGGCAGCCAAAATCCAGCCCACATCCGGGAGAATATCAAGAGCAGGGGCTGGAGCAAGCCAGGCCTCAAACCACGAGAAGCTCCAACCCCAAGGGAAGCCAAAATGCAGCCCACATCCGGGAGAATCTCAAGAGCAGGGGGTGGAGCAAGCCAGGCCTCAAACCTCGAGAATCTATAGCCCAAAATGCAGCCAAAATGCAGCCCACCTCCGGGAGAATATCAAGAGCAGGGGGTGGAGCAAGACAGGCCTCAAACCACGAGAAGCTCCAGCCCAAAAGGCAGCCAAAATGCAGCCCACATCCGGGAGAATCTCAAGAGCAGGTGGTGGAGCAAGCGAGGCCTCAAACCATGTGAAGCTCCAGCCCAAAAGGCAGCCAAAATGCAGCCCACATCCGGGAGAATCTCAAGAGCAGGGGGTGGAGCAAGCCAGGCCTCAAACCACGAGAAGCTCCAGCCCAAAAGGCAGCCAAAATGCAGCCCACATCCGGGACAATCTCAAGAGCAGGGGGTGGAGCAAGGCAGGCCTCAAACCACGAGAAGCTCCAGCCCAAAAGGCAGCCAAAATGCAGCCCACATCCGGGAGAATCTCAAGAGCAGGGGGTGGAGCAAGGCAGGCCTCAAACCAAGAGAAGCTCCAGCCCAAAATGCAGCCAAAATGCAGCCCACATCTGGGAGAATATCAAGAGCAGGGGGTGGAGCAAGCCAGGCCTCAAACCTCGAGAAGCTCCAGCCCAAAATGCAGCCAAAATGCAGCCCACCTCCAGGAGAATATCAAGAGCAGGGGGTGGAGTAAGCAAGGCCTCAAACCACGAGAAGCTCCAGCCCAAAAGGCAGCCAAAATGCAGGCCATATCCGGGAGAATCTCAAGAGCAGGGGGTGGAGCAAGCCAGGCCTCAAACCACGAGAAGCTCCAGCCCAAAAGGCAGCCAAAATGCAGGCCACATCCGGGAGAATCTCAAGAGCAGGGGGTGGAGCAAGCCAGGCCTCAAACCACGAGAAGCTCCAGCCCAAAAGGCAGCCAAAATGCAGCCCACATCCGGGAGAATCTCAAGAGCAGGGGGTGGAGCAAGCCAGGCCTCAAACCTCGAGAAGCTATAGGCCAAAATGCAGCCAAAATGCAGCCCACCTCCGGGAGAATCTCAAGAGTAGGGGGTGGACCAAGCCAGGCCTCAAACCACGAGAACCTCCAGCCCAAAAGGCAGCCAAATCCAGCCCACATCCGGGAGAATCTCAAGAGCAGGGGGTGGAGCAAGCCAGGCCTCAAACCTCGAGAAGCTCCAGCCCAAAAGGCAGCCAAAATGCAGCCCACATCCTGAGAATCTCAAGAGCAGGGGGTGGAGCAAGCCAGGCCTCAAACCACGAGAAGCCCCAGCCCAAATATCAGCCAAAATGCAGCCCACATCTGGGAGAATCTCAAGAGTAGGGGGTGGACCAAGCCAGGCCTCAAACCACGAGAAGTTCCAGCCCAAAAGGCAGCCAAAATCCAGCCCACAACCGGGAGAATCTCAAGAGCAGGGGGTGGAGCAAGCCAGGCCTCAAACCACGAGAAGCTCCAGCCCAAAATGCAGCCAAAATGCAGCCCACATCCGGGAGAATCTCAAGAGCAGGGGGTGGAGCAAGCCAGGCCTCAAACCACGAGAAGCTCCAGCCCAAAATGTCAGCCAAAATGCAGCCAACATCCGAGAGAATCTCAAGAGCAGGGGGTGGAGCAAGCCAGGCCTCAAACCATGAGAAGCTCCAGCCCAAAAGGCAGCCAAAATCCAGCCCACATCCGGGAGAATCTCAAGAGCAGGGGGTGGAGCAAGCCAGGCCTCAAACCACGAGAAGCTCCAGCCAAAAAGGCAGCCAAAATCCAGCCCACATCCGGGAGAATATCAAGAGCAGGGGGTGGAGCAAGCCAGGCCTCAAACCTCGAGAAGCTATAGCCCAAAATGCAGCCAAAATGCAGCCCACCTCTGGGAGAATATCAAGAGCAGGGTGTGGAGCAAGCCAGGCCTCAAACCACGAGAAGCTCCAGCCCAAAAGGCAGCCAAAATGCAGCCCACATCCGGGAGAATCTCAAGAGCAGGGGGTGGAGCAAGCCAGGCCTCAAACCACGAAAAGCTCCAGCCCAAGTATCAGGCAAAATGCAGCCCACATCCGGGAGAATCTCAAGAGCAGGGGGTGGAGCAAGCCAGGCCTCAAACCACGAGAAGCTCCAGCCCCAAGGGAAGCCAAAATGCAGCCCACCTCCGGGAGAATATCAAGAGCAGGGGGTGGAGCAAGCCAGGCCTCAAACCTCGAGAATCTCCAGCCCAAAAGGCAGCCAAAATGCAGCCCACATCCGGGAGAATCTCAAGAGCAGGGGCTGGAGCAAGCCAGGCCTCAAACCACGAGAAGCTCCAGCCCAAAAGGCAGCCAAAATCCAGACCACATCCGGGACAATCTCAAGAGCAGGGGGTGGAGCAAGCCAGGCCTCAAACCTCGAGAAGCCCCAGCCCAAGTATCAGCCAAAATGCAGCCCACATCTGGGAGAATCTCAAGAGTAGGGGGTGGACCAAGCCAGGCCTCAAACCATGAGAAGCTCCAGCCCAAAAGGCAGCCAAAATCCAGCCCACATCCGGGAGAATCTCAAGAGCAGGGGGTGGAGCAAGCCAGGCCTCAAACCACGAGAAGCTCCAGCCCAAAAGGCAGCCAAAATGCAGCCCACATCCAGGAGAATAGCAAGAGCAGGGGGTGGAGCAAGCCAGGCCTCAAACCACGAGAAGCCCCAGCCCAATTATCAGCCAAAATGCAGCCCACATGTGGGAGAATATCAAGAGCAGGGGGTGGAGCAAGCCAGGCCACAAACCACGAGAAGCTCCAGCCCAAAAGGCAGCCAAAATCCAGCCCACATCCGGGAGAATATCAAGAGCAGGGGGTGGAGCAAGCCAGGCCTCAAACCACGAGAAGCTCCAGCCCAAAAGGCAGCCAAAATGCAGCCCACATCCGGGAGAATCTCAAGAGCAGGGGGTGGAGCAAGCCAGGCCTCAAACCAGGAGGAGCTCCTGCCCAAAAGGCAGCCAAAATGCAGGCCACATCCGGGAGAATCTCAAGAGCAGGGGGTGGAGCAAGCCAGGCCTCAAACCATGAGAAGCTCCAGCACAAAATGTCAGCCAAAATGCAGCCCACATCCGGGAGAATCTCAAGAGCAGGGGGTGGAGCAAGCCAGGCCTCAAACCATGAGAAGCTCCAGCCCAAAAGGCAGCCAAAATCCAGCCCACATCCGGGAGAATATCAAGAGCAGGGGGTGGAGCAAGCCAGGCCCCAAACCACGAGAAGCTCCAGCCCAATAGGAAGCCAAAATCCAGCCCACATCCAGGAGAATAGCAAGAGCAGGGGGTGGAGCAAGCCAGGCCTCAAACCACGAGAAGCTCCAGCCCAAAATGCAACCAAAATCCAGCCCACATCCGGGACAATATCAAGAGAAGAGGGTGGAGCAAGCCAGGCCTCAAACCACGAGAAGCCCCAGCCCAAGTATCAGCCAAAATGCAGCCCACATGTTGGAGAATATCAAGAGCAGGGGGTGGAGCAAGCCAGGCCTCAAACCACGAGAAGCTCCAGGCCAAAAGGCAGCCAAAATGCAGCCCACATCCGGGAGAATATCAAGAGCAGGGCGTGGAGCAAGCCAGGCCTCAAAGCATGAGAAGCTCAAGGTCAAAAGGCAGCCAAAATGCAGCCCACATACGGGAGAATCTCAAGAGCAGGGGGTGGAGCAAGCCAGGCCTCAAACCATGAGAAGCTCCAGCCCAAGAATCAGCCAAAATGCAGCCCACATCTGAGAGAATCTCAAGACCAGGGGGTGGAGCAAGCCAGGCCTCAAACCACGAGAAGCTCCAGCCTTAAAGGCAGCCAAAATGCAGCCCACATCCGGGAGAATCTCAAGAGCAGGGGGTGGAGCAAGGCAGGCCTCAAACCACGAGAAGCTCCAGCCCAAAATGCAGCCAAAATGCAGCCCACATCCGGTACAATTTCAAGAGCAGGGGCTGGAGCAAGGCAGGCCTCAAACCACGAGAAGCTCCAGCCCAAAATGCAGCCAAAATGCAGCCCACATCCGGGAGAATCTCAAGAGCAGAGGGTGGAGCAAGCCAGGCCTCAAACCATGAGAAGCTCCAGCCCAAAAGGCAGCCAAAATGCAGCCCACATGTGGGAGAATCTCAAGAGCAGGGGGTGGAGCAAGACAGGCCTCAAACCACGAAAAGCTCCAGCCCAAGTATCAGGCAAAATGCAGCCCACCTCCGGGAGAATCTCAAGAGCAGGGGGTGGAGCAAGCCAGGCCTCAAACCACGAGAAGCTCCAGCCCCAAGGGAAGCCAAAATGCAGCCCACATCCGGGAGAATCTCAAGAGCAGGGGGTGGAGCAAGCCAGGCCTCAAACCACGAGAAGCTATAGCCCAAAAGGCAGCCAAAATGCAGCCCACATCCGGGAGAATCTCAAGAGCAGGGGGTGGAGCAAGCCAGGCCTCAAACCACGAGAAGCTCCAGCCCAAAAGGCAGCCAAAATGAGGCCCACAACCGGGAGAATCTCAAGAGCAGGGGGTGGAGCAAGGCAGGCCACAAACTTCGAGAAGCTCCAGCCCAAAATGCAGCCAAAATGGAGCCCACATCCGGGAGAATCTCAAGAGCAGGGGCTGGAGCAAGCCAGGCCTCAAACCACGAGAAGCTCCAGCCCAAAAGGCAGCCAAAATGCAGGCCACATCCGGGAGAATCTCAAGAGCAGGGGGTGGAGCAAGCCAGGCCTCAAACCACGAGAAGCTCCAGCCCAAAAGGCAGCCAAAATGCAGCCCACATCCGGGAGAATCTCAAGAGCAGGGGGTGGAGCAAGCCAGGCCTCAAACCTCGAGAAGCTATAGGCCAAAATGCAGCCAAAATGCAGCCCACCTCCGGGAGAATCTCAAGAGTAGGGGGTGGACCAAGCCAGGCCTCAAACCACGAGAACCTCCAGCCCAAAAGGCAGCCAAATCCAGCCCACATCCGGGAGAATCTCAAGAGCAGGGGGTGGAGCAAGCCAGGCCTCAAACCTCGAGAAGCTCCAGCCCAAAAGGCAGCCAAAATGCAGCCCACATCCTGAGAATCTCAAGAGCAGGGGGTGGAGCAAGCCAGGCCTCAAACCACGAGAAGCCCCAGCCCAAATATCAGCCAAAATGCAGCCCACATCTGGGAGAATCTCAAGAGTAGGGGGTGGACCAAGCCAGGCCTCAAACCACGAGAAGTTCCAGCCCAAAAGGCAGCCAAAATCCAGCCCACAACCGGGAGAATCTCAAGAGCAGGGGGTGGAGCAAGCCAGGCCTCAAACCACGAGAAGCTCCAGCCCAAAATGCAGCCAAAATGCAGCCCACATCCGGGAGAATCTCAAGAGCAGGGGGTGGAGCAAGCCAGGCCTCAAACCACGAGAAGCTCCAGCCCAAAATGTCAGCCAAAATGCAGCCAACATCCGAGAGAATCTCAAGAGCAGGGGGTGGAGCAAGCCAGGCCTCAAACCATGAGAAGCTCCAGCCCAAAAGGCAGCCAAAATCCAGCCCACATCCGGGAGAATCTCAAGAGCAGGGGGTGGAGCAAGCCAGGCCTCAAACCACGAGAAGCTCCAGCCAAAAAGGCAGCCAAAATCCAGCCCACATCCGGGAGAATATCAAGAGCAGGGGGTGGAGCAAGCCAGGCCTCAAACCTCGAGAAGCTATAGCCCAAAATGCAGCCAAAATGCAGCCCACCTCTGGGAGAATATCAAGAGCAGGGTGTGGAGCAAGCCAGGCCTCAAACCACGAGAAGCTCCAGCCCAAAAGGCAGCCAAAATGCAGCCCACATCCGGGAGAATCTCAAGAGCAGGGGGTGGAGCAAGCCAGGCCTCAAACCACGAAAAGCTCCAGCCCAAGTATCAGGCAAAATGCAGCCCACATCCGGGAGAATCTCAAGAGCAGGGGGTGGAGCAAGCCAGGCCTCAAACCACGAGAAGCTCCAGCCCCAAGGGAAGCCAAAATGCAGCCCACCTCCGGGAGAATATCAAGAGCAGGGGGTGGAGCAAGCCAGGCCTCAAACCTCGAGAATCTCCAGCCCAAAAGGCAGCCAAAATGCAGCCCACATCCGGGAGAATCTCAAGAGCAGGGGCTGGAGCAAGCCAGGCCTCAAACCACGAGAAGCTCCAGCCCAAAAGGCAGCCAAAATCCAGACCACATCCGGGACAATCTCAAGAGCAGGGGGTGGAGCAAGCCAGGCCTCAAACCTCGAGAAGCCCCAGCCCAAGTATCAGCCAAAATGCAGCCCACATCTGGGAGAATCTCAAGAGTAGGGGGTGGACCAAGCCAGGCCTCAAACCATGAGAAGCTCCAGCCCAAAAGGCAGCCAAAATCCAGCCCACATCCGGGAGAATCTCAAGAGCAGGGGGTGGAGCAAGCCAGGCCTCAAACCACGAGAAGCTCCAGCCCAAAAGGCAGCCAAAATGCAGCCCACATCCAGGAGAATAGCAAGAGCAGGGGGTGGAGCAAGCCAGGCCTCAAACCACGAGAAGCCCCAGCCCAATTATCAGCCAAAATGCAGCCCACATGTGGGAGAATATCAAGAGCAGGGGGTGGAGCAAGCCAGGCCACAAACCACGAGAAGCTCCAGCCCAAAAGGCAGCCAAAATCCAGCCCACATCCGGGAGAATATCAAGAGCAGGGGGTGGAGCAAGCCAGGCCTCAAACCACGAGAAGCTCCAGCCCAAAAGGCAGCCAAAATGCAGCCCACATCCGGGAGAATCTCAAGAGCAGGGGGTGGAGCAAGCCAGGCCTCAAACCAGGAGGAGCTCCTGCCCAAAAGGCAGCCAAAATGCAGGCCACATCCGGGAGAATCTCAAGAGCAGGGGGTGGAGCAAGCCAGGCCTCAAACCATGAGAAGCTCCAGCACAAAATGTCAGCCAAAATGCAGCCCACATCCGGGAGAATCTCAAGAGCAGGGGGTGGAGCAAGCCAGGCCTCAAACCATGAGAAGCTCCAGCCCAAAAGGCAGCCAAAATCCAGCCCACATCCGGGAGAATATCAAGAGCAGGGGGTGGAGCAAGCCAGGCCCCAAACCACGAGAAGCTCCAGCCCAATAGGAAGCCAAAATCCAGCCCACATCCAGGAGAATAGCAAGAGCAGGGGGTGGAGCAAGCCAGGCCTCAAACCACGAGAAGCTCCAGCCCAAAATGCAACCAAAATCCAGCCCACATCCGGGACAATATCAAGAGAAGAGGGTGGAGCAAGCCAGGCCTCAAACCACGAGAAGCCCCAGCCCAAGTATCAGCCAAAATGCAGCCCACATGTTGGAGAATATCAAGAGCAGGGGGTGGAGCAAGCCAGGCCTCAAACCACGAGAAGCTCCAGGCCAAAAGGCAGCCAAAATGCAGCCCACATCCGGGAGAATATCAAGAGCAGGGCGTGGAGCAAGCCAGGCCTCAAACCATGAGAAGCTCAAGGTCAAAAGGCAGCCAAAATGCAGCCCACATACGGGAGAATCTCAAGAGCAGGGGGTGGAGCAAGCCAGGCCTCAAACCATGAGAAGCTCCAGCCCAAGAATCAGCCAAAATGCAGCCCACATCTGAGAGAATCTCAAGACCAGGGGGTGGAGCAAGCCAGGCCTCAAACCACGAGAAGCTCCAGCCTTAAAGGCAGCCAAAATGCAGCCCACATCCGGGAGAATCTCAAGAGCAGGGGGTGGAGCAAGGCAGGCCTCAAACCACGAGAAGCTCCAGCCCAAAATGCAGCCAAAATGCAGCCCACATCCGGTACAATTTCAAGAGCAGGGGCTGGAGCAAGGCAGGCCTCAAACCACGAGAAGCTCCAGCCCAAAATGCAGCCAAAATGCAGCCCACATCCGGGAGAATCTCAAGAGCAGAGGGTGGAGCAAGCCAGGCCTCAAACCATGAGAAGCTCCAGCCCAAAAGGCAGCCAAAATGCAGCCCACATGTGGGAGAATCTCAAGAGCAGGGGGTGGAGCAAGACAGGCCTCAAACCACGAAAAGCTCCAGCCCAAGTATCAGGCAAAATGCAGCCCACCTCCGGGAGAATCTCAAGAGCAGGGGGTGGAGCAAGCCAGGCCTCAAACCACGAGAAGCTCCAGCCCCAAGGGAAGCCAAAATGCAGCCCACATCCGGGAGAATCTCAAGAGCAGGGGGTGGAGCAAGCCAGGCCTCAAACCACGAGAAGCTATAGCCCAAAAGGCAGCCAAAATGCAGCCCACATCCGGGAGAATCTCAAGAGCAGGGGGTGGAGCAAGCCAGGCCTCAAACCACGAGAAGCTCCAGCCCAAAAGGCAGCCAAAATGCAGCCCACAACCGGGAGAATCTCAAGAGCAGGGGGTGGAGCAAGGCAGGCCACAAACTTCGAGAAGCTCCAGCCCAAAATGCAGCCAAAATGGAGCCCACATCCGGGAGAATCTCAAGAGCAGGGGCTGGAGCAAGCCAGGCCTCAAACCACGAGAAGCTCCAGCCCAAAAGGCAGCCAAATTGCAGCCCACATCCGGGAGAATCTCAAGAGCAGGGGGTGGAGCAAGCCAGGCCTCAAACCACGAGAAGCCCCAGCCCAAGTATCAGCCAAAATGCAGCCCACATGTGGGAGAATATCAAGAGCAGGGGGTGGAGCAAGCCAGGCCTCAAACCATGAGAAGCTCCAGCCCAAAAGGCAGCCAAAATGCAGCCCACGTCCGGGAGAATATCAAGAGCAGGGGGTGGAGCAAGCCAGGCCTCAAACCATGAGAAGCTCCAGCCCTAAAGGCAGCCAAAATGCAGCCCACATCCGGGAGAATCTCAAGAGCAGGGGGTGGAGCAAGCCAGGCCTCAAACCACGAAAAGCTCCAGCCCAAGTATCAGGCAAAATTCAGCCCACATCCGGGAGAATCTCAAGAGCAGGGGGTGGAGCAAGCCAGGCCTCAAACCACGAGAAGCTCCAGCCCCAAGGGAAGCCAAAATGCAGCCCACATCCGGGAGAATCTCAAAAGCAGGGGGTGGAGCAAGCCAGGCCTCAAACCACGAGAAGCTATAGCCCAAAAGGCAGCCAAAATGCAGCCCACCTCAGGGAGAATCTCAAGAGCAGGGGGTGGAGCAAGCCAGGCCACAAACCTCGAGAAGCTCCAGTCCAAAATGCAGCCAAAATGGAGCCCACATCCGGGAGAATATCAAGAGCAGGGGCTGGAGCAAGCCAGGCCTCAAACCACGAGAAGCTCCAGCCCAAAAGGCAGCCAAATTGCAGCCCACATCCGGGAGAATCTCAAGATCAGGGGGTGGAGCAAGCCAGGCCTCAAACCACGAGAAGCCCCAGCCCAAGTATCAGCCAAAATGCAGCCCACATGTGGGAGAATATCAAGAGCAGGGGGTGGAGCAAGCCAGGCCTCAAACCACGAGAAGCTCCAGCCCAAAGGGCAGCCAAAATGCAGCCCACATCCGGGAGAATATCAAGAGCAGGGGGTGGAGCAAGCCAGGCCTCAAACCATGAGAAGCTCCAGCCCTAAAGGCAGCCAAAATGCAGCCCACATCCGGGAGAATCTCAAGAGCAGGGGTTGGAGCAAGCCAGGCCTCAAACCACGAGAAGCTCCAGCCCTAAAGGCAGCCAAAATGCAGCCCACATACGGGAGAATCTCAAGAGCAGGGGGTGGAGAAAGCCAGGCCTCAAACCACGAGAAGCTCCAGCCCAAAATGCAGCCAAAATGCAGCCCACATGCGGGAGAATATCAAGAGCAGGGGGTGGAGCAAGCCAGGCCTCAAACCATGAGAAGCTCCAGCCCTAAAGGCAGCCAAAATGCAGCCCACATCCGGGAGAATCTCAAGAGCAGGGGGTGGAGCAAGCCAGGCCTCAAACCACGAGAAGCTCCAGCCCAAATTTCAGCCAAAATGCAGCCCACCTCAGGGAGAATCTCAAGAGCAGGGGGTGGAGCAAGCCAGGCCTCAAACCACGAGAAGCTCCAGCCCCAAGGGAAGCCAAAATGCAGCCCACATCCGGGAGAATCTCAAGAGCAGGGGGTGGAGCAAGCCAGGCCTCAAACCACGAGAAGCTCCAGCCCAAAAGGCAGCCAAAATGCAGCCCACATCCGGGAGAATCTCAAGAGCAGGGGGTGGAGCAAGCCAGGCCTCAAACCACGAGAAGCTCCAGCCCCAAGGGAAGCCAAAATGCAGCCCACATCCGGGAGAATCTCAAGAGCAGGGGGTGGAGCAAGCCAGGCCTCAAACCACGAGAAGCTCCAGCCCAAAAGGCAGCCAAAATGCAGCCCACATCCGGGAGAATCTCAAGAGCAGGGGTTGGAGCAAGCCAGGCCTCAAACCACGAGAAGCTCCAGCCCAAAAGGCAGCCAAAATGCAGCCCACATCCGGGAGAATATCAAGAGCAGGGCGTGGAGCAAGCCAGGCCTCAAACCATGAGAAGCTCCAGCCCTAAAGGCAGCCGAAATGCAGCCCACATCCGGGAGAATCTCAAGAGCAGGGGGTGGAGCAAGCCAGGCCTCAAACCACGAGAAGCTCCAGCCCAAAAATAATCTAAAATCCAGCCCACATCCGGGACAATTTCAAGAGCAGGGGGTGGAGCAAGCCAGGCCTCAAACCACGAGAAGCTCCAGCCCAAAAGGCAGCCAAAATGCAACCCACATGTGGGAGAATATCAAGAGCAGGGGGTGGAGCAAGCCAGGCCGCAAACCACGAGAAGCTCCAGCCCAAAAGGCAGCCAAAATGCAGCCCACATGTGGGGAATATCAAGAGCAGGGGGTGGAGCAAGGCAGGCCTCAAACCACGAGAAGCTCCAGCCCAATACGCAGCCAAAATCCAGCCCACATCCGGGAGAATCTCAAGAGCAGGGGTTGGAGCAAGCCAGGCCTCAAACCACGAGAAGCTCCAGCCCAAAATGCAGCCAAAATGCATCCCACATCCGGGAGAATCTCAAGAGCAGGGGGTGGAGCAAGCCAGGCCTCAAACCACGAGAAGCTCCAGCCCAAAAGGCAGCCAAAATGCAGCCCACATCCGGGAGAATCTCAAGAGCAGGGGGTGGAGGAAGCCAGGCCTCAAACCACGAGAAGCTAAAGCTCCAAAGGCAGCCAAAATGCCTCCCACATCCGGGAGAATCTCAAGAGCAGGGGGTGGAGCAAGCCAGGCCTCAAACCACGAGAAGTTCCAGCCCAAAAGGCAGCCAAAATGCAGCCCACATCCGGGAGAATCTCAAGAGCAGGGGGTGGAGCAAGCCAGGCCTCAAACCACGAGAAGCTCCAGCCCAAAAGGCAGCCAAAATGCAGCCCACATCCGGGAGAATCTCAAGAGCAGGGGGTGGAGCAAGCCAGGCCTCAAACCACGAGAACCTCCAGCCCAAAAGGCAGCCAAAATCCAGCCCACATCCGGGAGAATCTCAAGAGCAGGGGGTGGAGCAAGCGAGGCCTCAAACCATGTGAAGCTCCAGCCCAAAATGCAGCCAAAATGCAGCCCACATCCGGGAGAATCTCAAGAGCAGGGGGTGGAGCAAGCCAGGCCACAAACCATGAGAAGCTCCAGCCCAAAAGGCAGCCAAAATGCAGCCCACATCCGGGAGAATCTCAAGAGCAGGGGGTGGAGCAAGGCAGGCCTCAAACCATGAGAAGCTCCAGCCCTAAAGGCAGCCAAAATGCAGCCCACATCCGGGAGAATCTCAAGAGCAGGGGGTGGAGCAAGCCAGGCCTCAAACCACGAAAAGCTCCAGCCCAAGTATCAGCCAAAATGCAGCCCACATCCGGGAGAATCTCAAGAGCAGGGGGTGGAGGAAGCCAGGCCTCAAACCACGAGAAGCTCGAGCCCAAAAGGCAGCCAAAATTCAGCCCACATCTGGGAGAATCTCAAGAGCAGGGGGTGGAGAAATCCAGGCCTCAAACCACGAGAAGCTCCAGCCCAAAAATGATCCAAAATGCAGCCCACATCCGGGACAATCTCAAGAGCAGGGGGTGGAGCAAGCCAGGCCTCAAACCACGAGAAGCTCCAGCCCCAAGGGAAGCCAAAATGCAGCCCACATCCGGGAGAATCTCAAGAGCAGGGTGTGGAGCAAGCCAGGCCTCAAACCTCGAGAAGCTATAGCCCAAGATGCAGCCAAAATGCAGCCCAACTCCGGGAGAATATCAAGAGCAGGGGGTGGAGCAAGCCAGGCCTCAAACCACGAGAAGCTCCAGGTCAAAATGCAGGCAAAATGCAGCCCACATCCGGGAGAATCTCAAAAGCAGGGGGTGGAGCAAGCCAGGCCTCAAACCTCGAGAAGCTATAGCCCAAGATGCAGCCAAAATGCAGCCCAACTCCGGGAGAATATCAAGAGCAGGGGTTGGAGCAAGCCAGGCCTCAAACCACGAGAAGCTGCAGCCCAAAAGGCAGCCAAAATCCAGCCCAACTCCGGGAGAATCTCAAGAGCAGGGGGTGGAGCAAGCCAGGCCTCAAACCTCGAGAAGCTATAGCCCAAAATGCAGCCAAAATGGAGCCCACATCCCGGAGAATATCAAGAGCAGGGGGTGGAGCAAGCCAGGCCTCAAACCACGAGAAGCTCCAGCCCAAAAGGCAGCAAAAATGCAGCCCACATCCGGGAGAATCTCAAGAGCAGGGGGTGGAGCAAGCCAGGCCACAAACCTCGAGAAGCTGCAGCCCAAAATGCAGCCAAAATGGAGCCCACATCCAGGAGAATCTCAAGAGCAGGGGGTGGAGCAAGCCAGGCCTCAAACCACGAGAAGCTCCCGCCCAAAAGGCAGCCAAAATGCAGGCCATATCCGGGAGAATCTCAAGAGCAGGGGGTGGAGCAAGCCAGGCCTCAAACCAGGAGGAGCTCCAGCCCAAAAGGCAGCCAAAATGCAGCCCACATCCGGGAGAATCTCAAGAGCAGGGGGTGGAGCAAGCCAGGCCTCAAACCACGAGAAGCTCCAGCCCAAAAGGCAGCCAAAATCCAGCCCACATCCGGGAGAATCTCAATAGCAGATGGTGGAGCAAGCCAGGCCTCAAACCACGAGAAGCTCCAGCCTAAAACGCAGCCAAAATGGAGCCCACCTCCGGGAGAATCTCAAGAGCAGGGGGTGGAGCAAGCCAGGCCTCAAACCACGAGAAGCTCCAGGTCAAAATGCAGCCAAAATGCAGCCCACATCCGGGAGAATCTCAAGACCAGGGGGTGGAGCAAGCCAGGCCTCAAACCACGAGAAGCTCCAGCCCAAAAGGCAGCCAAAATCCAGCCCGCATGCGGAAGAATCTCAAGAGCAGGGGGTGGAGCAAGCCAGGCCTCAAACCACGAGAAGCTCCAGCCCAAAATGCAGCCAAAATGCAGCCCACATCCGGGACAATTTCAAGAGCAGGGGCTGGAGAAAGCCAGGCCTCAAACCATGAGAAGCTCCAGCCCAAAAGTCAGCCAAAATTCAGCCCACATCTGGGAGAATCTCAAGAGCAGGGGGTGGAGAAATCCAGGCCTCAAACCACGAGAAGCTCCAGCCCAAAAATGATCCAAAATGCAGCCCACATCCGGGAGAATCTCAAGAGCAGGGGGTGGAGCAAGCCAGGCCTCAAACCACGAGAAGCTCCAGCCCCAAGGGAAGCCAAAATGCAGCCCACATCCGGGAGAATCTCAAAAGCAGGGGGTGGAGCAAGCCAGGCCTCAAACCTCGAGAAGCTATAGCCCAAGATGCAGCCAAAATGCAGCCCACATCCGGGAGAATATCAAGAGCAGGGGGTGGAGCAAGCCAGGCCTCAAACCACGAGAAGCTCCAGGTCAAAATGCAGGCAAAATGCACCCCACATCCGGGAGAATCTCAAAAGCAGGGGGTGGAGCAAGCCAGGCCTCAAACCTCGAGAAGCTATAGCCCAAGATGCAGCCAAAATGCAGCCCAACTCCGGGAGAATATCAAGAGCAGGGGTTGGAGCAAGCCAGGCCTCAAACCACGAGAAGCTGCAGCCCAAAAGGCAGCCAAAATCCAGCCCAACTCCGGGAGAATCTCAAGAGCAGGGGGTGGAGCAAGCCAGGCCTCAAACCTCGAGAAGCTATAGCCCCAAATGCAGCCAAAATGGAGCCCACATCCCGGAGAATCTCAAGAGCAGGGGGTGGAGCAAGCCAGGCCTCAAACCACGAGAAGCTCCAGCCCAAAAGGCAGCCAAAATGCAGCCCACATCCGGGAGAATCTCAAGAGCAGGGGGTGGAGCAAGCCAGGCCACAAACCTCGAGAAGCTGCAGCCCAAAATGCAGCCAAAATGGAGCCCACATCCAGGAGAATCTCAAGAGCAGGGGGTGGAGCAAGCCAGGCCTCAAACCACGAGAAGCTCCCGCCCAAAAGGCAGCCAAAATGCAGGCCATATCCGGGAGAATCTCAAGAGCAGGGGGTGGAGCAAGCCAGGCCTCAAACCAGGAGGAGCTCCAGCCCAAAAGGCAGCCAAAATGCAGCCCACATCCGGGAGAATCTCAAGAGCAGGGGGTGGAGCAAGCCAGGCCTCAAACCACGAGAAGCTCCAGCCCAAAAGGCAGCCAAAATCCAGCCCACATCCGGGAGAATCTCAATAGCAGATGGTGGAGCAAGCCAGGCCTCAAACCACGAGAAGCTCCAGCCTAAAACGCAGCCAAAATGGAGCCCACCTCCGGGAGAATCTCAAGAGCAGGGGGTGGAGCAAGCCAGGCCTCAAACCACGAGAAGCTCCAGGTCAAAATGCAGCCAAAATGCAGCCCACATCCGGGAGAATCTCAAGACCAGGGGGTGGAGCAAGCCAGGCCTCAAACCACGAGAAGCTCCAGCCCAAAAGGCAGCCAAAATCCAGCCCGCATGCGGAAGAATCTCAAGAGCAGGGGGTGGAGCAAGCCAGGCCTCAAACCACGAGAAGCTCCAGCCCAAAAGGCAGCCAAAATCCAGCCCACATCCGGGAGAATCTCAATAGCAGATGGTGGAGCAAGCCAGGCCTCAAACCACGAGAAGCCCCAGCCCAAGTATCAGCCAAAATGCAGCCCACATGTGGGAGAATATCAAGAGCAGGGGGTGGAGCAAGCCAGGCCTCAAACCACGAGAAGCTCCAGGTCAAAATGCAGCCAAAATGCAGCCCACATCCGGGAGAATCTCAAGAGCAGGGGGTGGAGCAAGCCAGGCCTCAAACCAGGAGGAGCTCCAGCCCAAAAGGCAGCCAAAATGCAGCCCACATCCGGGAGAATCTCAAGAGCAGGGGGTGGAGCAAGCCAGGCCTCAAACCACGAGAAGCCCCAGCCCAAGTATCAGCCAAAATGCAGCCCACATGTGGGAGAATCTCAAGAGCAGGGGGTGGAGCAAGCCAGGCCTCAAACCACGAGAAGCTCCAGCCCAAAATGCAGCCAAAATGCAGGCCATATCCGGGAGAATCTCAAGAGCAGGGGGTGGAGCAAGCCAGGCCTCAAACCAGGAGGAGCTCCAGCCCAAAAGTCAGCCAAAATGCAGCCCACATCCGGGAGAATCTCAAGAGCAGGGGGTGGAGCAAGCCAGGCCTCAAACCACGAGAAGCTAAAGCTCCAAAGGCAGCCAAAATGCCTCCCACATCCGGGAGAATCTCAAGAGCAGGGGGTGGAGCAAGCCAGGCCTCAAACCACGAGAAGCTCCAGCCCAATAGACAGCCAAAATGCAGCCCACATGTGGGAGAATATCAAGAGCAGGGGGTGGAGCAAGCCAGGCCTCAAACCTCGAGAAGCTCAAGGTCAAAAGGCAGCCAAAATGCAGCCCCCATCCGGGAGAATCTCAAGAGCAGGGGGTGGAGCAAGCCAGGCCTCAAACCACGAGAAGCTCCAGCCCAAGTATCAGCCAAAATGCAGCCCACATCCGGGAGAATCTCAAGAGTAGGGGGTGGACCAAGCCAGGCCTCAAACCACGAGAACCTCCAGCCCAAAAGGCAGCCAAAATCCAGCCCACATCCGGGAGAATCTCAAGAGCAGGGGGTGGAGCAAGCGAGGCCTCAAACCATGTGAAGCTCCAGCCCAAAAAGCAGCCAAAATGCAGCCCACATCCGGGAGAATCTCAAGAGCAGGGGGTGGAGCAAGCCAGGCCACAAACCATGAGAAGCTCCAGCCCAAAAGGCAGCCAAAATGCAGCCCACATCCGGGAGAATCTCAAGAGCAGTGGGTGGAGGAAGCCAGGCCTCAAACCACGAGAAGCTCCAGCCCAAAATGCAGCCAAAATCCAGCCCACATCCAGGAGAATAGCAAGAGCAGGGGGTGGAGCAAGGCAGGCCTCAAACCACGAGAAGCTCCAGCCCAAACTGCAACCAAAATCCAGCCCACATCCGGTAAAATATCAAGAGCAGGGGGTGGAGCAAGCCAGGCCTCAAACCACGAGAAGCCCCAGCCCAAGTATCAGCCAAAATGCAGCCCACATCTGGGAGAATCTCAAGAGTAGGGGGTGGACCAAGCCAGGCCTCAAACCACGAGAAGTTCCAGCCCAAAAGGCAGCCAAAATGCAGCCCACATCCGGGAGAATCTCAAGAGCAGGGGGTGGAGCAAGCCAGGCCTCAAACCACGGGAAGCTCCAGCCCAAGAATCAGCCAAAATGCAGTCCACCTCCGGGAGAATCTCAAGAGCAGGGGGTGGAGCAAGCCAGGCCTCAAACCACAAGAAGCTGCAGCCCAAAAGGCAGCCAAAATCCAGCCCAACTCCGGGAGAATCTCAAGAGCAGGGGGTGGAGCAAGCCAGGCCTCAAACCACGAGAAGCTCCAGCCCAAAAGGCAGCCAAAATGCAGCACACATCCGGGAGAATCTCAAGAGCAGGGGGTGGAGCAAGCCAGGCCTCAAACCAGGAGGAGCTCCAGCCCAAAAGGCAGCCAAAATGCAGCCCACATCCGGGAGAATCTCTATAGCAGATGGTGGAGCAAGCCAGGCCTCAAACCACGAGAAGCCCCAGCCCAAGTATCAGCCAAAATGCAGCCCACATGTGGGAGAATATCAAGAGCAGGGGGTGGAGCAAGCCAGGCCTCAAACCACGAGAAGCTCCAGGTCAAAATGCAGCCAAAATGCAGCCCACATCCGGGAGAATCTCAAGAGCAGTGGGTGGAGCAAGCCAGGCCTCAAACCAGGAGGAGCTCCAGCCCAAAAGGCAGCCAAAATGCACCCCTCATCCGGGAGAATCTCAAGAGCAGGGGGTGGAGCAAGCCAGGCCTCAAACCACGAGAAGCCCCAGCCCAAGTATCAGCCAAAATGCAGCCCACATGTGGGAGAATCTCAAGAGCAGGGGGTGGAGCAAGCCAGGCCTCAAACCACGAGAAGATCCAGCCCAAAAGGCAGCCAAAATGCAGGCCATATCCGGGAGAATCTCAAGAGCAGGGGGTGGAGCAAGCCAGGCCTCAAACCAGGAGGAGCTCCAGCCCAAAAGGCAGCCAAAATGCAGCCCACATCCGGGAGAATATCAAGAGCAGTGGGTGGAGCAAGCCAGGCCTCAAACCACGAGAAGCTAAAGCTCCAAAGGCAGCCAAAATGCCTCCCACATCCGGGAGAATCTCAAGAGCAGGGGGTGGAGCAAGCCAGGCCTCAAACCACGAGAAGCTCCAGCCCAATAGACAGCCAAAATGCAGCCCACATGTGGGAGAATATCAAGAGCAGGGGGTGGAGCAAGCCAGGCCTCAAACCTCGAGAAGCTCAAGGTCAAAAGGCAGCCAAAATGCAGCCCCCATCCGGGAGAATCTCAAGAGCAGGGGGTGGAGCAAGCCAGGCCTCAAACCATGAGAAGCTCCAGCCCAAGAATCAGCCAAAATCCAGCCCACATCCGGGAGAATCTCAAGAGCAGGGGGTGGACCAAGCCAGGCCTCAAACCACGAGAAGCTCCAGCCTAAAACGCAGCCAAAATCCAGCCCACATTCAGGAGAATTTCAAGAGCAGGGGGTGGAGCAAGCCAGGCCTCAAACCATGAGAAGCTCCAGCCCTAAAGGCAGCCAAAATGCAGCGCACATCCGGGAGAATCTCAAGAGCAGGGGGTGGAGCAAGCCAGGCCTCAAACCACGAGAAGCTCCAGCCCAAGTATCAGCCAAAATGCAGCCCACATCCGGGAGAATCTCAAGAGTAGGGGGTGGACCAAGCCAGGCCTCAAACCACGAGAACCTCCAGCCCAAAAGGCAGCCAAAATCCAGCCCACATCCGGGAGAATCTCAAGAGCAGGGGGTGGAGCAAGCGAGGCCTCAAACCATGTGAAGCTCCAGCCCAAAATGCAGCCAAAATGCAGCCCACCTCTGCGAGAATCTCAAGAGCAGGGGGTGGAGCAAGCCAGGCCACAAACCATGAGAAGCTCCAGCCCAAAAGGCAGCCAAAATGCAGCCCACATCCGGGAGAATCTCAAGAGCAGGGGGTGGAGCAAGCCAGGCCTCAAACCACGAGAAGCCCCAGCCCAAGTATCAGCCAAAATGCAGCCCACATCCGGGAGAATCTCAAGAGCAGGGGGTGGAGCAAGAAAGGCCTCAAACCACGGGAAGCTCCAGCCCAAAAGGCAGCCAAAATGCAGCCCACATCCGGGAGAATCTCAAGAGCAGGGGGTGGAGCAAGCCAGGCCTCAAACCACCAGAAGCTCCAGCCCAAGAATCAGCCAAAATGCAGCCCACCTCCGGGAGAATCTCAAGAGCAGGGGGTGGAGCAAGCCAGGCCTCAAACCACAAGAAGCTCCAGCCCAAAAGGCAGCCAAAATCCAGCCCACATCCAGGAGAATATCAAGAGCAGGGGGTGGAGCAAGCCAGGCCTCAAACCACGAGAAGCTCCAGCCCAAAATGCAGCCAAAATGCCTCCCACATCCGGGGGAATCTCAAGAGCAGGGGGTGGAGCAAGCCAGGCCTCAAACCACGAGAAGCTCCAGCCCAATAGGCAGCCAAAATGCAGCCCACATGTGGGAGAATATCAAGAGCAGTGGGTGGAGCAAGCCAGGCCTCAAACCACGAGAAGCTCCAGGTCAAAAGGCAGCCAAAATGCAGCCCACCTCCGGGAGAATCTCAAGAGCAGGGGGTGGAGCAAGCCAGGCCTCAAACCACGAGAAGCTCCAGCCCAAAAGACAGCCAAAATGCAGCCCACATCCGGGAGAATCTCAAGAGCAGGGGGTGGAGCAAGCCAGGCCTCAAACCTCGAGAAGCTCCAGCCCAAAAGGCAGCCAAAATGCAGCCCACATGTGGGAGAATATCAAGAGCAGGGGATGGACCAAGCCAGGCCTCAAACCACGAGAAGCTCCAGCCCAAAAGGCAGCCAAAATGCAGCCCACATGCGGGAGAATATCAAGAGCAGGGGGTGGAGCAAGCCAGGCCTCAAACCATGAGAAGCTCCAGCCCAAAAGGCAGCCAAAATGCAGCCCACATCCGGGACAATTTCAAGAGCAGGGGGTGGAGCAAGCTAGGCCTCAAACCACGAGAAGCTCCAGCCCAAGAATCAGCCAAAATGCAGCCCACCTCCGGGAGAATCTCAAGAGCAGGGGGTGGAGCAAGCCAGGCCTCAAACCACGAGAAACTCCAGCCCAAAAGGCAGCCAAAATCCAGCCCACATCCGGGAGAATATCAAGAGCAGGGGATGGAGCAAGCCAGGCCTCAAACCACGAGAAGCTCCAGCTCCAAAGGCAGCCAAAATGCCTCCCACATCCGGGGGAATCTCAAGAGCAGGGGTTGGAGCAAGCCAGGCCTCAAACCACGAGAAGCTCCAGCCCAAGATTCAGCCAAAATGCAGCCCACCTCCGGGAGAATCTCAAGAGCAGGGGGTGGAGCAATCCAGGCCTCAAACCACGAGAAACTCCAGCCCAAAAGGCAGCCAAAATCCAGCCCACATCCGGGAGAATCTCAAGAGCAGGGGGTGGAGCAAGCCAGGCCTCAAAACACGAGAAGCTCCAGCCCAAAAGGCAGCCAAAATGCAGCACACATCCGGGAGAATCTCAAGAGCAGGGGGTGGAGCAAGCCAGGCCTCAAACCAGGAGGAGCTCCAGCCCAAAAGGCAGCCAAAATGCAGCCCACATCCGGGAGAATCTCTATAGCAGATGGTGGAGCAAGCCAGGCCTCAAACCACGAGAAGCCCCAGCCCAAGTATCAGCCAAAATGCAGCCCACATGTGGGAGAATATCAAGAGCAGGGGGTGGAGCAAGCCAGGCCTCAAACCACGAGAAGCTCCAGGTCAAAATGCAGCCAAAATGCAGCCCACATCCGGGAGAATCTCAAGAGCAGTGGGTGGAGCAAGCCAGGCCTCAAACCAGGAGGAGCTCCAGCCCAAAAGGCAGCCAAAATGCAGCCCACATCCGGGAGAATCTCAAGAGCAGGGGGTGGAGCAAGCCAGGCCTCAAACCACGAGAAGCCCCAGCCCAAGTATCAGCCAAAATGCAGCCCACATGTGGGAGAATCTCAAGAGCAGGGGGTGGAGCAAGCCAGGCCTCAAACCACGAGAAGCTCCAGCCCAAAAGGCAGCCAAAATGCAGGCCATATCCGGGAGAATCTCAAGAGCAGGGGGTGGAGCAAGCCAGGCCTCAAACCAGGAGGAGCTCCAGCCCAAAAGGCAGCCAAAATGCAGCCCACATCCGGGAGAATATCAAGAGCAGTGGGTGGAGCAAGCCAGGCCTCAAACCACGAGAATCTAAAGCTCCAAAGGCAGCCAAAATGCCTCCCACATCCGGGAGAATCTCAAGAGCAGGGGGTGGAGCAAGCCAGGCCTCAAACCACGAGAAGCTCCAGCCCAATAGACAGCCAAAATGCAGCCCACATGTGGGAGAATATCAAGAGCAGGGGGTGGAGCAAGCCAGGCCTCAAACCTCGAGAAGCTCAAGGTCAAAAGGCAGCCAAAATGCAGCCCCCATCCGGGAGAATCTCAAGAGCAGGGGGTGGAGCAAGCCAGGCCTCAAACCATGAGAAGCTCCAGCCCAAGAATCAGCCAAAATCCAGCCCACATCCAGGAGAATCTCAAGAGCAGGGGGTGGACCAAGCCAGGCCTCAAACCACGAGAAGCTCCAGCCTAAAACGCAGCCAAAATCCAGCCCACATTCAGGAGAATTTCAAGAGCAGGGGGTGGAGCAAGCCAGGCCTCAAACCATGAGAAGCTCCAGCCCTAAAGGCAGCCAAAATGCAGCGCACATCCGGGAGAATCTCAAGAGCAGGGGGTGGAGCAAGCCAGGCCTCAAACCACGAGAAGCTCCAGCCCAAGTATCAGCCAAAATGCAGCCCACATCCGGGAGAATCTCAAGAGTAGGGGGTGGACCAAGCCAGGCCTCAAACCACGAGAACCTCCAGCCCAAAAGGCAGCCAAAATCCAGCCCACATCCGGGAGAATCTCAAGAGCAGGGGGTGGAGCAAGCGAGGCCTCAAACCATGTGAAGCTCCAGCCCAAAATGCAGCCAAAATGCAGCCCACCTCTGCGAGAATCTCAAGAGCAGGGGGTGGAGCAAGCCAGGCCACAAACCATGAGAAGCTCCAGCCCAAAAGGCAGCCAAAATGCAGCCCACATCCGGGAGAATCTCAAGAGCAGGGGGTGGAGCAAGCCAGGCCTCAAACCACGAGAAGCCCCAGCCCAAGTATCAGCCAAAATGCAGCCCACATCTGGGAGAATCTCAAGAGTAGGGGGTGGACCAAGCCAGGCCTCAAACCACGAGAAGTTCCAGCCCAAAAGGCAGCCAAAATGCAGCCCACATCCGGGAGAATCTCAAGAGCAGGGGGTGGAGCAAGAAAGGCCTCAAACCACGGGAAGCTCCAGCCCAAGAATCAGCCAAAATGCAGCCCACCTCCGGGAGAATCTCAAGAGCAGGGGGTGGAGCAAGCCAGGCCTCAAACCACAAGAAGCTCCAGCCCAAAAGGCAGCCAAAATCCAGCCCACATCCAGGAGAATATCAAGAGCAGGGGGTGGAGCAAGCCAGGCCTCAAACCACGAGAAGCTCCAGCCCAAAATGCAGCCAAAATGCCTCCCACATCCGGGGGAATCTCAAGAGCAGGGGGTGGAGCAAGCCAGGCCTCAAACCACGAGAAGCTCCAGCCCAATAGGCAGCCAAAATGCAGCCCACATGTGGGAGAATATCAAGAGCAGTGGGTGGAGCAAGCCAGGCCTCAAACCACGAGAAGCTCCAGGTCAAAAGGCAGCCAAAATGCAGCCCACCTCCAGGAGAATCTCAAGAGCAGGGGGTGGAGCAAGCCAGGCCTCAAACCACGAGAAGCTCCAGCCCAAAAGACAGCCAAAATGCAGCCCACCTCCGGGAGAATCTCAAGAGCAGGGGGTGGAGCAAGCCAGGCCTCAAACCTCGAGAAGCTCCAGCCCAAAAGGCAGCCAAAATGCAGCCCACATCCGGGAGAATATCAAGAGCAGGGGATGGACCAAGCCAGGCCTCAAACCACGAGAAGCTCCAGCCCAAAAGGCAGCCAAAATGCAGCCCACATGCGGGAGAATATCAAGAGCAGGGGGTGGAGCAAGCCAGGCCTCAAACCATGAGAAGCTCCAGCCCAAAAGGCAGCCAAAATGCAGCCCACATCCGGGACAATTTCAAGAGCAGGGGGTGGAGCAAGCTAGGCCTCAAACCACGAGAAGCTCCAGCCCAAGTATCAGCCAAAATGCAGCCCACATCCGGGAGAATCTCAAGAGTAGGGGGTGGACAAAGCCAGGCCTCAAACCACGAGAAGCTCCAGCCCAAGAATCAGCCAAAATGCAGCCCACCTCCGGGAGAATCTCAAGAGCAGGGGGTGGAGCAAGCCAGGCCTCAAACCACGAGAAACTCCAGCCCAAAAGGCAGCCAAAATGCAGCCCACATCCGGGAGAATATCAAGAGCAGGGGATGGAGCAAGCCAGGCCTCAAACCACGAGAAGCTCCAGCTCCAAAGGCAGCCAAAATGCCTCCCACATCCGGGGGAATCTCAAGAGCAGGGGTTGGAGCAAGCCAGGCCTCAAACCACGAGAAGCTCCAGCCCAAGAATCAGCCAAAATGCAGCCCACCTCCGGGAGAATCTCAAGAGCAGGGGGTGGAGCAATCCAGGCCTCAAACCACGAGAAACTCCAGCCCAAAAGGCAGCCAAAATCCAGCCCACATCCGGGAGAATATCAAGAGCAGGGGATGGAGCAAGCCAGGCCTCAAACCACGAGAAGCTCCAGCTCCAAAGGCAGCCAAAATGCCTCCCACATCCGGGGGAATCTCAAGAGCAGGGGGTGGAGCAAGCCAGGCCTCAAACCACGAGAAGCTCCAGCCCAATAAGCAGCCAAAATGCAGCCCACATGTGGGAGAATATCAAGAGCAGGGGGTGGAGCAAGCCAGGCCTCAAACCACGAGAAGCTCCAGGTCAAAAGGCAGCCAAAATGCAGCCCACATCCGGGAGAATCTCAAGAGCAGGGGGTGGAAAAAGCCAGGCCTCAAACCACGAGAAGCTCCAGCCCAAAAGGCAGCCAAAATGCAGCCCACATCCGGGAGAATCTCAAGAGCAGGGGGTGGAGCAAGCCAGGCCTCAAACCACGAGAAGCTACAGCCCAAAATGCAGCCAAAATGCAGCCCACATCCGGGAGAATCTCAAGAGCAGGGGGTGGAGCAAGCCAGGCCTCAAACCACGAGAAGCTCCAGCCCAAAAGGCAGCCAAAATGCAGCCCACACCGGAGAGAATCTCAAGAGCAGGGGGTGGAGCAAGCCAGGCCTCAAACCACGAGAAGCTCCAGCCCAATAGGCAGCCAAAATGCAGCCCACATGTGGGAGAATATCAAGAGCAGTGGGTGGAGCAAGCCAGGCCTCAAACTACGAGAAGCTCCAGGTCAAAAGGCAGCCAAAATGCAGCCCACCTCCGGGAGAATCTCAAGAGCAGGGGGTGGAGCAAGCCAGGCCTCAAACCACGAGAAGCTCCAGCCCAAAAGACAGCCAAAATGCAGCCCACATCCGGGAGAATATCAAGAGCAGGGGGTGGAGCAAGCCAGGCCTCAAACCACGAGAAGCTCCAGCCCAAAAGGCAGCCAAAATGCAGCCCACATGCGGGAGAATCTCAAGAGCAGGGGGTGGAGCAAGCCAGGCCTCAAACCATGAGAAGCTCCAGCCCAAAAGGCAGCCAAAATGCAGCCCACATCCGGGACAATTTCAAGAGCAGGGGGTGGAGCAAGCTAGGCCTCAAACCACGAGAAGCTCCAGCCCAAGTATCAGCCAAAATGCAGCCCACCTCCGGGAGAATCTCAAGAGCAGGGGGTGGAGCAATCCAGGCCTCAAACCACGAGAAACTCCAGCCCAAAAGGCAGCCAAAATCCAGCCCACATCCGGGAGAATATCAAGAGCAGGGGATGGAGCAAGCCAGGCCTCAAACCACGAGAAACTCCAGCTCCAAAGGCAGCCAAAATGCCTCCCACATCCGGGGGAATCTCAAGAGCAGGGGTTGGAGCAAGCCAGGCCTCAAACCACGAGAAGCTCCAGCCCAATAAGCAGCCAAAATGCAGCCCACATGTGGGAGAATATCAAGAGCAGGGGGTGGAGCAAGCCAGGCCTCAAACCACGAGAAGCTCCAGGTCAAAAGGCAGCCAAAATGCAGCCCACATCCGGGAGAATCTCAAGAGCAGGGGGTGGAAAAAGCCAGGCCTCAAACCACGAGAAGCTCCAGCCCAAAAGGCAGCCAAAATGCAGCCCACATCCGGGAGAATCTCAAGAGCAGGGGGTGGAGCAAGCCAGGCCTCAAACCACGAGAAGCTCCAGCCCAAAATGCAGCCAAAATGCAGCCCACATCCGGGACAATTTCAAGAGCAGGGGGTGGAGCAAGCTAGGCCTCAAACCACGAGAAGCTCCAGCCCAAGTATCAGCCAAAATGCAGCCCACCTCCGGGAGAATCTCAAGAGCAGGGGGTGGAGCAATCCAGGCCTCAAACCACGAGAAACTCCAGCCCAAAAGGCAGCCAAAATCCAGCCCACATCCGGGAGAATATCAAGAGCAGGGGATGGAGCAAGCCAGGCCTCAAACCACGAGAAACTCCAGCTCCAAAGGCAGCCAAAATGCCTCCCACATCCGGGGGAATCTCAAGAGCAGGGGTTGGAGCAAGCCAGGCCTCAAACCACGAGAAGCTCCAGCCCAATAAGCAGCCAAAATGCAGCCCACATGTGGGAGAATATCAAGAGCAGGGGGTGGAGCAAGCCAGGCCTCAAACCACGAGAAGCTCCAGGTCAAAAGGCAGCCAAAATGCAGCCCACATCCGGGAGAATCTCAAGAGCAGGGGGTGGAAAAAGCCAGGCCTCAAACCACGAGAAGCTCCAGCCCAAAAGGCAGCCAAAATGCAGCCCACATCCGGGAGAATCTCAAGAGCAGGGGGTGGAGCAAGCCAGGCCTCAAACCACGAGAAGCTCCAGCCCAAAATGCAGCCAAAATGCAGCCCACATCCGGGAGAATCTCAAGAGCAGGGGGTGGAGCAAGCCAGGCCTCAAACCACGAGAAGCTCCAGGTCAAAAGGCAGCCAAAATGCAGCCCACACCGGAGAGAATCTCAAGAGCAGGGGGTGGAGCAAGCCAGGCCTCAAACCACGAGAAGCTCCAGCCCAAAAGGCAGCCAAAATCCAGCCCACATCCGGGAGAATATCAAGAGCAGTGGGTGGAGCAAGCCAGGCCTCAAACCACGAGAATCTCCAGCCCAAGTATCAGCCAAAATGGAGTCCACATCCGGGAGAATATCAAGAGCAGGGGGTGGAGCAAGCCAGGCCTCAAACCACGAGAAGCTCCAGCTCAAAAGGCAGCCAAAATGCAGCCCACATCCGGGAGAATCTCAAGAGCAGGGGGTGGAGCAAGCCAGGCCTCAAACCACGAGAAGCTCCAGCCCAATAGGCAGCCAAAATGCAGCCCACATGTGGGAGAATCTCAAGAGCAGGGGGTGGAGCAAGCCAGGCCTCAAACCATGAGAAGCTCCAGCCCTAAAGGCAGCCAAAATGCAGCCCACATCCGGGACAATTTCAAGAGTAGGTGGTGGAGCAAGCCAGGCCTCAAACCACGAGAAGCTCCAGTCCAAGTATCAGCCAAAATGCCTCCCACATCCGGGAGAATCTCAAGAGCAGGGGGTGGACCAACCAGGCCTCAAACCACGAGAAGCTCCAGCCCAAGAATCAGCCAAAATGCAGCCCACCTCCGGGAGAATCTCAAGAGCAGGGGGTGGAGCAAGCCAGGCCTCAAACCACGAGAAGCTCCAGCCTTAAAGGCAGCCAAAATGCAGCCCACATCCGGGAGAATCTCAAGAGCAGGGGGTGGAGCAATCCAGGCCTCAAACCACGAGAATCTCCAGCCCAAAAGGCAGCCAAAATCCAGCCCACATCCGGGAGAATATCAAGAGCAGGGGGTGGAGCAAGCCAGGCCTCAAACCACGAGAAGCTCCAGGCCAAAAGGCAGCCAAAATCCAGCCCACATGTGGGAGAATATCAAGAGCAGGGGTTGGAGTAAGCCAGGCCTCAAACCACGAGAAGCTCCAGGTCAAAAGGCAGCCAAAATGCAGCCCACATACGGGAGAATCTCAAGAGCAGGGGGTGGAGCAAGCCAGGCCTCAAACCACGAGAAGCTCCAGCCCAAAAGGCAGCCAAAATGCAGCCCACATCCGGGAGAATCTCAAGAGTAGGGGGTGGACCAAGCCAGGCCTCAAACCACGAGAAGCTCCAGGTCAAAAGGCAGCCAAAATGCAGCCCATATCCGGGACAATTTCAAGAGCAGGGGCTGGAGAAAGCCAGGCCTCAAACCATGAGAAGCTCCAGCCCAAGTATCAGCCAAAATGCAGCCCACATCTGGGAGAATCTCAAGAGCAGGGGGTGGAGCAATCCAGGCCTCAAACCACGAGAAGCTCCAGCCCAAAAGGCAGCCAAAATGCAGCCCACATCCGGGAGAATCTCAAGAGCAGGGGGTGGAGCAAGCCAGGCCTCAAACCACGAGAAGCTCCAGCCCAAGTATCAGCCAAAATGCCTCCCACATCCGGGAGAATCTCAAGAGCAGGGGGTGGACCAACCAGGCCTCAAACCACGAGAAGCTCCAGCCCAAGAATCAGCCAAAATGCAGCCCACCTCCGGGAGAATCTCAAGAGCAGGGGGTGGAGCAAGCCAGGCCTCAAACCACGAGAAGCTCCAGCCTTAAAGGCAGCCAAAATGCAGCCCACATCCGGGAGAATCTCAAGAGCAGGGGGTGGAGCAATCCAGGCCTCAAACCACAAGAATCTCCAGCCCAAAAGGCAGCCAAAATCCAGCCCACATCCGGGAGAATATCAAGAGCAGGGGGTGGAGCAAGCCAGGCCTCAAACCACGAGAAGCTCCAGGCCAAAAGGCAGCCAAAATCCAGCCCACATGTGGGAGAATATCAAGAGCAGGGGTTGGAGCAAGCCAGGCCTCAAACCACGAGAAGCTCCAGGTCAAAAGGCAGCCAAAATGCAGCCCACATACGGGAGAATCTCAAGAGCAGGGGGTGGAGCAAGCCAGGCCTCAAACCACGAGAAGCTCCAGCCCAAAAGGCAGCCAAAATGCAGCCCACATCCGGGAGAATCTCAAGAGTAGGGGGTGGACCAAGCCAGGCCTCAAACCACGAGAAGCTCCAGGTCAAAAGGCAGCCAAAATGCAGCCCATATCCGGGACAATTTCAAGAGCAGGGGCTGGAGAAAGCCAGGCCTCAAACCATGAGAAGCTCCAGCCCAAGTATCAGCCAAAATGCAGCCCACATCTGGGAGAATCTCAAGAGCAGGGGGTGGAGCAATCCAGGCCTCAAACCACGAGAAGCTCCAGCCCAAAAGGCAGCCAAAATGCAGCCCACATCCGGGAGAATCTCAAGAGCAGGGGGTGGAGCAAGCCAGGCCTCAAACCACGAGAAGCTCCAGCCCAAGTATCAGCCAAAATGCCTCCCACATCCGGGAGAATCTCAAGAGCAGGGGGTGGACCAACCAGGCCTCAAACCACGAGAAGCTCCAGCCCAAGAATCAGCCAAAATGCAGCCCACCTCCGGGAGAATCTCAAGAGCAGGGGGTGGAGCAAGCCAGGCCTCAAACCACGAGAAGCTCCAGCCTTAAAGGCAGCCAAAATGCAGCCCACATCCGGGAGAATCTCAAGAGCAGGGGGTGGAGCAATCCAGGCCTCAAACCACGAGAATCTCCAGCCCAAAAGGCAGCCAAAATCCAGCCCACATCCGGGAGAATATCAAGAGCAGGGGGTGGAGCAAGCCAGGCCTCAAACCACGAGAAGCTCCAGGCCAAAAGGCAGCCAAAATCCAGCCCACATGTGGGAGAATCTCAAGAGCAGGGGTTGGAGCAAGCCAGGCCTCAAACCACGAGAAGCTCCAGGTCAAAAGGCAGCCAAAATGCAGCCCACATACGGGAGAATCTCAAGAGCAGGGGGTGGAGCAAGCCAGGCCTCAAACCACGAGAAGCTCCAGCCCAAAAGGCAGCCAAAATGCAGCCCACATCCGGGAGAATCTCAAGAGTAGGGGGTGGACCAAGCCAGGCCTCAAACCACGAGAAGCTCCAGGTCAAAAGGCAGCCAAAATCCAGCCCACATCCAGGAGAATTGCAAGAGCAGGGGCTGGAGAAAGCCAGGCCTCAAACCATGAGAAGCTCCAGCCCAAGTATCAGCCAAAATGCAGCCCACATCTGGGAGAATCTCAAGAGCAGGGGGTGGAGCAATCCAGGCCTCAAACCACGAGAAGCTCCAGCCCAAAAGGCAGCCAAAATGCAGCCCACATCCGGGAGAATCTCAAGAGTAGGGGGTGGACCAAGCCAGGCCTCAAACCACGAGAAGCTCCAGCCCAAAATGCAACCAAAATCCAGCCCACATCCGGGACAATATCAAGAGCAGGGGGTGGATCAAGCCAGGCCTCAAACCACGAGAAGCACCAGCCCAAGTATCAGCCAAAATGCAGCCCACATCTGGGAAAATCTCAAGAGTAGGGTGTGGAGCAAGCCAGGCCTCAAACCACGAGAAGCTCCAGCCCAAAAGGCAGCCAAAATGCAGCCCACATCCGGGAGAATCTCAAGAGCAGGGGGTGGAGCAAGCCAGGCCTCAAACCACGAGAAGCTCCAGCCCAAGTATCAGCCAAAATGCCTCCCACATCCGGGAGAATCTCAAGAGCAGGGGGTGGACCAACCAGGCCTCAAACCACGAGAAGCTCCAGCCCAAGAATCAGCCAAAATGCAGCCCACCTCCGGGAGAATCTCAAGAGCAGGGGGTGGAGCAAGCCAGGCCTCAAACCACGAGAAGCTCCAGCCTTAAAGGCAGCCAAAATGCAGCCCACATCCGGGAGAATCTCAAGAGCAGGGGGTGGAGCAATCCAGGCCTCAAACCACGAGAATCTCCAGCCCAAAAGGCAGCCAAAATCCAGCCCACATCCGGGAGAATATCAAGAGCAGGGGGTGGAGCAAGCCAGGCCTCAAACCACGAGAACCTCCAGGCCAAAAGGCAGCCAAAATCCAGCCCACATGTGGGAGAATCTCAAGAGCAGGGGTTGGAGCAAGCCAGGCCTCAAACCACGAGAAGCTCCAGGTCAAAAGGCAGCCAAAATGCAGCCCACATACGGGAGAATCTCAAAAGCAGGGGGTGGAGCAAGCCAGGCCTCAAACCACGAGAAGCTCCAGCCCAAAAGGCAGCCAAAATGCAGCCCACATCCGGGAGAATCTCAAGAGTAGGGGGTGGACCAAGCCAGGCCTCAAACCACGAGAAGCTCCAGGTCAAAAGGCAGCCAAAATCCAGCCCACATCCAGGAGAATTGCAAGAGCAGGGGCTGGAGAAAGCCAGGCCTCAAACCATGAGAAGCTCCAGCCCAAGTATCAGCCAAAATGCAGCCCACATCTGGGAGAATCTCAAGAGCAGGGGGTGGAGCAATCCAGGCCTCAAACCACGAGAAGCTCCAGCCCAAAAGGCAGCCAAAATGCAG
Organism: Rhynochetos jubatus; assembly: GCA_027574665.1. Taxonomy (NCBI): domain Eukaryota; kingdom Metazoa; phylum Chordata; class Aves; order Eurypygiformes; family Rhynochetidae; genus Rhynochetos; species Rhynochetos jubatus. Next base: position 3,468,137 of record JAQBHY010000071.1, read on the forward strand.
CCCACATCCGGGAGAATCTCAAGAGCAGGGGGTGGAGCAAGCCAGGCCTCAAACCTCGAGAAGCTCCAGCCCAAAATGTCAGCCAAAATGCAGCCCACATCCGGGAGAATCTCAAGAGCAGGGGGTGGAGCAAGCCAGGCCTCAAACCACGAGAAGCTCCAGCCCAATAGGCAGCCAAAATGCAGCCCACATGTGGGAGAATATCAAGAGCAGGGGGTGGAGCAAGCCAGGCCTCAAACCACGAGAAGCTCCAGGTCAAAAGGCAGCCAAAATGCAGCCCACATACGGGAGAATCTCAAGAGCAGGGGGTGGAGCAAGCCAGGCCTCAAACCACGAGAAGCTCCAGCCCAAAAGGCAGCCAAAATCCAGCCCAACTCCGGGAGAATCTCAAGAGCAGGGGGTGGAGCAAGCCAGGCCTCAAACCACGAGAAGCTCCAGCCCAAAAGGCAGCCAAAATGCAGCCCACATCCGGGAGAATCTCAAGAGCAGGGGGTGGAGCAAGCCAGGCCTCAAACCACGAGAAGCTCCAGCCCAAAAGGCAGCCAAAATGCAGCCCACATCCGGGAGAATCTCAAGAGCAGGGGGTGGAGCAAGCCAGGCCTCAAACCACGAGAAGCTCCAGCCCAAAAGGCAGCCAAAATGCAGCCCACATCCGGGAGAATATCAAGAGCAGGGGGTGGAGCAAGCCAGGCCTCAAACCACGAGAATCTCCAGCCCAAAAGGCAGCCAAAATCCAGCCCACATGTGGGAGAATCTCAAGAGCAGGGGTTGGAGCAAGCCAGGCCTCAAACCACGAGAAGCTCCCGCCCAAAAGGCAGCCAAAATGCAGCCCACATACGGGAGAATCTCAAGAGCAGGGGGTGGAGCAAGCCAGGCCTCAAACCACGAGAAGCTCCAGCCCAAAAGGCAGCCAAAATGCAGCCCACATCCGGGAGAATCTCAAGAGTAGGGGGTGGACTAAGCCAGGCCTCAAACCACGAGAAGCTCCAGGTCAAAAGGCAGCCAAAATCCAGCCCACATCCAGGAGAATAGCAAGAGCAGGGGCTGGAGAAAGCCAGGCCTCAAACCATGAGAAGCTCCAGCCCAAGTATCAGCCAAAATGCAGCCCACATCTGGGAGAATCTCAAGAGCAGGGGGTGGAGCAATCCAGGCCTCAAACCACGAGAAGCTCCAGCCCAAAAGGCAGCCAAAATGCAGCCCACATCCGGGAGAATCTCAAGAGCAGGGGGTGGAGCAAGCCAGGCCTCAAACCACGAGAAGCACCAGCCCAAAATGCAACCAAAATCCAGCCCACATCCGGGACAATATCAAGAGCAGGGGGTGGAGCAAGCCAGGCCTCAAACCACGAGAAGCACCAGCCCAAGTATCAGCCAAAATGCAGCCCACATCTGGGAAAATCTCAAGAGTAGGGTGTGGAGCAAGCCAGGCCTCAAACCACGAGAAGCTCCAGCCCAAAAGGCAGCCAAAATGCAGCCCACATCCGGGAGAATCTCAAGAGCAGGGGTTGGAGCAAGGCAGGCCTCAAACCTCGAGAAGCTCCAGCCCAAAATGTCAGCCAAAATGCAGCCCACATCCGGGAGAATCTCAAGAGCAGGGGGTGGAGCAAGCCAGGCCTCAAACCACGAGAAGCTCCAGCCCAATAGGCAGCCAAAATGCAGCCCACATGTGGGAGAATATCAAGAGCAGGGGGTGGAGCAAGCCAGGCCTCAAACCACGAGAAGCTCCAGGTCAAAAGGCAGCCAAAATGCAGCCCACATACGGGAGAATCTCAAGAGCAGGGGGTGGAGCAAGCCAGGCCTCAAACCACGAGAAGCTCCAGCCCAAAAGGCAGCCAAAATGCAGCCCACATCCGGGAGAATCTCAAGAGTAGGGGGTGGACCAAGCCAGGCCTCAAACCACGAGAAGCTCCAGGTCAAAAGGCAGCCAAAATCCAGCCCACATCCAGGAGAATTGCAAGAGCAGGGGCTGGAGAAAGCCAGGCCTCAAACCATGAGAAGCTCCAGCCCAAGTATCAGCCAAAATGCAGCCCACATCTGGGAGAATCTCAAGAGCAGGGGGTGGAGCAATCCAGGCCTCAAACCACGAGAAGCTCCAGCCCAAAAGGCAGCCAAAATGCAGCCCACATCCGGGAGAATCTCAAGAGTAGGGGGTGGACCAAGCCAGGCCTCAAACCACGAGAAGCTCCAGCCCAAAATGCAACCAAAATCCAGCCCACATCCGGGACAATATCAAGAGCAGGGGGTGGATCAAGCCAGGCCTCAAACCACGAGAAGCACCAGCCCAAGTATCAGCCAAAATGCAGCCCACATCTGGGAAAATCTCAAGAGTAGGGTGTGGAGCAAGCCAGGCCTCAAACCACGAGAAGCTCCAGCCCAAAAGGCAGCCAAAATGCAGCCCACATCCGGGAGAATCTCAAGAGCAGGGGGTGGAGCAAGCCAGGCCTCAAACCACGAGAAGCTCCAGCCCAAGTATCAGCCAAAATGCCTCCCACATCCGGGAGAATCTCAAGAGCAGGGGGTGGACCAACCAGGCCTCAAACCACGAGAAGCTCCAGCCCAAGAATCAGCCAAAATGCAGCCCACCTCCGGGAGAATCTCAAGAGCAGGGGGTGGAGCAAGCCAGGCCTCAAACCACGAGAAGCTCCAGCCTTAAAGGCAGCCAAAATGCAGCCCACATCCGGGAGAATCTCAAGAGCAGGGGGTGGAGCAATCCAGGCCTCAAACCACGAGAATCTCCAGCCCAAAAGGCAGCCAAAATCCAGCCCACATCCGGGAGAATATCAAGAGCAGGGGGTGGAGCAAGCCAGGCCTCAAACCACGAGAAGCTCCAGGCCAAAAGGCAGCCAAAATCCAGCCCACATGTGGGAGAATCTCAAGAGCAGGGGTTGGAGCAAGCCAGGCCTCAAACCACGAGAAGCTCCAGGTCAAAAGGCAGCCAAAATGCAGCCCACATACGGGAGAATCTCAAAAGCAGGGGGTGGAGCAAGCCAGGCCTCAAACCACGAGAAGCTCCAGCCCAAAAGGCAGCCAAAATGCAGCCCACATCCGGGAGAATCTCAAGAGTAGGGGGTGGACCAAGCCAGGCCTCAAACCACGAGAAGCTCCAGGTCAAAAGGCAGCCAAAATCCAGCCCACATCCAGGAGAATTGCAAGAGCAGGGGCTGGAGAAAGCCAGGCCTCAAACCATGAGAAGCTCCAGCCCAAGTATCAGCCAAAATGCAGCCCACATCTGGGAGAATCTCAAGAGCAGGGGGTGGAGCAATCCAGGCCTCAAACCACGAGAAGCTCCAGCCCAAAAGGCAGCCAAAATGCAGCCCACATCCGGGAGAATCTCAAGAGCAGGGGGTGGAGCAAGCCAGGCCTCAAACCTCGAGAAGCTCCAGCCCAAAATGTCAGCCAAAATGCAGCCCACATCCGGGAGAATCTCAAGAGCAGGGGGTGGAGCAAGCCAGGCCTCAAACCACGAGAAGCTCCAGCCCAATAGGCAGCCAAAATGCAGCCCACATGTGGGAGAATATCAAGAGCAGGGGGTGGAGCAAGCCAGGCCTCAAACCACGAGAAGCTCCAGGTCAAAAGGCAGCCAAAATGCAGCCCACATACGGGAGAATCTCAAGAGCAGGGGGTGGAGCAAGCCAGGCCTCAAACCACGAGAAGCTCCAGCCCAAAAGGCAGCCAAAATCCAGCCCAACTCCGGGAGAATCTCAAGAGCAGGGGGTGGAGCAAGCCAGGCCTCAAACCACGAGAAGCTCCAGCCCAAAAGGCAGCCAAAATGCAGCCCACATCCGGGAGAATCTCAAGAGCAGGGGGTGGAGCAAGCCAGGCCTCAAACCACGAGAAGCTCCAGCCCAAAAGGCAGCCAAAATGCAGCCCACATCCGGGAGAATCTCAAGAGCAGGGGGTGGAGCAAGCCAGGCCTCAAACCACGAGAAGCTCCAGCCCAAAAGGCAGCCAAAATGCAGCCCACATCCGGGAGAATATCAAGAGCAGGGGGTGGAGCAAGCCAGGCCTCAAACCACGAGAATCTCCAGCCCAAAAGGCAGCCAAAATCCAGCCCACATGTGGGAGAATCTCAAGAGCAGGGGTTGGAGCAAGCCAGGCCTCAAACCACGAGAAGCTCCCGCCCAAAAGGCAGCCAAAATGCAGCCCACATACGGGAGAATCTCAAGAGCAGGGGGTGGAGCAAGCCAGGCCTCAAACCACGAGAAGCTCCAGCCCAAAAGGCAGCCAAAATGCAGCCCACATCCGGGAGAATCTCAAGAGTAGGGGGTGGACTAAGCCAGGCCTCAAACCACGAGAAGCTCCAGGTCAAAAGGCAGCCAAAATCCAGCCCACATCCAGGAGAATAGCAAGAGCAGGGGCTGGAGAAAGCCAGGCCTCAAACCATGAGAAGCTCCAGCCCAAGTATCAGCCAAAATGCAGCCCACATCTGGGAGAATCTCAAGAGCAGGGGGTGGAGCAATCCAGGCCTCAAACCACGAGAAGCTCCAGCCCAAAAGGCAGCCAAAATGCAGCCCACATCCGGGAGAATCTCAAGAGCAGGGGGTGGAGCAAGCCAGGCCTCAAACCACGAGAAGCACCAGCCCAAAATGCAACCAAAATCCAGCCCACATCCGGGACAATATCAAGAGCAGGGGGTGGAGCAAGCCAGGCCTCAAACCACGAGAAGCACCAGCCCAAGTATCAGCCAAAATGCAGCCCACATCTGGGAAAATCTCAAGAGTAGGGTGTGGAGCAAGCCAGGCCTCAAACCACGAGAAGCTCCAGCCCAAAAGGCAGCCAAAATGCAGCCCACATCCGGGAGAATCTCAAGAGCAGGGGTTGGAGCAAGGCAGGCCTCAAACCTCGAGAAGCTCCAGCCCAAAATGTCAGCCAAAATGCAGCCCACATCCGGGAGAATCTCAAGAGCAGGGGGTGGAGCAAGCCAGGCCTCAAACCACGAGAAGCTCCAGCCCAATAGGCAGCCAAAATGCAGCCCACATGTGGGAGAATATCAAGAGCAGGGGGTGGAGCAAGCCAGGCCTCAAACCACGAGAAGCTCCAGGTCAAAAGGCAGCCAAAATGCAGCCCACATACGGGAGAATCTCAAGAGCAGGGGGTGGAGCAAGCCAGGCCTCAAACCACGAGAAGCTCCAGGTCAAAAGGCAGCCAAAATCCAGCCCAACTCCGGGAGAATCTCAAGAGCAGGGGGTGGAGCAAGCCAGGCCTCAAACCACGAGAAGCTCCAGCCCAAAAGGCAGCCAAAATGCAGCCCACATCCGGGAGAATCTCAAGAGCAGGGGGTGGAGCAAGCCAGGCCTCAAACCACGAGAAGCTCCAGGTCAAAAGGCAGCCAAAATGCAGCCCACATCCGAGAGAATCTCAAGAGCAGGGGGTGGAGCAAGCCAGGCCTCAAACCACGAGAAGCTCCAGCCCAAAAGGCAGCCAAAATCCAGCCCACATACGGGAGAATCTCAAGAGCAGGGGGTGGAGCAATCCAGGCCTCAAACCACGAGAAGCTCCAGCCCAAAATGCAGCCAAAATGCAGCCCGCCTCCGGGAGAATATCAAGAGCAGGGGGTGGAGCAAGCCAGGCCTCAAACCATGAGAAGCTCCAGCCCAATACGCAGCCAAAATCCAGCCCACATCCGGGAGAGTATCAAGAGCAGGGGCTGGAGCAAGCCAGGCCTCAAACCACGAGAAGCTCCAGCCCAAAAGGCAGCCAAAATGCAGCCCACATCCGGGAGAATCTCAAGAGCAGGGGGTGGAGCAAGCCAGGCCTCAAACCACGAGAAGCTCCAGCCCAAAAGGCAGCCAAAATCCAGCCCACATCCGGGAGAATCTCAAGAGCAGGGGGTGGAGCAAGCCAGGCCTCAAACCACGAGAAGCTCCAGCCCAAAATGCAACCAAAATCCAGCCCACATCAGGGACAATATCAAGAGCAGGGTGTGGACCAAGCCAGGCCTCAAACCACGAGAAGCTCCAGGTCAAAAGGCAGCCAAAATGCAGCCCACATACGAGAGAATCTCAAGAGCAGGGGGTGGAGCAAGCCAGGCCTCAAACCACGAGAAGCTCCAGCCCAAAAGGCAGCCAAAATCCAGCCCAACTCCGGGAGAACCTCAAGAGCAGGGGGTGGAGCAAGCCAGGCCTCAAAGCACGAGAAGCTCCAGCCCAAAAGGCAGCCAAAATGCAGCCCACATCCGGGAGAATCTCAAGAGCAGGGGGTGGAGCAAGCCAGGCCTCAAACCACGAGAAGCTCCAGCCCAAAAGGCAGCCAAAATCCAGCCCACATCCGGGAGAATCTCAAGAGCAGGGGGTGGAGAAAGCCAGGTCTCAAACCACGAGAAGCTCCAGCCCAAAATGCAGCCAAAATGCAGCCCGCCTCCGGGAGAATATCAAGAGCAGGGTGTGGAGCAAGCCAGGCCTCAAACCATGAGAAGCTCCAGCCTTAAAGGCAGCCAAAATGCAGCCCACATCCGGGAGAATCTCAAGAGCAGGGGGTGGAGCAAGCCAGGCCTCAAACCACGAGAAGCTCCAGCCCAAGAATCAGCCAAAATGCAGCCCACCTCCGGGAGAATCTCAAGAGCAGGGGGTGGAGCAAGCCAGGACTCAAACCACGAGAAGCTCCAGCCCCAAGGGAAGCCAAAATGCAGCCCACATCCGGGAGAATCTCAAGAGCAGGGGGTGGAGCAAGCCAGGCCTCAAACCACGAGAAGCTCCATCCCAAAATGCAACCAAAATGCAGCCCACATCCGGGAGAATCTCAAGAGCAGGGGGTGGAGCAAGCCAGGCCTCAAAGCACGAGAAGCTCCAGCCCAAAAGGCAGCCAAAATGCAGCCCACATCCGGGAGAATCTCAAGAGCAGGGGGTGGAGCAAGCCAGGCCTCAAACCACGAGAAGCTCCAGCCCAAAAGGCAGCCAAAATCCAGCCCACATCCGGGAGAATCTCAAGAGCAGGGGGTGGAGAAAGCCAGGTCTCAAACCACGAGAAGCTCCAGCCCAAAATGCAGCCAAAATGCAGCCCGCCTCCGGGAGAATATCAAGAGCAGGGGGTGGAGAAAGCAAGGCCTCAAAACACGAGAAGCTCCAGCCCAAAAGGCAGCCAAAATGGAGCCCACATCCAGGAGAATCTCAAGAGCAGGGGGTGGAGCAAGGCAGGCCTCAAACCACGAGAAGCTCCAGCCCAAGAATCAGCCAAAATGCAGCCCACCTCCGGGAGAATATCAAGAGCAGGGTGTGGAGCAAGCCAGGCCTCAAACCATGAGAAGCTCCAGCCTTAAAGGCAGCCAAAATGCAGCCCACATCCGGGAGAATCTCAAGAGCAGGGGGTGGAGCAAGCCAGGCCTCAAACCACGAGAAGCTCCAGCCCAAAAGGCAGCCAAAATCCAGTCCATATCCGGGAGAATCTCAAGAGCAGGGGGTGGAGCAAGCCAGGACTCAAACCACGAGAAGCTCCAGCCCCAAGGGAAGCCAAAATGCAGCCCACATCCGGGAGAATCTCAAGAGCAGGGGGTGCAGCAAGCCAGGCCTCAAACCACGAGAAGCTCCATCCCAAAATGCAACCAAAATCCAGGCCACATCCGGGACAATATCAAGAGCAGGGGGTGGAGCAAGCCAGGCCTCAAACCACGAGAAGTTCCATCCCAAAAGGCAGCCAAAATCCAGCCCACATCCGGGAGAATCTCAAGAGCATGGTTTGGAGCAAGGCAGGCCTCAAACCTCGAGAAGCTCCAGCCCAAAAGACAGCCAAAATGCAGCCCACATCCAGGAGAATCTCAAGAGCAGGGGGTGGAGCAAGCCAGGCCTGAAACCACGAGAAGCTCCAGCCCAAAAGGCAGCCAAAATGCAGCCCACATCCGGGAGAATCTCAAGAGCAGGGGGTGGAGCAAGCCAGGCCTCAAACCACGAGAAGCTCCAGCCCAAAAGGCAGCCAAAATCCAGCCCACATCCAGGAGAATAGCAAGAGCAGGGGGTGGAGCAAGCCAGGCCTCAAACCACGAGAAGCTCCAGCCCAAAAGGCAGCCAAAATCCAGCCCACATCCGGGAGAATCTCAAGAGCAGGGGGTGGAGAAAGCCAGGTCTCAAACCACGAGAAGCTCCAGCCCAAAATGCAGCCAAAATGCAGCCCACCTCCGGGAGAATATCAAGAGCAGGGGGTGGAGAAAGCAAGGCCTCAAAACACGAGAAGCTCCAGGCCAAAAGGCAGCCAAAATGCAGCCCACATCCATGAGAATCTCAAGAGCAGGGGGTGGAGCAAGGCAGGCCTCAAACCACGAGAAGCTCCAGCCCAAGAATCAGCCAAAATGCAGCCCACCTCCGGGAGAATATCAAGAGCAGGGTGTGGAGCAAGCCAGGCCTCAAACCATGAGAAGCTCCAGCCTTAAAGGCAGCCAAAATGCAGCCCACATCCGGGAGAATCTCAAGAGCAGGGGGTGGAGCAAGCCAGGCCTCAAACCACGAGAAGCTCCAGCCCAAAAGGCAGCCAAAATCCAGTCCATATCCGGGAGAATCTCAAGAGCAGGGGGTGGAGCAAGCCAGGACTCAAACCACGAGAAGCTCCAGCCCCAAGGGAAGCCAAAATGCAGCCCACATCCGGGAGAATCTCAAGAGCAGGGGGTGCAGCAAGCCAGGCCTCAAACCACGAGAAGCTCCATCCCAAAATGCAACCAAAATCCAGGCCACATCCGGGACAATATCAAGAGCAGGGGGTGGAGCAAGCCAGGCCTCAAACCACGAGAAGTTCCATCCCAAAAGGCAGCCAAAATCCAGCCCACATCCGGGAGAATCTCAAGAGCATGGTTTGGAGCAAGGCAGGCCTCAAACCTCGAGAAGCTCCAGCCCAAAATGTCAGCCAAAATGCAGCCCACATCCGAGAGAATCTCAAGAGCAGGGGGTGGAGCAAGCCAGGCCTCAAACCACGAGAAGCTCCAGCCCAAAAGGCAGCCAAAATACAGCCCACATGTGGGAGAATCTCAAGAGCAGGGTGTGGAGCAAGCCAGGCCTCAAACCACGAGAAATTCCAGCCCAAAACGCAGCCAAAATGCAGCCCACATCCGGGAGAATCTCAAGAGCAGGGGGTGGAGCAAGCCAGGCCTCAAACCACGAGAAGCTCCAGCCCAAAAGGCAGCCAAACTCCAGCCCACATCCAGGAGAATCTCAAGAGCAGGGGGTGGAGCAAGTCAGGCCTCAAACCACGAGAAGCTCCAGCCCAAAATGCAGCCAAAATCCAGCCCACCTCTGCGAGAATATCAAGAGCAGGGGGTGGAGCAAGCCAGGCCTCAAACCACGAGAAGCTCCAGCACAAAAAGCAGCCAAATTGCAGCCCACATCCGGGAGAATCTCAAGAGCAGGGGGTGGAGCAAGCCAGGCCACAAACCTCGAGAAGCTCCAGCCCAAAAGGCAGCCAAAATGCAGCCCACATCCGGGAGAATCTCAAGAGCAGGGGTCGGAGCAAGCCAGGCCTCAAACCACGAGAAGCTCCAGCCCAAAAGGCAGCCAAATTGCAGCCCACATCTGGGAGAATCTCAAGAGCAGGGTGTGGAGCAAGCCAGGCCTCAAACCACGAGAAGCTCCAGCCCAAAAAGCAGCCAAAATGCAGGCCATATCCGGGAGAATCTCAAGAGCAGGGGGTGGAGCAAGCCAGGCCTCAAACCACGAGAAGCTCCAGCCCAAAAGGCAGCCAAAATGCAGCCCACATCCGGGAGAATCTCAAGAGCAGGGGGTGGAGCAAGCCAGGCCTCAAACCACGAGAAGCTCCAGCCCAAAAGGCAGCCAAAATGCAGCCCACATCCAGGAGAATAGCAAGAGCAGGGGGTGGAGCAAGCCAGGCCTCAAACCACGAGAAGCTCCAGCCCAAAAGGCAGCCAAAATCCAGCCCACATCCGGGAGAATCTCAAGAGCAGGGGGTGGAGAAAGCCAGGTCTCAAACCACGAGAAGCTCCAGCCCAAAATGCAGCCAAAATGCAGCCCGCCTCCGGGAGAATATCAAGAGCAGGGGGTGGAGAAAGCAAGGCCTCAAAACACGAGAAGCTCCAGGCCAAAAGGCAGCCAAAATGCAGCCCACATCCAGGAGAATCTCAAGAGCAGGGGGTGGAGCAAGGCAGGCCTCAAACCACGAGAAGCTCCAGCCCAATAATCAGCCAAAATGCAGCCCACCTCCGGGAGAATATCAAGAGCAGGGTGTGGAGCAAGCCAGGCCTCAAACCATGAGAAGCTCCAGCCTTAAAGGCAGCCAAAATGCAGCCCACATCCGGGAGAATCTCAAGAGCAGGGGGTGGAGCAAGCCAGGCCTCAAACCACGAGAAGCTCCAGTCCAAAGGGCAGCCAAAATCCAGTCCATATCCGGGAGAATCTCAAGAGCAGGGGGTGGAGCAAGCCAGGACTCAAACCACGAGAAGCTCCAGCCCCAAGGGAAGCCAAAATGCAGCCCACATCCGGGAGAATCTCAAGAGCAGGGGGTGCAGCAAGCCAGGCCTCAAACCACGAGAAGCTCCATCCCAAAATGCAACCAAAATCCAGGCCACATCCGGGAGAATCTCAAGAGCAGGGGGTGGAGCAAGCCAGGCCTCAAACCACGAGAAGCTCCAGCCCAAAAGGCAGCCAAAATCCAGCCCACATCCGGGAGAATCTCAAGAGCATGGTTTGGAGCAAGGCAGGCCTCAAACCTCGAGAAGCTCCAGCCCAAAATGTCAGCCAAAATGCAGCCCACATCCGGGAGAATCTCAAGAGCAGGGGGTGGAGCAAGCCAGGCCTCAAAGCACGAGAAGCTCCAACCCAATAGGCAGCCAAAATGCAGCCCACATGTGGGAGAATCTCAAGAGCAGGGTGTGGAGCAAGCCAAGCCTCAAACCACGAGAAATTCCAGCCCAAAACGCAGCCAAAATGCAGCCCACATCCGGGAGAATCTCAAGAGCAGGGGGTGGAGCAAGCCAGGCCTCAAACCACGAGAAGCTCCAGCCCAAAAGGCAGCCAAACTCCAGCCCACCTCTGGGAGAATCTCAAGAGAAGGGGGTGGAGCAAGTCAGGCCTCAAACCACGAGAAGCTCCAGCCCAAAATGCAGCCAAAATCCAGCCCACCTCTGCGAGAATATCAAGAGCAGGGGGTGGAGCAAGCCAGGCCTCAAACCACGAGAAGCTCCAGCCCAAAATGCAGCCAAATTGCAGCCCACCTCCGGGAGAATCTCAAGAGCAGGGGGTGCAGCAAGCCAGGCCTCAAACCACGAGAAGCTCCAGGTCAAAAGGCAGCCAAATTGCAGCCCACATCCGGGAGAATCTCAAGAGCAGGGGGTGGAGCAAGCCAGGCCTCAAACCACGAGAAGCTCCAGCCCAAAAGGCAGCCAAAATGCAGCCCACATCCGAGAGAATCTCAAGAGCAGGGGGTGGAGCAAGCCAGGCCTCAAACCACGAGAAGCTCCAGCCCAAAATGCAGCCAAAATCCAGCCCACATCCGGGAGAATCTCAAGAGCAGGGGGTGGAGCAAGCCAGGCCTCAAACCACGAGAAACTCCAGCCCAAAAGGTAGCCAAAATCCAGCCCACCTCCGGGAGAATCTCAAGAGCAGGGGGTGGAGGAAGCCAGGCCTCAAACCACGAGAAGCTCCAGCCCAAAAGGCAGCCAAATGCAGCCCACATCCGGGAGAATATCAAGAGCAGGGGGTGGAGCAAGCCAGGCCTCAAACCACGAGAAGCTCCAGGTCAAAAGGCAGCCAAAATGCAGCCCACCTCCGGGAGAATATCAAGAGCATGGTTTGGAGCAAGGCACGCCTCAAACCTCGAGAAGCTCCAGCCCAAAATGTCAGCCAAAATGCAGCCCACATCCGGGAGAATCTCAAGAGCAGGGGGTGGAGCAAGCCAGGCCTCAAACCACGAGAATCTCCAGCCCAATAGGCAGCCAAAATGCAGCCCACATGTGGGAGAATCTCAAGAGCAGAGTGTGGAGCAAGCCAGGCCTCAAACCACGAGAAATTCCAGCCCAAAACGCAGCCAAAATGCAGCCCACATCCGGGAGAATCTCAAGAGCAGGGGGTGGAGCAAGCCAGGCCTCAAACCACGAGAAGCTCCAGCCCAAAAGGCAGCCAAAATGCAGGCCACATCCGGGAGAATCTCAAGAGCAGGGGGTGGAGCAAGCCAGGCCTCAAACCACGAGAAGCTCCAGCCCAAAAGGCAGCCAAAATGCAGCCCACATCCGAGAGAATCTCAAGAGCAGGGGGTGGAGCAAGCCAGGCCTCAAACCACGAGAAGCTCCAGCCCAAGTATCAGCCAAAATGCAGCCCACATCCGGGAGAATCTCAAGAGCAGGGGGTGGAGGAAGCCAGGCCTCAAACCACGAGAAGCTCCAGCCCAAAAGGCAGCCAAATGCAGCCCACCTCCGGGAGAATATCAAGAGCAGGGGGTGGAGCAAGCCAGGCCTCAAACCACGAGAAGCTCCAGGTCAAAAGGCAGCCAAAATGCAGCCCACGTCCGGGAGAATCTCAAGAGCAGGGGGTGGAGCAAGCCAGGCCTCAAACCAGGAGAAGCTCCAGCCCAAAAGGCAGCCAAAATGCAGCCCACATCCGGGAGAATCTCAAGAGCATGGTTTGGAGCAAGGCAGGCCTCAAACCTCGAGAAGCTCCAGCCCAAAATGTCAGCCAAAATGCAGCCCACATCCGGGAGAATCTCAAGAGCAGGGGGTGGAGCAAGCCAGGCCTCAAACCACGAGAACTCCAGCCCAATAGGCAGCCAAAATGCAGCCCACATGTGGGAGAATCTCAAGAGCAGGGTGTGGAGCAAGCCAAGCCTCAAACCACGAGAAATTCCAGCCCAAAACGCAGCCAAAATGCAGCCCACATCCGGGAGAATCTCAAGAGCAGGGGGTGGAGCAAGCCAGGCCTCAAACCACGAGAAGCTCCAGCCCAAAAGGCAGCCAAACTCCAGCCCACCTCTGGGAGAATCTCAAGAGAAGGGGGTGGAGCAAGTCAGGCCTCAAACCACGAGAAGCTGCAGCCCAAAATGCAGCCAAATTGCAGCCCACCTCCGGGAGAATCTCAAGAGCAGGGGGTGCAGCAAGCCAGGCCTCAAACCACGAGAAGCTCCAGGTCAAAAGGCAGCCAAATTGCAGCCCACATCCGGGAGAATCTCAAGAGCAGGGGGTGGAGCAAGCCAGGCCTCAAACCACGAGAAGCTCCAGCCCAAAAGGCAGCCAAAATGCAGCCCACATCCGAGAGAATCTCAAGAGCAGGGGGTGGAGCAAGCCAGGCCTCAAACCACGAGAAGCTCCAGCCCAAAAGGCAGCAAAAATCCAGCCCACATCCGGGAGAATCTCAAGAGCAGGGGGTGGAGCAAGCCAGGCCTCAAACCACGAGAAGCTCCAGCCCAAAAGGCAGCCAAAATCCAGCCCACATCCGGAAGAATCTCAAGAGCAGGGGGTGGAGCAAGCCAGGCCTCAAACCACGAGAAACTCCAGCCCAAAAGGTAGCCAAAATCCAGCCCACCTCCGGGAGAATCTCAAGAGCAGGGGGTGGAGGAAGCCAGGCCTCAAACCACGAGAAGCTCCAGCCCAAAAGGCAGCCAAATGCAGCCCACATCCGGGAGAATATCAAGAGCAGGGGGTGGAGCAAGCCAGGCCTCAAACCACGAGAAGCTCCAGGTCAAAAGGCAGCCAAAATGCAGCCCACCTCCGGGAGAATATCAAGAGCATGGTTTGGAGCAAGGCACGCCTCAAACCTCGAGAAGCTCCAGCCCAAAATGTCAGCCAAAATCCAGCCCACCTCCGGGAGAATCTCAAGAGCAGGGGGTGGAGGAAGCCAGGCCTCAAACCACGAGAAGCTCCAGCCCAAAAGGCAGCCAAATGCAGCCCACATCCGGGAGAATATCAAGAGCAGGGGGTGGAGCAAGCCAGGCCTCAAACCACGAGAAGCTCCAGGTCAAAAGGCAGCCAAAATGCAGCCCACCTCCGGGAGAATATCAAGAGCAGGGTTTGGAGCAAGGCACGCCTCAAACCTCGAGAAGCTCCAGCCCAAAATGTCAGCCAAAATGCAGCCCACATCCGGGAGAATCTCAAGAGCAGGGGGTGGAGCAAGCCAGGCCTCAAACCACGAGAATCTCCAGCCCAATAGGCAGCCAAAATGCAGCCCACATGTGGGAGAATCTCAAGAGCAGAGTGTGGAGCAAGCCAGGCCTCAAACCACAAGAAATTCCAGCCCAAAACGCAGCCAAAATGCAGCCCACATCCGGGAGAATCTCAAGAGCAGGGGGTGGAGCAAGCCAGGCCTCAAACCACGAGAAGCTCCAGCCCAAAAACAGCCAAACTCCAGCCCACCTCTGGGAGAATCTCAAGAGCAGGGGGTGGAGCAAGTCAGGCCTCAAACCACGAGAAGCTCCAGCCCAAAATGCAGCCAAAATCCAGCCCACCTCTGCGAGAATATCAAGAGCAGGGGGTGGAGCAAGCCAGGCCTCAAACCACGAGAAGCTCCAGCCCAAAAATCAGCCAAATTGCAGCCCACCTCCGGGAGAATCTCAAGAGCAGGGGGTGCAGCAAGCCAGGCCTCAAACCACGAGAAGCTCCAGCCCAAAAGGCAGCCAAAATCCAGCCCAAATCCGGGAGAATCTCAAGAGCAGGGGGTGGAGCAAGCCAGGCCTCAAACCACGAGAAGCTCCAGCCCAACAGGCAGCCAAAATGCAGCCCACCTCCGGGAGAATCTCAAGAGCACGGGGTGGAGCAAGCCAGGCCTCAAACCACGAGAAGCTCCAGCCCAAAAGGCAGCCAAAATGCAGGCCACATCCGGGAGAATCTCAAGAGCAGGGGGTGGAGCAAGCCAGGCCTCAAACCACGAGAAGCTCCAGCCCAAAAGGCAGCCAAAATGCAGCCCACATCCGAGAGAATCTCAAGAGCAGGGGGTGGAGCAAGCCAGGCCTCAAACCACGAGAAGCTCCAGCCCAAGTATCAGCCAAAATGCAGCCCACATCCGGGAGAATCTCAAGAGCAGGGGGTGGAGCAAGCCAGGCCTCAAACCACGAGAAGCTCCAGCCCAAAAGGCAGCCAAAATCCAGCCCACCTCCGGGAGAATCTCAAGAGCAGGGGGTGGAGGAAGCCAGGCCTCAAACCACGAGAAGCTCCAGCCCAAAAGGCAGCCAAATGCAGCCCACCTCCGGGAGAATATCAAGAGCAGGGGGTGGAGCAAGCCAGGCCTCAAACCACGAGAAGCTCCAGGTCAAAAGGCAGCCAAAATGCAGCCCACGTCCGGGAGAATCTCAAGAGCAGGGGGTGGAGCAAGCCAGGCCTCAAACCAGGAGAAGCTCCAGCCCAAAAGGCAGCCAAAATGCAGCCCACATCCGGGAGAATCTCAAGAGCATGGTTTGGAGCAAGGCAGGCCTCAAACCTCGAGAAGCTCCAGCCCAAAATGTCAGCCAAAATGCAGCCCACATCCGGGAGAATCTCAAGAGCAGGGGGTGGAGCAAGCCAGGCCTCAAACCACGAGAAGCTCCAGCCCAATAGGCAGCCAAAATGCAGCCCACATGTGGGAGAATCTCAAGAGCAGGGTGTGGAGCAAGCCAAGCCTCAAACCACGAGAAATTCCAGCCCAAAACTTAGCCAAAATGCAGCCCACATCCGGGAGAATCTCAAGAGCAGGGGGTGGAGCAAGCCAGGCCTCAAACCACGAGAAGCTCCAGCCCAAAAGGCAGCCAAACTCCAGCCCACCTCTGGGAGAATCTCAAGAGAAGGGGGTGGAGCAAGTCAGGCCTCAAACCACGAGAAGCTCCAGCCCAAAATGCAGCCAAATTGCAGCCCACCTCCGGGAGAATCTCAAGAGCAGGGGGTGCAGCAAGCCAGGCCTCAAACCACGAGAAGCTCCAGGTCAAAAGGCAGCCAAATTGCAGCCCACATCCGGGAGAATCTCAAGAGCAGGGGGTGGAGCAAGCCAGGCCTCAAACCACGAGAAGCTCCAGCCCAAAAGGCAGCCAAAATGCAGCCCACATCCGAGAGAATCTCAAGAGCAGGGGGTGGAGCAAGCCAGGCCTCAAACCACGAGAAGCTCCAGCCCAAAAGGCAGCCAAAATCCAGCCCACATCCGGGAGAATCTCAAGAGCATGGTTTGGAGCAAGGCACGCCTCAAACCTCGAGAAGCTCCAGCCCAAAATGTCAGCCAAAATGCAGCCCACATCCGGGAGAATCTCAAGAGCAGGGGGTGGAGCAAGGCAGGCCTCAAACCACGAGAAGCTCCAGCCCAAAAGGCAGCCAAAATGCAGCCCACATCCGAGAGAATCTCAAGAGCAGGGGGTGGAGCAAGCCAGGCCTCAAACCACGAGAAGCTCCAGCCCAACAGGCAGCCAAAATGCAGCCCACATCCGGGAGAATCTCAAGAGCAGGGGGTGGAGCAAGCCAGGCCTCAAACCACGAGAAGCTCCAGCCCAAAAGGCAGCCAAAATCCAGCCCACCTCCGGGAGAATCTCAAGAGCAGGGGGTGGAGGAAGCCAGGCCTCAAACCACGAGAAGCTCCAGCCCAAAAGGCAGCCAAATGCAGCCCACATCCGGGAGAATATCAAGAGCAGGGGGTGGAGCAAGCCAGGCCTCAAACCACGAGAAGCTCCAGGTCAAAAGGCAGCCAAAATGCAGCCCACGTCCGGGAGAATCTCAAGAGCAGGGGGTGGAGCAAGCCAGGCCTCAAACCAGGAGAAGCTCCAGCCCAAAAGGCAGCCAAAATGCAGCCCACATCCGGGAGAATCTCAAGAGCATGGTTTGGACCAAGCCAGGCCTCAAACCACGAGAAGCTCCAGCCCAAGAATCAGCCAAAATGCAGCCCACATCCGGGAGAATCTCAAGAGCAGGGGGTGGAGCAAGCCAGGCCTCAAACCACGAGAAGCTCCAGCCTTAAAGGCAGCCAAAATGCAGCCCACATCCGGGAGAATCTCAAGAGCAGGGGGTGGAGCAAGCCAGGCCTCAAACCACGAGAAGCTCCAGCCCAAAAGGCAGCCAAAATCCAGCCCACATCCGGGACAATTTCAAGAGCAGGGGCTGGAGAAAGCCAGGCCTCAAACCACGAGAAGCTCCAGCCCAAAAGGCAGCCAAAATGCAGCCCACATCCGGGAGAATCTCAAGAGCAGGGGGTGGAGCAATCCAGGCCTCAAACCACGAGAAGCTCCAGCCCAAAAGGCAGCCAAAATGCAGCCCACCTCCGGGAGAATCTCAAGAGCAGGGGGTGGAGCAAGCCAGGCCTCAAACCACGAGAAACTCCAGCCCAAAATACGGCCAAAATGCAGCCCACATGTGGGAGAATCTCAAGAGCAGGGGGTGGAGGAAGCCAGGCCTCAAACCACGAGAAGCTCCAGCCCAAAAGGCAGCCAAAATGCAGACCACATGCGAGAGAATATTAAGAGCAGGGGATGGAGCAAGCCAGGCTTCAAACTACGAGAAACTCCAGCCCAAAAGGCAGCCAAAATGCAGCCCACATCCGGTAGAATTTCAAGAGCAGGGGGTGGAGCAAGCCAGGCCTCAAACCACGAGAAACTCCAGCCCAAAAGGCAGCCAAAATGCAGCCCACCTCCGGGAGAATATCAAGAGCAGGGGTTGGAGCAAGCCAGGCCTCAAACCACGAGAAGCTCCAGCCCAAAAGGCAGCCAAAATGCAGCCCACATCCGGGAGAGTCTCAAGAGCAGGGGGTGGAGCAAGCCAGGCCTCAAACCACGAGAAGCTCCAGCCCAATAGGCAGCCAAAATGCAGCCCACATGTGGGAGAATATCAAGAGCAGGGGGTGGAGCAAGCCAGGCCTCAAACCACGAGAAGCTCCAGGTCAAAAGGCAGCCAAAATGCAGCCCACATACGGGAGAATCTCAAGAGCAGGGGGTGGAGCAAGCCAGGCCTCAAACCACGAGAAGCTCCAGCCCAAAAGGCAGCCAAAATCCAGCCCAACTCCGGGAGAATCTCAAGAGCAGGGGGTGGAGCAAGCCAGGCCTCAAACCACGAGAAGCTCCAGCCCAAAAGACAGCCAAAATGCAGCCCACATCCGGGAGAATCTCAAGAGCAGGGGGTGGAGCAAGCCAGGCCTCAAACCACGAGAAGCTCCAGCCCAAAAGGCAGCCAAAATCCAGCCCAACTCCGGGAGAATCTCAAGAGCAGGGGGTGGAGCAAGCCAGGCCTCAAACCACGAGAAGCTCCAGCCCAAAATGCAACCAAAATCCAGCCCACATCCGGGACAATATCAAGAGCAGGGGGTGGAGCAAGCCAGGCCTCAAACCACGAGAAGCACCAGCCCAAGTATCAGCCAAAATGCAGCCCACATCTGGGAAAATCTCAAGAGTAGGGTGTGGAGCAAGCCAGGCCTCAAACCACGAGAAGCTCCAGCCCAAAAGGCAGCCAAAATGCAGCCCACATCTGGGAGAATCTCAAGAGCAGGGGGTGGAGCAAGCCAGGCCTCAAACCACGAGAAGCTCCAGCCCAATAGGCAGAAAAAATGCAGCCCACATGTGGGAGAATATCAAGAGCAGGGGGTGGAGCAAGCCAGGCCTCAAACCACGAGAAGCTCCAGGTCAAAAGGCAGCCAAAATGCAGCCCACATACGAGAGAATCTCAAGAGCAGGGGGTGGAGCAAGCCAGGCCTCAAACCACGAGAAGCTCCAGCCCAAAAGGCAGCCAAAATCCAGCCCATCTCCGGGAGAATCTCAAGAGCAGGGGGTGGAGCAAGCCAGGCCTCAAAGCACGAGAAGCTCCAGCCCAAAAGGCAGCCAAAATGCAGCCCACATCCGGGAGAATCTCAAGAGCAGGGGGTGGAGCAAGCCAGGCCTCAAACCACGAGAAGCTCCAGCCCAAAAGGCAGCCAAAATCCAGCCCACATCCGGGAGAATCTCAAGAGCAGGGGGTGGAGAAAGCCAGGTCTCAAACCACGAGAAGCTCCAGCCCAAAATGCAGCCAAAATGCAGCCCGCCTCCGGGAGAATATCAAGAGCAGGGGGTGGAGAAAGCAAGGCCTCAAAACACGAGAAGCTCCAGCCCAAAAGGCAGCCAAAATGGAGCCCACATCCAGGAGAATCTCAAGAGCAGGGGGTGGAGCAAGGCAGGCCTCAAACCATGAGAAGCTCCAGCCTTAAAGGCAGCCAAAATGCAGCCCACATCCGGGAGAATCTCAAGAGCAGGGGGTGGAGCAAGCCAGGCCTCAAACCACGAGAAGCTCCAGCCCAAAAGGCAGCCAAAATCCAGTCCTACATCCGGGAGAATCTCAAGAGCAGGGGGTGGAGCAAGCCAGGACTCAAACCACGAGAAGCTCCAGCCCCAAGGGAAGCCAAAATGCAGCCCACATCCGGGAGAATCTCAAGAGCAGGGGGTGCAGCAAGCCAGGCCTCAAACCACGAGAAGCTCCATCCCAAAATGCAACCAAAATCCAGGCCACATCCGGGACAATATCAAGAGCAGGGGGTGGAGCAAGCCAGGCCTCAAACCACGAGAAGTTCCATCCCAAAAGGCAGCCAAAATCCAGTCCATATCCGGGAGAATCTCAAGAGCAGGGGGTGGAGCAAGCCAGGACTCAAACCACGAGAAGCTCCAGCCCAATAGGCAGAAAAAATGCAGCCCACATGTGGGAGAATATCAAGAGCAGGGGGTGGAGCAAGCCAGGCCTCAAACCACGAGAAGCTCCAGGTCAAAAGGCAGCCAAAATGCAGCCCACATACGAGAGAATCTCAAGAGCAGGGGGTGGAGCAAGCCAGGCCTCAAACCACGAGAAGCTCCAGCCCAAAAGGCAGCCAAAAT
This sequence comes from Rhynochetos jubatus, assembly GCA_027574665.1. NCBI lineage: Eukaryota > Metazoa > Chordata > Aves > Eurypygiformes > Rhynochetidae > Rhynochetos > Rhynochetos jubatus. The sequence goes on from JAQBHY010000071.1 coordinate 3,487,825, forward strand.
CCAGCCCATCTCCGGGAGAATCTCAAGAGCAGGGGGTGGAGCAAGCCAGGCCTCAAAGCACGAGAAACTCCAGCCCAAAAGGCAGCCAAAATGCAGCCCACATCCGGGAGAATCTCAAGAGCAGGGGGTGGAGCAAGCCAGGCCTCAAACCACGAGAAGCTCCAGCCCAAAAGGCAGCCAAAATCCAGCCCACATCCGGGAGAATCTCAAGAGCAGGGGGTGGAGAAAGCCAGGTCTCAAACCACGAGAAGCTCCAGCCCAAAATGCAGCCAAAATGCAGCCCGCCTCCGGGAGAATATCAAGAGCAGGGGGTGGAGAAAGCAAGGCCTCAAAACACGAGAAGCTCCAGCCCAAAAGGCAGCCAAAATGGAGCCCACATCCAGGAGAATCTCAAGAGCAGGGGGTGGAGCAAGGCAGGCCTCAAACCATGAGAAGCTCCAGCCTTAAAGGCAGCCAAAATGCAGCCCACATCCGGGAGAATCTCAAGAGCAGGGGGTGGAGCAAGCCAGGCCTCAAACCACGAGAAGCTCCAGCCCAAAAGGCAGCCAAAATCCAGTCCTACATCCGGGAGAATCTCAAGAGCAGGGGGTGGAGCAAGCCAGGACTCAAACCACGAGAAGCTCCAGCCCCAAGGGAAGCCAAAATGCAGCCCACATCCGGGAGAATCTCAAGAGCAGGGGGTGGAGCAAGCCAGGCCTCAAACCACGAGAAGCTCCATCCCAAAATGCAACCAAAATCCAGGCCACATCCGGGACAATATCAAGAGCAGGGGGTGGAGCAAGCCAGGCCTCAAACCACGAGAAGTTCCATCCCAAAAGGCAGCCAAAATCCAGCCCACATCCGGGAGAATCTCAAGAGCATGGTTTGGAGCAAGGCAGGCCTCAAACCTCGAGAAGCTCCAGCCCAAAATGCAGCCAAAATGCAGCCCGCCTCCGGGAGAATATCAAGAGCAGGGGGTGGAGAAAGCCAGGCCTCAAAACACGAGAAGCTCCAGGCCAAAAGGCAGCCAAAATGCAGCCCACATCCAGGAGAATCTCAAGAGCAGGGGGTGGAGCAAGGCAGGCCTCAAACCACGAGAAGCTCCAGCCCAAGAATCAGCCAAAATGCAGCCCACCTCCGGGAGAATATCAAGAGCAGGGTGTGGAGCAAGCCAGGCCTCAAACCATGAGAAGCTCCAGCCTTAAAGGCAGCCAAAATGCAGCCCACATCCGGGAGAATCTCAAGAGCAGGGGGTGGAGCAAGCCAGGCCTCAAACCACGAGAAGCTCCAGCCCAAAAGGCAGCCAAAATCCAGTCCATATCCGGGAGAATCTCAAGAGCAGGGGGTGGAGCAAGCCAGGACTCAAACCACGAGAAGCTCCAGCCCCAAGGGAAGCCAAAATGCAGCCCACATCCGGGAGAATCTCAAGAGCAGGGGGTGCAGCAAGCCAGGCCTCAAACCACGAGAAGCTCCATCCCAAAATGCAACCAAAATCCAGGCCACATCCGGGACAATATCAAGAGCAGGGGGTGGAGCAAGCCAGGCCTCAAACCACGAGAAGTTCCATCCCAAAAGGCAGCCAAAATCCAGCCCACATCCGGGAGAATCTCAAGAGCATGGTTTGGAGCAAGGCAGGCCTCAAACCTCGAGAAGCTCCAGCCCAAAATGTCAGCCAAAATGCAGCCCACATCCGGGAGAATCTCAAGAGCAGGGGGTGGAGCAAGCCAGGCCTCAAACCACGAGAAGCTCCAGCCCAAAATGCAGCCAAAATGCAGCCCACATGTGGGAGAATCTCAAGAGCAGGGTGTGGAGCAAGCCAGGCCTCAAACCACGAGAAATTCCAGCCCAAAACGCAGCCAAAATGCAGCCCACATCCGGGAGAATCTCAAGAGCAGGGGGTGGAGCAAGCCAGGCCTCAAACCACGAGAAGCTCCAGCCCAAAAGGCAGCCAAACTCCAGCCCACCTCTGGGAGAATCTCAAGAGCAGGGGGGGGAGCAAGTCAGGCCTCAAACCACGAGAAGCTCCAGCCCAAAATGCAGCCAAAATCCAGCCCACCTCTGCGAGAATATCAAGAGCAGGGGGTGGAGCAAGCCAGGCCTCAAACCACGAGAAGCTCCAGCACAAAAAGCAGCCAAATTGCAGCCCACCTCCGGGAGAATCTCAAGAGCAGGGGGTGGAGCAAGCCTGGCCACAAACCTCGAGAAGCTCCAGCCCAAAAGGCAGCCAAAATGCAGCCCACATCCGGGAGAATCTCAAGAGCATGGTTTGGAGCAAGGCAGGCCTCAAACCTCGAGAAGCTCCAGCCCAAAAGGCAGCCAAAATGCAGCCCGCCTCCGGGAGAATATCAAGAGCAGGGGGTGGAGAAAGCCAGGCCTCAAAACACGAGAAGCTCCAGGACAAAAGGCAGCCAAAATGCAGCCCACATCCAGGAGAATCTCAAGAGCAGGGGGTGGAGCAAGGCAGGCCTCAAACCACGAGAAGCTCCAGCCCAAGAATCAGCCAAAATGCAGCCCACCTCCGGGAGAATATCAAGAGCAGGGTGTGGAGCAAGCCAGGCCTCAAACCATGAGAAGCTCCAGCCTTAAAGGCAGCCAAAATGCAGCCCACATCCGGGAGAATCTCAAGAGCAGGGGGTGGAGCAAGCCAGGCCTCAAACCACGAGAAGCTCCAGCCCCAAGGGAAGCCAAAATGCAGCCCACATCCGGGAGAATCTCAAGAGCAGGGGGTGCAGCAAGCCAGGCCTCAAACCACGAGAAGCTCCATCCCAAAATGCAACCAAAATCCAGGCCACATCCGGGACAATATCAAGAGCAGGGGGTGGAGCAAGCCAGGCCTCAAACCACGAGAAGTTCCATCCCAAAAGGCAGCCAAAATCCAGCCCACATCCGGGAGAATCTCAAGAGCATGGTTTGGAGCAAGGCAGGCCTCAAACCTCGAGAAGCTCCAGCCCAAAATGTCAGCCAAAATGCAGCCCACATCCGGGAGAATCTCAAGAGCAGGGGGTGGAGCAAGCCAGGCCTCAAACCACGAGAAGCTCCAGCCCAAAATGCAGCCAAAATGCAGCCCACATGTGGGAGAATCTCAAGAGCAGGGTGTGGAGCAAGCCAGGCCTCAAACCACGAGAAATTCCAGCCCAAAACGCAGCCAAAATGCAGCCCACATCCGGGAGAATCTCAAGAGCAGGGGGTGGAGCAAGCCAGGCCTCAAACCACGAGAAGCTCCAGCCCAAAAGGCAGCCAAACTCCAGCCCACCTCTGGGAGAATCTCAAGAGCAGGGGGGGGAGCAAGTCAGGCCTCAAACCACGAGAAGCTCCAGCCCAAAATGCAGCCAAAATCCAGCCCACCTCTGCGAGAATATCAAGAGCAGGGGGTGGAGCAAGCCAGGCCTCAAACCACGAGAAGCTCCAGCACAAAAAGCAGCCAAATTGCAGCCCACCTCCGGGAGAATCTCAAGAGCAGGGGGTGGAGCAAGCCTGGCCACAAACCTCAAGAAGCTCCAGCCCAAAAGGCAGCCAAAATGCAGCCCACATCCGGGAGAATCTCAAGAGCAGGGTGTGGAGCAAGCCAGGCCTCAAACCACGAGAAGCTCCAGCCCAAAAGGCAGCCAAATTGCAGCCCACATCCGGGAGAATCTCAAGAGCAGGGTGTGGAGCAAGCCAGGCCTCAAACCACGAGAAGCTCCAGCCCAAAAAGCAGCCAAAATGCAGGCCATATCCGGGAGAATCTCAAGAGCAGGGGGTGGAGCAAGCCAGGCCTCAAAGCACGAGAAGCTCCAGCCCAAAAGGCAGCCAAAATGCAGCCCACATCCGGGAGAATCTCAAGAGCAGGGGGTGGAGCAAGCCAGGCCTCAAACCACGAGAAGCTCCAGCCCAAAAGGCAGCCAAAATCCAGCCCACATCCAGGAGAATAGCAAGAGCAGGGGGTGGAGCAAGCCAGGCCTCAAACCACGAGAAGCTCCAGCCCAAAAGGCAGCCAAAATCCAGCCCACATCCGGGAGAATCTCAAGAGCAGGGGGTGGAGAAAGCCAGGTCTCAAACCACGAGAAGCTCCAGCCCAAAATGCAGCCAAAATGCAGCCCGCCTCCGGGAGAATATCAAGAGCAGGGGGTGGAGAAAGCAAGGCCTCAAACCACGAGAAGTTCCAGCCCAAAAGGCAGCCAAAATGCAGCCCACATCCAGGAGAATCTCAAGAGCAGGGGGTGGAGCAAGCCAGGACTCAAACCACGAGAAGCTCGAGCCCCAAGGGAAGCCAAAATGCAGCCCACATCCGGGAGAATCTCAAGAGCAGGGGGTGCAGCAAGCCAGGCCTCAAACCACGAGAAGCTCCATCCCAAAATGCAACCAAAATCCAGGCCACATCCGGGACAATATCAAGAGCAGGGGGTGGAGCAAGCCAGGCCTCAAACCACGAGAAGCTCCAGCCCAAAAGGCAGCCAAAATCCAGCCCACATCCGGGAGAATCTCAAGAACATGGTTTGGAGCAAGGCAGGCCTCAAACCTCGAGAAGCTCCAGCCCAAAATGTCAGCCAAAATGCAGCCCACATCCGGGAGAATCTCAAGAGCAGGGGGTGGAGGAAGCCAGGCCTCAAACCACGAGAAGCTCCAGCCCAATAGGCAGCCAAAATGCAGCCCACATGTGGGAGAATCTCAAGAGCAGGGTGTGGAGCAAGCCAAGCCTCAAACCACGAGAAATTCCAGCCCAAAACGCAGCCAAAATGCAGCCCACATCCGGGAGAATCTCAAGAGCAGGGGGTGGAGCAAGCCAGGCCTCAAACCACGAGAAGCTCCAGCCCAAAAGGCAGCCAAACTCCAGCCCACCTCTGGGAGAATCTCAAGAGCAGGGGGTGGAGCAAGTCAGGCCTCAAACCACGAGAAGCTCCAGCCCAAAATGCAGCCAAAATCCAGCCCACCTCTGCGAGAATATCAAGAGCAGGGGGTGGAGCAAGCCAGGCCTCAAACCACGAGAAGCTCCAGCACAAAAAGCAGCCAAATTGCAGCCCACCTCCGGGAGAATCTCAAGAGCAGGGGGTGCAGCAAGCCAGGCCTCAAACCACGAGAAGCTCCAGGTCAAAAGGCAGCCAAATTGCAGCCCACATCCGGGAGAATCTCAAGAGCAGGGGGTGGAGCAAGCCAGGCCTCAAACCACGAGAAGCTCCAGCCCAAAAGGCAGCCAAAATGCAGCCCACCTCTGCGAGAATATCAAGAGCAGGGGGTGGAGCAAGCCAGGCCTCAAACCACGAGAAGCTCCAGCACAAAAAGCAGCCAAATTGCAGCCCACCTCCGGGAGAATCTCAAGAGCAGGGGGTGGAGCAAGCCTGGCCACAAACCTCGAGAAGCTCCAGCCCAAAAGGCAGCCAAAATGCAGCCCACATCCGGGAGAATCTCAAGAGCAGGGGTCGGAGCAAGCCAGGCCTCAAACCACGAGAAGCTCCAGCCCAAAAAGCAGCCAAAATGCAGGCCATATCCGGGAGAATCTCAAGAGCAGGGGGTGGAGCAAGCCAGGCCTCAAAGCACGAGAAGCTCCAGCCCAAAAGGCAGCCAAAATGCAGCCCACATCCGGGAGAATCTCAAGAGCAGGGGGTGGAGCAAGCCAGGCCTCAAACCACGAGAAGCTCCAGCCCAAAAGGCAGCCAAAATCCAGCCCACATCCAGGAGAATAGCAAGAGCAGGGGGTGGAGCAAGCCAGGCCTCAAACCACGAGAAGCTCCAGCCCAAAAGGCAGCCAAAATCCAGCCCACATCCGGGAGAATCTCAAGAGCAGGGGGTGGAGAAAGCCAGGTCTCAAACCACGAGAAGCTCCAGCCCAAAATGCAGCCAAAATGCAGCCCGCCTCCGGGAGAATATCAAGAGCAGGGGGTGGAGAAAGCAAGGCCTCAAACCACGAGAAGTTCCAGCCCAAAAGGCAGCCAAAATGCAGCCCACATCCAGGAGAATCTCAAGAGCAGGGGGTGGAGCAAGCCAGGACTCAAACCACGAGAAGCTCGAGCCCCAAGGGAAGCCAAAATGCAGCCCACATCCGGGAGAATCTCAAGAGCAGGGGGTGCAGCAAGCCAGGCCTCAAACCACGAGAAGCTCCATCCCAAAATGCAACCAAAATCCAGGCCACATCCGGGACAATATCAAGAGCAGGGGGTGGAGCAAGCCAGGCCTCAAACCACGAGAAGCTCCAGCCCAAAAGGCAGCCAAAATCCAGCCCACATCCGGGAGAATCTCAAGAACATGGTTTGGAGCAAGGCAGGCCTCAAACCTCGAGAAGCTCCAGCCCAAAATGTCAGCCAAAATGCAGCCCACATCCGGGAGAATCTCAAGAGCAGGGGGTGGAGGAAGCCAGGCCTCAAACCACGAGAAGCTCCAGCCCAATAGGCAGCCAAAATGCAGCCCACATGTGGGAGAATCTCAAGAGCAGGGTGTGGAGCAAGCCAAGCCTCAAACCACGAGAAATTCCAGCCCAAAACGCAGCCAAAATGCAGCCCACATCCGGGAGAATCTCAAGAGCAGGGGGTGGAGCAAGCCAGGCCTCAAACCACGAGAAGCTCCAGCCCAAAAGGCAGCCAAACTCCAGCCCACCTCTGGGAGAATCTCAAGAGCAGGGGGTGGAGCAAGTCAGGCCTCAAACCACGAGAAGCTCCAGCCCAAAATGCAGCCAAAATCCAGCCCACCTCTGCGAGAATATCAAGAGCAGGGGGTGGAGCAAGCCAGGCCTCAAACCACGAGAAGCTCCAGCACAAAAAGCAGCCAAATTGCAGCCCACCTCCGGGAGAATCTCAAGAGCAGGGGGTGCAGCAAGCCAGGCCTCAAACCACGAGAAGCTCCAGGTCAAAAGGCAGCCAAATTGCAGCCCACATCCGGGAGAATCTCAAGAGCAGGGGGTGGAGCAAGCCAGGCCTCAAACCACGAGAAGCTCCAGCCCAAAAGGCAGCCAAAATGCAGCCCACATCCGAGAGAATCTCAAGAGCAGGGGGTGGAGCAAGCCAGGCCTCAAACCACGAGAAGCTCCAGCCCAAAAGGCAGCCAAAATCCAGCCCACATCCGGGAGAATCTCAAGAGCAGGGGGTGGAGCAAGCCAGGCCTCAAACCACGAGAAACTCCAGCCCAAAAGGTAGCCAAAATCCAGCCCACCTCCGGGAGAATCTCAAGAGCAGGGGGTGGAGGAAGCCAGGCCTCAAACCACGAGAAGCTCCAGCCCAAAAGGCAGCCAAATGCAGCCCACATCCGGGAGAATATCAAGAGCAGGGGGTGGAGCAAGCCAGGCCTCAAACCACGAGAAGCTCCAGGTCAAAAGGCAGCCAAAATGCAGCCCACCTCCGGGAGAATCTCAAGAGCAGGGGGTGCAGCAAGCCAGGCCTCAAACCACGAGAAGCTCCAGCCCAAAATGTAGCCAAAATCCAGCCCACATCCCGGAGAATATCAAGAGCAGGGGATGGAGCAAGCCAGGCCTCAAACCACGAGAAGTTCCATCCCAAAAGGCAGCCAAAATCCAGCCCACATCCGGGAGAATCTCAAGAGCATGGTTTGGAGCAAGGCAGGCCTCAAACCTCGAGAAGCTCCAGCCCAAAATGTCAGCCAAAATGCAGCCCACATCCGGGAGAATCTCAAGAGCAGGGGGTGGAGCAAGCCAGGCCTCAAACCACGAGAATCTCCAGCCCAATAGGCAGCCAAAATGCAGCCCACATGTGGGAGAATCTCAAGAGCAGGGTGTGGAGCAAGCCAGGCCTCAAACCACGAGAAGCTCCCCCCCAAAACGCAGCCAAAATGCAGCCCACATCCGGGAGAATCTCAAGAGCAGGGGGTGGAGCAAGCCAGGCCTCAAACCACGAGAAGCTCCAGCCCAAAAGGCAGCCAAAATGCAGCCCACATCCAGGAGAATCTCAAGAGCAGGGGGTGGAGCAAGGCAGGCCTCAAACCACGAGAAGCTCCAGCCCAAAAGGCAGCCAAAATGCAGCCCACCTCCGGGAGAATATCAAGAGCAGGGTGTGGAGCAAGCCAGGCCTCAAACCATGAGAAGCTCCAGCCTTAAAGGCAGCCAAAATGCAGCCCACATCCGGGAGAATCTCAAGAGCAGGGGGTGGAGCAAGCCAGGCCTCAAACCACGAGAAGCTCCAGCCCAAAAGGCAGCCAAAATCCAGTCCATATCCGGGAGAATCTCAAGAGCAGGGGGTGGAGCAAGCCAGGACTCAAACCACGAGAAGCTCCAGCCCCAAGGGAAGCCAAAATGCAGCCCACATCCGGGAGAATCTCAAGAGCAGGGGGTGCAGCAAGCCAGGCCTCAAACCACGAGAAGCTCCATCCCAAAATGCAACCAAAATCCAGGCCACATCCGGGACATTATCAAGAGCAGGGGGTGGAGCAAGCCAGGCCTCAAACCACGAGAAGTTCCATCCCAAAAGGCAGCCAAAATCCAGCCCACATCCGGGAGAATCTCAAGAGCATGGTTTGGAGCAAGGCAGGCCTCAAACCTCGAGAAGCTCCAGCCCAAAATGTCAGCCAAAATGCAGCCCACATCCGGGAGAATCTCAAGAGCAGGGGGTGGAGCAAGCCAGGCCTCAAACCACGAGAAGCTCCAGCCCAAAAGGCAGCCAAAATGCAGCCCACATGTGGGAGAATCTCAAGAGCAGGGGGTGGAGCAAGCCAGGCCTCAAACCACGAGAAATTCCAGCCCAAAACGCAGCCAAAATGCAGCCCACATCCGGGAGAATCTCAAGAGCAGGGGGTGGAGCAAGCCAGGCCTCAAACCACGAGAAGCTCCAGCCCAAAAGGCAGCCAAACTCCAGCCCACCTCTGGGAGAATCTCAAGAGCAGGGGGTGGAGCAAGTCAGGCCTCAAACCACGAGAAGCTCCAGCCCAAAATGCAGCCAAAATCCAGCCCACCTCTGCGAGAATATCAAGAGCAGGGGGTGGAGCAAGCCAGGCCTCAAACCACGAGAAGCTCCAGCACAAAAAGCAGCCAAATTGCAGCCCACCTCCGGGAGAATCTCAAGAGCAGGGGGTGGAGCAAGCCAGGCCACAAACCTCGAGAAGCTCCAGCCCAAAAGGCAGCCAAAATGCAGCCCACATCCGGGAGAATCTCAAGAGCAGGGGTCGGAGCAAGCCAGGCCTCAAACCACGAGAAGCTCCAGCCCAAAAGGCAGCCAAATTGCAGCCCACATCCGGGAGAATCTCAAGAGCAGGGTGTGGAGCAAGCCAGGCCTCAAACCACGAGAAGCTCCAGCCCAAAAAGCAGCCAAAATGCAGGCCATATCCGGGAGAATCTCAAGAGCAGGGGGTGGAGCAAGCCAGGCCTCAAACCACGAGAAGCTCCAGCCCAAAAGGCAGCCAAAATGCAGCCCACATCCGGGAGAATCTCAAGAGCAGGGGGTGGAGCAAGCCAGGCCTCAAACCACGAGAAGCTCCAGCCCAAAAGGCAGCCAAAATCCAGCCCACATCCAGGAGAATAGCAAGAGCAGGGGGTGGAGCAAGCCAGGCCTCAAACCACGAGAAGCTCCAGCCCAAAAGGCAGCCAAAATCCAGCCCACATCCGGGAGAATCTCAAGAGCAGGGGGTGGAGAAAGCCAGGTCTCAAACCACGAGAAGCTCCAGCCCAAAATGCAGCCAAAATGCAGCCCGCCTCCGGGAGAATATCAAGAGCAGGGGGTGGAGAAAGCAAGGCCTCAAAACACGAGAAGCTCCAGGCCAAAAGGCAGCCAAAATGCAGCCCACATCCAGGAGAATCTCAAGAGCAGGGGGTGGAGCAAGGCAGGCCTCAAACCACGAGAAGCTCCAGCCCAATAATCAGCCAAAATGCAGCCCACCTCCGGGAGAATATCAAGAGCAGGGTGTGGAGCAAGCCAGGCCTCAAAGCATGAGAAGCTCCAGCCTTAAAGGCAGCCAAAATGCAGCCCACATCCGGGAGAATCTCAAGAGCAGGGGGTGGAGCAAGCCAGGCCTCAAACCACGAGAAGCTCCAGCCCAAAAGGCAGCCAAAATCCAGTCCATATCCGGGAGAATCTCAAGAGCAGGGGGTGGAGCAAGCCAGGACTCAAACCACGAGAAGCTCCAGCCCCAAGGGAAGCCAAAATGCAGCCCACATCCGGGAGAATCTCAAGAGCAGGGGGTGCAGCAAGCCAGGCCTCAAACCACGAGAAGCTCCATCCCAAAATGCAACCAAAATCCAGGCCACATCCGGGACAATATCAAGAGCAGGGGGTGGAGCAAGCCAGGCCTCAAACCACGAGAAGCTCCAGCCCAAAAGGCAGCCAAAATCCAGCCCACATCCGGGAGAATCTCAAGAGCATGGTTTGGAGCAAGGCAGGCCTCAAACCTCGAGAAGCTCCAGCCCAAAATGTCAGCCAAAATGCAGCCCACATCCGGGAGAATCTCAAGAGCAGGGGGTGGAGCAAGCCAGGCCTCAAAGCACGAGAAGCTCCAGCCCAATATGCAGCCAAAATGCAGCCCACATGTGGGAGAATCTCAAGAGCAGGGTGTGGAGCAAGCCAAGCCTCAAACCACGAGAAATTCCAGCCCAAAACGCAGCCAAAATGCAGCCCACATCCGGGAGAATCTCAAGAGCAGGGGGTGGAGCAAGCCAGGCCTCAAACCACGAGAAGCTCCAGCACAAAAAGCAGCCAAATTGCAGCCCACCTCCGGGAGAATCTCAAGAGCAGGGGGTGGAGCAAGCCAGGCCTCAAACCACGAGAAGCTCCAGGTCAAAAGGCAGCCAAATTGCAGCCCACATCCGGGAGAATCTCAAGAGCAGGGGGTGGAGCAAGCCAGGCCTCAAACCACGAGAAGCTCCAGCCCAAAAGGCAGCCAAAATGCAGCCCACATCCGAGAGAATCTCAAGAGCAGGGGGTGGAGCAAGCCAGGCCTCAAACCACGAGAAGCTCCAGCCCAAAAGGCAGCCAAAATCCAGCCCACATCCGGGAGAATCTCAAGAGCAGGGGGTGGAGCAAGCCAGGCCTCAAACCACGAGAAACTCCAGCCCAAAAGGTAGCCAAAATCCAGCCCACCTCCGGGAGAATCTCAAGAGCAGGGGGTGGAGGAAGCCAGGCCTCAAACCACGAGAAGCTCCAGCCCAAAAGGCAGCCAAATGCAGCCCACATCCGGGAGAATATCAAGAGCAGGGGGTGGAGCAAGCCAGGCCTCAAACCACGAGAAGCTCCAGGTCAAAAGGCAGCCAAAATGCAGCCCACCTCCGGGAGAATCTCAAGAGCAGGGGGTGCAGCAAGCCAGGCCTCAAACCACGAGAAGCTCCAGCCCAAAATGTAGCCAAAATCCAGCCCACATCCCGGAGAATATCAAGAGCAGGGGATGGAGCAAGCCAGGCCTCAAACCAGGAGAAGCTCCAGCCCAAAAGGCAGCCAAAATGCAGCCCACATCCGGGAGAATCTCAAGAGCATGGTTTGGACCAAGCCAGGCCTCAAACCACGAGAAGCTCCAGCCCAAGAATCAGCCAAAATGCAGCCCACATCCGGGAGAATCTCAAGAGCAGGGGGTGGAGCAAGCCAGGCCTCAAACCACGAGAAGCTCCAGCCTTAAAGGCAGCCAAAATGCAGCCCACATCCGGGAGAATCTCAAGAGCAGGGGGTGGAGCAAGCCAGGCCTCAAACCACGAGAAGCTCCAGCCCAAAAGGCAGCCAAAATCCAGCCCACATCCGGGACAATTTCAAGAGCAGGGGCTGGAGAAAGCCAGGCCTCAAACCACGAGAAACTCCAGCCCAAAATACGGCCAAAATGCAGCCCACATGTGGGAGAATCTCAAGAGCAGGGGGTGGAGCAAGCCAGGCCTCAAACCACGAGAAGCTCCAGCCCAAAAGGCAGCCAAAATGCAGCCCACATGCGAGAGAATATTAAGAGCAGGGGATGGAGCAAGCCAGGCTTCAAACTACGAGAAACTCCAGCCCAAAAGGCAGCCAAAATGCAGCCCACCTGCGGGAGAATTTCAAGAGCAGGGGGTGGAGCAAGCCAGGCCTCAAACCACGAGAAACTCCAGCCCAAAAGGCAGCCAAAATGCAGCCCACCTCCGGGAGAATATCAAGAGCAGGGGTTGGAGCAAGCCAGGCCTCAAACCACGAGAAGCTCCAGCCCAAAAGGCAGCCAAAATGCAGCCCACATCCGGGAGAATCTCAAGAGCAGGGGGTGGAGCAAGCCAGGCCTCAAACCACGAGAAGCTCCAGCCCAAAAGGCAGCCAAACTCCAGCCCAACTCTGGGAGAATCTCAAGAGCAGGGGGTGGAGCAAGTCAGGCCTCAAACCACGAGAAGCTCCAGCCCAAAATGCAGCCAAAATCCAGCCCACCTCTGCGAGAATATCAAGAGCAGGGGGTGGAGCAAGCCAGGCCTCAAACCACGAGAAGCTCCAGCACAAAAAGCAGCCAAATTGCAGCCCACCTCCGGGAGAATCTGAAGAGCAGGGGGTGCAGCAAGCCAGGCCTCAAACCACGAGAAGCTCCAGGTCAAAAGGCAGCCAAATTGCAGCCCACATCCGGGAGAATCTCAAGAGCAGGGGGTGGAGCAAGCCAGGCCTCAAACCACGAGAAGCTCCAGGTCAAAAGGCAGCCAAAATGCAGCCCACATCCGAGAGAATCTCAAGAGCAGGGGGTGGAGCAAGCCAGGCCTCAAACCACGAGAAGCTCCAGCCCAAAAGGCAGCCAAAATCCAGCACACATCCGGGAGAATCTCAAGAGCAGGGGGTGGAGCAAACCAGGCCTCAAACCACGAGAAGCTCCAGCCCAAAAGGCAGCCAAAATCCAGCCCACCTCCGGGAGAATCTCAAGAGCAGGGGGTGCAGCAAGCCAGGCCTCAAACCACGAGAAGCTCCATCCCAAAATGCAACCAAAATCCAGGCCACATCCGGGACAATATCAAGAGCAGGGGGTGGAGCAAGCCAGGCCTCAAACCACGAGAAGTTCCATCCCAAAAGGCAGCCAAAATCCAGCCCACATCCGGGAGAATCTCAAGAGCATGGCTTGGAGCAAGGCAGGCCTCAAACCTCGAGAAGCTCCAGCCCAAAATGTCAGCCAAAATGCAGCCCACATCCGGGAGAATCTCAAGAGCAGGGGGTGGAGCAAGCCAGGCCTCAAACCACGAGAAGCTCCAGCCCAATATGCAGCCAAAATGCAGCCCACATGTGGGAGAATCTCAAGAGCAGGGTGTGGAGCAAGCCAGGCCTCAAACCACGAGAAATTCCAGCCCAAAACGCAGCCAAAATGCAGCCCACATCCGGGAGAATCTCAAGAGCAGGGGGTGGAGCAAGCCAGGCCTCAAACCACGAGAAGCTCCAGCCCAAAAGGCAGCCAAACTCCAGCCCACCTCTGGGAGAATCTCAAGAGAAGGGGGTGGAGCAAGTCAGGCCTCAAACCACGAGAAGCTCCAGCACAAAAAGCAGCCAAATTGCAGCCCACCTCCGGGAGAATCTCAAGAGCAGGGGGTGCAGCAAGCCAGGCCTCAAACCACGAGAAGCTCCAGGTCAAAAGGCAGCCAAATTGCAGCCCACATCCGGGAGAATCTCAAGAGCAGGGGGTGGAGCAAGCCAGGCCTCAAACCACGAGAAGCTCCAGCCCAAAAGGCAGCCAAAATGCAGCCCACATCCGAGAGAATCTCAAGAGCAGGGGGTGGAGCAAGCCAGGCCTCAAACCACGAGAAGCTCCAGCCCAAAAGGCAGCCAAAATCCAGCCCACATCCGGGAGAATCTCAAGAGCAGGGGGTGGAGCAAGCCAGGCCTCAAACCACGAGAAGCTCCAGCCCAAAAGGCAGCCAAACTCCAGCCCACCTCTGGGAGAATCTCAAGAGCAGGGGGTGGAGCAAGTCAGGCCTCAAACCACGAGAAGCTCCAGCCCAAAATGCAGCCAAAATCCAGCCCACCTCTGCGAGAATATCAAGAGCAGGGGGTGGAGCAAGCCAGGCCTCAAACCACGAGAAGCTCCAGCACAAAAAGCAGCCAAATTGCAGCCCACCTCCGGGAGAATCTCAAGAGCAGGGGGTGCAGCAAGCCAGGCCTCAAACCACGAGAAGCTCCAGGTCAAAAGGCAGCCAAATTGCAGCCCACATCCGGGAGAATCTCAAGAGCAGGGGGTGGAGCAAGCCAGGCCTCAAACCACGAGAAGCTCCAGCCCAAAAGGCAGCCAAAATGCAGCCCACATCCGAGAGAATCTCAAGAGCAGGGGGTGGAGCAAGCCAGGCCTCAAACCACGAGAAGCTCCAGCCCAAAAGGCAGCCAAAATCCAGCCCACATCCGGGAGAATCTCAAGAGCAGGGGGTGGAGCAAGCCAGGCCTCAAACCACGAGAAACTCCAGCCCAAAAGGTAGCCAAAATCCAGCCCACCTCCGGGAGAATCTCAAGAGCAGGGGGTGGAGGAAGCCAGGCCTCAAACCACGAGAAGCTCCAGCCCAAAAGGCAGCCAAATGCAGCCCACATCCGGGAGAATATCAAGAGCAGGGGGTGGAGCAAGCCAGGCCTCAAACCACGAGAAGCTCCAGGTCAAAAGGCAGCCAAAATGCAGCCCACCTCCGGGAGAATCTCAAGAGCAGGGGGTGCAGCAAGCCAGGCCTCAAACCACGAGAAGCTCCAGCCCAAAATGTAGCCAAAATCCAGCCCACATCCCGGAGAATATCAAGAGCAGGGGATGGAGCAAGCCAGGCCTCAAACCACGAGAAGTTCCATCCCAAAAGGCAGCCAAAATCCAGCCCACATCCGGGAGAATCTCAAGAGCATGGTTTGGAGCAAGGCAGGCCTCAAACCTCGAGAAGCTCCAGCCCAAAATGTCAGCCAAAATGCAGCCCACATCCGGGAGAATCTCAAGAGCAGGGGGTGGAGCAAGCCAGGCCTCAAACCACGAGAATCTCCAGCCCAATAGGCAGCCAAAATGCAGCCCACATGTGGGAGAATCTCAAGAGCAGGGTGTGGAGCAAGCCAGGCCTCAAACCACGAGAAGCTCCAGCCCAAAACGCAGCCAAAATGCAGCCCACATCCGGGAGAATCTCAAGAGCAGGGGGTGGAGCAAGCCAGGCCTCAAACCACGAGAAGCTCCAGCCCAAAAGGCAGCCAAAATGCAGCCCACATCCAGGAGAATCTCAAGAGCAGGGGGTGGAGCAAGGCAGGCCTCAAACCACGAGAAGCTCCAGCCCAAAAGGCAGCCAAAATGCAGCCCACCTCCGGGAGAATATCAAGAGCAGGGTGTGGAGCAAGCCAGGCCTCAAACCATGAGAAGCTCCAGCCTTAAAGGCAGCCAAAATGCAGCCCACATCCGGGAGAATCTCAAGAGCAGGGGGTGGAGCAAGCCAGGCCTCAAACCACGAGAAGCTCCAGCCCAAAAGGCAGCCAAAATCCAGTCCATATCCGGGAGAATCTCAAGAGCAGGGGGTGGAGCAAGCCAGGACTCAAACCACGAGAAGCTCCAGCCCCAAGGGAAGCCAAAATGCAGCCCACATCCGGGAGAATCTCAAGAGCAGGGGGTGCAGCAAGCCAGGCCTCAAACCACGAGAAGCTCCATCCCAAAATGCAACCAAAATCCAGGCCACATCCGGGACATTATCAAGAGCAGGGGGTGGAGCAAGCCAGGCCTCAAACCACGAGAAGTTCCATCCCAAAAGGCAGCCAAAATCCAGCCCACATCCGGGAGAATCTCAAGAGCATGGTTTGGAGCAAGGCAGGCCTCAAACCTCGAGAAGCTCCAGCCCAAAATGTCAGCCAAAATGCAGCCCACATCCGGGAGAATCTCAAGAGCAGGGGGTGGAGCAAGCCAGGCCTCAAACCACGAGAAGCTCCAGCCCAAAAGGCAGCCAAAATGCAGCCCACATGTGGGAGAATCTCAAGAGCAGGGGGTGGAGCAAGCCAGGCCTCAAACCACGAGAAATTCCAGCCCAAAACGCAGCCAAAATGCAGCCCACATCCGGGAGAATCTCAAGAGCAGGGGGTGGAGCAAGCCAGGCCTCAAACCACGAGAAGCTCCAGCCCAAAAGGCAGCCAAACTCCAGCCCACCTCTGGGAGAATCTCAAGAGCAGGGGGTGGAGCAAGTCAGGCCTCAAACCACGAGAAGCTCCAGCCCAAAATGCAGCCAAAATCCAGCCCACCTCTGCGAGAATATCAAGAGCAGGGGGTGGAGCAAGCCAGGCCTCAAACCACGAGAAGCTCCAGCACAAAAAGCAGCCAAATTGCAGCCCACCTCCGGGAGAATCTCAAGAGCAGGGGGTGGAGCAAGCCAGGCCACAAACCTCGAGAAGCTCCAGCCCAAAAGGCAGCCAAAATGCAGCCCACATCCGGGAGAATCTCAAGAGCAGGGGTCGGAGCAAGCCAGGCCTCAAACCACGAGAAGCTCCAGCCCAAAAGGCAGCCAAATTGCAGCCCACATCCGGGAGAATCTCAAGAGCAGGGTGTGGAGCAAGCCAGGCCTCAAACCACGAGAAGCTCCAGCCCAAAAAGCAGCCAAAATGCAGGCCATATCCGGGAGAATCTCAAGAGCAGGGGGTGGAGCAAGCCAGGCCTCAAACCACGAGAAGCTCCAGCCCAAAAGGCAGCCAAAATGCAGCCCACATCCGGGAGAATCTCAAGAGCAGGGGGTGGAGCAAGCCAGGCCTCAAACCACGAGAAGCTCCAGCCCAAAAGGCAGCCAAAATCCAGCCCACATCCAGGAGAATAGCAAGAGCAGGGGGTGGAGCAAGCCAGGCCTCAAACCACGAGAAGCTCCAGCCCAAAAGGCAGCCAAAATCCAGCCCACATCCGGGAGAATCTCAAGAGCAGGGGGTGGAGAAAGCCAGGTCTCAAACCACGAGAAGCTCCAGCCCAAAATGCAGCCAAAATGCAGCCCGCCTCCGGGAGAATATCAAGAGCAGGGGGTGGAGAAAGCAAGGCCTCAAAACACGAGAAGCTCCAGGCCAAAAGGCAGCCAAAATGCAGCCCACATCCAGGAGAATCTCAAGAGCAGGGGGTGGAGCAAGGCAGGCCTCAAACCACGAGAAGCTCCAGCCCAATAATCAGCCAAAATGCAGCCCACCTCCGGGAGAATATCAAGAGCAGGGTGTGGAGCAAGCCAGGCCTCAAAGCATGAGAAGCTCCAGCCTTAAAGGCAGCCAAAATGCAGCCCACATCCGGGAGAATCTCAAGAGCAGGGGGTGGAGCAAGCCAGGCCTCAAACCACGAGAAGCTCCAGCCCAAAAGGCAGCCAAAATCCAGTCCATATCCGGGAGAATCTCAAGAGCAGGGGGTGGAGCAAGCCAGGACTCAAACCACGAGAAGCTCCAGCCCCAAGGGAAGCCAAAATGCAGCCCACATCCGGGAGAATCTCAAGAGCAGGGGGTGCAGCAAGCCAGGCCTCAAACCACGAGAAGCTCCATCCCAAAATGCAACCAAAATCCAGGCCACATCCGGGACAATATCAAGAGCAGGGGGTGGAGCAAGCCAGGCCTCAAACCACGAGAAGCTCCAGCCCAAAAGGCAGCCAAAATCCAGCCCACATCCGGGAGAATCTCAAGAGCATGGTTTGGAGCAAGGCAGGCCTCAAACCTCGAGAAGCTCCAGCCCAAAATGTCAGCCAAAATGCAGCCCACATCCGGGAGAATCTCAAGAGCAGGGGGTGGAGCAAGCCAGGCCTCAAAGCACGAGAAGCTCCAGCCCAATATGCAGCCAAAATGCAGCCCACATGTGGGAGAATCTCAAGAGCAGGGTGTGGAGCAAGCCAAGCCTCAAACCACGAGAAATTCCAGCCCAAAACGCAGCCAAAATGCAGCCCACATCCGGGAGAATCTCAAGAGCAGGGGGTGGAGCAAGCCAGGCCTCAAACCACGAGAAGCTCCAGCACAAAAAGCAGCCAAATTGCAGCCCACCTCCGGGAGAATCTCAAGAGCAGGGGGTGGAGCAAGCCAGGCCTCAAACCACGAGAAGCTCCAGGTCAAAAGGCAGCCAAATTGCAGCCCACATCCGGGAGAATCTCAAGAGCAGGGGGTGGAGCAAGCCAGGCCTCAAACCACGAGAAGCTCCAGCCCAAAAGGCAGCCAAAATGCAGCCCACATCCGAGAGAATCTCAAGAGCAGGGGGTGGAGCAAGCCAGGCCTCAAACCACGAGAAGCTCCAGCCCAAAAGGCAGCCAAAATCCAGCCCACATCCGGGAGAATCTCAAGAGCAGGGGGTGGAGCAAGCCAGGCCTCAAACCACGAGAAACTCCAGCCCAAAAGGTAGCCAAAATCCAGCCCACCTCCGGGAGAATCTCAAGAGCAGGGGGTGGAGGAAGCCAGGCCTCAAACCACGAGAAGCTCCAGCCCAAAAGGCAGCCAAATGCAGCCCACATCCGGGAGAATATCAAGAGCAGGGGGTGGAGCAAGCCAGGCCTCAAACCACGAGAAGCTCCAGGTCAAAAGGCAGCCAAAATGCAGCCCACCTCCGGGAGAATCTCAAGAGCAGGGGGTGCAGCAAGCCAGGCCTCAAACCACGAGAAGCTCCAGCCCAAAATGTAGCCAAAATCCAGCCCACATCCCGGAGAATATCAAGAGCAGGGGATGGAGCAAGCCAGGCCTCAAACCAGGAGAAGCTCCAGCCCAAAAGGCAGCCAAAATGCAGCCCACATCCGGGAGAATCTCAAGAGCATGGTTTGGACCAAGCCAGGCCTCAAACCACGAGAAGCTCCAGCCCAAGAATCAGCCAAAATGCAGCCCACATCCGGGAGAATCTCAAGAGCAGGGGGTGGAGCAAGCCAGGCCTCAAACCACGAGAAGCTCCAGCCTTAAAGGCAGCCAAAATGCAGCCCACATCCGGGAGAATCTCAAGAGCAGGGGGTGGAGCAAGCCAGGCCTCAAACCACGAGAAGCTCCAGCCCAAAAGGCAGCCAAAATCCAGCCCACATCCGGGACAATTTCAAGAGCAGGGGCTGGAGAAAGCCAGGCCTCAAACCACGAGAAACTCCAGCCCAAAATACGGCCAAAATGCAGCCCACATGTGGGAGAATCTCAAGAGCAGGGGGTGGAGCAAGCCAGGCCTCAAACCACGAGAAGCTCCAGCCCAAAAGGCAGCCAAAATGCAGCCCACATGCGAGAGAATATTAAGAGCAGGGGATGGAGCAAGCCAGGCTTCAAACTACGAGAAACTCCAGCCCAAAAGGCAGCCAAAATGCAGCCCACCTGCGGGAGAATTTCAAGAGCAGGGGGTGGAGCAAGCCAGGCCTCAAACCACGAGAAACTCCAGCCCAAAAGGCAGCCAAAATGCAGCCCACCTCCGGGAGAATATCAAGAGCAGGGGTTGGAGCAAGCCAGGCCTCAAACCACGAGAAGCTCCAGCCCAAAAGGCAGCCAAAATGCAGCCCACATCCGGGAGAATCTCAAGAGCAGGGGGTGGAGCAAGCCAGGCCTCAAACCACGAGAAGCTCCAGCCCAAAAGGCAGCCAAACTCCAGCCCAACTCTGGGAGAATCTCAAGAGCAGGGGGTGGAGCAAGTCAGGCCTCAAACCACGAGAAGCTCCAGCCCAAAATGCAGCCAAAATCCAGCCCACCTCTGCGAGAATATCAAGAGCAGGGGGTGGAGCAAGCCAGGCCTCAAACCACGAGAAGCTCCAGCACAAAAAGCAGCCAAATTGCAGCCCACCTCCGGGAGAATCTGAAGAGCAGGGGGTGCAGCAAGCCAGGCCTCAAACCACGAGAAGCTCCAGGTCAAAAGGCAGCCAAATTGCAGCCCACATCCGGGAGAATCTCAAGAGCAGGGGGTGGAGCAAGCCAGGCCTCAAACCACGAGAAGCTCCAGGTCAAAAGGCAGCCAAAATGCAGCCCACATCCGAGAGAATCTCAAGAGCAGGGGGTGGAGCAAGCCAGGCCTCAAACCACGAGAAGCTCCAGCCCAAAAGGCAGCCAAAATCCAGCACACATCCGGGAGAATCTCAAGAGCAGGGGGTGGAGCAAACCAGGCCTCAAACCACGAGAAGCTCCAGCCCAAAAGGCAGCCAAAATCCAGCCCACCTCCGGGAGAATCTCAAGAGCAGGGGGTGCAGCAAGCCAGGCCTCAAACCACGAGAAGCTCCATCCCAAAATGCAACCAAAATCCAGGCCACATCCGGGACAATATCAAGAGCAGGGGGTGGAGCAAGCCAGGCCTCAAACCACGAGAAGTTCCATCCCAAAAGGCAGCCAAAATCCAGCCCACATCCGGGAGAATCTCAAGAGCATGGCTTGGAGCAAGGCAGGCCTCAAACCTCGAGAAGCTCCAGCCCAAAATGTCAGCCAAAATGCAGCCCACATCCGGGAGAATCTCAAGAGCAGGGGGTGGAGCAAGCCAGGCCTCAAACCACGAGAAGCTCCAGCCCAATATGCAGCCAAAATGCAGCCCACATGTGGGAGAATCTCAAGAGCAGGGTGTGGAGCAAGCCAGGCCTCAAACCACGAGAAATTCCAGCCCAAAACGCAGCCAAAATGCAGCCCACATCCGGGAGAATCTCAAGAGCAGGGGGTGGAGCAAGCCAGGCCTCAAACCACGAGAAGCTCCAGCCCAAAAGGCAGCCAAACTCCAGCCCACCTCTGGGAGAATCTCAAGAGAAGGGGGTGGAGCAAGTCAGGCCTCAAACCACGAGAAGCTCCAGCACAAAAAGCAGCCAAATTGCAGCCCACCTCCGGGAGAATCTCAAGAGCAGGGGGTGCAGCAAGCCAGGCCTCAAACCACGAGAAGCTCCAGGTCAAAAGGCAGCCAAATTGCAGCCCACATCCGGGAGAATCTCAAGAGCAGGGGGTGGAGCAAGCCAGGCCTCAAACCACGAGAAGCTCCAGCCCAAAAGGCAGCCAAAATGCAGCCCACATCCGAGAGAATCTCAAGAGCAGGGGGTGGAGCAAGCCAGGCCTCAAACCACGAGAAGCTCCAGCCCAAAAGGCAGCCAAAATCCAGCCCACATCCGGGAGAATCTCAAGAGCAGGGGGTGGAGCAAGCCAGGCCTCAAACCACGAGAAACTCCAGCCCAAAAGGTAGCCAAAATCCAGCCCACCTCCGGGAGAATCTCAAGAGCAGGGGGTGGAGGAAGCCAGGCCTCAAACCACGAGAAGCTCCAGCCCAAAAGGCAGCCAAATGCAGCCCACATCCGGGAGAATATCAAGAGCAGGGGGTGGAGAAAGCCAGGCCTCAAACCACGAGAAGCTCCAGGTCAAAAGGCAGCCAAAATGCAGCCCACCTCCGGGAGAATCTCAAGAGCAGGGGGTGCAGCAAGCCAGGCCTCAAACCACGAGAAGCTCCAGCCCAAAAGGCAGCCAAAATGCAGCCCACCTCCGGGAGAATCTCAAGAGCACGGGGTGGAGCAAGCCAGGCCTCAAACCACGAGAAGCTCCAGCCCAAAAGGCAGCCAAAATGCAGCCCACATCCGGGAGAATCTCAAGAGCAGGGGGTGGAGCAAGCCAGGCCTCAAACCACGAGAAGCTCCAGCCCAAAAGGCAGCCAAAATGCAGCCCACATCCGAGAGAATCTCAAGAGCAGGGGGTGGAGCAAGCCAGGCCTCAAACCACGAGAAGCTCCAGCCCAAGTATCAGCCAAAATGCAGCCCACATCCGGGAGAATCTCAAGAGCAGGGGGTGGAGCAAGCCAGGCCTCAAACCACGAGAAGCTCCAGCCCAAAAGGCAGCCAAAATCCAGCCCACCTCCGGGAGAATCTCAAGAGCAGGGGGTGGAGGAAGCCAGGCCTCAAACCACGAGAAGCTCCAGCCCAAAAGGCAGCCAAATGCAGCCCACATCCGGGAGAATATCAAGAGCAGGGGGTGGACCAAGCCAGGCCTCAAACCACGAGAAGCTCCAGGTCAAAAGGCAGCCAAAATGCAGCCCACGTCCGGGAGAATCTCAAGAGCAGGGGGTGGAGCAAGCCAGGCCTCAAACCAGGAGAAGCTCCAGCCCAAAAGGCAGCCAAAATGCAGCCCACATCCGGGAGAATCTCAAGAGCATGGTTTGGACCAAGCCAGGCCTCAAACCACGAGAAGCTCCAGCCCAAGAATCAGCCAAAATGCAGCCCACATCCGGGAGAATCTCAAGAGCATGGTTTGGAGCAAGCCAGGCCTCAAACCACGAGAAGCTCCAGCCCAAAAGGCAGCCAAAATGCAGCCCACATCCGGGAGAATCTCAAGAGCAGGGGGTGGAGCAAGCCAGGCCTCAAACCACGAGAAGCTCCAGCCCAAAAGGCAGCCAAAATCCAGCCCACATCCGGGACAATTTCAAGAGCAGGGGCTGGAGAAAGCCAGGCCTCAAACCACGAGAAACTCCAGCCCAAAATACGGCCAAAATGCAGCCCACATGTGGGAGAATCTCAAGAGCAGGGGGTGGAGGAAGCCAGGCCTCAAACCACGAGAAGCTCCAGCCCAAAAGGCAGCCAAAATGCAGCCCACATGCGAGAGAATATTAAGAGCAGGGGATGGAGCAAGCCAGGCTTCAAACTACGAGAAACTCCAGCCCAAAAGGCAGCCAAAATGCAGCCCACATCCGGTAGAATTTCAAGAGCAGGGGGTGGAGCAAGCCAGGCCTCAAACCACGAGAAACTCCAGCCCAAAAGGCAGCCAAAATGCAGCCCACCTCCGGGAGAATATCATGGGCAGGGAGTGGAGCAAGCCAGGCCTCAAACCACGAGAAGCTCCAGCCCAAAAGGCAGCCAAAATGCAGCCCACCTCTGGGAGAATCTCAAGAGCAGGGGGTGGAGCAAGTCAGGCCTCAAACCACGAGAAGCTCCAGCCCAAAATGCAGCCAAAATCCAGCCCACCTCTGCGAGAATATCAAGAGCAGGGGGTGGAGCAAGCCAGGCCTCAAACCACAAGAAGCTCCAGCACAAAAAGCAGCCAAATTGCAGCCCACCTCCGGGAGAATCTGAAGAGCAGGGGGTGCAGCAAGCCAGGCCTCAAACCACGAGAAGCTCCAGGTCAAAAGGCAGCCAAATTGCAGCCCACATCCGGGAGAATCTCAAGAGCAGGGGGTGGAGCAAGCCAGGCCTCAAACCACGAGAAGCTCGAGGTCAAAAGGCAGCCAAAATGCAGCCCACATCCGAGAGAATCTCAAGAGCAGGGGGTGGAGCAAGCCAGGCCTCAAACCACGAGAAGCTCCAGCCCAAAAGGCAGCCAAAATCCAGCCCACCTCCGGGAGAATCTCAAGAGCAGGGGGTGCAGCAAGCCAGGCCTCAAACCACGAGAAGCTCCATCCCAAAATGCAACCAAAATCCAGGCCACATCCGGGACAATATCAAGAGCAGGGGGTGGAGCAAGCCAGGCCTCAAACCACGAGAAGTTCCAGCCCAAAAGGCAGCCAAACTCCAGCCCACCTCTGGGAGAATCTCAAGAGCAGGGGGTGGAGCAAGTCAGGCCTCAAACCACGAGAAGCTCCAGCCCAAAATGCAGCCAAAATCCAGCCCACCTCTGCGAGAATATCAAGAGCAGGGGGTGGAGCAAGCCAGGCCTCAAACCACGAGAAGCTCCAGCACAAAAAGCAGCCAAATTGCAGCCCACCTCCGGGAGAATCTCAAGAGCAGGGGGTGCAGCAAGCCAGGCCTCAAACCACGAGAAGCTCCAGGTCAAAAGGCAGCCAAATTGCAGCCCACATCCGGGAGAATCTCAAGAGCAGGGGGTGGAGGAAGCCAGGCCTCAAACCACGAGAAGCTCCAGCCCAAAAGGCAGCCAAATGCAGCCCACATCCGGGAGAATATCAAGAGCAGGGGGTGGAGCAAGCCAGGCCTCAAACCACGAGAAGCTCCAGGTCAAAAGGCAGCCAAAATGCAGCCCACCTCCGGGAGAATCTCAAGAGCAGGGGGTGGAGCAAGCCAGGCCTCAAACCACGAGAAGTTCCATCCCAAAAGGCAGCCAAAATCCAGCCCACATCCGGGAGAATCTCAAGAGCATGGTTTGGAGCAAGGCAGGCCTCAAACCTCGAGAAGCTCCAGCCCAAAATGTCAGCCAAAATGCAGCCCACATCCGGGAGAATGTCAAGAGCAGGGGGTGGAGCAAGCCAGGCCTCAAACCACGAGAAGCTCCAGCCCAATAGGCAGCCAAAATGCAGCCCACATCCGGGAGAATCTCAAGAGCATGGTTTGGACCAAGCCAGGCCTCAAACCACGAGAAGCTCCAGCCCAAGGATCAGCCAAAATGCAGCCCACATCCGGGAGAATCTCAAGAGCAGGGGGTGGAGCAAGCCAGGCCTCAAACCACGAGAAGCTCCAGCCTTAAAGGCAGCCAAAATGCAGCCCACATCCGGGAGAATCTCAAGAGCAGGGGGTGGAGCAAGCCAGGCTTCAAACCACGAGAAGCTCCAGCCCAAAAGGCAGCCAAAATCCAGCCCACATCCGGGACAATTTCAAGAGCAGGGGCTGGAGAAAGCCAGGCCTCAAACCACGAGAAACTCCAGCCCAAAATACGGCCAAAATGCAGCCCACATGTGGGAGAATCTCAAGAGCAGGGGGTGGAGGAAGCCAGGCCTCAAACCACGAGAAGCTCCAGCCCAAAAGGCAGCCAAAATGCAGCCCACATGCGAGAGAATATTAAGAGCAGGGGATGGAGCAAGCCAGGCCTCAAACCACGAGAAGCTCCAGCCCAAAATGCAGCCAAACTCCAGCCCACCTCTGGGAGAATCTCAAGAGCAGGGGGTGGAGCAAGTCAGGCCTCAAACCACGAGAAGCTCCAGCCCAAAATGCAGCCAAAATCCAGCCCACCTCTGCGAGAATATCAAGAGCAGGGGGTGGAGCAAGCCAGGCCTCAAACCACGAGAAGCTCGAGGTCAAAAGGCAGCCAAAATGCAGCCCACATCCGAGAGAATCTCAAGAGCAGGGGGTGGAGCAAGCCAGGCCTCAAACCACGAGAAGCTCCAGCCCAAAAGGCAGCCAAAATCCAGCCCACATCCGGGAGAATCTCAAGAGCAGGGGGTGGAGCAAACCAGGCCTCAAACCACGAGAAGCTCCAGCCCAAAAGGCAGCCAAAATGCAGCCCACCTCCGGGAGAATCTCAAGAGCAGGGGGTGCAGCAAGCCAGGCCTCAAACCACGAGAAGCTCCATCCCAAAATGCAACCAAAATCCAGGCCACATCCGGGACAATATCAAGAGCAGGGGGTGGAGCAAGCCAGGCCTCAAACCACGAGAAGTTCCAGCCCAAAAGGCAGCCAAACTCCAGCCCACCTCTGGGAGAATCTCAAGAGCAGGGGGTGGAGCAAGTCAGGCCTCAAACCACGAGAAGCTCCAGCCCAAAATGCAGCCAAAATCCAGCCCACCTCTGCGAGAATCTCAAGAGCAGGGGGTGGAGCAAGCCAGGCCTCAAACCACGAGAAGCTCCAGCACAAAAAGCAGCCAAATTGCAGCCCACCTCCGGGAGAATCTCAAGAGCAGGGGGTGCAGCAAGCCAGGCCTCAAACCACGAGAAGCTCCAGGTCAAAAGGCAGCCAAATTGCAGCCCACATCCGGGAGAATCTCAAGAGCAGGGGGTGGAGGAAGCCAGGCCTCAAACCACGAGAAGCTCCAGCCCAAAAGGCAGCCAAATGCAGCCCACATCCGGGAGAATATCAAGAGCAGGGGGTGGAGCAAGCCAGGCCTCAAACCACGAGAAGCTCCAGGTCAAAAGGCAGCCAAAATGCAGCCCACCTCCGGGAGAATCTCAAGAGCAGGGGGTGGAGCAAGCCAGGCCTCAAACCACGAGAAGTTCCATCCCAAAAGGCAGCCAAAATCCAGCCCACATCCGGGAGAATCTCAAGAGCATGGTTTGGAGCAAGGCAGGCCTCAAACCTCGAGAAGCTCCAGCCCAAAATGTCAGCCAAAATGCAGCCCACATCCGGGAGAATCTCAAGAGCAGGGTGTGGAGCAAGCCAGGCCTCAAACCACGAGAAATTCCAGCCCAAAACGCAGCCAAAATGCAGGCCACATCCGGGAGAATCTCAAGAGCAGGGGGTGGAGCAAGTCAGGCCTCAAACCACGAGAAGCTCCAGCCCAAAATGCAGCCAAAATCCAGCCCACCTCTGCGAGAATATCAAGAGCAGGGGGTGGAGCAAGGCAGGCCTCAAACCACGAGAAGCTCCAGCCCAAAAAGCAGCCAAATTGCAGCCCACCTCCGGGAGAATCTCAAGAGCAGGGGGTGCAGCAAGCCAGGCCTCAAACCACGAGAAGCTCCAGCCCAAAAGGCAGCCAAAATCCAGCCCAAATCCGGGAGAATCTCAAGAGCAGGGGGTGGAGCAAGCCAGGCCTCAAACCACGAGAAGCTCCAGCCCAACAGGCAGCCAAAATGCAGCCCACCTCCGGGAGAATCTCAAGAGCACGGGGTGGAGCAAGCCAGGCCTCAAACCACGAGACGCTCCAGCCCAAAAGGCAGCCAAAATGCAGGCCACATCCGGGAGAATCTCAAGAGCAGGGGGTGGAGGAAGCCAGGCCTCAAACCACGAGAAGCTCCAGCCCAAAAGGCAGCCAAATGCAGCCCACATCCGGGAGAATATCAAGAGCAGGGGGTGGAGCAAGCCAGGCCTCAAACCACGAGAAGCTCCAGGTCAAAAGGCAGCCAAAATGCAGCCCACATCCGGGAGAATCTCAAGAGCAGGGGGTGGAGCAAGCCAGGCCTCAAACCAGGAGAAGCTCCAGCCCAAAAGGCAGCCAAAATGCAGCCCACATCAGGGAGAATCTCAAGAGCAGGGGGTGGAGCAAGCCAGGCCTCAAACCACGAGAAGCTCCAGCCCAAGAATCAGCCAAAATGCAGCCCACATCCGGGAGAATCTCAAGAGCAGGGGGTGGAGCAAGCCAGGCCTCAAACCACGAGAAGCTCCAGCCTTAAAGGCAGCCAAAATGCAGCCCACATCCGGGAGAATCTCAAGAGCAGGGGGTGGAGCAAGCCAGGCCTCAAACCACGAGAAGCTCCAGCCCAAAAGGCAGCCAAAATCCAGCCCACATCCGGGACAATTTCAAGAGCAGGGGCTGGAGAAAGCCAGGCCTCAAACCACGAGAAGCTCCAGCCCAAAAGGCAGCCAAAATGCAGCCCACATCTGGGAGAATCTCAAGAGCAGGGGGTGGAGCAATCCAGGCCTCAAACCACGAGAAGCTCCAGCCCAAAAGGCAGCCAAAATGCAGCCCACCTCCGGGAGAATCTCAAGAGCAGGGGGTGGAGCAAGCCAGGCCTCAAACCACGAGAAACTCCAGCCCAAAATACGGCCAAAATGCAGCCCACATGTGGGAGAATCTCAAGAGCAGGGGGTGGAGGAAGCCAGGCCTCAAACCACGAGAAGCTCCAGCCCAAAAGGCAGCCAAAATGCAGCCCACATCCGGGAGAATCTCAAGAGCAGGGGATGGAGCAAGCCAGGCTTCAAACTACGAGAAACTCCAGCCCAAAAGGCAGCCAAAATGCAGCCCACATCCGGTAGAATCTCAAGAGCAGGGGGTGGAGCAAGCCAGGCCTCAAAGCACGAGAAGCTCCAGCCCAATAGGCAGCCAAAATGCAGCCCACATGTGGGAGAATCTCAAGAGCAGGGTGTGGAGCAAGCCAGGCCTCAAACCACGAGAAATTCCAGCCCAAAACGCAGCCAAAATGCAGGCCACATCCGGGAGAATCTCAAGAGCAGGGGGTGGAGCAAGTCAGGCCTCAAACCACGAGAAGCTCCAGCCCAAAATGCAGCCAAAATCCAGCCCACCTCTGCGAGAATATCAAGAGCAGGGGGTGGAGCAAGGCAGGCCTCAAACCACGAGAAGCTCCAGCCCAAAAAGCAGCCAAATTGCAGCCCACCTCCGGGAGAATCTCAAGAGCAGGGGGTGCAGCAAGCCAGGCCTCAAACCACGAGAACCTCCAGCCCAAAAGGCAGCCAAAATCCAGCCCAAATCCGGGAGAATCTCAAGAGCAGGGGGTGGAGCAAGGCAGGCCTCAAACCACGAGAAGCTCCAGCCCAACAGGCAGCCAAAATGCAGCCCACCTCCGGGAGAATCTCAAGAGCACGGGGTGGAGCAAGCCAGGCCTCAAACCACGAGACGCTCCAGCCCAAAAGGCAGCCAAAATGCAGGCCACATCCGGGAGAATCTCAAGAGCAGGGGGTGGAGCAAGCCAGGCCTCAAACCACGAGAAGCTCCAGGTCAAAAGGCAGCCAAAATGCAGCCCACATCCGAGAGAATCTCAAGAGCAGGGGGTGGAGCAAGCCAGGCCTCAAACCACGAGAAGCTCCAGCCCAAGTATCAGCCAAAATCCAGCCCACATGCGGGAGAATATCAAGAGCAGGGGGTGGAGCAAGCCAGGCCTCAAACCACGAGAAGCTCCAGCCCAAAAGGCAGCCAAAATCCAGCCCACCTCCGGGAGAATCTCAAGAGCAGGGGGTGGAGGAAGCCAGGCCTCAAACCACGAGAAGCTCCAGCCCAAAAGGCAGCCAAATGCAGCCCACATCCGGGAGAATATCAAGAGCAGGGGGTGGAGCAAGCCAGGCCTCAAACCACGAGAAGCTCCAGGTCAAAAGGCAGCCAAAATGCAGCCCACATCCGGGAGAATCTCAAGAGCAGGGGGTGGAGCAAGCCAGGCCTCAAACCAGGAGAAGCTCCAGCCCAAAAGGCAGCCAAAATGCAGCCCACATCCGGGAGAATCTCAAGAGCAGGGGGTGGAGCAAGCCAGGCCTCAAACCACGAGAAGCTCCAGCCCAAGAATCAGCCAAAATGCAGCCCACATCCGGGAGAATCTCAAGAGCAGGGGGTGGAGCAAGCCAGGCCTCAAACCACGAGAAGCTCCAGCCTTAAAGGCAGCCAAAATGCAGCCCACATCCGGGAGAATCTCAAGAGCAGGGGGTGGAGCAAGGCAGGCCTCAAACCACGAGAAGCTCCAGCCCAAAAGGCAGCAAAAATCCAGCCCACATCCGGGACAATTTCAAGAGCAGGGGCTGGAGAAAGCCAGGCCTCAAACCACGAGAAGCTCCAGCCCAAAAGGCAGCCAAAATGCAGCCCACATCTGGGAGAATCTCAAGAGCAGGGGGTGGAGCAATCCAGGCCTCAAACCACGAGAAGCTCCAGCCCAAAAGGCAGCCAAAATGCAGCCCACCTCCGGGAGAATCTCAAGAGCAGGGGGTGGAGCAAGCCAGGCCTCAAACCACGAGAAACTCCAGCCCAAAATACGGCCAAAATGCAGCCAACATGTGGGAGAATCTCAAGAGCAGGGGGTGGAGGAAGCCAGGCCTCAAACCACGAGAAGCTCCAGCCCAAAAGGCAGCCAAAATGCAGGCCACATCCGGGAGAATCTCAAGAGCAGGGGGTGGAGCAAGCCAGGCCTCAAACCACGAGAAGCTCCAGGTCAAAAGGCAGCCAAAATGCAGCCCACATCCGAGAGAATCTCAAGAGCAGGGGGTGGAGCAAGCCAGGCCTCAAACCACGAGAAGCTCCAGCCCAAGTATCAGCCAAAATCCAGCCCACATGCGGGAGAATATCAAGAGCAGGGGGTGGAGCAAGCCAGGCCTCAAACCACGAGAAGCTCCAGCCCAAAAGGCAGCCAAAATCCAGCCCACCTCCGGGAGAATCTCAAGAGCAGGGGGTGGAGGAAGCCAGGCCTCAAACCACGAGAAGCTCCAGCCCAAAAGGCAGCCAAATGCAGCCCACATCCGGGAGAATATCAAGAGCAGGGGGTGGAGCAAGCCAGGCCTCAAACCACGAGAAGCTCCAGGTCAAAAGGCAGCCAAAATGCAGCCCACATCCGGGAGAATCTCAAGAGCAGGGGGTGGAGCAAGCCAGGCCTCAAACCAGGAGAAGCTCCAGCCCAAAAGGCAGCCAAAATGCAGCCCACATCCGGGAGAATCTCAAGAGCAGGGGGTGGAGCAAGCCAGGCCTCAAACCACGAGAAGCTCCAGCCCAAGAATCAGCCAAAATGCAGCCCACATCCGGGAGAATCTCAAGAGCAGGGGGTGGAGCAAGCCAGGCCTCAAACCACGAGAAGCTCCAGCCTTAAAGGCAGCCAAAATGCAGCCCACATCCGGGAGAATCTCAAGAGCAGGGGGTGGAGCAAGCCAGGCCTCAAACCACGAGAAGCTCCAGCCCAAAAGGCAGCAAAAATCCAGCCCACATCCGGGACAATTTCAAGAGCAGGGGCTGGAGAAAGCCAGGCCTCAAACCACGAGAAGCTCCAGCCCAAAAGGCAGCCAAAATGCAGCCCACATCTGGGAGAATCTCAAGAGCAGGGGGTGGAGCAATCCAGGCCTCAAACCACGAGAAGCTCCAGCCCAAAAGGCAGCCAAAATGCAGCCCACCTCCGGGAGAATCTCAAGAGCAGGGGGTGGAGCAAGCCAGGCCTCAAACCACGAGAAACTCCAGCCCAAAATACGGCCAAAATGCAGCCAACATGTGGGAGAATCTCAAGAGCAGGGGGTGGAGGAAGCCAGGCCTCAAACCACGAGAAGCTCCAGCCCAAAAGGCAGCCAAAATGCAGCCCACATGCGAGAGAATATTAAGAGCAGGGGATGGAGCAAGCCAGGCTTCAAACTACGAGAAACTCCAGCCCAAAAGGCAGCCAAAATGCAGCCCACATCCGGTAGAATCTCAAGAGCAGGGGGTGGAGCAAGCCAGGCCTCAAACCACGAGAAGCTCCAGCCTAAATGCAGCCAAAATGCAGCCCACATCCGGGAGAATCTCAAGAGCAGGGGGTGGAGCAATCCAGGCCTCAAACCAGGAGAAGCTGCAGCCCAAAAGGCAGACAAAATGCAGCCCACATCCGAGAGAATATTAAGAGCATGGGATGGAGCAAGCCAGGCCTCAAACCATGAGAAGCTCCAGCCCAAAATGCAGCCAAAATCCAGCCCACATCCGGGAGAATATCAAGAGCAGGGGGTGGAGCAAGCCAGGGCTCAAACCACGAGAAGCTGCAGCCCAAAAGGCAGCCAAAATCCATCCCACATCCGGGAGAATCTCAAGAGCAGGGGGTCGAGCAAGGCAGGCCTCAAACCACGAGAAGCTCCAGACCAAAAGGCAGCCAAAATGCAGCCCACCTCTGGGAGAATCTCAAGACCAGGGGGTTGGAGAAAGCCAGGCCTCAAACCACGAGAAGCTGCAGCCCAAAAGGCAGCCAAAAGGCAGCCCACATCCGAGAGAATATTACGTGCAGGGGGTGGAGCAAGACAGGCCTCAAACCACGAGAAACTCCAGCCCAAAATACGGCCAAAATTCAGCCCACATGTGGGAGAATCTCAAGAGCAGGGGGTGGAGCAAGCCAGGCTTCAAACTACGAGAAACTCCAGCCCAAAAGGCAGGCAAAATGCAGCCCACATCCGGTAGAATCTCAAGAGCAGGGGGTGGAGCAAGCCAGGCCTCAAACCACGAGAAGCTCCAGCCCAAAAGGCAGCCAAAATGCAGCCCACATGCGGGAGAATCTCAAGAGCAGGGGGTGGAGCAAGCCAGGCCTCAAAGCACGAGAAGCTCCAGCCCAAAATGCAGACAAAATGCAGCCCACATCCGAGAGAATATTAAGAGCATGGGATGGAGCAAGCCAGGCCTCAAACCATGAGAAGCTCCAGCCCAAAATGCAGCCAAAATGCAGCCCACATCCGGGAGAATATCAAGAGCAGGGGGTGGAGCAAGCCAGGCCTCAAACCACGAGAAGCTGCAGCCCAAATGGCAGCCAAAATGCAGCCCACATCCGGGAGAATCTCAAGAGCAGGGGGTGGAGCAATCCAGGCCTCAAACCAGGAGAAGCTGCAGCCCAAAATGCAGCCAAAATCCATCCCACATCCGGGAGAAACTCAAGAGCAGGGGGTGGAGCAAGCCAGGCCTCAAACCACGAGAAGCTCCAGCCCAACAGGCAGCCAAAATGCAGCCCACCTTTGGGAGAATCTCAAGAGCAGGGGGTGGAGCAAGCCAGGCCTCAAACCAGGAGAAGCTCCAGCCCAAAAGGCAGCCAAAATCCAGCCCACATCCGGGAGAATCTCAAGAGCAGGTGGTGGAGCAAGGCAGGCCTCAAACCACGAGAAGCTCCAGCCCAAAAGGCAGCCAAACTCCAGCCCACATCTGGGAAAATATCAAGAGCAGGGTTTGGAGCAAGCCAGGCCTCAAACCACGAGAAGCTCCAGCCCAATGAGCAGCCAAAATGCAGCCCACATGCGGGAGAATCTCAAGAGCAGGGGGTGGAGCAAGCCAGGCCTCAAACTACGAGAAGCTCCAGCCCAAAATGCAGCCAAAATCCAGCCCACCTCCGGGAGAATCTCAAGAGCAGGGGGTGGAGCAAGCCAGGCCTCAAACTACGAGAAGCTCCAGCCCAAAATGCAGCCAAAATGCAGCCCACATCCGGGAGAATTTCAAGAGCAGGGGGTGGAGCAAGCCAGGCCTCAAACCACGAGAAGCTCCAGCCCAAAAGGCAGCCAAAATCCAGCCCACATGCGGGAGAATCTCAAGAGCAGGGGGTGGAGCAAGCCAGGCCTCAAACCACGAGAAGCTCCGCCCCAAAAGGCAGCCAAAATCCAGCCCACATCTGGGAGAATCTCAAGAGCAGGGGGTGGAGCAAGCCAGGCCTCAAACCACGAGAAGCTCCAGCCCAAAAGGCAGCCAAAATCCAGCCCAACTCCGGGAGAATCTCAAGAGCAGGTGGTGGAGCAAGCCAGGCCTCAAACCACGAGAAGCTCCAGCCCAAAAGGCAGCCAAAATGCAGCCCACCTCCGGGAGAATCTCAAGAGCAGGGGGTGGAGCAAGCCAGGCCTCAAACCACGAGAAGCTCCAGCCCAAAATGCAGCCAAAATGCAGCCCACATGCGAGAGAATATTAAGAGCAGGGGATGGAGAAAGCCAGGCCTCAAGCCTCGAGAAGCTCCAGCCCAAAAGGCAGCCAAAATCCTAATCATATCCGGCAGAATCTCAAGAGCAGGGGGTGGAGCAAGCCAGGCCTCAAACCACGAGAAGCTCCAGCCCAAAAGGCAGCCGAAACCCAGCCCACATCCGAGAGAATATTACGTGCAGGGGGTGTAGCAAGCCAGGCCTCAAACTACGAGAAGCTCCAGTCCAAAATGCATCCAAAATGCAGCCCACATCCGGGAGAATATTAAGAGCAGGGGGTGGAGCAAGCCAGGCCTCAAACCACGAGAAGCTCCAGCCCAAAAGGCAGCCAAAATGCAGCCCACATCCGAGAGAATATTACGTGCAGGGGGTGTAGCAAGCCAGGCCTCAAACCACGAGAAGCTCCAGCCCAAAAGGCAGCCAAAATGCAGCCCACATCCGGGAGAATTTCAAGAGCAGGGGGTGGAGCAAGCCAGGCCTCAAACCACGAGAAGCTCCAGCCCAAAAGGCAGCCAAAATCCAGCCCACATGCGGGAGAATATCAAGAGCAGGGGGTGGAGCAAGCCAGGCCTCAAACCACGAGAAGCTCCAGCCCAAAAGGCAGCCAAAATCCAGCCCACATGCGGGAGAATCTCAAGAGCAGGGGGTGGAGCAAGCCAGGCCTCAAACCACGAGAAGCTCCAGTCCAAAAGGCAGCCAAAATGCAGCCCACCTCTGGGAGAATCTCAAGAGCAGGGGGTGGAGCAAGCGAGGCCTCAAACCACGAGAAGCTCCAGCCCAAAAGGCAGCCAAAATGCAGTCCACCTCTGGCAGAATATTAAGAGCACGGAGGGGAGCAAGCCAGGCCTCAAACCACGAGAAGCTCCAGCCCAAAATGCAGCCAAAATCCAGCCCACATCCAAGAGAATATTACGAGCAGGGGATGGAGCAAGCCAGGCCTCAAACTACGAGAAGCTCCAGCATTAAAGGCAGCCAAAATCCAGCCCATATTCGGGAGAATCTCAAGAGCAGGGGGTGGAGCAAGCCAGGCCTCAAACCAGGAGAAGCTCCAGCCCAAAAGGCAGCCAAAATGCAGCCCACATCCGGGAGAATCTCAAGAGCAGGGGGTGGAGCAAGCCAGGCCTCAAACCACGAGAAGCTCCAGACCAAAAGTCAGCCAAAATGCAGCCCATATCCGGGAGAATCTCAAGAGCAGGGGGTGGAGCAAGCCAGGCCTCAAACCACGAGAAGCTCCAGACCAAAAGTCAGCCAAAATGCAGCCCATATCCGGGAGAATCTCAAGAGCAGGGGGTGGAGCAAGCCAGGCCTCAAACCACGAGAAGCTCCAGCCCAAAAGGCAGCCAAAATCCAGCCCGCATGCGGAAGAATCTCAAGAGTAGGGGGTGGAGCAAGCCAGGCCTCAAACCACGAGAAGCTCCAGCCCAAAAGGCAGCCAAAATCCAGCCCAACTCCGGGAGAATATCAAGAGCAGGGGGTGGAGCAAGCCAGGCCTCAAACCACGAGAAGCTCCAGCCCAAAATGCAGCCAAAATGCAGCCCACATGCGAGAGAATATTAAGAGCAGGGGATGGAGCAAGCCAGGCCTCAAGCCACGAGAAGCTCCAGCCCAAAAAAAGCAGACAAAATCCAGCCCACATTCGAGAGAATCTCAAGAGCAGCGGGTGGAGCAAGCCAGGCCTCAAACCACGAGAAGCTCCAGCCCAAAAGGCAGCCAAAATCCAGCCCACATGCGGGAGAATATCAAGAGCAGGGGGTGGAGCAAGCCAGGCCTCAAACCACGAGAAGCTCCAGCCCAAAAGGCAGCCAAAATCCAGCCCACATGCGGGAGAATCTCAAGAGCAGGGGGTGGAGCAAGCCAGGCCTCAAACCACGAGAAGCTCCAGTCCAAAAGGCAGCCAAAATCCAGCACACCTCTGGGAGAATATCAAGAGCACGGAGGGGAGCAAGCGAGGCCTCAAACCACGAGAAGCTCCAGCCCAAAAGGCAGCCAAAATCCAGCCCACCTCTGGGAGAATATCAAGAGCACGGAGGGGAGCAAGCCAGGCCTCAAACTACGAGAAGCTCCAGCCCAAAAGGCAGCCAAAATCCAGCCCACATCTGGGAGAATATCAAGAGCACGGAGGGGAGCAAGCCAGGCCTCAAACTACGAGAAGCTCCAGCCCAAAAGGCAGCCAAAACCCAGCCCACATCCGAGAGAATATTACGTGCAGGGGGTGGAGCAAGCCAGGCCTCAAACTACGAGAAGCTCCAGCCCAAAACGCAGCCAAAATGCAGCCCACCTCCGGGAGAATCTCAAGAGCAGGGGGTGGAGCAAGCCAGGCTCAAACCACGAGAAGCTCCAGCCCAAAAGGCAGCCAAAATCCAGCCCACATCCAAGAGAATATTACGAGCAGGGGATGGAGCAAGCCAGGCCTCAAACTACGAGAAGCTCCAGCCCAAAATGCAGCCAAAATCCAGCCCATATCCGGGAGAATCTCAAGAGCAGGGGGTGGAGCAAGCCAGGCCTCAAACCAGGAGAAGCTCCAGCCCAAAAGGCAGCCAAAATGCAGCCCACCTCCGGGAGAATCTCAAGAGCAGGGGGTGGAGCAAGCCAGGCCTCAAACCACGAGAAGCTCCAGCCCAAAAGGCAGCCAAAATCCAGCCCGCATGCGGAAGAATCTCAAGAGCAGGGGGTGGAGCAAGCCAGGCCTCAAACCACGAGAAGCTCCAGCCCAAAAGGCAGCCAAAATCCAGCCCACCTCCGGGCGAATCTCAAGAGCAGGGGTTGGAGCAAGCCAGGCCTCAAACCACGAGAAGCTCCAGCCCAAAAGGCAGCCAAAATCCAGCCCAACTCCGGGAGAATCTCAGGAGCAGGGGTTGGAGCAAGCCAGGCCTCAAACCACGAGAAGCTCCAGCCCAATGAGCAGCCAAAATGCAGCCCACATGCGGGAGAATCTCAAGAGCAGGGGGTGGAGCAAGCCAGGCCTCAAACCACGAGAAGCTCCAGCCCAAAATGCAGCCAAAATGCAGCCCACATGCGAGAGAATCTCAAGAGCAGGGGATGGAGCAAGCCAGGCCTCAAGCCACGAGAAGCTCCAGCCCAAAAAAAGCAGACAAAATCCAGCCCACATTTGAGAGAATCTCAAGAGCAGCGGGTGGAGCAAGCCAGGCCTCAAACCACGAGAAGCTCCAGCCCAAAAGGCAGCCAAAATGCAGCCCACCTCTGGGAGAATATCAAGAGCACGGAGGGGAGGAAGCCAGGCCTCAAACTACGAGAAGCTCCAGCATAAAAGGCAGCCAAAACCCAGCCCACATTCGAGAGAATATTACGTGCAGGGGGTGGAGCAAGCCAGGCCTCAAACTACGAGAAGCTCCAGTCCAAAATGCAGCCAAAATGCAGCCCACATCCGGGAGAATTTCAAGAGCAGGGGGTGGAGCAAGCCAGGCCTCAAACCACGAGAAGCTCCAGCCCAAAAGTCAGCCAAAATGCAGCCCACCTCTGGGAGAATATCAAGAGCACGGAGGGGAGGAAGCCAGGCCTCAAACTACGAGAAGCTCCACCATAAAAGGCAGCCAAAACCCAGCCCACATTCGAAAGAATATTACGTGCAGGGGGTGGAGCAAGCCAGGCCTCAAACTACGAGAAGCTCCAGTCCAAAATGCAGCCAAAATGCAGCCCACATCTGGGAGAATCTCAAGAGCAGGGGGTGGAGCAAGCCAGGCCTCAAACCACGAGAAGCTCCGGTCCAAAAGGCAGCCAAACTCAAGCCCACCTCAGGGAGAATATCAAGAGCAGGGGGTGGAGCAAGTCAGGCCTCAAACTGCGAGAAGCTCCAGCCCAAAAGGCAGCCAAAATGCAGCCCACATCCGGGAGAATATCAAGAGCAGGGGGTGGAGCAAGCCAGGCCTCAAACCACGAGAAAATCCAGCCCAAAAGGCAGCCAAAATCCAGCCCACATCCGGGAGAATCTCAAGAGCAGGGGGTGGAGCAAGCCAGGCCTCAAACCACGAGAAGCTCCAGCCCAAAAGGCAGCCAAAATGCAGCCCACATCCGGGAGAATCTCAAGAGCAGGGGTGGAGCAAGCCAGGCCTCAAACCACGAGAAGCTCCAGCCCAAAAGGCAGCCAAAATCCAGCCCACATCCGGGAGAATCTCAAGAGCAGGGGGTGGAGCAAGCCAGGCCTCAAACCACGAGAAGCTCCAGCCCAAAAGGCAGCCAAAATCCAGCCCACATTCAGGAGAATTTCAAGAGCAGGGGGTGGAGCAAGCCAGGCCTCAAACCACGAGAAGCTCCGGTCCAAAATGCAGCCAAACTCAAGCCCACCTCGGGGAGAATCTCAAGAGCAGGGGGTGGAGCAAGCCAGGCCTCAAACCACGAGAAAATCCAGCCCAAAAGGCAGCCAAAATGCAGCCCACATCCGGGAGAATCTCAAGAGCAGGGGGTGGAGCAAGCCAGGCCTCAAACCACGAGAAGCTCCAGCCCAAAAGGCAGCCAAAATGCAGCCCACATCCAGGAGAATCTCAAGAGCAGGGGGTGGAGCAAGCCAGGATTCAAACCACGAGAAGCTCCAGCCCAAAATGCAGCCAAAGTCCAGCCCATATCCGGGAGAATCTCAAGAGCAGTGTGTGGAGCAAGCCAGGCCTCAAACCACGAGAAGCTCCAGCCCAAAAGGCAGCCAAAATGCAGCCCACATCCGGGAGAATCTCAAGAGCAGGGGGTGGAGCAAGCCAGGCCTAAAACCACGAGAAGCTCCGGTCCAAAAGGCAGCCAAACTCAAGCCCACCTCAGGGAGAATATCAAGAGCAGGGGGTGGAGCAAGTCAGGCCTCAAACTGCGAGAAGCTCCAGCCCGAAATGCAGCCAAAATGCAGCCCACATCCGGGAGAATATCAAGAGCAGGGGGTGGAGCAAGCCAGGCCTCAAACCACGAGAAAATCCAGCCCAAAAGGCAGCCAAAATCCAGCCCACATTCGGGAGAATCTCAAGAGCAGGGGGTGGAGCAAGCCAGGCCTCAAACCACGAGAAGCTCCAGCCCAAAAGGCAGCCAAAATCCAGCCCAGATCCAGGAGAATATCAAGAGCAGGGGGTGGAGCAAGCCAGGCCTCAAACCACGAGAAGCTCCAGCCCAAAAGGCAGCCAAAGTCCAGCCCATATCCGGGAGAATCTCAAGAGCAGGGGGTGGAGCAAGCCAGGCCTCAAACCACGAGAAGCTCCAGCCCAAAAGGCAGCCAAAATGCAGCCCACATCCGGGAGAATCTCAAGAGCAGGGGTTGGAGCAAGCCAGGCCTCAAACCACGAGAAGCTCCAGCCCAAA
Source organism: Rhynochetos jubatus (assembly GCA_027574665.1). Lineage (NCBI taxonomy): Eukaryota > Metazoa > Chordata > Aves > Eurypygiformes > Rhynochetidae > Rhynochetos > Rhynochetos jubatus. Next base: position 3,525,722 of record JAQBHY010000071.1, read on the forward strand.
ACGCAGGCAAAATGCAGCCCACCTCTGGCAGAATATTAAGAGCACGGAGGGGAGCAAGCCAGGCCTCAAACCACGAGAAGCTCCAGCCCAAAATGCAGCCAAAATCCAGCACACATCCGTGAGAATCTCAAGAGCAGGGGGTGGAGTAAGCCAGGCCTCAAACCTCGAGAAGATCCACCCCAAAAGGCAACCAAAATGCAGCCCACATCCGGGAGAATCTCAAGAGCAGGGGGTGGAGCAAGCCAGGCCTCAAACCACGAGAAGATCCACCCCAAAAGGCAGCCAAAATGCAGCCCACATCCGGGAGAATCTCAAGAGCAGGGGGTGGAGCAAGCCAGGCCTCAAGCCACGAGAAGCTCCAGCCCAAAAGGCAGACAAAATCCAGCCCACATTCGAGAGAATCTCAAGAGCAGGGGGTGGAGCAAGCCAGGCCTCAAACCACGAGAAGCTCCAGCCCAAAAGGCAGCCAAAATGCAGGCCACATCCGAGAGAATCTCAAGAGCAGGTGGTCGAGCAAGCCAGGCCTCAAACCACGAGAAGCTCCAGCCCAAAAGGCAGCCAAAATCCAGCCCACATCCAAAAGAATATGAAGAGCAGGGGGTGGAGCACGCCAGGCCTCAAACCACGAGAAGCTCCAGCCCAAAAGGCAGCCAAAATGCAGGCCACATCCGAGAGAATCTCAAGAGCAGGGGGTCGAGCAAGCCAGGCCTCAAACCACGAGAAGCTCCAGCCCAAAAGGCTACCAAAATGCAGCCCACCTCCGGGAGAATCTCAAGAGCAGGGGGTGGAGCAAGCCACGCCTCAAACCACGAGAAGCTCCAGCCCAAAAGACAGCCAAAATGCAGGCCACATCTGGGAGAATCTCAAGAGCAGGGGGTGGAGCAAGCCAGGCCTCAAACCATGAGATGCTCCAGCCCAAAATTGAGCCAAAATCCAGCCCACATCCGGGAGAATCTCAAGAGCAGGGGGTGGAGCAAGCCAGGCCTCAAACCACGAGAAGCTCCAGCCCAAAAGGCAGCAACAATGCAGGCCAGATCTGGGAGAATCTCAAGAGCAGGGGGTGGAGCAAGCCATACCTCAAACCACGAGAAGCTCCAGCCCAAAAATGCAGCCAAAATGCAACCCATATCCGGGAGAATCTCAAGAGCAGGGGGTGGAGCAAGCCAGGCCTCAAACCACGAGAAGCTCCAGCCCAAAAGGCAGCCAAAATGCAGCCCACATCCGGGAGAATCTCAAGAGCAGGGGGTGGAGCAAGCCAGGCCTCAAACCACGAGAAGCTCCAGCCCAAAAGGCAGCCAAAATCCAGCCCACATTCAGGAGAATTTCAAGAGCAGGGGGTGGAGCAAGCCAGGCCTCAAACCACGAGAAGCTCCAGCCCAAGTATCAGCCAAAATGCAGCCCACATCCAGGAGCATATGAAGAGCAGGGTGTGGAGCAAGCCAGGCCTCAAACCACGAGAAGCTCCAGCCCAAAATGCAGCCAAAATCCAGCACACATCCGTGAGAATCTCAAGAGCAGGGGGTGGAGCAAGCCAGGCCTCAAACCTCGAGAAGATCCACCCCAAAAGGCAACCAAAATGCAGCCCTACATCTGGGAGAATCTCAAGAGCAGGGGGTGAAGCAAGCCAGGCCTCAAACCACGAGAAGCTCCAGCCCAAAAGGCAGCCAAAATGCAGCCCACATCCGGGAGAATCTCAAGAGCAGGGGGTGGAGCAAGCCAGGCCTCAAACCACAAGAAGCTCCAGCCCAAAATGCAGCCAAAATGCAGGCCACATGCGGGAGAATCTCAAGAGCAGGGGGTGGAGCAAGCCAAGCTTCAAAACACGAGAAGCTCCAGCCCAAAAGGCAGCCAAAATTCAGCCCACATGCGGGAGAATCTCAAGAGCAGGGGGTGGAGCAAGCCAGGCCTCTAACCATGAGAAGCTCCAGCCCAAAATGCAGCCAAAATTCAGCCCACATTCGAGAGAATCTCAAGAGCAGCGAGTGGAGCAAGCCAGGCCTCAAACTACGAGAAGCTCCAGCCCAAAAGGCAGCCAAAACCCAGCCCACATCCGAGAGAATATTACGTGCAGGGGGTGGAGCAAGCCAGGCCTCAAACTACGAGAAGCTCCAGCCCAAAAGGCAGCCAAAACCCAGCCCACCTCTGGGAGAATATTAAGAGCACGGAGGGGAGCAAGCCAGGCCTCAAACCACGAGAAGCTCCAGCCCAAAATGCAGCCAAAATCCAGCCCACATCCGAGAGAATATTACGAGCAGGGGATGGAGCAAGCCAGGCCTCAAACTACGAGAAGCTCCAGTCCAAAATGCAGCCAAAATGCAGCCCACATCCGGGAGAATCTCAAGAGCAGGGGGTGGAGCAAGCCAGGCCTCAAACCACGAGAAGCTCCAGCCCAAAAGGCAGCCAAAATGCAGCCCACATCCGGGAGAATCTCAAGAGCAGGGGGTGGAGCAAGCCAGGCCTCAAACCACGAGAAGCTCCAGCCCAAAAGGCAGCCAAAATCCAGCACACATCAGCAAGAATCTAAAGAGCAGGGGGTGGAGCAAGCCAGGCCTCAAACCACGAGAAGCTCCAGCCCAAAAGGCAGCCAAAATCCAGCCCACATCCGGGAGAATCTCAAGAGCAGGGGTTGGAGCAAGCCAGGCCTCAAACCACGAGAAGCTCCAGCCCAAAATGCAGCCAAATTGCAGCCCACCTCTGGCAGAATATTAAGAGCACGGAGGGGAGCAAGCGAGGCCTCAAACCACAAGAAGCTCCAGCCCAAAATGCAGCCAAAATCCAGCACACATCAGCAAGAATCTCAAGAGCAGGGGGTGGAGCAAGCCAGGCCTCAAACCACGAGAAGCTCCAGCCCAAAATGCAGCCAAAATCCAGCCCACATCCAGGAGAATCTCAAGAGCAGGGGGTGGAGCAAGCCAGGCCTCAAACCACGAGAAGCTCCAGCCCAAAAGGCAGCCAAAATGCAGCCCATATCCGGGAGAATCTCAAGAGCAGGGGGTGGAGCAAGCCAGGCCTCAAACCACGAGAAGCTCCAGCCCAAATGCAGCCAAAATGCAGCCCACATCCGGGAGAATCTCAAGAGCAGGGGGTGGAGCAAGCCAGGCCTCAAACCACGAGAAGCTCCAGCCCAAAAGTCAGCCAAAATGCAGCCCACATCCGGGAGAACCTCAAGAGCAGGGGGTGGAGCAAGCCAGGCCTCAAACCACGAGAAGCTCCAGCCCAAAACGCAGCCAAAATGCAGCCCACCTCTGGCAGAATATTAAGAGCAGGGGGTGGAGGAAGCCAGGCCTCAAACCACGAGAAGCTCCAGCCCAAAAGGCAGCCAAAATCCAGCCCACATCCAAGAGAATATTACGAGCAGGGGATGGAGCAAGCCAGGCCTCAAACTACGAGAAGCTCCAGCCCAAAAGGCAGCCAAAATCCAGCCCACCTGTGGGAGAATATCAAGAGCATGGAGGGGAGCAAGCGAGGCCTCAAACCACAAGAAGCTCCAGCCCAAAATGCAGCCAAAATCCAGCCCACATCAGCAAGAATCTCAAGAGCAGGGGGTGGAGCAAGCCAGGCCTCAAACCTCGAGAAGCTCCAGCCCAAAATGCAGCCAAAATCCAGCCCACATCCAGGGGAATCTCAAGAGCAGGGGGTGGAGAAAGCCAGGCCTCAAACCACGAGAAGCTCCAGCCCAAAAAGCAGCCAAAATCCAGCCCATATCCGGGAGAATATTACGAGCAGGGGATGGAGCAAGCCAGGCCTCAAACTACGAGAAGCTCCAGTCCAAAATGCAGCCAAAATGCAGCCCACATCCGGGAGAATCTCAAGAGCAGGGGGTGGAGCAAGCCAGGCCTCAAACCTCGAGAAGCTCCAGCCCAAAAGGCAGCCAAAATGCAGCCCACATCCGGGAGAATCTCAAGAGCAGGGGGTGGAGCAAGCCAGGCCTCAAACCACGAGAAGCTCCAGCCCAAAATTCAGCCAAAATCCAGCCCGCATGCGGAAGAATATCAAGAGCAGGGGGTGGAGCAAGCCAGGCCTCAAACCACGAGAAGCTCCAGCCCAAAAGGCAGCCAAAATGCAGCCCACATCCGGGAGAATCTCAAGAGCAGGGGGTGGAGCAAGCCAGGCCTCAAACCTCGAGAAGCTCCAGCCCAAAATGCAGCCAAAATCCAGCCTACCTCTGGGAGAATATCAAGAGCACGGAGGGGAGCAAGCCAGGCCTCAAACCACAAGAAGTTCCAGCCCAAAAGGCAGCCAAAATGCAGCCCACATCCGGGAGAATCTCAAGAGCAGGGGTCGGAGCAAGCCAGGCCTCAAACCACGAGAAGCTCCAGCCCAAAACGCATCCAAAATCCAGCACACATCAGCAAGAATCTCAAGAGCAGGGGGTGGAGGAAGCCAGGCCTCAAACCACGAGAAGCTCCAGCCCAAAAGGCAGCCAAAATCCAGCCCGCATGCGGAAGAATCTCAAGAGCAGGGGGTGGAGCAAGCCAGGCCTCAAACCACGAGAAGCTCCAGCCCAAAAGGCAGCCAAAATCCAGCCCGCATGCGGAAGAATATCAAGAGCATGGAGGGGAGCAAGCCAGGCCTCAAACCACGAGAAGCTCCAGCCCAAAATGCAGCCAAAATCCAGCACACATCAGCAAGAATCTCAAGAGCAGGGGGTGGAGCAAGCCAGGCCTCAAACCACGAGAAGCTGCAGGCCAAAATGCAGCCAAAATGCAGCCCACATCCGGGAGAATCTCAAGAGCAGCGGGTGGAGCAAGCCAGGCCTCAAACTACGAGAAGCTCCAGCCCAAAAGGCAGCCAAAACCCAGCCCACATCCGAGAGAATATTACGTGCAGGGGGTGGAGCAAGCCAGGCCTCAAACTACGAGAAGCTCCAGCCCAAAACGCAGCCAAAATGCAGCCCACCTCTGGGAGAATATTAAGAGCACGGGGGGGAGCAAGCCAGGCCTCAAACCACGAGAAGCTCCAGCCCAAAATGCAGCCAAAATCCAGCCCACACCCGAGAGAATATTACGAGCAGGGGATGGAGCAAGCCAGGCCTCAAACTACGAGAAGCTCCAGTCCAAAATGCAGCCAAAATGCAGCCCACATCCGGGAGAATCTCAAGAGCAGGGGGTGGAGCAAGGCAGGCCTCAAACCACGAGAAGCTCCAGCCCAAAAGGCAGCCAAAATCCAGCCCACATCCGGGAGAATCTCAAGAGCAGGGGGTGGAGCAAGCCAGGCCTCAAACCACGAGAAGCTCCAGTCCAAAAGGCAGCCAAAACCCAGCCCACATCCGAGAGAATATTACGAGCAGGGGATGGAGCAAGCCAGGCCTCAAACTACGAGAAGCTCCAGTCCAAAATGCAGCCAAAATGCAGCCCACATCCGGGAGAATCTCAAGAGCAGGGGGTGGAGCAAGCCAGGCCTCAAACCTCGAGAAGCTCCAGCCCAAAAGGCAGCCAAAATGCAGCCCACATCCGGGAGAATCTCAAGAGCAGGGGGTGGAGGAAGCCAGGCCTCAAACCACGAGAAGCTCCAGCCCAAAATTCAGCCAAAATCCAGCCCGCATGCGGAAGAATATCAAGAGCAGGGGGTGGAGCAAGCCAGGCCTCAAACCACGAGAAGCTCCAGCCCAAAAGGCAGCCAAAATGCAGCCCACATCCGGGAGAATCTCAAGAGCAGGGGGTGGAGCAAGCCAGGCCTCAAACCTCGAGAAGCTCCAGCCCAAAAGGCAGCCAAAATCCAGCCTACCTCTGGGAGAATATCAAGAGCACGGAGGGGAGCAAGCCAGGCCTCAAACCACGAGAAGTTCCAGCCCAATAGGCAGCCAAAATGCAGCCCACATCCGGGAGAATCTCAAGAGCAGGGGTCGGAGCAAGCCAGGCCTCAAACCACGAGAAGCTCCAGCCCAAAACGCATCCAAAATACAGCCCACCTCTGGGAGAATATTACGAGCAGGGGATGGAGCAAGCCAGGCCTCAAACTACGAGAAGCTCCAGCCCAAAAGGCAGCCAAAATCCAGCCCACCTCTGGGAGAATATCAAGAGCATGGAGGGGAGCAAGCCAGGCCTCAAACCACGAGAAGCTCCAGCCCAAAATGCAGCCAAAATCCAGCCCAAATCCGAGAGAATATTACGAGCAGGGGATGGAGCAAGCCAGGCCTCAAACTACGAGAAGCTCCAGCCCAAAAGGCAGCCAAAATCCAGCCCACCTGTGGGAGAATATCAAGAGCATGGAGGGGAGCAAGCGAGGCCTCAAACCACAAGAAGCTCCAGCCCAAAATGCAGCCAAAATCCAGCCCACATCAGCAAGAATCTCAAGAGCAGGGGGTGGAGCAAGCCAGGCCTCAAACCTCGAGAAGCTCCAGCCCAAAAGGCAGCCAAAATCCAGCCCGCATGCGGAAGAATATCAAGAGCATGGAGGGGAGCAAGCCAGGCCTCAAACCACGAGAAGCTCCAGCCCAAAATGCAGCCAAAATCCAGCACACATCAGCAAGAATCTCAAGAGCAGGGGGTGGAGCAAGCCAGGCCTCAAACCACGAGAAGCTGCAGGCCAAAATGCAGCCAAAATGCAGCCCACATCCGGGAGAATCTCAAGAGCAGCGGGTGGAGCAAGCCAGGCCTCAAACTACGAGAAGCTCCAGCCCAAAAGGCAGCCAAAACCCAGCCCACATCCGAGAGAATATTATGTGCAGGGGGTGGAGCAAGCCAGGCCTCAAACCACGAGAAGTTCCAGCCCAAAAGGCAGCCAAAATGCAGCCCACATCCGGGAGAATCTCAAGAGCAGGGGTCGGAGCAAGCCAGGCCTCAAACCACGAGAAGCTCCAGCCCAAAACGCATCCAAAATACAGCCCACCTCTGGGAGAATATTACGAGCAGGGGATGGAGCAAGCCAGGCCTCAAACTACGAGAAGCTCCAGCCCAAAAGGCAGCCAAAATCCAGCCCACCTCTGGGAGAATATCAAGAGCATGGAGGGGAGCAAGCCAGGCCTCAAACCACGAGAAGCTCCAGCCCAAAATGCAGCCAAAATACAGCCCACCTCTGGGAGAATATTACGAGCAGGGGATGGAGCAAGCCAGGCCTCAAACTACGAGAAGCTCCAGCCCAAAAGGCAGCCAAAATGCAGCCCACATCCGGGAGAATCTCAAGAGCAGGGGGTGGAGCAAGCCAGGCCTCAAACCACGAGAAGCTCCAGCCCAAAAGGCAGCCAAAATGCAGCCCACATCCGGGAGAATCTCAAGAGCAGGGGGTGGAGGAAGCCAGGCCTCAAACCACGAGAAGCTCCAGCCCAAAAGGCAGCCAAAATCCAGCCCGCATGCGGAAGAATCTCAAGAGCAGGGGGTGGAGCAAGCCAGGCCTCAAACCACGAGAAGCTCCAGCCCAAAAGGCAGCCAAAATCCAGCCCGCATGCGGAAGAATATCAAGAGCATGGAGGGGAGCAAGCCAGGCCTCAAACCACGAGAAGCTCCAGCCCAAAATGCAGCCAAAATCCAGCACACATCAGCAAGAATCTCAAGAGCAGGGGGTGGAGCAAGCCAGGCCTCAAACCACGAGAAGCTGCAGGCCAAAATGCAGCCAAAATGCAGCCCACATCCGGGAGAATCTCAAGAGCAGCGGGTGGAGCAAGCCAGGCCTCAAACTACGAGAAGCTCCAGCCCAAAAGGCAGCCAAAACCCAGCCCACATCCGAGAGAATATTACGTGCAGGGGGTGGAGCAAGCCAGGCCTCAAACTACGAGAAGCTCCAGCCCAAAACGCAGCCAAAATGCAGCCCACCTCTGGGAGAATATTAAGAGCACGGAGGGGAGCAAGCCAGGCCTCAAACCACGAGAAGCTCCAGCCCAAAATGCAGCCAAAATCCAGCCCACATCCGAGAGAATATTACGAGCAGTGGATGGAGCAAGCCAGGCCTCAAACTACGAGAAGCTCCAGTCCAAAATGCAGCCAAAATGCAGCCCACATCCGGGAGAATCTCAAGAGCAGGGGGTGGAGCAAGCCAGGCCTCAAACCACGAGAAGCTCCAGCCCAAAAGGCAGCCAAAATCCAGCCCACATCCGGGAGAATCTCAAGAGCAGGGGGTGGAGCAAGCCAGGCCTCAAACCACGAGAAGCTCCAGCCCAAAAGGCAGCCAAAATCCAGCACACATCAGCAAGAATCTAAAGAGCAGGGGGTGGAGCAAGGCAGGCCTCAAACCACGAGAAGCTCCAGCCCAAAAGGCAGCCAAAATGCAGCCAATATCTCGGAGAATCTCAAGAGCAGGGGTTGGAGCAAGCCAGGCCTCAAACCACGAGAAGCTCCAGCCCAAAATGCAGCCAAAATGCAGCCCACCTCTGGCAGAATATTAAGAGCACGGAGGGGAGCAAGCCAGGCCTCAAACCACGAGAAGCTCCAGCCCAAAATGCAGCCAAAATCCAGCCCACATCCAGGAGAATCTCAAGAGCAGGGGGTGGAGCAATCCAGGCCTCAAACCACGAGAATCTCCAGCCCAAAAGGCAGCCAAAATGCAGCCCACCTCCGGGAGAATCTCAAGAGCAGGGGGTGGAGCAAGCCAGGCCTCAAACCACGAGAAGCTCCAGCCCAAATGCAGCCAAAATGCAGCCCACATCCGGGAGAATCTCAAGAGCAGGGGGTGGAGCAAGCCAGGCCTCAAACCACGAGAAGCTCCAGCCCAAAAGTCAGCCAAAATGCAGCCCACATCCGGGAGAATCTCAAGAGCAGGGGGTGGAGCAAGCCAGGCCTCAAACCACGAGAAGCTCCAGCCCAAAACGCAGCCAAAATGCAGCCCACCTCTGGCAGAATATTAAGAGCATGGTGTGGAGCAAGCCAGGCCTCAAACCACGAGAAGCTCCAGCCCAAAAGGCAGCCAAAATCCAGCCCACATCCAAGAGAATATTACGAGCAGGGGATGGAGCAAGCCAGGCCTCAAACTACGAGAAGCTCCAGCCCAAAAGGCAGCCAAAATCCAGCCCACCTGTGGGAGAATATCAAGAGCATGGAGGGGAGCAAGCGAGGCCTCAAACCACAAGAAGCTCCAGCCCAAAATGCAGCCAAAATCCAGCCCACATCAGCAAAAATCTCAAGAGCAGGGGGTGGAGCAAGCCAGGCCTCAAACCTCGAGAAGCTCCAGCCCAAAATGCAGCCAAAATCCAGCCCACATCCAGGGGAATCTCAAGAGCAGGGGGTGGAGAAAGCCAGGCCTCAAACCACGAGAAGCTCCAGCCCAAAAAGCAGCCAAAATCCAGCCCATATCCCGGAGAATATTACGAGCAGGGGATGGAGCAAGCCAGGCCTCAAACTACGAGAAGCTCCAGTCCAAAATGCAGCCAAAATGCAGCCCACATCCGGGAGAATCTCAAGAGCAGGGGGTGGAGCAAGCCAGGCCTCAAACCTCGAGAAGCTCCAGCCCAAAAGGCAGCCAAAATGCAGCCCACATCCGGGAGAATCTCAAGAGCAGGGGGTGGAGCAAGCCAGGCCTCAAACCACGAGAAGCTCCAGCCCAAAAGGCAGCCAAAATCCAGCCCGCATGCGGAAGAATATCAAGAGCAGGGGGTGGAGCAAGCCAGGCCTCAAACCACGAGAAGCTCCAGCCCAAAAGGCAGCCAAAATCCAGCCCACCTCTGGGAGAATATCAAGAGCAGGGTGTGGAGCAAGCCAGGCCTCAAACCTCGAGAAGCTCCAGCCCAAAAGGCAGCCAAAATCCAGCCTACCTCTGGGAGAATATCAAGAGCACGGAGGGGAGCAAGCCAGGCCTCAAACTACGAGAAGTTCCAGCCCAAAAGGCAGCCAAAATGCAGCCCACATCCGGGAGAATCTCAAGAGCAGGGGTCGGAGCAAGCCAGGCCTCAAACCACGAGAAGCTCCAGCCCAAAACGCATCCAAAATGCAGCCCACCTCTGGGAGAATATTACGAGCAGGGGATGGAGCAAGCCAGGCCTCAAACCTCGAGAAGCTCCAGCCCAAAAGGCAGACAAAATGCAGCCCACATCCGGGAGAATCTCAAGAGCAGGGGGTGGAGGAAGCCAGGCCTCAAACCACGAGAAGCTCCAGCCCAAAAGGCAGCCAAAATCCAGCCCGCATGCGGAAGAATATCAAGAGCATGTAGGGGAGCAAGACAGGCCTCAAACCACGAGAAGCTCCAGCCCAAAATGCAGCCAAAATCCAGCACACATCAGCAAGAATCTCAAGAGCAGGGGGTGGAGCAAGCCAGGCCTCAAACCACGAGAAGCTGCAGGCCAAAATGCAGCCAAAATGCAGCCCACATCCGCGAGAATCTCAAGAGCAGGGGGTGGAGCAAGCCAGGCCTCAAACCACGAGAAGCTCCAGCCCAAAATGCAGCCAAAATGCAGCCCACATCAGGGAGAATGACAAGAGCAGGGGGCGGAGCAAGCCAGGCCTCAAACCACGAGAAGCTCCAGCCCAAAAGTCAGCCAAAATCCAGCACACATCAGCAAGAATCTCAAGAGCAGGGGGTGGAGCAAGCCAGGCCTCAAACCACGAGAAGCTCCAGCCCAAAATGCAGCCAAAATCCAGCCCACCTCTGGGAGAATCTCAAGAGCAGGGGGTGGAGCAAGCCAGGCCTCAAACCACGAGAAGCTCTAGCCCAAAAGGCAGCCAAAACCCAGCCCACATCCGGGAGAATCTCAAGAGCAGGGGGTGGAGCAAGCCAGGCCTCAAACCACGAGAAGCTCCAGCCCAAAAGGCAGCCAAAGTCCAGCCCATATCCGGGAGAATCTCAAGAGCAGGGGGTGGAGCAAGCCAGGATTCAAACCTCGAGAAGCTCCAGCCCAAAAGGCAGCCAAAATGCAGCCCACATCCGGGAGAATCTCAAGAGCAGGGGTGGAGCAAGCCAGGCCTCAAACCACGAGAAGCTCCAGCCCAAAAGGCAGCCAAAATCCAGCCCACATCCGGGAGAATCTCAAGAGCAGGGGGTGGAGCAAGCCAGGCCTCAAACCACGAGAAGCTCCAGCCCAAAAGGCAGCCAAAATCCAGCCCACATTCAGGAGAATTTCAAGAGCAGGGGGTGGAGCAAGCCAGGCCTCAAACCACGAGAAGCTCCGGTCCAAAATGCAGCCAAACTCAAGCCCACCTCCGGGAGAATATCAAGAGCAGGGGGTGGAGCAAGCCAGGCCTCAAACCACGAGAAAATCCAGCCCAAAAGGCAGCCAAAATGCAGCCCACATCCGGGAGAATCTCAAGAGCAGGGGGTGGAGCAAGCCAGGCCTCAAACCACGAGAAGCTCCAGCCCAAAAGGCAGCCAAAATGCAGCCCACATCCAGGAGAATCTCAAGAGCAGGGGGTGGAGCAAGCCAGGATTCAAACCACGAGAAGCTCCAGCCCAAAAGGCAGCCAAAGTCCAGCCCATATCCGGGAGAATCTCAAGAGCAGTGTGTGGAGCAAGCCAGGCCTCAAACCACGAGAAGCTCCAGCCCAAAAGGCAGCCAAAATGCAGCCCACATCCGGGAGAATCTCAAGAGCAGGGGGTGGAGCAAGCCAGGCCTCAAACCACGAGAAGCTCCGGTCCAAAAGGCAGCCAAACTCAAGCCCACATCCGGGAGAATCTCAAGAGCAGGGGGTGGAGCAAGTCAGGCCTCAAACTGCGAGAAGCTCCAGCCCGAAATGCAGCCAAAATGCAGCCCACATCCGGGAGAATATCAAGAGCAGGGGGTGGAGCAAGCCAGGCCTCAAACCACGAGAAAATCCAGCCCAAAAGGCAGCCAAAATCCAGCCCACATCCGGGAGAATCTCAAGAGCAGGGGGTGGAGCAAGCCAGGCCTCAAACCACGAGAAGCTCCAGCCCAAAAGGCAGCCAAAATCCAGCCCAGATCCAGGAGAATATCAAGAGCAGGGGGTGGAGCAAGCCAGGCCTCAAACCACGAGAAGCTCCAGCCCAAAAGGCAGCCAAAGTCCAGCCCATATCCGGGAGAATCTCAAGAGCAGGGGGTGGAGCAAGCCAGGCCTCAAACCACGAGAAGCTCCAGCCAAAAAGGCAGCCAAAATGCAGCCCACATCCGGGAGAATCTCAAGAGCAGGGGTTGGAGCAAGCCAGGCCTCAAACCACGAGAAGCTCCAGCCCAAAACGCAGGCAAAATGCAGCCCACCTCTGGCAGAATATTAAGAGCACGGAGGGGAGCAAGCCAGGCCTCAAACCACGAGAAGCTCCAGCCCAAAATGCAGCCAAAATCCAGCACACATCCGTGAGAATCTCAAGAGCAGGGGGTGGAGTAAGCCAGGCCTCAAACCTCGAGAAGATCCACCCCAAAAGGCAACCAAAATGCAGCCCACATCCGGGAGAATCTCAAGAGCAGGGGGTGGAGCAAGCCAGGCCTCAAACCACGAGAAGCTCCAGCCCAAAACGCAGGCAAAATGCAGCCCACCTCTGGCAGAATATTAAGAGCACGGAGGGGAGCAAGCCAGGCCTCAAACCACGAGAAGCTCCAGCCCAAAATGCAGCCAAAATCCAGCACACATCCGTGAGAATCTCAAGAGCAGGGGGTGGAGTAAGCCAGGCCTCAAACCTCGAGAAGATCCACCCCAAAAGGCAACCAAAATGCAGCCCACATCCGGGAGAATCTCAAGAGCAGGGGGTGGAGGAAGCCAGGCCTCAAACCACGAGAAGCTCCAGCCCAAAAGGCAGCCAAAATGCAGGCCACATCCGAGAGAATCTCAAGAGCAGGTGGTCGAGCAAGCCAGGCCTCAAACCACGAGAAGCTCCAGCCCAAAAGGCAGCCAAAATCCAGCCCACATCCAAAAGAATATGAAGAGCAGGGGGTGGAGCACGCCAGGCCTCAAACCACGAGAAGCTCCAGCCCAAAAGGCAGCCAAAATGCAGGCCACATCCGAGAGAATCTCAAGAGCAGGGGGTCGAGCAAGCCAGGCCTCAAACCACGAGAAGCTCCAGCCCAAAAGGCTACCAAAATGCAGCCCACCTCCGGGAGAATCTCAAGAGCAGGGGGTGGAGCAAGCCACGCCTCAAACCACGAGAAGCTCCAGCCCAAAATTGAGCCAAAATCCAGCCCACATCCGGGAGAATCTCAAGAGCAGGGGGTGGAGCAAGCCAGGCCTCAAACCACGAGAAGCTCCAGCCCAAAAGGCAGCAACAATGCAACCCATATCCGGGAGAATCTCAAGAGCAGGGGGTGGAGCAAGCCAGGCCTCAAACCACGAGAAGCTCCAGCCCAAAATGCAGCCAAAATGCAGGCCACATGCGGGAGAATCTCAAGAGCAGGGGGTGGAGCAAGCCAGGCCTCAAACCACGAGAAGCTCCAGCCCAAAAGGCAGCCAAAATCCAGCCCACATTCAGGAGAATTTCAAGAGCAGGGGGTGGAGCAAGCCAGGCCTCAAACCACGAGAAGCTCCAGCCCAAGTATCAGCCAAAATGCAGCCCACATCCAGGAGCATATGAAGAGCATGGTGTGGAGCAAGCCAGGCCTCAAACCACGAGAAGCTCCAGCCCAAAATGCAGCCAAAATCCAGCACACATCCGTGAGAATCTCAAGAGCAGGGGGTGGAGCAAGCCAGGCCTCAAACCTCGAGAAGATCCACCCCAAAAGGCAACCAAAATGCAGCCCTACATCTGGGAGAATCTCAAGAGCAGGGGGTGGAGCAAACCAAGCTTCAAAACACGAGAAGCTCCAGCCCAAAAGGCAGCCAAAATTCAGCCCACATGCGGGAGAATCTCAAGAGCAGGGGGTGGAGCAAGCCAGGCCTCTAACCATGAGAAGCTCCAGCCCAAAATGCAGCCAAAATTCAGCCCACATGCGAGAGAATATTAAGAGCAGGGGAAGGAGCAAGCCAGGCCTCAAGCCACGAGAAGCTCCAGCCCAAAAGGCAGACAAAATCCAGCCCACATTCGAGAGAATCTCAAGAGCAGCGAGTGGAGCAAGCCAGGCCTCAAACTACGAGAAGCTCCAGCCCAAAAGGCAGCCAAAACCCAGCCCACATCCGAGAGAATATTACGTGCAGGGGGTGGAGCAAGCCAGGCCTCAAACTACGAGAAGCTCCAGCCCAAAAGGCAGCCAAAACCCAGCCCACCTCTGGGAGAATATTAAGAGCACGGAGGGGAGCAAGCCAGGCCTCAAACCACGAGAAGCTCCAGCCCAAAATGCAGCCAAAATCCAGCCCACATCCGAGAGAATATTACGAGCAGGGGATGGAGCAAGCCAGGCCTCAAACTACGAGAAGCTCCAGTCCAAAATGCAGCCAAAATGCAGGCCACATCCGGGAGAATCTCAAGAGCAGGGGGTGGAGCAAGCCAGGCCTCAAACCACGAGAAGCTCCAGCCCAAAAGGCAGCCAAAATGCAGCCCACATCCGGGAGAATCTCAAGAGCAGGGGGTGGAGCAAGCCAGGCCTCAAACCACGAGAAGCTCCAGCCCAAAAGGCAGCCAAAATCCAGCACACATCAGCAAGAATCTAAAGAGCAGGGGGTGGAGCAAGCCAGGCCTCAAACCACGAGAAGCTCCAGCCCAAAAGGCAGCCAAAATCCAGCCCACATCCGGGAGAATCTCAAGAGCAGGGGTTGGAGCAAGCCAGGCCTCAAACCACGAGAAGCTCCAGCCCAAAACGCAGCCAAAATGCAGCCCACCTCTGGCAGAATATTAAGAGCAGGGGGTGGAGGAAGCCAGGCCTCAAACCACGAGAAGCTCCAGCCCAAAAGGCAGCCAAAATCCAGCCCACATCCAAGAGAATATTACGAGCAGGGGATGGAGCAAGCCAGGCCTCAAACTACGAGAAGCTCCAGCCCAAAAGGCAGCCAAAATCCAGCCCACCTGTGGGAGAATATCAAGAGCATGGAGGGGAGCAAGCGAGGCCTCAAACCACAAGAAGCTCCAGCCCAAAATGCAGCCAAAATCCAGCCCACATCAGCAAGAATCTCAAGAGCAGGGGGTGGAGCAAGCCAGGCCTCAAACCTCGAGAAGCTCCAGCCCAAAATGCAGCCAAAATCCAGCCCACATCCAGGGGAATCTCAAGAGCAGGGGGTGGAGAAAGCCAGGCCTCAAACCACGAGAAGCTCCAGCCCAAAAAGCAGCCAAAATCCAGCCCATATCCGGGAGAATATTACGAGCAGGGGATGGAGCAAGCCAGGCCTCAAACTACGAGAAGCTCCAGTTCAAAATGCAGCCAAAATGCAGCCCACATCCGGGAGAATCTCAAGAGCAGGGGGTGGAGCAAGCCAGGCCTCAAACCTCGAGAAGCTCCAGCCCAAAAGGCAGCCAAAATGCAGCCCACATCCGGGAGAATCTCAAGAGCAGGGGGTGGAGCAAGCCAGGCCTCAAACCACGAGAAGCTCCAGCCCAAAAGGCAGCCAAAATCCAGCCCGCATGCGGAAGAATATCAAGAGCAGGGGGTGGAGCAAGCCAGGCCTCAAACCACGAGAAGCTCCAGCCCAAAAGGCAGCCAAAATGCAGCCCACATCCGGGAGAATCTCAAGAGCAGGGGGTGGAGCAAGCCAGGCCTCAAACCTCGAGAAGCTCCAGCCCAAAAGGCAGCCAAAATCCAGCCTACCTCTGGGAGAATATCAAGAGCACGGAGGGGAGCAAGCCAGGCCTCAAACCACGAGAAGCTCCAGCCCAAAAGGCAGCCAAAATGCAGCCCACATCCGGGAGAATCTCAAGAGCAGGGGTCGGAGCAAGCCAGGCCTCAAACCACGAGAAGCTCCAGCCCAAAACGCATCCAAAACACAGCCCACCTCTGGGAGAATATTACGAGCAGGGGATGGAGCAAGCCAGGCCTCAAACTACGAGAAGCTCCAGCCCAAAAGGCAGCCAAAATCCAGCCCACCTCTGGGAGAATATCAAGAGCATGGAGGGGAGCAAGCCAGGCCTCAAACCACGAGAAGCTCCAGCCCAAAATGCAGCCAAAATCCAGCCCACATCCGAGAGAATATTACGAGCAGGGGATGGAGCAAGCCAGGCCTCAAACTACGAGAAGCTCCAGCCCAAAAGGCAGCCAAAATGCAGCCCACATCCGGGAGAAGCTCAAGAGCAGGGGGTGGAGCAAGCCAGGCCTCAAACCACGAGAAGCTCCAGCCCAAAAGGCAGCCAAAATGCAGCCCACATCCGGGAGAATCTCAAGAGCAGGGGGTGGAGGAAGCCAGGCCTCAAACCACGAGAAGCTCCAGCCCAAAAGGCAGCCAAAATCCAGCCCGCATGCGGAAGAATCTCAAGAGCAGGGGGTGGAGCAAGCCAGGCCTCAAACCACGAGAAGCTCCAGCCCAAAAGGCAGCCAAAATCCAGCCCGCATGCGGAAGAATATCAAGAGCATGGAGGGGAGCAAGCCAGGCCTCAAACCACGAGAAGCTCCAGCCCAAAATGCAGCCAAAATGCAGCCCACATCCGGGAGAATCTCAAGAGCAGCGGGTGGAGCAAGCCAGGCCTCAAACTACGAGAAGCTCCAGCCCAAAAGGCAGCCAAAACCCAGCCCACATCCGAGAGAATATTACGAGCAGGGGATGGAGCAAGCCAGGCCTCAAACTACGAGAAGCTCCAGTCCAAAATGCAGCCAAAATGCAGCCCACATGCGGGAGAATCTCAAGAGCAGGGGGTGGAGCAAGCCAGGCCTCAAACCTCGAGAAGCTCCAGCCCAAAAGGCAGCCAAAATGCAGCCCACATCCGGGAGAATCTCAAGAGCAGGGGGTGGAGCAAGCCAGGCCTCAAACCACGAGAAGCTCCAGCCCAAAATTCAGCCAAAATCCAGCCCGCATGCGGAAGAATATCAAGAGCAGGGGGTGGAGCAAGCCAGGCCTCAAACCACGAGAAGCTCCAGCCCAAAAGGCAGCCAAAATGCAGCCCACATCCGGGAGAATCTCAAGAGCAGGGGGTGGAGCAAGCCAGGCCTCAAACCTCGAGAAGCTCCAGCCCAAAAGGCAGCCAAAATCCAGCCTACCTCTGGGAGAATATCAAGAGCACGGAGGGGAGCAAGCCAGGCCTCAAACCACGAGAAGTTCCAGCCCAAAAGGCAGCCAAAATGCAGCCCACATCCGGGAGAATCTCAAGAGCAGGGGTCGGAGCAAGCCAGGCCTCAAACCACGAGAAGCTCCAGCCCAAAACGCATCCAAAATACAGCCCACCTCTGGGAGAATATTACGAGCAGGGGATGGAGCAAGCCAGGCCTCAAACTACGAGAAGCTCCAGCCCAAAAGGCAGCCAAAATCCAGCCCACCTCTGGGAGAATATCAAGAGCATGGAGGGGAGCAAGCCAGGCCTCAAACCACGAGAAGCTCCAGCCCAAAATGCAGCCAAAATCCAGCCCAAATCCGAGAGAATATTACGAGCAGGGGATGGAGCAAGCCAGGCCTCAAACTACGAGAAGCTCCAGCCCAAAAGGCAGCCAAAATGCAGCCCACATCCGGGAGAATCTCAAGAGCAGGGGGTGGAGCAAGCCAGGCCTCAAACCACGAGAAGCTCCAGCCCAAAAGGCAGCCAAAATCCAGCCCGCATGCGGAAGAATCTCAAGAGCAGGGGGTGGAGCAAGCCAGGCCTCAAACCACGAGAAGCTCCAGCCCAAAAGGCAGCCAAAATCCAGCCCGCATGCGGAAGAATATCAAGAGCATGGAGGGGAGCAAGCCAGGCCTCAAACCACGAGAAGCTCCAGCCCAAAAGGCAGCCAAAATGCAGCCCACATCCGGGAGAATCTCAAGAGCAGGGGGTGGAGCAAGCCAGGCCTCAAACCTCGAGAAGCTCCAGCCCAAAAGGCAGCCAAAATCCAGCCTACCTCTGGGAGAATATCAAGAGCACGGAGGGGAGCAAGCCAGGCCTCAAACCACGAGAAGTTCCAGCCCAAAAGGCAGCCAAAATGCAGCCCACATCCGGGAGAATCTCAAGAGCAGGGGTCGGAGCAAGCCAGGCCTCAAACCACGAGAAGCTCCAGCCCAAAACGCATCCAAAATACAGCCCACCTCTGGGAGAATATTACGAGCAGGGGATGGAGCAAGCCAGGCCTCAAACTACGAGAAGCTCCAGCCCAAAAGGCAGCCAAAATCCAGCCCACCTCTGGGAGAATATCAAGAGCATGGAGGGGAGCAAGCCAGGCCTCAAACCACGAGAAGCTCCAGCCCAAAATGCAGCCAAAATCCAGCCCAAATCCGAGAGAATATTACGAGCAGGGGATGGAGCAAGCCAGGCCTCAAACTACGAGAAGCTCCAGCCCAAAAGGCAGCCAAAATGCAGCCCACATCCGGGAGAATCTCAAGAGCAGGGGGTGGAGCAAGCCAGGCCTCAAACCACGAGAAGCTCCAGCCCAAAAGGCAGCCAAAATCCAGCCCGCATGCGGAAGAATCTCAAGAGCAGGGGGTGGAGCAAGCCAGGCCTCAAACCACGAGAAGCTCCAGCCCAAAAGGCAGCCAAAATCCAGCCCGCATGCGGAAGAATATCAAGAGCATGGAGGGGAGCAAGCCAGGCCTCAAACCACGAGAAGCTCCAGCCCAAAATGCAGCCAAAATCCAGCACACATCAGCAAGAATCTCAAGAGCAGGGGGTGGAGCAAGCCAGGCCTCAAACCACGAGAAGCTGCAGGCCAAAATGCAGCCAAAATGCAGCCCACATCCGGGAGAATCTCAAGAGCAGCGGGTGGAGCAAGCCAGGCCTCAAACCTCGAGAAGCTCCAGCCCAAAAGGCAGCCAAAATCCAGCCTACCTCTGGGAGAATATCAAGAGCACGGAGGGGAGCAAGCCAGGCCTCAAACCACGAGAAGTTCCAGCCCAAAAGGCAGCCAAAATGCAGCCCACATCCGGGAGAATCTCAAGAGCAGGGGTCGGAGCAAGCCAGGCCTCAAACCACGAGAAGCTCCAGCCCAAAACGCATCCAAAATACAGCCCACCTCTGGGAGAATATTACGAGCAGGGGATGGAGCAAGCCAGGCCTCAAACTACGAGAAGCTCCAGCCCAAAAGGCAGCCAAAATCCAGCCCACCTCTGGGAGAATATCAAGAGCATGGAGGGGAGCAAGCCAGGCCTCAAACCACGAGAAGCTCCAGCCCAAAATGCAGCCAAAATCCAGCCCACATCCGAGAGAATATTACGAGCAGGGGATGGAGCAAGCCAGGCCTCAAACTACGAGAAGCTCCAGCCCAAAAGGCAGCCAAAATGCAGCCCACATCCGGGAGAAGCTCAAGAGCAGGGGGTGGAGCAAGCCAGGCCTCAAACCACGAGAAGCTCCAGCCCAAAAGGCAGCCAAAATGCAGCCCACATCCGGGAGAATCTCAAGAGCAGGGGGTGGAGGAAGCCAGGCCTCAAACCACGAGAAGCTCCAGCCCAAAAGGCAGCCAAAATCCAGCCCGCATGCGGAAGAATATCAAGAGCATGGAGGGGAGCAAGCCAGGCCTCAAACCACGAGAAGCTCCATGCCCAAAATGCAGCCAAAATCCAGCACACATCAGCAAGAATCTCAAGAGCAGGGGGTGGAGCAAGCCAGGCCTCAAACCACGAGAAGCTGCAGGCCAAAATGCAGCCAAAATGCAGCCCACATCCGGGAGAATCTCAAGAGCAGCGGGTGGAGCAAGCCAGGCCTCAAACTACGAGAAGCTCCAGCCCAAAAGGCAGCCAAAACCCAGCCCACATCCGAGAGAATATTACGTGCAGGGGGTGGAGCAAGCCAGGCCTCAAACTACGAGAAGCTCCAGCCCAAAACGCAGCCAAAATGCAGCCCACCTCTGGGAGAATATTAAGAGCACGGAGGGGAGCAAGCCAGGCCTCCAACCACGAGAAGCTCCAGCCCAAAAGGCAGCCAAAATGCAGCCCACATCCGAGAGAATATTACGAGCAGGGGATGGAGCAAGCCAGGCCTCAAACTACGAGAAGCTCCAGTCCAAAATGCAGCCAAAATGCAGCCCACATCCGGGAGAATCTCAAGAGCAGGGGGTGGAGCAAGCCAGGCCTCAAACCACGAGAAGCTCCAGCCCAAAAGGCAGCCAAAATGCAGCCCACATAGGGGAGAATCTCAAGAGCAGGGGGTGGAGCAAGCCAGGCCTCAAACCACGAGAAGCTCCAGCCCAAAAGGCAGCCAAAACCCAGCCCACATCCGAGAGAATATTACGAGCAGGGAATGGAGCAAGCCAGGCCTCAAACTACGAGAAGCTCCAGTCCAAAATGCAGCCAAAATGCAGCCCACATCCGGGAGAATCTCAAGAGCAGGGGGTGGAGCAAGCCAGGCCTCAAACCTCGAGAAGCTCCAGCCCAAAAGGCAGCCAAAATGCAGCCCACATCCGGGAGAATCTCAAGAGCAGGGGGTGGAGCAAGCCAGGCCTCAAACCACGAGAAGCTCCAGCCCAAAATTCAGCCAAAATCCAGCCCGCATGCGGAAGAATATCAAGAGCAGGGGGTGGAGCAAGCCAGGCCTCAAACCACGAGAAGCTCCAGCCCAAAAGGCAGCCAAAATGCAGCCCACATCCGGGAGAATCTCAAGAGCAGGGGGTGGAGCAAGCCAGGCCTCAAACCTCGAGAAGCTCCAGCCCAAAAGGCAGCCAAAACCCAGCCTACCTCTGGGAGAATATCAAGAGCACGGAGGGGAGCAAGCCAGGCCTCAAACCACGAGAAGTTCCAGCCCAAAAGGCAGCCAAAATGCAGCCCACATCCGGGAGAATCTCAAGAGCAGGGGTCGGAGCAAGCCAGGCCTCAAACCACGAGAAGCTCCAGCCCAAAACGCATCCAAAATACAGCCCACCTCTGGGAGAATATTACGAGCAGGGGATGGAGCAAGCCAGGCCTCAAACTACGAGAAGCTCCAGCCCAAAAGGCAGCCAAAATCCAGCCCACCTCTGGGAGAATATCAAGAGCATGGAGGGGAGCAAGCCAGGCCTCAAACCACGAGAAGCTCCAGCCCAAAATGCAGCCAAAATCCAGCCCAAATCCGAGAGAATATTACGAGCAGGGGATGGAGCAAGCCAGGCCTCAAACTACGAGAAGCTCCAGCCCAAAAGGCAGCCAAAATGCAGCCCACATCCGGGAGAAGCTCAAGAGCAGGGGGTGGAGCAAGCCAGGCCTCAAACCACGAGAAGCTCCAGCCCAAAAGGCAGCCAAAATCCAGCCCGCATGCGGAAGAATCTCAAGAGCAGGGGGTGGAGCAAGCCAGGCCTCAAACCACGAGAAGCTCCAGCCCAAAAGGCAGCCAAAATCCAGCCCGCATGCGGAAGAATATCAAGAGCATGGAGGGGAGCAAGCCAGGCCTCAAACCACGAGAAGCTCCAGCCCAAAATGCAGCCAAAATCCAGCACACATCAGCAAGAATCTCAAGAGCAGGGGGTGGAGCAAGCCAGGCCTCAAACCACGAGAAGCTCCAGCCCAAAATTCAGCCAAAATCCAGCCCGCATGCGGAAGAATCTCAAGAGCAGGGGGTGGAGCAAGCCAGGCCTCAAACCACGAGAAGCTCCAGCCCAAAAGGCAGCCAAAACCCAGCCCACATCCGAGAGAATATTACGAGCAGGGAATGGAGCAAGCCAGGCCTCAAACTACGAGAAGCTCCAGTCCAAAATGCAGCCAAAATGCAGCCCACATCCGGGAGAATCTCAAGAGCAGGGGGTGGAGCAAGCCAGGCCTCAAACCTCGAGAAGCTCCAGCCCAAAAGGCAGCCAAAATGCAGCCCACATCCGGGAGAATCTCAAGAGCAGGGGGTGGAGCAAGCCAGGCCTCAAACCACGAGAAGCTCCAGCCCAAAATTCAGCCAAAATCCAGCCCGCATGCGGAAGAATATTACGAGCAGGGGGTGGAGCAAGCCAGGCCTCAAACCACGAGAAGCTCCAGCCCAAAAGGCAGCCAAAATGCAGCCCACATCAGGGAGAATCTCAAGAGCAGGGGGTGGAGCAAGCCAGGCCTCAAACCTCGAGAAGCTCCAGCCCAAAAGGCAGCCAAAACCCAGCCTACCTCTGGGAGAATATCAAGAGCACGGAGGGGAGCAAGCCAGGCCTCAAACCACGAGAAGTTCCAGCCCAAAAGGCAGCCAAAATGCAGCCCACATCCGGGAGAATCTCAAGAGCAGGGGTCGGAGCAAGCCAGGCCTCAAACCACGAGAAGCTCCAGCCCAAAACGCATCCAAAATACAGCCCACCTCTGGGAGAATATTACGAGCAGGGGATGGAGCAAGCCAGGCCTCAAACTACGAGAAGCTCCAGCCCAAAAGGCAGCCAAAATGCAGCCCACATCCGGGAGAAGCTCAAGAGCAGGGGGTGGAGCAAGCCAGGCCTCAAACCACGAGAAGCTCCAGCCCAAAAGGCAGCCAAAATCCAGCCCGCATGCGGAAGAATCTCAAGAGCAGGGGGTGGAGCAAGCCAGGCCTCAAACCACGAGAAGCTCCAGCCCAAAAGGCAGCCAAAATCCAGCCCGCATGCGGAAGAATATCAAGAGCATGGAGGGGAGCAAGCCAGGCCTCAAACCACGAGAAGCTCCAGCCCAAAATGCAGCCAAAATCCAGCACACATCAGCAAGAATCTCAAGAGCAGGGGGTGGAGCAAGCCAGGCCTCAAACCACGAGAAGCTCCAGCCCAAAATTCAGCCAAAATCCAGCCCGCATGCGGAAGAATATCAAGAGCAGGGGGTGGAGCAAGCCAGGCCTCAAACCACGAGAAGCTCCAGCCCAAAAGGCAGCCAAAATGCAGCCCACATCCGGGAGAATCTCAAGAGCAGGGGGTGGAGCAAGCCAGGCCTCAAACCTCGAGAAGCTCCAGCCCAAAAGGCAGCCAAAATCCAGCCTACCTCTGGGAGAATATCAAGAGCACGGAGGGGAGCAAGCCAGGCCTCAAACCACGAGAAGTTCCAGCCCAAAAGGCAGCCAAAATGCAGCCCACATCCGGGAGAATCTCAAGAGCAGGGGTCGGAGCAAGCCAGGCCTCAAACCACGAGAAGCTCCAGCCCAAAACGCATCCAAAATACAGCCCACCTCTGGGAGAATATTACGAGCAGGGGATGGAGCAAGCCAGGCCTCAAACTACGAGAAGCTCCAGCCCAAAAGGCAGCCAAAATCCAGCCCACCTCTGGGAGAATATCAAGAGCATGGAGGGGAGCAAGCCAGGCCTCAAACCACGAGAAGCTCCAGCCCAAAATGCAGCCAAAATCCAGCCCAAATCCGAGAGAATATTACGAGCAGGGGATGGAGCAAGCCAGGCCTCAAACTACGAGAAGCTCCAGCCCAAAAGGCAGCCAAAATGCAGCCCACATCCGGGAGAAGCTCAAGAGCAGGGGGTGGAGCAAGCCAGGCCTCAAACCACGAGAAGCTCCAGCCCAAAAGGCAGCCAAAATCCAGCCCGCATGCGGAAGAATCTCAAGAGCAGGGGGTGGAGCAAGCCAGGCCTCAAACCACGAGAAGCTCCAGCCCAAAAGGCAGCCAAAATCCAGCCCGCATGCGGAAGAATATCAAGAGCATGGAGGGGAGCAAGCCAGGCCTCAAACCACGAGAAACTCCAGCCCAAAATGCAGCCAAAATCCAGCACACATCAGCAAGAATCTCAAGAGCAGGGGGTGGAGCAAGCCAGGCCTCAAACCACGAGAAGCTGCAGGCCAAAATGCAGCCAAAATGCAGCCCACATCCGGGAGAATCTCAAGAGCAGCGGGTGGAGCAAGCCAGGCCTCAAACTACGAGAAGCTCCAGCCCAAAAGGCAGCCAAAACCCAGCCCACATCCGAGAGAATATTACGTGCAGGGGGTGGAGCAAGCCAGGCCTCAAACCACGAGAAGTTCCAGCCCAAAAGGCAGCCAAAATGCAGCCCACATCCGGGAGAATCTCAAGAGCAGGGGTCGGAGTAAGCCAGGCCTCAAACCACGAGAAGCTCCAGCCCAAAAGGCAGCCAAAATACAGCCCACCTCTGGGAGAATATTACGAGCAGGGGATGGAGCAAGCCAGGCCTCAAACTACGAGAAGCTCCAGCCCAAAAGGCAGCCAAAATGCAGCCCACATCCGGGAGAAGCTCAAGAGCAGGGGGTGGAGCAAGCCAGGCCTCAAACCACGAGAAGCTCCAGCCCAAAAGGCAGCCAAAATGCAGCCCACATCCGGGAGAATCTCAAGAGCAGGGGGTGGAGGAAGCCAGGCCTCAAACCACGAGAAGCTCCAGCCCAAAAGGCAGCCAAAATCCAGCCCGCATGCGGAAGAATCTCAAGAGCAGGGGGTGGAGCAAGCCAGGCCTCAAACCACGAGAAGCTCCAGCCCAAAATGCAGCCAAAATCCAGCCCAAATCCGAGAGAATATTACGAGCAGGGGATGGAGCAAGCCAGGCCTCAAACTACGAGAAGCTCCAGCCCAAAAGGCAGCCAAAATGCAGCCCACATCCGGGAGAAGCTCAAGAGCAGGGGGTGGAGCAAGCCAGGCCTCAAACCACGAGAAGCTCCAGCCCAAAAGGCAGCCAAAATCCAGCCCGCATGCGGAAGAATCTCAAGAGCAGGGGGTGGAGCAAGCCAGGCCTCAAACCACGAGAAGCTCCAGCCCAAAAGGCAGCCAAAATCCAGCCCGCATGCGGAAGAATATCAAGAGCATGGAGGGGAGCAAGCCAGGCCTCAAACCACGAGAAACTCCAGCCCAAAATGCAGCCAAAATCCAGCACACATCAGCAAGAATCTCAAGAGCAGGGGGTGGAGCAAGCCAGGCCTCAAACCACGAGAAGCTGCAGGCCAAAATGCAGCCAAAATGCAGCCCACATCCGGGAGAATCTCAAGAGCAGCGGGTGGAGCAAGCCAGGCCTCAAACTACGAGAAGCTCCAGCCCAAAAGGCAGCCAAAACCCAGCCCACATCCGAGAGAATATTACGTGCAGGGGGTGGAGCAAGCCAGGCCTCAAACCACGAGAAGTTCCAGCCCAAAAGGCAGCCAAAATGCAGCCCACATCCGGGAGAATCTCAAGAGCAGGGGTCGGAGCAAGCCAGGCCTCAAACCACGAGAAGCTCCAGCCCAAAAGGCAGCCAAAATACAGCCCACCTCTGGGAGAATATTACGAGCAGGGGATGGAGCAAGCCAGGCCTCAAACTACGAGAAGCTCCAGCCCAAAAGGCAGCCAAAATGCAGCCCACATCCGGGAGAAGCTCAAGAGCAGGGGGTGGAGCAAGCCAGGCCTCAAACCACGAGAAGCTCCAGCCCAAAAGGCAGCCAAAATGCAGCCCACATCCGGGAGAATCTCAAGAGCAGGGGGTGGAGGAAGCCAGGCCTCAAACCACGAGAAGCTCCAGCCCAAAAGGCAGCCAAAATCCAGCCCGCATGCGGAAGAATCTCAAGAGCAGGGGGTGGAGCAAGCCAGGCCTCAAACCACGAGAAGCTCCAGCCCAAAAGGCAGCCAAAATCCAGCCCGCATGCGGAAGAATATCAAGAGCATGGAGGGGAGCAAGCCAGGCCTCAAACCACGAGAAGCTCCAGCCCAAAATGCAGCCAAAATCCAGCCCACATCCGAGAGAATATCAAGAGCAGGGGATGGAGCAAGCCAGGCCTTAAACTACGAGAAGCTCCAGTCCAAAATGCAGCCAAAATGCAGCCCACATCCGGGAGAATCTCAAGAGCAGGGGGTGGAGCAAGCCAGGCCTCAAACCACGAGAAGCTCCAGCCCAAAAGGCAGCCAAAATCCAGCCCACATCCGGGAGAATCTCAAGAGCAGGGGGTGGAGCAAGCCAGGCCTCAAACCACGAGAAGCTCCAGCCCAAAAGGCAGCCAAAATCCAGCACACATCAGCAAGAATCTAAAGAGCAGGGGGTGGAGCAAGGCAGGCCTCAAACCACGAGAAGCTCCAGCCCAAAAGGCAGCCAAAATCCAGCCCACATCCGGGAGAATCTCAAGAGCAGGGGTTGGAGCAAGCCAGGCCTCAAACCACGAGAAGCTCCAGCCCAAAATGCAGCCAAAATGCAGCCCACCTCTGGCAGAATATTAAGAGCACGGAGGGGAGCAAGCCAGGCCTCAAACCACGAGAAGCTCCAGCCCAAAATGCAGCCAAAATCCAGCCCACATCCAGGAGAATCTCAAGAGCAGGGGGTGGAGCAATCCAGGCCTCAAACCACGAGAAGCTCCAGCCCAAAAGGCAGCCAAAATGCAGCCCACCTCCGGGAGAATCTCAAGAGCAGGGGGTGGAGCAAGCCAGGACTCAAACCACGAGAAGCTCCAGCCCAAATGCAGCCAAAATGCAGCCCACATCCGGGAGAATCTCAAGAGCAGGGGGTGGAGCAAGCCAGGCCTCAAACCACGAGAAGCTCCAGCCCAAAAGTCAGCCAAAATGCAGCCCACATCCGGGAGAATCTCAAGAGCAGGGGGTGGAGCAAGCCAGGCCTCAAACCACGAGAAGCTCCAGCCCAAAACGCAGCCAAAATGCAGCCCACCTCTGGCAGAATATTAAGAGCAGGGGGTGGAGCAAGCCAGGCCTCAAACCACGAGAAGCTCCAGCCCAAAAGGCAGCCAAAATCCAGCCCACATCCAAGAGAATATTACGAGCAGGGGATGGAGCAAGCCAGGCCTCAAACTACGAGAAGCTCCAGCCCAAAAGGCAGCCAAAATCCAGCCCACCTGTGGGAGAATATCAAGAGCATGGAGGGGAGCAAGCGAGGCCTCAAACCACAAGAAGCTCCAGCCCAAAATGCAGCCAAAATCCAGCCCACATCAGCAAGAATCTCAAGAGCAGGGGGTGGAGCAAGCCAGGCCTCAAACCTCGAGAAGCTCCAGCCCAAAAGGCAGCCAAAATGCAGCCCACATCCGGGAGAATCTCAAGAGCAGGGGGTGGAGCAAGCCAGGCCTCAAACCACGAGAAGCTCCAGCCCAAAAGGCAGCCAAAATCCAGCCCTCATGCGGAAGAATATCAAGAGCAGGGGGTGGAGCAAGCCAGGCCTCAAACCTCGAGAAGCTCCAGCCCAAAAGGCAGCCAAAATCCAGCCCACCTCTGGGAGAATATCAAGAGCAGGGTGTGGAGCAAGCCAGGCCTCAAACCTCGAGAAGCTCCAGCCCAAAAGGCAGCCAAAATCCAGCCTACCTCTGGGAGAATATCAAGAGCACGGAGGGGAGCAAGCCAGGCCTCAAACCACGAGAAGTTCCAGCATAAAAGGCAGCCAAAATGCAGCCCACATCCGGGAGAATCTCAAGAGCAGGGGTCGGAGCAAGCCAGGCCTCAAACCACGAGAAGCTCCAGCCCAAAACGCATCCAAAATGCAGCCCACCTCTGGGAGAATATTACGAGCAGGGGATGGAGCAAGCCAGGCCTCAAACCTCGAGAAGCTCCAGCCCAAAAGGCAGACAAAATGCAGCCCACATCCGGGAGAATCTCAAGAGCAGGGGGTGGAGGAAGCCAGGCCTCAAACCACGAGAAGCTCCAGCCCAAAATGCAGCCAAAATCCAGCCCGCATGCGGAAGAATATCAAGAGCATGGAGGGGAGCAAGACAGGCCTCAAACCACGAGAAGCTCCAGCCCAAAATGCAGCCAAAATCCAGCACACATCAGCAAGAATCTCAAGAGCAGGGGGTGGAGCAAGCCAGGCCTCAAACCACGAGAAGCTGCAGGCCAAAATGCAGCCAAAATGCAGCCCACATCCGCGAGAATCTCAAGAGCAGGGGGCGGAGCAAGCCAGGCCTCAAACCACGAGAAGCTCCAGCCCAAAAGGCAGCCAAAATCCAGCACACATCAGCAAGAATCTCAAGAGCAGGGGGTGGAGCAAGCCAGGCCTCAAACCACGAGAAGCTCCAGCCCAAAATGCAGCCAAAATCCAGCCCACCTCTGGGAGAATCTCAAGAGCAGGGGGTGGAGCAAGCCAGGCCTCAAACCACGAGAAGCTCTAGCCCAAAAGGCAGCCAAAATCCAGCCCATATCCGGGAGAATCTCAAGAGCAGGGGGTGGAGCAAGCCAGGCCTCAAACCACGAGAAGCTCCAGCCCAAAAGGCAGCCAAAATCCAGAACACCTCTGGGAGAATATCAAGAGCACTAAGGGGAGCAAGCGAGGCCTTAAACCACGAGAAGTTCCAGCCCAAAAGGCAGCCAAAATCCAGCCCACATCCGGGAGAATCTCAAGAGCAGGGGTTGGAGCAAGCCAGGCCTCAAACCACGAGAAGCTCCAGCCCAAAACGCAGCCAAAATGCAGCCCACCTCTGGCAGAATATTAAGAGCACGGAGGGGAGCAAGCGAGGCCTCAAACCACAAGAAGCTCCAGCCCAAAATGCAGCCAAAATCCAGCCCATATCAGCAAGAATCTCAAGAGCAGGGGGTGGAGCAAGCCAGGCCTCAAACCACGAGAAGCTCCAGCCCAAAATGCAGCCAAAATCCAGCCCACATCCACGAGAATCTCAAGAGCAGGGGGTGGAGCAAGCCAGGCCTCAAACCACGAGAAGCTCCAGCCCAAAAGGCAGCCAAAATGCAGCCCACATCCGGGATAATCTCAAGAGCAGGGGGTGGAGCAAGCCAGGCCTCAAACCACGAGAAGCTCCAGCCCAAAAGGCAGCCAAAATCCAGCCCACATCCGAGAGAATATTACGAGCAGGGGGTGGAGCAAGCCAGGCCTCAAACCACGAGAACATCCAGCCCAAAAGGCAGCCAAAATCCAGCCCGCATGCGGAAGAATCTCAAGAGCAGGGGGTGGAGCAAGCCAGGCCTCAAAACACGAGAAGCTCCAGCCCAAAAGGCAGCCAAAATCCAGCCCACCTCTGGGAGAATATCAAGAGCAGGGTGTGGAGCAAGCCAGGCCTCAAACCTCGAGAAGCTCCAGCCCAAAAGGCAGCCAAAATCCAGCCTACCTCTGGGAGAATATCAAGAGCACGGAGGGGAGCAAGCCAGGCCTCAAACCACGAGAAGTTCCAGCCCAAAAGGCAGCCAAAATCCAGCCCACATCTGGGAGAATCTCAAGAGCAGGGGTTGGAGCAAGCCAGGCCTCAAACCACGAGAAGCTCCAGCCCAAAACGCAGCCAAAATGCAGCCCACCTCTGGGAGAAGATTAAGAGCAAGGAGGGGAGCAATCCAGGCCTCAAACCACGAGAAGCTCCAGCCCAAAAGGCAGCCAAAATGCAGCCCACATCCGAGAGAATATTACGAGCAGGGGATGGAGCAAGCCAGGCCTCAAACTACGAGAAGCTCCAGCCCAAAAGGCAGCCAAAATGCAGGCCACATCCGGGAGAATCTCAAGAGCAGGGGGTGGAGCAAGCCAGGCCTCAAACCACGAGAAGCTCCAGCCCAAAAGGCAGACAAAATGCAGCCCAAATCCGGGAGAATCTCAAGAGCAGGGGGTGGAGCAAGCCAGGCCTCAAACCACGAGAAGCTCCAGCCCAAAAGGCAGCCAAAATGCAGCCCACATCCGGGAGAATCTCAAGAGCAGGGGGTGGAGCAATCCAGGCCTCAAACCACGAGAAGCTCCAGCCCAAAAGGCAGCCAAAATCCAGCCCACATCCGGGAGAAACTCAAGAGCAGGGGGTGGAGCAAGCCGGGCCTCAAACCACGAGAAGCTCCGGTCCACAAAGCAGCCAAAATGCCTCCCACATCCGGGAGAATATCAAGAGCAGGGGGTGGAGCAAGCCAGGCCTCAAACCACGAGAAGCTCCAGCCCAAAAGGCAGCCAAAATGCAGCCCACCTCAGGGAGAATATCAAGAGCAGGGAGTGGGGCAAGCCAGGCCTCAAACCTCGAGAAGCTCCAGCCCAAAAGGCAGCCAAAATCCAGCCTACCTCTGGGAGAATATCAAGAGCAAGGAGGGGAGCAATCCAGGCCTCAAACCACGAGAAGCTCCAGCCCAAAAGGCAGCCAAAATCCAGCCCACATCCGAGAGAATATTACGAGCAGGGGATGGAGCAAGCCAGGCCTCAAACTACGAGAAGCTCCAGCCCAAAATGCAGCCAAAATGCAGCCCACATCCGGGAGAATCTCAAGAGCAGGGGGTGGAGCAAGCCAGGCCTCAAACCACGAGAAGCTCCAGCCCAAAAGGCAGAGAAAATGCAGCCCACCTCCGGGAGAATCTCAAGAGCAGGGGGTGGAGCAAGCCAGGCCTCAAACCACGAGAAGCTCCAGCCCAAAAGGCAGCCAAAATGCAGCCCGCATGCGGAAGAATCTCAATAGCAGGGGGTGGAGCAAGCCAGGCCTCAAACCACGAGAAGCTCCAGCCCAAAAGGCAGCCAAAATCCAGCCCACCTCTGGGAGAATATCAAGAGCATGGAGGGGAGCAAGCCAGGCCTCAAACCACGAGAAGCTCCAGCCCAAAATGCAGCCAAAATCCAGCCCACATCTGGGAGAATCTCAAGAGCAGGGGGTGGAGCAAGCCAGGCCTCAAACCACGAGAAGCTGCAGGCCAAAATGCAGCCAAAATGCAGCCCACATCCGGGAGAATCTCAAGAGCAGGGGGTGGAGCAATCCAGGCCTCAAACCACGAGAAGCTAGACCCCAAAAGGCAGCCAAAATCCAGCACACATCAGCAAGAATCTCAAGAGCAGGGGGTGGAGCAAGCCAGGCCTCAAACCACGAGAAGCTCCAGCCCAAAATGCAGCCAAAATCCAGCACACATCAGCAAGAAACTCAAGAGAAGGGCGTGGAGCAAGCCAGGCCTCAAACCACGAGAAGCTGCAGACCAAAATGCAGCCAAAATGCAGCCCACATCCGGGAGAATCTCAAGAGCAGGGGGTGGAGCAAGCCAGGCCTCAAACCACGAGAAGCTCCAGCCCAAAAGGCAGCCAAAATGCAGCCCACATGCGGAAGAATCTCAAGAGCAGGGGGTGGAGCAAGCCAGGCCTCAAACCACGAGAAGCTCCAGCCCAAAAGGCAGCCAAAATCCAGCCCACATGCGGAAGAATCTCAAGAGCAGGGTGTGGAGCAAGCCTGGCCACAAACCACGAGAAGCTCCAGCCCAAAAGGCAGCCAAAATCCAGCCCAATTCTGGGGGAATATAAAGAGCATGGAGGGGAGCAAGCCAGGCCTCAAACCACAAGAAGCTCCAGCCCAAAATGCAGCCAAACTCCAGCCCACATCCGGGAGAATCTCAAGAGCAGGGGGTGGAGCAAGCCAGGCCTCAAACCACGAGAAGCTCCAGCCCAAAAGGCAGCCAAAATCCAGCGCATATCCGGGAGAATCTCAAGAGCAGGGGGGGGAGGAAGCCAGGCCTCAAACCACGAGAAGCTCCAGCCCAAAAGGCAGCCAAAATCCAGCCCACATCCGGGAGAATATCAAGAGCAGGGGGTGGAGGAAGCCAGGCCTCAAATCACGAGAAGCTCCAGCCCAAAAGGCAGCCAAAATGCAGCCCACATCCAGGAGAATCTCAAGAGCAGGGGGTGGTGCAAGCCAGGTCTCAAACCACGAGAAGCTCCGGCCCAAAATGCAGCGAAACTCCAGCCCACCTCCGCGAGAATCTCAAGAGCAGGGGGTGGAGCAAGCCAGGCCTCAAACCACGAGAAGCTCCAGCCCAAAAGGCAGCCAAAATCCAGCCCAATTCTGGGGGAATATAAAGAGCATGGAGGGGAGCAAGCCAGGCCTCAAACCACGAGAAGCTCCAGCCCTAAAGGCAGCCAAAATGCAGCCCACATCCGGGAGAATCTCAAGAGCAGGGGGTGGAGCAAGCCAGGCCTTAAACCACGAGAAGCTCCAGCCCAAAAGGCAGCCAAAATCCAGCCCATATTCGGGAGAATCTCAAGAGCAGGGGGTGGAGCAAGCCAGGCCTCAAACCACGAGAAGCTCCAGCCCAAAAGGCAGCCAAAATCCAGCCCACATCCGGGAGAATCTCAAGAGCAGAGGGTGGAGCAAGCCAGGCCTCAAACCACGAGAAGCTCCAGCCCAAAAGGCAGCCAAAATCCAGAACACCTCTGGGAGAATATCAAGAGCACGGAGGGGAGCAAGCCTGGCCACAAACCACGAGAAGCTCCAGCCCAAAAGGCAGCCAAAATCCAGCCCAATTCTGGGGGAATATAAAGAGCATGGAGGGGAGCAAGCCAGGCCTCAAACCACAAGAAGCTCCGGCCCAAAAGGCAGCCAAACTCCAGCCCACATCCGCGAGAATCTCAAGAGCAGGGGGTAGAGCAAGCCAGGCCTCAAACCACGAGAAGCTCCAGCCCAAAAGGCAGCCAAAATGCAGCCCACATCTGGGAGAATATCAAGAGCACGGAGGGGAGCAAGCCAGGCCTCAAACCACGAGAAGCTCCAGCCCAAAATGCAGCCAAAATCCAGCACACATCAGCAAGAATCTCAAGAGCAGGGCGTGGAGCAAGCCAGGCCTCAAACCTCGAGAAGCTCCAGCCCAAAAGGCAGCCAAAATCCAGCCTACCTCTGGGAGAATATCAAGAGCACGGAGGGGAGCAAGCCAGGCCTCAAACCACGAGAAGTTCCAGCCCAAAAGGCAGCCAAAATGCAGCCCACATCTGGGAGAATCTCAAGAGCAGGGGTTGGAGCAAGCCAGGCCTCAAACCACGAGAAGCTCCAGCCCAAAACGCAGCCAAAATGCAGCCCACCTCTGGGAGAATATTAAGAGCAAGGAGGGGAGCAATCCAGGCCTCAAACCACGAGAAGCTCCAGCCCAAAAGGCAGCCAAAATCCAGCCCACATCCGAGAGAATATTACGAGCAGGGGATGGAGCAAGCCAGGCCTCAAACTACGAGAAGCTAAAGCCCAAAAGGCAGCCAAAATGCAGCCCACATCCGGGAGAATATCAAGAGCAGGGGGTGGAGCAAGCCAGGCCTCAAACCACGAGAAGCTCCAGGCCAAAAGGCAGCCAAAATCCAGCCCACATCCGGGAGAATCTCAAGAGCAGGGGGTGGTGCAAGCCAGGCCTCAAACCACGAGAAGCTCCAGCCCAAAAGGCAGCCAAAATGCAGCCCACATCCGGGAGAATCTCAAGAGCAGGGGGTGGAGCAAGCCAGGCCTCAAACCTCGAGAAGCTCCAGCCCAAAAGGCAGCCAAAATGCAGCCCACATCCGGGACAATCTCAAGAGCAGGGGGTGGAGCAAGCCAGGCCTCAAACCACGAGAAGCTCCAGCCCAAAAGGCAGCCAAAATCCAGCCCACATCCGGGAGAATCTCAAGAGCAGGGGGTGGAGCAAGCCAGGCCTCAAACCACGAGAAGCTCCAGCCCAAAAGGCAGCCAAAATGCAGCCCACATCAGGGAGAATGACAAGAGCAGGGGGTGGGGCAAGCCAGGCCTCAAACCACGAGAAGCTCCAGCCCAAAATGCAGCCAAAATCCAGCACACATCCGGGAGAATCTCAAGAGCAGGGGGTGGAGCAAGCCAGGCCTCAAACCACGAGAAGCTCCAGCCCAAAATGCAGCCAAAATCCAGCCCACATCCAGGAGAATCTCAAGAGCAGGGGGTATAGCAAGCCAGGCCTCAAACCACGAGAAGCTCCAGCCCAAAATGCAGCCAAAATCCAGCACACATCAGCAAGAATCTCAAGAGCAGGGCGTGGAGCAAGCCAGGCCTCAAACCACGAGAAGCTCCAGCCCAAAAGGCAGCCAAAATGCAGCCCACATCCGGGAGAATCTCAAGAGCAGGGCGTGGAGCAAGCCAGGCCTCAAACCACGAGAAGCTCCAGCCCAAAAGGCAGACAAAATGCAGCCCACATCCGGGAGAATCTCAAGAGCAGGGCGTGGACCAACCAGGCCTCAAACCACGAGAAGCTCCAGCCCAAAATGCAGCCAAAATCCAGCACACATCAGCAAGAATCTCAAGAGCAGGGCGTGGAGCAAGCCAGGCCTCAAACCACGAGAAGCTGCAGGCCAAAATGCAGCCAAAATGCAGCCCACATCCGGGAGAATCTCAAGAGCAGGGGGTGGAGCAAGCCAGGCCTCAAACCACGAGAAGCTCCAGCCCAAAAGGCAGCCAAAATGCAGCCCACATCCGGGAGAATATCAAGAGCAGGGGGTGGAGCAAGCCAGGCCTCAAACCACGAGAAGCTCCAGCCCAAAAGGCAGCCAAAATCCAGCCCACATGCGGAAGAATCTCAAGAGCAGGGGGTGGAGCAAGCCAGGCCTTAAACCACGAGAAGTTCCAGCCCAAAAGGCAGCCAAAATGCAGCCCACATCAGGGAGAATTTCAAGAGCACGGTGTGGAGCAAGCCTGGCCACAAACCACGAGAAGCTCCAGCCCAAAAGGCAGCCAAAATCCAGCCCACATCCGGGAGAATATCAAGAGCAGGGGGTGGAGGAAGCCAGGCCTCAAATCACGAGAAGCTCCAGCCCAAAAGGCAGCCAAAATGCAGCCCACATCCAGGAGAATCTCAGGAGCAGGGGGTGGTGCAAGCCAGGTCTCAAACCACGAGAAGTTCCGGCCCAAAATGCAGCGATACTCCAGCCCACCTCCGCGAGAATCTCAAGAGCAGGGGGTGGAGCAAGCCAGGCCTCAAACCACGAGAAGCTCCAGCCCAAAAGGCAGCCAAAATCCAGTCCAATTCTGGTGGAATATAAAGAGCATGGAGGGGAGCAAGCCAGGCCTCAAACCACGAGAAGCTCCAGCCCAAAAGGCAGCCAAAATGCAGCCCACATCCGGGAGAATCTCAAGAGCAGGGGGTGGAGCAAGCCAGGCCTTAAACCACGAGAAGCTCCGGTCCACAAAGCAGCCAAAATGCAGCCCACATCCGGGAGAATATCAAGAGCAGGGGGTGGAGCAAGCCAGGCCTCAAACCACGAGAAGCTCCAGCCCAAAAGGCAGCCAAAATGCAGCCCACATCAGGGAGAATGACAAGAGCAGGGGGTGGGGCAAGCCAGGCCTCAAACCACGAGAAGCTCCAGCCCAAAAGGCAGCCAAAATCCAGCACACATCCGGGAGAATCTCAAGAGCAGGGGGTGGAGCAAGCCAGGCCTCAAACCACGAGAAGCTCCAGCCCAAAATGCAGCCAAAATCCAGCCCACATCCAGGAGAATCTCAAGAGCAGGGGGTATAGCAAGCCAGGCCTCAAACCACGAGAAGCTCCAGCCCAAAATGCAGCCAAAATCCAGCACACATCAGCAAGAATCTCAAGAGCAGGGCGTGGAGCAAGCCAGGCCTCAAACCACGAGAAGCTCCAGCTAAAAAGGCAGCCAAAATGCAGCCCACATCCGGGAGAATCTCAAGAGCAGGGCGTGGAGCAAGCCAGGCCTCAAACCACGAGAAGCTCCAGCCCAAAAGGCAGACAAAATGCAGCCCACATCCGGGAGAATCTCAAGAGCAGGGCGTGGACCAACCAGGCCTCAAACCACGAGAAGCTCCAGCCCAAAATGCAGCCAAAATGCAGCCCACATCCGGGAGAATCTCAAGAGCAGGGCGTGGAGCAAGCCAGGCCTCAAACCACGAGAAGCTGCAGGCCAAAATGCAGCCAAAATGCAGCCCACATCCGGGAGAATCTCAAGAGCAGGGGGTGGAGCAAGCCAGGCCTCAAACCACGAGAAGCTCCAGCCCAAAAGGCAGCCAAAATGCAGCCCACATCCGGGAGAATATCAAGAGCAGGGGGTGGAGCAAGCCAGGCCTCAAACCACGAGAAGCTCCAGCCCAAAAGGCAGCCAAAATCCAGCCCACATGCGGAAGAATCTCAAGAGCAGGGGGTGGAGCAAGCCAGGCCTTAAACCACGAGAAGTTCCAGCCCAAAAGGCAGCCAAAATGCAGCCCACATCAGGGAGAATTTCAAGAGCACGGTGTGGAGCAAGCCTGGCCACAAACCACGAGAAGCTCCAGCCCAAAAGGCAGCCAAAATCCAGCCCACATCCGGGAGAATATCAAGAGCAGGGGGTGGAGCAAGCCAGGCCTCAAACCACGAGAAGCTCCAGCCCAAAAGGCAGCCAAAATCCAGCCCAATTCTGGTGGAATATAAAGAGCATGGAGGGGAGCAAGCCAGGCCTCAAACCACGAGAAGCTCCAGCCCAAAAGGCAGCCAAAATGCAGCCCACATCCGGGAGAATCTCAAGAGCAGGGGGTGGAGCAAGCCAGGCCTTAAACCACGAGAAGCTCCAGCCCAAAAGGCAGCCAAAATCCAGCCCATATTCGGGAGAATCTCAAGAGCAGGGGGTGGAGCAAGCCAGGCCTCAAACCACGAGAAGCTCCAGCCCAAAAGGCAGCCAAAATGCAGCCCACATCCGGGAGAATCTCAAGAGCAGAGGGTGGAGCAAGCCAGGCCTCAAACCACGAGAAGCTCCAGCCCAAAAGGCAGCCAAAATCCAGCCCACATGCGGAAGAATCTCAAGAGCAGGGGGTGGAGCAAGGCAGGCCTCAAACCACGAGAAGCTCCAGCCCAAAAGGCAGCCAAAATCCAGAACACCTCTGGGAGAATATCAAGAGCACGGAGGGGAGCAAGCCAGGCCTCAAACCACGAGAAGCTCCAGCCCAAAAGGCAGCCAAAATCCAGCCCACATGCGGAAGAATCTCAAGAGCAGGGGGTGGAGCAAGCCAGGCCTTAAACCACGAGAAGTTCCAGCCCAAAAGGCAGCCAAAATGCAGCCCACATCAGGGAGAATTTCAAGAGCACGGTGTGGAGCAAGCCTGGGCACAAACCACGAGAAGCTCCAGCCCAAAATTCAGCCAAAATCCAGCCCACATCCGGGAGAATATCAAGAGCAGGGGGTGGAGGAAGCCAGGCCTCAAATCACGAGAAGCTCCAGCCCAAAAGGCAGCCAAAATCCAGCCCACATCCAGGAGAATCTCAAGAGCAGGGGGTGGTGCAAGCCAGGTCTCAAACCACGAGAAGCTCCGGCCCAAAATGCAGCGAAACTCCAGCCCACCTCCGCGAGAATCTCAAGAGCAGGGGGTGGAGCAAGCCAGGCCTCAAACCACGAGAAGCTCCAGCCCAAAAGGCAGCCAAAATCCAGCCCAATTCTGGGGGAATATAAAGAGCATGGAGGGGAGCAAGCCAGGCCTCAAACCACGAGAAGCTCCAGCCCTAAAGGCAGCCAAAATGCAGCCCACATCCGGGAGAATCTCAAGAGCAGGGGGTGGAGCAAGCCAGGCCTTAAACCACGAGAAGCTCCAGCCCAAAAGGCAGCCAAAATCCAGCCCATATTCGGGAGAATCTCAAGAGCAGGGGGTGGAGCAAGCCAGGCCTCAAACCACGAGAAGCTCCAGCCCAAAAGGCAGCCAAAATGCAGCCCACATCCGGGAGAATCTCAAGAGCAGAGGGTGGAGCAAGCCAGGCCTCAAACCACGAGAAGCTCCAGCCCAAAAGGCAGCCAAAATCCAGCCCACATGCGGAAGAATCTCAAGAGCAGGGGGTGGAGCAAGCCAGGCCTCAAACCACGAGAAGCTCCAGCCCAAAAGGCAGCCAAAATCCAGAACACCTCTGGGAGAATATCAAGAGCACGGAGGGGAGCAAGCCAGGCCTCAAACCACGAGAAGCTCCAGCCCAAAAGGCAGCCAAAATGCAGTCCACATCAGGGAGAATTTCAAGAGCAGGGTGTGGAGCAAGCCTGGCCACAAACCACGAGAAGCTCCAGCCCAAAAGGCAGCCAAAATCCAGCCCAATTCTGGGGGAATATAAAGAGCATGGAGGGGAGCAAGCCAGGCCTCAAACCACAAGAAGCTCCAGCCCAAAATGCAGCCAAACTCCAGCCCACATCCGGGAGAATCTCAAGAGCAGGGGGTGGTGCAAGCCAGGTCTCAAACCACGAGAAGCTCCGGCCCAAAAGGCAGCCAAACTCCAGCCCTCATCCAAGAGAATATCAAGAGCAGAGGTTGGAGCAAGCCAGGCCTCAAACCACGAGAAGCTCCAGCCCAAAAGGCAGCCAAAATGCAGTCCACATCCCGGAGAATCTCAAGAGCAGGGGGTGGTGCAAGCCAGGTCTCAAACCACGAGAAGCTCCGGCCCAAAAGGCAGCCAAACTCCAGCCCACCTCCGCGAGAATCTCAAGAGCAGGGGATAGAGCAAGCCAGGCCTCAAACCACGAGAAGCTCCAGCCCAAAAGGCAGCCAAAATCCAGCCCACATCTGGGAGAATATCAAGAGCACGGAGGGGAGCAAGCCAGGCCTCAAACCACGAGAAGCTCCAGCCCAAAATGCAGCCAAAATCCAGCACACATTAGCAAGAATCTCAAGAGCAGGGCGTGGAGCAAGCCAGGTCTCAAACCACGAGAAGCTCCAGCCCAAAAGGCAGCCAAAATGCAGCCCACATCAGGGAGAATTTCAAGAGCAGGGTGTGGAGCAAGCCTGGCCACAAACCACGAGAAGCTCCAGCCCAAAAGGCAGCCAAAATCCAGCCCAATTCTGGTGGAATATAAAGAGCATGGAGGGTAGCAAGCCAGGCCTCAAACCACAAGAAGCTCCAGCCCAAAATGCAGCCAAACTCCAGCCCACATCCGGGAGAATCTCAAGAGCAGGGGGTGGAGCAAGCCAGGCCTCAAACCACGAGAAGCTCCAGCCCAAAAGGCAGCCAAAATCCAGCCCATATCCAGGAGAATCTCAAGAGCAGGGGTTGGAGGAAGCCAGGATTCAAACCACGAGAAGCTCCAGCCCATAAGGCAGCCAAAATCCAGCCCACATCCGGGAGAATATCAAGAGCAGGGGGTGGAGGAAGCCAGGCCTCAAATCACGAGAAGCTCCAGCACAAAATGCAGCCAAAATCCAGCCCACATCCCGGAGAATCTCAAGAGCAGGGGGTGGTGCAAGCCAGGTCTCAAACCACAAGAAGCTCCGGCCCAAAAGGCAGCCAAACTCCAGCCCACCTCCGCGAGAATCTCAAGAGCAGGGGGTGGAGCAAGCCAGGCCTCAAACCACGAGAAGCTCCAGCCCAAAAGGCAGCCAAAATGCAGCCCACATCCGGGAGAATTTCAAGAGCAGGGGGTGGAGCAAACCAGGCCTCAAACCACGAGAAGCTCCAGCCCAAAAGGCAGCCAAAATCCAGCCCACATCCGGGAGAATCTCAAGAGCAGGGGGTGGAGCAAGCCAGGCCTCAAACCTCGAGAAGCTCCAGCCCAAAAGGCAGCCAAAATGCAGCCCTCATCCGGGAGAATCTCAAGAGCAGGGGGTGGAGCAAGCCAGGTCTCAAACCACAAGAAGCTCTGGCCCAAAAGGCAGCCAAACTCCAGACCACCTCTGCGAGAATCTCAAGAGCAGGGGGTGGAGCAAGCCAGGCCTCAAACCACGAGAAGCTCCAGCCCAACAGGCAGCCAAAATGCAGCCCACATCCGGGAGAATCTCAAGAGCAGGGGGTGGAGCAAACCAGGCCTCAAACCACGAGAAGCTCCAGCCCAAAAGGCAGCAAAAATCCAGCCCACATCCCGGAGAATCTCAAGAGCAGGGGGTGGTGCAAGCCAGGTCTCAAACCACAAGAAGCTCCGGCCCAAAAGGCAGCCAAACTCCAGCCCACCTCCGCGAGAATCTCAAGAGCAGGGGGTGGAGCAAGCCAGGCCTCAAACCACGAGAAGCTCCAGCCCAAAAGGCAGCCAAAATGCAGCCCACATCCGGGAGAATCTCAAGAGCAGGGGGTGGAGCAAGCCAGGCCTCAAACCTCGAGAAGCTCCAGCCCAAAAGGCAGCCAAAATGCAGCCCTCATCCGGGAGAATCTCAAGAGCAGGGGGTGGAGCAAGACAGGCCTCAAACCACGAGAAGCTTCAGCCCAAAAGGCAGCCAAAATCCAGCCCACATCCAGGAGAATCTCAAGAGCAGGGGGTGGAGCAAGCCAGGCCTCAAACCACGAGAAGCTTCGGTCCAAAATGCAGCCAAAATCCAGCCCACCTCTGGGAGAATCTCAAGAGCAGGGGGTGGAGCAAGCCAGGCCTCAAACCACGAGAAGCTCCAGCCCAAAATGCAGCCAAAATGCAGCCCACATCCGGGAGAATCTCAAGAGCAGGGGGTGGAGCAAGCCAGGCCTCAAACCACGAGAAGCTCCAGCCCAAAAAGGCAGCCAAAATCCAGCCCATATTCGGGAGAATATCAAGAGCAGGGGGTGGAGCAAGCCAGGCCTCAAACCTCGAGAAGCTCCAGCCCAAAAGGCAGCCAAAATGCAGCCCACATCCGGGAGAATCTCAAGAGCAGGGGGTGGGGCAAGCCAGGCCTCAAACCACGAGAAGCTCCAGCCCAAAAGGCAGCCAAAATCCAGCCCACATCTGGGAGAATATCAAGAGCACGGAGGGGAGCACGCCAGGCCTCAAACCACGAGAAGCTCCAGCCCAAAAGGCAGCCAAAAGACAGCCCACCTCTGGGAGAATATCAAGAGCACGGAGGGGAGCACGCCAGGCCTCAAACCACGAAAGCTCCGGCCCAAAAGGCAGTCAAAATGCAGCCCACATCCGGGAGAATCTCAAGAGCAGGGTGTGGAGCAAGCCAGGCCTCAAACCACGAGAAGCTCCAGCCCAAAAGGCAGCCAAAATCCAGCCCACATCCGGGAGAATCTCAAGAGCAGGGTTTGGAGCAAGCCAGGCCTCAAACCACGAGAAGCTCCAGCCCAAAAGGCAGCCAAAATCCAGCCCACCTCTGGGAGAATCTCAAGAGCAGGGGGTGGAGCAAGCCAGGCCTCAAACCAGGAGAATCTGGAGCCCAAAAGGCAGCCAAAATGCAGCACACATGCGGGAGAATCTCAAGAGCAGGGGGTGGAGCAAGCCAGGCCTCAAACCACGAGAAGCTCCAGCCCAAAATACGGCCAAAATGCAGCCCACATGTGGGAGAATCTCAAGAGCAGGGGGTGGAGCAAGCCAGGCCTCAAACCACGAGAAGCTCCAGCCCAAAAGGCAGCCAAACTCCAGCCCACATCAGGGAAAATATCAAGAGCAGAGGGTGGAGCAAGCCAGGCCTCAAACCAGGAGAAGCTCGAGCCAAAATGCAGCCAAAATGCAGCCCACATGCGAGAGAATATTAAGAGCAGGAGGTGGAGCAAGCCAGGCCTCAAACTACGAGAAGCTCCAGCCCAAAAGTCAGCCAAAATGCAGCCCACCTCCGGGAGAATCTCAAGAGCAAGGGGTGGAGCAAGCCAGGCCTCAAACCAGGAGAAGCTCGAGCCAAAATGCAGCCAAAATGCAGCCCACGTCCGGGAGAATCTCAAGAGCAGGGGGTGGAGCAAGCCAGGCCTCAAACCACGAAAAGCTCCAGCCCAAAAGGAAGCCAAAATGCAGCCCACATCCGGGAGAATCTCAAGAGCAGGGGGTGGAGCAAGCCAGGCCTCAAACCACGAGAAGTTCCAGCCAAAATGCAGCCAAACTCCAGCCCACATCAGGGAAAATATCAAGAGCAGGGTTTTGAGCAAGCCAGGCCTCAAACCACGAGAAGCTCCAGCCCAAAAGGCAGCCAAAATGCAGCCCACCTCTGGGAGAATATCAAGAGCACGGAGGGGAGCAAGCCAGGCCTCAAACTACGAGAAGCTCCAGCCCAAAAGGCAGCCAAAACCCAGCCCACATCCGAGAGAATATTACGTGCAGGGGGTGGAGCAAGCCAGGCCTCAAACTACGAGAAGCTCCAGCCCAAAATGCAGCCAAAATGCAGTCCACATCCGGGAGAATTTCAAGAGCAGGGGGTGGAGCAAGCCAGGCCTCAAACCACGAGAAGCTCCAGCCCAAAAGGCAGCCAAAATGCAGCCCACCTCTGGGAGAATCTCAAGAGCAGAGGGTGGAGCAAGCCAGGCCTCAAACCACGAGAAGCTCCAGCCCAAAAGGCAGCCAAAATCCAGCCCACATCCGGGACAAACTCAAGAGCAGGGGGTGGAGCAAGCCAGGCCTCAAACCACGAGAAGCTCCAGCCCAAAAGGCAGCCAAAATGCAGCCCACATGCGGGAGAATATCAAGAGCAGGGGGTGGAGCAAGCCAGGTCATAAACCACGAGAAGCTCCAGCCCAAAAGGCAGCCAAAATGCAGCCCACATCCGGAAGAATCTCAAGAGCAGGGGGTGGAGCAATCCAGGCCTCAAACCACGAGAAGCTCCAGCCCAAAAGGCAGCCAAAATCCAGCCCACCTCTGGGAGAATATCAAGAGCACGGAAGGGAGCAAGCCAGGCCTCAAACCACGAGAAGCTCCAGCCCAAGAATCAGCCAAAATCCAACCCACCTCTGGGAGAATATCAAGAGCACGGAGGGGAGCAAGCGAGGCCTCAAACCACAAGAAGCTCCAGCCCAAAATGCAGCCAAAATCCAGCCCACATACGGGAGAATCTCAAGAGCAGGGGGTGGAGCAAGGCAGGCCTCAAACCACGAGAAGCTCCAGCCCAAAGTGCAGCCAAAATGCAGCCCACATCCAGGAGAATCTCAAGAGCAGGGGGTGGAGCAAGCCAGGCCTCAAACCACGAGAAGCTCTAGCCCAAAAGGCAGCCAAAAT
This sequence comes from Rhynochetos jubatus, assembly GCA_027574665.1. Lineage (NCBI taxonomy): Eukaryota > Metazoa > Chordata > Aves > Eurypygiformes > Rhynochetidae > Rhynochetos > Rhynochetos jubatus. Next base: position 3,567,774 of record JAQBHY010000071.1, read on the forward strand.
CCAGCCCATATCCGGGAGAATCTCAAGAGCAGATGGTGGAGCAAGCCAGGCCTCAAACCTCGAGAAGCTTCAGCACAAAAGGCTACCAAAATGCAGGCCACATCCAAGAGAATCTCAAGAGCAGGGGGTGGAGCAAGCCAGGCCTCAAACCACGAGAAGCTCCAGCCCAAAATGCAGCCAAAATCCAGCCCACATCAGGGAGAATCTCAAGAGCGGGGGGTGGAGCAAGCCAGGCCTCAAACCACGAGAAGATCCAGCCCAAAAGGCAGCCAAAATCCAGCCCATTTCTGGGGGAATATCAAGAGCAGGGGGTGGAGCAAGCCAGGCCTCAAACCACGAGAAGCTCCAGCCCAAAAGGCAGCCAAAATCCAGCCCACCTCTGGGAGAATATCAAGAGCAGGGTGTGGAGCAAGCCAGGCCTCAAACCACGAGAAGCTCCAGCCCTAAAGGCAGCCAAAATGCAGCCCACATCCGGGAGAATCTCAAGAGCAGGGGTTGGAGCAAGCCAGGCCTCAAACCACGAGAAGCTCCAGCCCAAAATGCAGCCAAAATCCAGCCCATATTCGGGAGAATCTCAAGAGCAGGGGTTGGAGCAAGCCAGGCCTCAAACCACGAGAAGCTCCAGCCCAAAACGCAGACAAAATGCAGCCCACCGCTGGGAGAATATTAAGAGCACGGAGGGGAGCAAGCCAGGCCTCAAACCACGAGAAGCTCCAGCCCAAAATGCAGCCAAAATCCAGCCCACATCCGGGAGAATCTCAAGATCAGGGGGTGGAGCAAGCCAGGCCTCAAACCACGAGAAGCTCCAGCCCAAAAGGCAGCCAAAATCCAGCCCAATTCTGGGGGAATATCAAGAGCACGGAGGGGAGCAAGCGAGGCCTCAAACCACAAGAAGCTCCAGCCCAAAATGCAGCCAAAATGCAGCCCACATCCGGGAGAATGTCAAGAGCAGGGGGTGGAGCAAGCCAGGCCTCAAACCACGAGAACCTCCAGCCCAAAACGCAGCCAAAATCCAGCCCAATTCTGGGGGAATATCAAGAGCATGGAGGGGAGCAAGCCAGGCCTCAAACCACGAGAAGCTCCAGCCCAAAATTCAGCCAAAATCCAGCCCACATCTGGGAGAATCTCAAGAGCAGGGGGTGGAGCAAGCCAGGCCTCAAACCACGAGAAGCTCCAGCCCAAAAGGCAGCCAAAATCCAGCCCATATCCGGGAGAATCTCAAGAGCAGGGGTTGGAGCAAGCCAGGCCTCAAACCACGAGAAGCTCCAGCCCAAAAGGCAGCCAAAATCCAGCCCATATCCGGGAGAATCTCAAGAGCAGGGGGTGGAGCAAGCCAGGCCTCAAACCACGAGAAGCTCCAGCCCAAAAGGCAGCCAAAATCCAGCCCACTTCTGGGAGAATATCAAGACCATGGAGGGGAGCAAGCCAGTCCTCAAACCACGAGAAGCTCCAGCCCAAAAGGCAGCCAAAATCCAGCCCAATTCTGGGGGAATATCAAGAGCATGGAGGGGAGCAAGCCAGGCCTCAAACCACAAGAAGCTCCAGCCCAAAATGCAGCCAAACTCCAGCCCACATCCGGGAGAATCTCAAGAGCAGGGGGTGGAGCAAGGCAGGCCTCAAACCACGAGAAGCTCCAGCCCAAAGTGCAGCCAAAATGCAGCCCACATCCAGGAGAATCTCAAGAGCAGGGGGTGGAGCAAGCCAGGCCTCAAACCACGAGAAGCTCTAGCCCAAAAGGCAGCCAAAATCCAGCCCATATCCGGGAGAATCTCAAGAGCAGATGGTGGAGCAAGCCAGGCCTCAAACCTCGAGAAGCTTCAGCACAAAAGGCTACCAAAATGCAGGCCACATCCAAGAGAATCTCAAGAGCAGGGGGTGGAGCAAGCCAGGCCTCAAACCACGAGAAGCTCCAGCCCAAAATGCAGCCAAAATCCAGCCCACATCAGGGAGAATCTCAAGAGCGGGGGGTGGAGCAAGCCAGGCCTCAAACCACGAGAAGATCCAGCCCAAAAGGCAGCCAAAATCCAGCCCATTTCTGGGGGAATATCAAGAGCAGGGGGTGGAGCAAGCCAGGCCTCAAACCACGAGAAGCTCCAGCCCAAATGGCAGCCAAAATCCAGCACACATCAGCAAGAATATCAAGAGCAGGGGGTGGAGCAAGCCAGGCCTCAAACCACGAGAAGCTCCAGCCCAAAAGGCAGCCAAAATCCAGCCCACCTCTGGGAGAATATCAAGAGCAGGGTGTGGAGCAAGCCAGGCCTCAAACCACGAGAAGCTCCAGCCCTAAAGGCAGCCAAAATGCAGCCCACATCCGGGAGAATCTCAAGAGCAGGGGTTGGAGCAAGCCAGGCCTCAAACCACGAGAAGCTCCAGCCCAAAATGCAGCCAAAATCCAGCCCATATTCGGGAGAATCTCAAGAGCAGGGGTTGGAGCAAGCCAGGCCTCAAACCACGAGAAGCTCCAGCCCAAAACGCAGACAAAATGCAGCCCACCGCTGGGAGAATATTAAGAGCACGGAGGGGAGCAAGCCAGGCCTCAAACCACGAGAAGCTCCAGCCCAAAATGCAGCCAAAATCCAGCCCACATCCGGGAGAATCTCAAGATCAGGGGGTGGAGCAAGCCAGGCCTCAAACCACGAGAAGCTCCAGCCCAAAAGGCAGCCAAAATCCAGCCCAATTCTGGGGGAATATCAAGAGCACGGAGGGGAGCAAGCGAGGCCTCAAACCACAAGAAGCTCCAGCCCAAAATGCAGCCAAAATGCAGCCCACATCCGGGAGAATGTCAAGAGCAGGGGGTGGAGCAAGCCAGGCCTCAAACCACGAGAACCTCCAGCCCAAAACGCAGCCAAAATCCAGCCCAATTCTGGGGGAATATCAAGAGCATGGAGGGGAGCAAGCCAGGCCTCAAACCACGAGAAGCTCCAGCCCAAAATTCAGCCAAAATCCAGCCCACATCTGGGAGAATCTCAAGAGCAGGGGGTGGAGCAAGCCAGGCCTCAAACCACGAGAAGCTCCAGCCCAAAAGGCAGCCAAAATCCAGCCCATATCCGGGAGAATCTCAAGAGCAGGGGTTGGAGCAAGCCAGGCCTCAAACCACGAGAAGCTCCAGCCCAAAAGGCAGCCAAAATCCAGCCCATATCCGGGAGAATCTCAAGAGCAGGGGGTGGAGCAAGCCAGGCCTCAAACCACGAGAAGCTCCAGCCCAAAAGGCAGCCAAAATCCAGCCCACTTCTGGGAGAATATCAAGACCATGGAGGGGAGCAAGCCAGTCCTCAAACCACGAGAAGCTCCAGCCCAAAAGGCAGCCAAAATCCAGCCCAATTCTGGGGGAATATCAAGAGCATGGAGGGGAGCAAGCCAGGCCTCAAACCACAAGAAGCTCCAGCCCAAAATGCAGCCAAACTCCAGCCCACATCCGGGAGAATCTCAAGAGCAGGGGGTGGAGCAAGCCAGGCCTCAAACCACGAGAAGCTCCAGCCCAAAATGCAGCCAAAATCCAGCCCACATCCGGGAGAATCTCAAGAGCAGGGGGTGGAGCAAGCCAGGCCTCAAATCACGAGAATCTAAAGCCCAAAATGCAGCCAAAATACAGCCCACATCCCGGAGAATCTCAAGAGCAGGGGGTGGTGCAAGCCAGGTCTCAAACCACGAGAAGCTCCTGCCCAAAAGGCAGCCAAAATCCAGCCCACCTCCGGCAGAATATCAAGAGCAGGGGGTGGAGCAAGCCAGGCCTGAAACCACGAGAAGCTCCAGCCCAAAAGAAAGCCAAAATGCACCCCACCTCCGGGAGAATCTCAAGAGCAGGGGGTGGAGCAAGCCAGGCCTCAAACCACGAGAAGCTCCAGCCCAAAGTGCAGCCAAAATGCAGCCCTCATCCGGGAGAATCTCAAGAGCAGGGGGTGGAGCAAGCCAGGCCTCAAACCACGAGAAGCTCCAGCCAAAAAGGCAGCCAAAATGCAGCCCATATCCCGGACAATCTCAAGAGCAGGGGGTGGAGGAAGCCAGGGCTCAAACCAAGAGAAGCTCCAGCCCAAAAGGCAGCCAAAATGCACCCCACCTCCGGGAGAATCTCAAGAGCAGGGGGTGGAGCAAGCCAGGCCTCAAACCACGAGAAGCTCCAGCCCAAAGTGCAGCCAAAATGCAGCCCTCATCCGGGAGAATCTCAAGAGCAGGGGGTGGAGCAAGCCAGGCCTCAAACCACGAGAAGCTCCAGCCAAAAAGGCAGCCAAAATGCAGCCCATATCCCGGACAATCTCAAGAGCAGGGGGTGGAGCAAGCCAGGCCTCAAACCAAGAGAAGCTCCAGCCCAAAAGGCACCCAAAATCCAGCCCACATCCGGGAGAATCTCAAGAGCAGAGGGTGGAGCAAGCCAGGCCTCAAACCACGAGAAGCTCCAGCCCAAAATGCAGCCAAACTCCAGCCCACATCCGGGAGAATAACAAGAGAAGAGGATGGAGCAAGCCAGGCCTCAAACCACGAGAAGCTCCAGCCCAAAAGGCAGCCAAAATGCAGCCCACATCTGGGAGAATATCAAGAGCACGGGTTGGAGCAAGCCAGGCCTCAAACCACGAGAAGCTCCAGCCCAAAAGGCAGCCAAAATCCAGCCCACCTCTGGGAGAATATCAAGAGTACGGAGGGGAGAAAGCGAGTCCTCAAACCACGAGAAGTTCCAGCCCAAAATGTAGCCAAAATGCAGCCCACATCAGGGAGAATTTCAAGAGCAGGGGGTGGAGCAAGCCAGGCCACAAACCACGAGAAGCTCCAGCCCAAAAGGCAGCCAAAATCCAGCCGAATTCTGGGGGAATATAAAGAGCATGGAGGGGAGCAAGCCAGGCCTCAAACCACAAGAAGCTCCAGCCCAAAATGCAGCCAAAATCCAGCCCACATCAGGGAGAATATCAAAAGCAGGGGGTGGAGCAAGCCAGGCCTCAAACCATGAGAAGCTCCAGCCCAAAATGCAGCCAAAATCCAGCCCACCTCCAGGAGAATCTCAAGAGCAGGGGGTGGAGCAAGCCAGGCCTCAAACCACGAGAAGCTCCAGCCCAAAAGGCAGCCAAAATGCAGCCCACATCCGGGACAATCTCAAGAGCAGGGGGTGGAGCAAGCCAGGCCTCAAACCACGAGAAGCTCCAGCCCAAAAGGCAGCCAAAATGCAGCCCACATCCGGGAGAATATCAAGAGCACGGGTTGGAGCAAGCCAGGCCTCAAACCACGAGAAGCTCCAGCCCAAAAGGCAGCCAAAATCCAGCCCACCTCTGGGAGAATATCAAGAGTACGGAGGGGAGAAAGCGAGTCCTCAAACCACGAGAAGCTCCAGCCAAAAATGTAGCCAAAATGCAGCCCACATCAGGGAGAATTTCAAGAGCAGGGGGTGGAGCAAGCCAGGCCACAAATCACGAGAAGCTCCAGCCCAAAAGGCAGCCAAAATCCAGCCGAATTCTGGGGGAATATAAAGAGCATGGAGGGGAGCAAGCCAGGCCTCAAACCACAAGAAGCTCCAGCCCAAAATGCAGCCAAAATGCAGCCCACATCCGGGAGTATCTCAAGAGCAGGGGGTGGTGCAAGCCAGGTCTCAAACCACGAGAAGCTCCGGCCCAAAATGCAGCCAAAATGCAGCACACATCCCGGAGAATCTCAAGAGCAGGGGGTGGTGCAAGCCAGGTCTCAAACCACAAGAAGCTCCGGCCCTAAAGGCAGCCAAACTCCAGCCCACCTCCGTGAGAATCTCAGGAGCAGGGGGTGGAGCAAGCCAGGCCTCAAACCACGAGAAGCTCCAGCCCAAAAGGCAGCCAAAATGCAGCCCACCTCCAGGAGAATCTCAAGAGCAGGGGGTGGAGCAAGCCAGGCCTCAAACCACGAGAAGCTCCAGCCCAAAAGGCAGCCAAAATCCAGCCCACATCAGGGAGAATCTCAAGAGCAGGGGGTGGAGCAAGCCAGGCCTCAAACCACGAGAAGCTCCAGCCCAAAAGGCAGCCAAAATCCAGCCCACCTCCGGGAGAATCTCAAGAGCAGGGGGTGGAGCAATCCAGGCCTCAAACCACGAGAAGCTCCAGCCCAAAAGACAGCCAAAATCCAGCCCACATCCGGGAGAATCTCAAGAGCAGGGGGTGGAGCAAGCCAGGCCTCAAACCACGAGAAGCTCCAGCCCAAAAGGCAGCCAAAATGCAGCCCACATCCGGGACAATCTCAAGAGCAGGGGGTGGAGCAAGCCAGGCTACAAACCTCGAGAAACTCCAGCCCAAAAGGCAGCCAAAATGCAGCCCACATCCGGGAGAATCTCAAGAGCAGGGGGTGGAGCAAGCCAGGCCTCAAACCACGAGAAGCTCCAGCCCAAAAGGCAGTTAAACTCCAGCCCACCTCCGGGAGAATCTCAAGAGCAGGGGGTGGAGCAAGCCAGGCCTCAAACCACAAGAAGCTCCAGCCCAAAAGGCAGCCAAACTCCAGCCCACCTCCGGGAGAATATCAAGAGCAGGGGGTGGAGGAAGCCAGGCCTCAAACCACGAGAAGCTCCAGCCCAAAAGGCAGCCAAATTGCAGCCCACCTCCGGGAGAATCTCAAGAGCAGGAGTTGGAGCAAGCCAGGCCTCACACCGGGAGAAGCTCCAGCCCAAAATGCAGACAAAATCCAGCCCACATCCGGGAGAATCTCAAGAGCAGGGAGTGGAGCAAGGCAGGCCTCAAACCATGAGAAGCTCCAGCCCAAAAGGCAGCCAAAATGCAGCCCACATCCGGGAGAATCTCAAGAGCAGGGGGTGGAGCAAGCCAGGCCTCAAACCACGAGAAGCTCCAGCCCAAAAGGCAGCCAAAATACAGCCCACATCCGGGAGAATCTCAAGAGCAGGGGGTGGAGCAAGCCAGGCCTCAAACCACGAGAAGCTCCAGCCCAAAAGTGAGCAAAAATCCAGCCCACATCCGGTAGAATATCAAGAGCAGAGGGTGGACCAAGCCAGGCCTCAAACCATGAGAAGCTCTAGCCCAAAATGCAGCCAAAATCCAGCCCACATCCGGGAGAATCTCAAGAGCAGGGGGTGGAGCAAGCCAGGCCTCAAAGCATGAGAAGCTCCAGCCCAAGAATCACCCAGAATGCAGCCCACATCCGGGAGAATCTCAAGAGCAGGGGGTGGAGAAAGCCAGGCCTCAAACCATGAGAAGCTCCAGCCCAAAATGCAGCCAAAATCCAGCCCACCTACGGGAGAATCTCAAGAGCAGGGGGTGGAGCAAGCCAGGCCTCAAACCATGAGAAGCTCCAGCCCAAAAGGCAGCCAAAATGCAGCCCACATCCGGGAGAAACTCAAGAGCAGGGGGTGGAGCAAGCCAGGCCTCAAACCACGAGAAGCTCCAGCCCAAAAGGCAGCCAAAATGCAGCCCACATCCGGGAGAATCTCAAGAGCACGGGTTGGAGCAAGCCAGGCCTCAAACCACGAGAAGCTCCAGCCCAAAATGCAGCCAAAATCCAGCCCACATCTGGGTTAATATCAAGAGCAGGGAGGAGAGCAAGCCAGGCCTCAAACCACGAGAAGCTCCAGCCCAAAAGGCAGCCAAAATCCAGCCCACCTCCGGGAGAATATCAAGAGCAGGGGGTGGAGGAAGCCAGGCCTCAAACCTCGAGAAGCTCCAGCCCAAAAGGCAGCCAAATTGCAACCCACCTCCGGGAGAATCTCAAGAGCAGGGGGTGGAGCAAGCCAGGCCTCAAACCACGAGAAGATCCAGCCCAACAGGCAGCCAAAATGCAGCCCATATCCGGGAGAATCTCAAGAGCAGGGGGTGGAGCAAGCCAGGCCTCAAACCGGGAGAAGCTGCAGCCCAAAATGCAGCCAAAATGCAGCCCACATCCGGGAGAATCTCAAGAGCAGGGGGTGGAGCAAGCCAGGCCTCAAACCACGAGAAGCTCCAGCCCAAAAGGCAGCCAAAATCCAGCCCACATCTTGGTGAATATCAAGAGCACGGAGGGGAGCAAGCCAGGCCTCAAACCACGAGAAGCTCCAGCCCAAAAGGCAGTCAAAATCCAGCCCAAATCTGGGAGAATCTCAAGAGCAGGGAGTGGAGGAAGCCAGGCCTCAAACCACGAGAAGCTCCAGCCCAAAACGCAGCCAAAATCCAACCCACATCAGGGATAATCTCAAGAGCAGGGTGTGGAGCAAGCCAGGCCTCAAACCATGAGAAGCTCCAGCCCAAAAGTCAGCCAAAATCCAGCCCACATCCGGGAGAAACTCAAGAGCAGGGGGTGGAGCAAGCCAGTCCTCAAACCACGAGAAGCTCCAGCCAAAAAGGCAGCCAAAATCCAGCCCATATCCGGGAGAATCTCAAGAGCAGGGGGTGGAGCAAGCCAGGCCTCAAACCACGAGAAGCTCCAGCCCAAAAGGCAGCCAAAATCCAGCCCACATCCGGGAGAATCTCAAGAGCAGGGGGTGGAGCAAGCCAGGCCTCAAACCACGAGAAGCTCCAGCCAAAAAGGCAGCCAAACTCCAGCCCACCTCCAGGAGAATATCAAGAGCAGGGGGTGGAGCAAGCCAGGCCTCAAACCACGAGAAGTTCCAGCCCAAAAGGCAGCCAAAATGCAGCCCACATCCGGGAGAATCTCAAGAGCAGGGGGTGGAGCAAGCCAGGCCTCAAACCACAAGAAGCTCCAGCCCAAAAGGCAGCCAAAATGCAGCCCACATCCGGGAGAATCTCAAGAGCAGGGGGTGGAGCAAGCCAGGCCTCAAACCACGAGAAGCTCCAGCCCAAAATGCAGCCAAAATCCAGCCCACATCCGGGAGAATCTCAAGAGCAGGGGGTGGAGCAAGCCAGGCCTCAAACCACGAGAAGCTTCAGCCCAAAAGCCAGCCAAAATCCAGCCCACATCCGGGAGAAACTCAAGAGCAGGGGATGGAGCAAGCCAGGCCTCAAACCACGAGAAGCTCCAGCCCAAAAGGCAGCCAAAATCCAGAACAGATCCGGGAGAATCTCAAGAGCAGGGGGTGGAGCAAGGCAGGCCTCAAACCACGAGGAGCTCCAGCCCTAAAGGCAGCCAAAATGCAGCCCACATCCGGGAGAATCTCAAGAGCAGGGGGTGGAACAAAAAAGGGGTCAAACCTCGAGAAGCTCCAGCCCAAAAGGCAGCCAAAATGCAGCCCACATCCGGGAGAATCTCAAGAGCAGGGGGTGGAGCAAGCCAGGCCTCAAACCACGAGAAGCTCCAGCCCAACAGGCAGCCAAAATGCAGCCCACATCCGGGAGAATCTCAAGAGCAGGGTGTGGAGCAAGCCAGGCCTCAAACCACGAGAAGCTCCAGCCCAAAAGGCAGCCAAAATGCAGCCCACATCCGGGAGAATCTCAAGAGAAGGGGGTGGAGCAAGCCAGGCCTCAAACCACGAGAAGCTCCAGCCCAAAAGGCAGCCAAAATGCAGCCCACATCCGGGAGAATCTCAAGAGCAGGGGGTGGAGCAAGCCAGGCCTCAAACCACGAGAAGCTCCAGCCCAAAAGGCAGCCAAAATGCAGCCCACATCCGGGAGAATCTCAAGAGCAGGGCGTGGAGCAAGCCAGGCCTCAAACCACGAGAAGCTCCAGCCCAAAAATGCAGCCAAAATGCAGCGCACATCCGGGAGAATCTCAACAGCAGGGGGTGGAGCAAGCCCGGTCTCAAACCACGAGAAGCTCCAGCCCAAAAGGCAGCCAAAATGCAGCCCACATCCGGGAGAATCTCAAGAGCAGGGGGTGGAGCAAGCCAGGCCTCAAACCACGAGAAGCTCCAGCCCTAAAGGCAGCCAAAATGCAGCCCACATCCGGGAGAATCTCAAGAGCAGGGGGTGGAGCAAGCCAGGCCTCAAACCATGAGAAGCTCCAGCCCAAAATTCAGCCAAAATGCAGCCCACATCCAGGAGAATATGAAGAGCAGGGGGTGGAGCAAGGGAGGCCTCAAACCACGAGAAGCTCCAGCCCAAAAGGCAGCCAAAATCCAGCCCACATCCGGGAGAATCTCAATGGCAGAGTTTGGAGTAAGCCAGGCCTCAAACCTCGAGAAGCTCCAGCCCAAAAGGCAGCCAAAATGCAGCCCACATCCGGGAGAATCTCAAGAGCAGGGGGTGGAGCAAGCCAGGCCTCAAACCACGAGAAGCTCCAGCCCAAAAGGCAGCCAAAATGCAGCCCACATCCGGGAGAATCTCAAGAGCAGGGGGTGGAGCAAGCCAGGCCTCAAACCACGAGAAGCTCCAGCCCAAAAGGCAGCCAAAATGCAGCCCACATCCGGGAGAATCTCAAGAGCAGGGGGTGGAGCAAGGCAGGCCTCAAACCACGAGAAGCTCCAGCCCAAAAGGCAGCCAAAATGCAGCCCACATCCGGGAGAATCTGAAGAGCAGAGGGTCGAGCAAGCCAGGCCTAAAACCACGAGAACCTCCAGCCCAAAAGGCAGCCAAAATGCAGGCCACATCCGGGAGAATCTCAAGAGCAGGGGGTGGGGCAAGCCAGGCCTCAAACCTCGAGAAGCTCCAGCCCAAAAGGCAGCCAAAATGCAGCCCACATCCGGGAGAATCTCAAAAGCAGGGGGTGGAGCAAGCCAGGCCTCAAACCACGAGAAGCTCCAGCCCAAAAATGCAGCCAAAATGCAGCGCACATCCGGGATAATCTCAACAGCAGGTTGTGGAGCAAGCCAGGCCTCAAACCACGAGAAGCTCCAGCCCAAAAGGCAGCCAAAATGCAGCCCACATCCGGGAGAATCTCAAGAGCAGGGGGTGGAGCAAGCCAGGCCTCAAACCACGAGAAGCTCCAGCCCAAGAATCACCCAGAATGCAGCCCACATCCGGGAGAATCTCAAGAGCAGGGGGTGGAGCAAGCCAGGCCTCAAACCACGAGAAGCTCCAGCCCAAAAGGCAGCCAAAATCCAGCCCACATCCGGGAGATTCTCAAGAGCAGGGGGTGGAGCAAGCCAGGCCTCAAACCTCGAGAAGCTCCAGCCCAAAAGGCAGCCAAAATGCAGCCCACATCCGGGAGAATCTCAAGAGCAGGGGGTGGAGCAAGCCAGGCCTCAAACCACGAGAAGCTCCAGCCCAAAAGGCAGCCAAAATGCAGCCCACATCCGGGAGAATCTCAAGAGCAGGGGGTGGAGCAAGCCAGGCCTCAAACCACGAGAAGCTCCCGCCCAAAAGGCAGCCAAAATGCAGCCCACATCCAAAAGAATATGAAGAGGAGGGGGTGGAGCACGCCAGGCCTCAAACCACGAGAAGCTCCAGCCCAAAAGGCAGCCAAAATCCAGCCCACATCCGGGAGAATCTCAAGAGCAGGGGTTGGAGCAAGGCAGGCCTCAAACCACGAGAAGCTCCAGCCCAAAAGGCAGCCAAAATCCAGCCCACATCCGGGAGTATCTCAAGAGCAGGGGGTGGAGCAAGCCAGGCCTCAAACCACGAGAAGCTCCAGCCCAAAAGGCAGCCAAAATGCAGCCAACATCCGGGAGAATCTCAAGAGCAGGGTGTGGAGCAAGCCAGGCCTCAAACCACGAGAAGCTCCAGCCCAAAATGCAGCCAAAATGCAGCCCACATCCGGGAGAATCTCAAGAGCAGGGGGTGGAGCAAGGCAGGCCTCAAACCACGAGAAGCTCCAGCCCAAAAGGCAGCCAAAATGCAGCCCACATCCAGGAGAATTTCAAGAGCAGGGGGTGGAGCAAGGCAGGCCTCAAACCACGAGAAGCTCCAGCCCAAAAGGCAGCCAAAATCCAGCCCACATCCAGGAGAATTTCAAGAGCAGGGGGTGGAGCAAGCCAGGCCTCAAACCACGAGAAGCTCCAGCCCAAGTATCAGCCAAAATGCAGCCCACATCCAGGAGCATATGAAGAGCAGGATGTAAAGCAAGGCAGGCCTCAAACCACGAGAAGCTCCAGGCCTAAAGGCAGCCAAAATGCAGCCCACATCCGGGAGAATATCAAGAGCAGGGGGTGGAGGAAGCCAGGCCTCAAACCACGAGAAGCTCCAGCCCAAAAGGCAGCCAAAATGCAGCCCACATCCGGGAGAATCTCAAGAGCAGGGGGTGGAGAAAGCCAGGCCTCAAACCACGAGAAGCTCCAGCCCAAAAGGCAGCCAAAATGCAGCCCACATCCGGGAGAATCTCAAGAGCAGGGGGTGGAGCAAGCCAGGCCTCAAACCACGAGAAGTTCCAGCCCAAGAATCACCCAGAATGCAGCCCACATCCGGGAGAATCTCAAGAGCAGGGGGTGGAGCAAGCCAGGCCTCAAACCACGAGAAGCTCCAGCCCAAAAGGCAGCCAAAATGCAGCCCACATCCAGGAGAATATCAAGAGCAGGGGTTGGAGCAAGCCAGGCCTCAAACCATGAGAAGCTCCAGCCAAAAATTGAGCCAAAATCCAGCCCACATCCGGGAGAATCTCAAGAGCAGGGGGTGGAGCAAGCCAGGCCTCAAACCACGAGAAGCTCCAGCCTAAAACGCAGCCAAAATCCAGCCCACCTCCGGGAGAATCTCAAGAGCAGGGGGTGGAGCAAGCCAGGCCTCAAACCTCGAGAAGCTCCAGCCCAAAAGGCAGCCAAAATGCAGCCCACATCCGGGACAATCTCAAGAGCAGGGGGTGGAGCAAGCCAGGCCTCAAACCACGAGAAGCTCCAGCCCAAAAGGCAGCCAAAATCCAGCCCACATCCGGGAGAATCTCAAGAGCAGGGGGTGGAGCAAGCCAGGCCTCAAACCACGAGAAGCTCCAGCCCAAAAGGCAGCCAAAATGCAGCCCACATCCGGGACAATCTCAAGAGCAGGGGGTGGTGCAAGCCAGGCCTCAAACCACGAGAAGCTCCAGCCCAAAAGGCAGCCAAAATGCAGCCCACATCCGGGAGAATCTCAAGAGCAGGGGGTGGAGCAAGCCAGGCCTCAAACCACGAGAAGCTCCAGCCCAAAATTCAGCCAAAATGCAGCCCACATCCAGGAGAATATCAAGAGCAGGGGGTGGAGCAAGCCAGGCCTCAAACCATGAGAAGCTCCAGCCCAAAATGCAGCCAAAATGCAGCCCACATCCAGGATCCTATGAAGAGTAAAGTGTGGAGCAAGTCAGGCCTCAAACCTCGAGAAGCTCCAGCACAAAATACAGCCAAAATGCAGCCCACATCCGGGAGAATCTCAAGAGCAGGGGGTGGAGCAAGCCAGGCCTCAAACCACGAGAAGCTCCAGCCCAAAAGGCAGCCAAAATGCAGCCCACATCCGGGAGAATCTCAAGAACAGGGGGTGGAGCAAGCCAGGCCTCAAACCACGAGAAGCTCCAGCCCAAAATTCAGCCAAAATGCAGCCCACATCCAGGAGAATATCAAGAGCAGGGGGTGGAGCAAGCCAGGCCTCAAACCACGAGAAGCTCCAGCCCAAAAGGGAGCCAAAATCCAGCCCACATCCGGGAGAATCTCAAGAGCAGGGGGTGGAGCAAGCCAGGCCTCAAACCACGAGAAGCTCCAGCCTAAAACGCAGCCAAAATCCAGCCCACATTCAGGAGAATTTCAAGAGCAGGGGGTGGAGCAAGCCAGGCCCCAAACCACGAGAAGCTCCAGCCCAAAAGGCAGCCAAAATGCAGCCCACATCCGGGAGAATCTCAAGAGCAGGGGGTGGAGCAAGCCACGCCTCAAACCTCGAGAAGCTCCAGCCCAAAAGGCAGCCAAAATGCAGCCCACATCCGGGACAATCTCAAGAGCAGGGGGTGGAGCAAGCCAGGCCTCAAACCACGAGAAGCTCCAGCCCAAAAGGCAGCCAAAATCCAGCCCACATCCGGGAGAATCTCAAGAGCAGGGGGTGGTGCAAGCCAGGCCTCAAACCACGAGAAGCTCCAGCCCAAAATGCAGCCAAAATGCAGCCCACATCCAGGATCATATGAAGAGTAGAGTGTGGAGCAAGCCAGGCCTCAAACCTCGAGAAGCTCCAGCCCAAAATACAGCCAAAATGCAGCCCACATCCGGGACAATCTCAAGAGCAGGGGGTGGAGCAAGCCAGGCCTCAAACCACGAGAAGCTCCAGCCCAAAAGGCAGCCAAAATGCAGCCCACATCCGGGACAATTTCAAGAGCAGGGAGTGGAGCAAGCCAGGCCTCAAACCACGAGAAGCTCCAGCCCAAAATGCAGCCAAAATGCAGCCCACATCCGGGAGAATCTCAAGAGCAGGGGGTGGAGCAAGCCAGGCCTCAAACCACGAGAAGCTCCAGCCCAAAAGGCAGCCAAAATGGAGCCCACATACGGGAGAATCTCAAGAGCAGGGGGTGGAGCAAGCCAGGCCTCAAACCACGAGAAGCTCCAGCCCAAAAGGCAGCCAAAATGCAGCCCACATCCGGGAGAATCTCAAGAGCAGGGGGTGGAGCAAGCCAGGCCTCAAACCATGAGAAGCTCCAGCCCAAAAGGCAGCCAAAATGCAGCCCACATGCAGGAGAATATGAAGAGCAGGGGGTGGAGCAAGGGAGGCCTCAAACCACGAGAAGCTCCAGCCCAAAAGGCAGCCAAAATGCAGCCCACCTCGGGGAGAATCTCAATGGCAGAGTTTGGAGTAAGCCAGGCCTCAAACCTCGAGAAGCTCCAGCCCAAAAGGCAGCCAAAATGCAGCCCACATCCGGGAGAATCTCAAGAGCAGGGGGTGGAGCAAGCCAGGCCTCAAACCACGAGAAGCTCCAGCCCAAAAGGCAGCCAAAATGCAGCCCACATCCGGGAGAATCTCAAGAGCAGGGGGTGGAGCAAGCCAGGCCTCAAACCACGAGAAGCTCCAGCCCAAAAGGCAGCCAAAATGCAGCCCACATCCAGGAGAATCTCAAGAGAAGGGGGTGGAGCAAGCCAGGCCTCAAACCACGAGAAGCTCCAGCCCAAAAGGCAGCCAAAATGCAGCCCACATCCGGGAGAATCTCAAGAGCAGAGGGTCGAGCAAGCCAGGCCTAAAACCACGAGAACCTCCAGCCCAAAAGGCAGCCAAAATGCAGGCCACATCCGGGAGAATCTCAAGAGCAGGGGGTGGAGCAAGCCAGGCCTCAAACCACGAGAAGCTCCAGCCCAAAAGGCAGCCAAAATGCAGCCCACATCCGGGAGAATCTCAAAAGCAGGGGGTGGAGCAAGCCAGGCCTCAAACCACGAGAAGCTCCAGCCCAAAAATGCAGCCAAAATGCAGCGCACATCCGGGATAATCTCAACAGCAGGGGGTGGAGCAATCCAGGCCTCAAACCTCGAGAAGCTCCGGCCCAAAAGGCAGCCAAAATTCAGGCCACATCCGGGAGAATCTCAAGAGCAGGGGGTGGAAAAAAAAAGGGGTCAAACCTCGAGAAGCTCCAGCCCAAAAGGCAGCCAAAATCCAGCCCACATCCGGGAGAATCTCAAGAGCAGGGGGTGGAGCAAGCCAGGCCTCAAACCACGAGAAGCTCCAGCCCAAAAGGCAGCCAAAATGCAGCCCACATCCGGGAGAATCTCAAGAGCAGGGGGTGGAGCAAGCCAGGCCTCAAACCACGAGAAGCTCCAGCCCAAAAGGCAGCCAAAATGCAGCCCACATCCAGGAGAATCTCAAGAGAAGGGGGTGGAGCAAGCCAGGCCTCAAACCACGAGAAGCTCCAGCCCAAAAGGCAGCCAAAATGCAGCCCACATCCGGGAGAATCTCAAGAGCAGAGGGTCGAGCAAGCCAGGCCTAAAACCACGAGAACCTCCAGCCCAAAAGGCAGCCAAAATGCAGGCCACATCCGGGAGAATCTCAAGAGCAGGGGGTGGAGCAAGCCAGGCCTCAAACCACGAGAAGCTCCAGCCCAAAAGGCAGCCAAAATGCAGCCCACATCCGGGAGAATCTCAAAAGCAGGGGGTGGAGCAAGCCAGGCCTCAAACCACGAGAAGCTCCAGCCCAAAAATGCAGCCAAAATGCAGCGCACATCCGGGATAATCTCCACAGCAGGGGGTGGAGCAAGCCAGGCCTCAAACCTCGAGAAGCTCCAGCCCAAAAGGCAGCCAAAATGCAGCCCACATCCGGGAGAATCTCAAGAGCAGGGGGTGGAGCAAGCCAGGCCTCAAACCACGAGAAGCTCCAGCCCAAGAATCACCCAGAATGCAGCCCACATCCGGGAGAATCTCAAGAGCAGGGGGTGGAGCAAGCCAGGCCTCAAACCACGAGAAGCTCCAGCCCAAAAGGCAGCCAAAATCCAACCCACATCCGGGAGATTCTCAAGAGTAGGGGGTGGAGCAAGCCAGGCCTCAAACCACGAGAAGCTCCAGCCCAAAAGGCAGCCAAAATGCAGACCACATCCGGGAGAATATCAAGAGCAGGGGGTGGAGCAAGCCAGGCCTCAAACCACGAGAAGCTCCAGCCCAAAAGGCAGCCAAAATGCAGGCCACTTCCGGGAGAATCTCAAGAGCAGGGGGTGGAGCAAGCCAGGCCTCAAACCACGAGAAGCTCCAGCCCAAAAGGCAGCCAAAATGCAGCCCACATCCGGGAGAATCTCAAGAGCAGGGGGTGGAGCACGCCAGGCCTCAAACCACGAGAAGCTCCAGCCCAAAATGCAGCCAAAATCTAGCCCACATCCGGGAGAATCTCAAGAGCAGGGGGTGGAGCAAGCCAGGCCTCAAACCATGAGAAGCTCCAGCCCAAAATGCAGCCAAAATGCAGCCCACATCCGGGAGATTCTCAAGAGCAGGGGGTGGAGCAAGCCAGGCCTCAAACCTCGAGAAGCTCCAGCCCAAAATGCAGCGAAAATCCAGCCCACATCCGGGAGATTCTCAAGAGCAGGGGGTGGAGCAAGCCAGGCCTCAAACTTCGGGAAGCTCGAGCCCAAAATGCAGCCAAAATCTAGCCCACATCTGGGAGAATCTCAAGAGCAGGGGGTGGAGCAAGCCAGGCCTCAAACCATGAGAAGCTCCAGCCCAAAAGGCAGCCAAAATCCAGCCCACATCCGGGAGAATCTCAAGAGCAGGGGTTGGAGCAAGCCAGGCCTCAAACCTCGGGAAGCTCCAGCCCAAAAGGCAGCCAAAATCCAGCCCACATCCGGGAGAATATCAAGATTAGGAGGTGGAGCAAGTCAGGCCTCAAACCACGAGAAGCTCCAGCCCAAAATGCAGCCAAAATGCAGCCCACATCCGGGAGAATCTCAAGAGCAGGGGGTGGAGCAAGCCAGGCCTCAAACCACGAGAAGCTCCAGCCCAAAAGGCAGCCAAAATGCAGCCCACATCCGGGAGAATCTCAAGAGCAGGGGGTGGAGCAAGCCAGGCCTCAAACCACGAGAAGCTCCAGCCCAAAAGGCAGCCAAAATCCAGCCCACATCCGGGAGAATCTCAAGAGCAGGGGGTGGAGCAAGCCAGGCCTCAAACCACGAGAAGCTCCAGCCCAAAAGGCAGCCAAAATGCAGCCCACATCCGGGAGAATCTCAAGAGCAGGGGGTGGAGCAAGCCAGGCCTCAAACCACGAGAAGCTCCAGCCCAAAAGGCAGCCAAAATCCAGCCCACATCCGGGAGAATCTCAAGAGCAGGGGGTGGAGCAAGCCAGGCCTCAAACCACGAGAAGCTCCAGCCCAAAATGCAGCCAAAATGCAGCCCACATCCGGGAGAATCTCAAGAGCAGGGGGTGGAGCAAGCCAGGCCTCAAACCACGAGAAGCTCCAGCCCAAGAATCACCCAGAATGCAGCCCACATCCGGGAGAATCTCAAGAGCAGGGGGTGGAGCAAGCCAGGCCTCAAACCACGAGAAGCTCCAGCCCAAAATGTAGCCAATATCCTGCACACATCCGGGAGATTCTCAAGAGCAGGGGGTGGAGCAAGCCAGGCCTCAAACCTCGAGAAGCTCCAGCCCAAAAGGCAGCCAAAATCTAGCCCACATCTGGGAGAATCTCAAGAGCAGGGGGTGGAGCAAGCCAGGCCTCAAACCACGAGAAGCTCCAGCCCAAGTATCAGCCAAAATGCAGCCCACGTCCGGGAGAATATCAAGAGCAGGGGGTGGAGCAAGCCAGGCCTCAAACCATGAGAAGCTCCATCCCAAAATGCAGCCAAAATCCAGCCCACATCCGGGAGAATCTCAAGAGCAGGGGTTGGAGCAAGCCAGGCCTCAAACCACGAGAAGCTCCAGCCCAAAATGTAGCCAAAATCCTGCACACATCCGGGAGATTCTCAAGAGCAGGGGGTGGAGCAAGCCAGGCCTCAAACCTCGAGAAGCTCCAGCCCAAAAGGCAGCCAAAATCCAGTCCACTTCCGGGAGAATCTCAAGAGCAGGGGGTGGAGCAAGCCAGGCCTCAAACCACGAGAAGCTCCAGCCCAAAAGGCAGCCAAAATGCAGCCCACATCCGGGAGAATCTCAAGAGCAGGGGGTGGAGCATGCCAGGCCTCAAACCACGAGAAGCTCCAGCCCAAAAGGCAGCCAAAATCCAGCCCACATCCGGGAGAATCTCAAGAGCAGGGGGTGGAGCAAGCCAGGCCTCAAACCACGAGAAGCTCCAGCCCAAAAGGCAGCCAAAATCCAGCCCACATCCGGGAGAATCTCAAGAGCAGGGGGTGGAGCAAGCCAGGCCTCAAACCACGAGAAGCTCCAGCCCAAAAGGCAGCCAAAATGCAGCCCACATCCGGGAGAATCTCAAGAGCAGGGGGTGGAGCAAGCCAGGCCTCAAACCACGAGAAGCTCCAGCCCAAAAGGCAGCCAAAATGCAGCCCACATCCAGGAGAATCTCAAGAGAAGGGGGTGGAGCAAGCCAGGCCTCAAACCACGAGAAGCTCCAGCCCAAAAGGCAGCCAAAATGCAGCCCACATCCGGGAGAATCTCAAGAGCAGAGGGTCGAGCAAGCCAGGCCTAAAACCACGAGAACCTCCAGCCCAAAAGGCAGCCAAAATGCAGGCCACATCCGGGAGAATCTCAAGAGCAGGGGGTGGAGCAAGCCAGGCCTCAAACCACGAGAAGCTCCAGCCCAAAAGGCAGCCAAAATGCAGCCCACATCCGGGAGAATCTCAAAAGCAGGGGGTGGAGCAAGCCAGGCCTCAAACCACGAGAAGCTCCAGCCCAAAAATGCAGCCAAAATGCAGCGCATATCCGGGATAATCTCAACAGCAGGGGGTGGAGCAAGCCAGGCCTCAAACCTCGAGAAGCTCCAGCCCAAAAGGCAGCCAAAATGCAGCCCACATCCGGGAGAATCTCAAGAGCAGGGGGTGGAGCAAGCCAGGCCTCAAACCACGAGAAGCTCCAGCCCAAGAATCACCCAGAATGCAGCCCACATCCGGGAGAATCTCAAGAGCAGAGGGTGGAGCAAGCCAGGCCTCAAACCACGAGAAGCTCCAGCCCAAAAGGCAGCCAAAATCCAACCCACATCCGGGAGATTCTCAAGAGTAGGGGGTGGAGCAAGCCAGGCCTCAAACCACGAGAAGCTCCAGCCCAAAACGCAGCCAAAATGCAGACCACATCCGGGAGAATATCAAGAGCAGGGGGTGGAGCAAGCCAGGCCTCAAACCACGAGAAGCTCCAGCCCAAAAGGCAGCCAAAATGCAGGCCACTTCCGGGAGAATCTCAAGAGCAGGGGGTGGAGCAAGCCAGGCCTCAAACCACGAGAAGCTCCAGCCCAAAAGGCAGCCAAAATGCAGCCCACATCCGGGAGAATCTCAAGAGCAGGGGGTGGAGCACGCCAGGCCTCAAACCACGAGAAGCTCCAGCCCAAAATGCAGCCAAAATCTAGCCCACATCCGGGAGAATCTCAAGAGCAGGGGGTGGAGCAAGCCAGGCCTCAAACCATGAGAAGCTCCAGCCCAAAATGCAGCCAAAATGCAGCCCACATCCGGGAGATTCTCAAGAGCAGGGGGTGGAGCAAGCCAGGCCTCAAACCTCGAGAAGCTCCAGCCCAAAATGCAGCGAAAATCCAGCCCACATCCGGGAGATTCTCAAGAGCAGGGGGTGGAGCAAGCCAGGCCTCAAACTTCGGGAAGCTCCAGCCCAAAATGCAGCCAAAATCTAGCCCACATCTGGGAGAATCTCAAGAGCAGGGGGTGGAGCAAGCCAGGCCTCAAACCATGAGAAGCTCCAGCCCAAAATGCAGCCAAAATCCAGCCCACATCCGGGAGAATCTCAAGAGCAGGGGTTGGAGCAAGCCAGGCCTCAAACCTCGGGAAGCTCCAGCCCAAAAGGCAGCCAAAATCCAGCCCACATCCGGGAGAATATCAAGATTAGGAGGTGGAGCAAGTCAGGCCTCAAACCACGAGAAGCTCCAGCCCAAAATGCAGCCAAAATGCAGGCCACATCCGGGAGAATCTCAAGAGCAGGGGGTCGAGCAAGCCAGGCCTCAAACCACGAGAAGCTCCAGCCCAAAATGTAGCCAAAATCCTGCACACATCCGGGAGATTCTCAAGAGCAGGGGGTGGAGCAAGCCAGGCCTCAAACCTCGAGAAGCTCCAGCCCAAAAGGCAGCCAAAATCCAGTCCACTTCCGGGAGAATCTCAAGAGCAGGGGGTGGAGCAAGCCAGGCCTCAAACCACGAGAAGCTCCAGCCCAAAAGGCAGCCAAAATGCAGCCCACATCCGGGAGAATCTCAAGAGCAGGGGGTGGAGCATGCCAGGCCTCAAACCACGAGAAGCTCCAGCCCAAAAGGCAGCCAAAATCCAGCCCACATCCGGGAGAATCTCAAGAGCAGGGGGTGGAGCAAGCCAGGCCTCAAACCACGAGAAGCTCCAGCCCAAAATGCAGCCAAAATGCAGCCCACATCCGGGAGAATCTCAAGAGCAGGGTGTGGAGCAAGCCAGGCCTCAAACCACGAGAAGCTCCAGCCCAAGAATCACCCAGAATGCAGCCCACATCCGGGAGAATCTCAAGAGCAGGGGGTGGAGCAAGCCAGGCCTCAAACCACGAGAAGCTCCAGCCCAAAATGTAGCCAAAATCCTGCACACATCCGGGAGATTCTCAAGAGCAGGGGGTGGAGCAAGCCAGGCCTCAAACCTCGAGAAGCTCCAGCCCAAAAGGCAGCCAAAATCTAGCCCACATCTGGGAGAATCTCAAGAGCAGGGGGTGGAGCAAGCCAGGCCTCAAACCACGAGAAGCTCCAGCCCAAGTATCAGCCAAAATGCAGCCCACGTCCGGGAGAATATCAAGAGCAGTGGGTGGAGCAAGCCAGGCCTCAAACCATGAGAAGCTCCATCCCAAAATGCAGCCAAAATCCAGCCCACATCCGGGAGAATCTCAAGAGCAGGGGTTGGAGCAAGCCAGGCCTCAAACCACGAGAAGCTCCAGCCCAAAATGTAGCCAAAATCCTGCACACATCCGGGAGATTCTCAAGAGCAGGGGGTGGAGCAAGCCAGGCCTCAAACCTCGAGAAGCTACAGCCCAAAAGGCAGCCAAAATCCAGTCCACTTCCGGGAGAATATCAAGAGCAGGGGGTGGAGCAAGCCAGGCCTCAAACCACGAGAAGCTCCAGCACAAAAGGCAGCCAAAATGCAGCCCACATCCGGGAGAATCTCAAGAGCAGGGGGTGGAGCATGCCAGGCCTCAAACCACGAGAAGCTCCAGCCCAAAAGGCAGCCAAAATGCAGCCCACATCCGGGAGAATCTCAAGAGCAGGGGGTGGAGCAAGCCAGGCCTCAAACCACGAGAAGCTCCAGCCCAAAAGGCAGCCAAAATGCAGCCCACATCCGGGAGAATCTCAAGAGCAGGGGTTGGAGCAAGCCAGGCCTCAAACCACGAGAAGCTCCAGCCCTAAAGGCAGCCAAAATGCAGCCCACATCCGGGAGAATCTCAAGAGCAGGGGGTGGAGCAAGCCAGGCCTCAAACCACGAGAAGCTCCAGCCCAAAAGGCAGCCAAAATCCAGCCCACATAGGGGAGATTCTCAAGAGTAGGGGGTGGAGCAAGCCAGGCCTTAAACCATGAGAAGCTCCAGCCCAAAAGGCAGGGAAAATGCAGCCCACATCCGGGAGAATATCAAGAGAAGGGGGTGGAGCAAGCCAGGCCTCAAACCACGAGAAGCTCCAGCCCTAAAGGCAGCCAAAATGCAGGCCACATCCGGGAGAATCTCAAGAGCAGGGGGTGGAGCAAGCCAGGCCTCAAACCACGAGAAGCTCCAGCCCAAGAATCACTCAGAATGCAGCCCACATCCGGGAGAATCTCAAGAGCAGGGGGTGGAGCAAGCCAGGCCTCAAACCACAAGAAGCTCCAGCCCAAAAGGCAGCCAAAATGCAGCCCACATCCGGGAGAATTTCAAGAGCAGGGGGTGGAGTAAGCCAGGCCTCAAACCTCGAGAAGCTCCAGCCCAAAAGGCACACAAAATCCAGCCCACATCCGGGAGATTCTCAAGAGCACGGGGTGGAGCAAGCCAGGCCTCAAACCACGAGAAGCTCCAGCCCAAAATGCAGCCAAAATGCAGCCCACATCCGGGAGAATCTCAAGAGCAGGGGGTGGAGCAAGCCAGGCCTCAAACCACGAGAAGCTCCAGCCCAAATGGCAGCCAAAATGCAGCCCACATCCGGGAGAATCTCAAGAGCAGGGGGTGGAGCAAGCCAGGCCTCAAACCACGAGAAGCTCCAGCCCAAAAGGCAGCCAAAATGCAGCCCACATCCGGGAGAAACTCAAGAGCAGGGGGTGGAGCAAGCCAGGCCTCAAACCACGAGAAGCTCCAGCCCAGAAGGCAGCCAAAATGCAGCCCACATCCAGGAGAATATCAAGAGCAGGGGGTGGAGCAAGCCAGGCCTCAAACCACAAGAAGCTCCAGCCCAAGAATCACCCAGAATGCAGCCCACATCCGGGAGAATCTCAAGAGCAGGGGGTGGAGCAAGCCAGGCCTCAAACCACGAGAAGCTCCAGCCCAAAAGGCAGCCAAAATGCAGCCCACATCCGGGAGAATCTCAAGAGCAGGGGGTGGATCAAGCCAGGCCTCAAACCACGAGAAGCTCCAGGCCAGAAGGCAGCCAAATGCAGCCCACATCCGGGAGAATCTCAAGAGCAGGGGGTGGAGCAAGCCAGGCCTCAAACCACAAGAAGCTCCAGCCCAAGTATCAGCCAAAATGCAGCCCACATCCAGGAGAATCTCAAGAGCAGAGGGTGGAGCAAGCAAGGCCTCAAACCACGAGAAGCTCAAGCCCAAAAGGCAGCCAAATTCCAGCCCACATACGGGACAATTTCAAGAGCAGGGGGTGGAGCAAGCCAGGCCTCAAACCACGAGAAGCTCCAGCCCAAGAATCACTCAGAATGCAGCCCACATCCGGGAGAATCTCAAGAGCAGGGGGTGGAGCAAGCCAGGCCTCAAACCACAAGAAGCTCCAGCCCAAAAGGCAGCCAAAATGCAGCCCACATCCAGGAGAATTTCAAGAGCAGGGGGTGGAGTAAGCCAGGCCTCAAACCTCGAGAAGCTCCAGCCCAAAATGCACACAAAATCCAGCCCACATCCGGGAGATTCTCAAGAGCACGGGGTGGAGCAAGCCAGGCCTCAAACCACGAGAAGCTCCAGCCCAAAATGCAGCCAAAATGCAGCCCACATCCGGGAGAATCTCAAGAGCAGGGGGTGGAGCAAGCCAGGCCTCAAACCACGAGAAGCTCCAGCCCAAAAGGCAGCCAAAATGCAGCCCACATCCGGGAGAATCTCAAGAGCAGGGGGTGGAGCAAGCCAGGCCTCAAACCACGAGAAGCTCCAGCCCAAAAGGCAGCCAAAATGCAGCCCACATCCGGGAGAAACTCAAGAGCAGGGGGTGGAGCAAGCCAGGCCTCAAACCACGAGAAGCTCCAGCCCAGAAGGCAGCCAAAATGCAGCCCACATCCAGGAGAATATCAAGAGCAGGGGGTGCAGCAAGCCAGGCCTCAAACCACAAGAAGCTCCAGCCCAAGAATCACCCAGAATGCAGCCCACATCCGGGAGAATCTCAAGAGCAGGGGGTGGAGCAAGCCAGGCCTCAAACCACGAGAAGCTCCAGCCCAAAAGGCAGCCAAAATGCAGCCCACATCCGGGAGAATCTCAAGAGCAGGGGGTGGATCAAGCCAGGCCTCAAACCACGAGAAGCTCCAGGCCAAAAGGCAGCCAAATGCAGCCCACATCCGGGAGAATCTCAAGAGCAGGGGGTGGAGCAAGCCAGGCCTCAAACCACAAGAAGCTCCAGCCCAAGTATCAGCCAAAATGCAGCCCACATCCAGGAGAATCTCAAGAGCAGAGGGTGGAGCAAGCAAGGCCTCAAACCACGAGAAGCTCAAGCCCAAAAGGCAGCCAAATTCCAGCCCACATACGGGACAATTTCAAGAGCAGGGGGTGGAGCAAGCCAGGCCTCAAACCACGAGAAGCTCCAGCCCAAAAAGCAGCAAAAATGCAGCCCACATCCGGGAGAATCTCAAGAGCAGGGGGTGGAGCAAGCCAGGCCTCAAACCTCGAGAAGCTCCAGCCCAAAAGGCAGCAAATATGCAGCCCACATCCGGGAGAATCTCAAGAGCAGGGTGTGGAGCAAGCCAGGCCTCAAACCTCGAGAAGCTCCAGCCCAAAAGGCAGCCAAAATGCAGCCCACATCCAGGAGAATCTCAAGAGCAGGGAGTGGAGCAAGCCAGGCCTCAAACCTCGAGAAGCTCCATCCCAAAATGCAGCCAAAATGCAGCCCACATCCAGGAGAATATCAAAAGCAGGGAGTGGAGCAAGCCAGGCCTCAAACCACGAGAAGCTCCAGCCCAAAAGGCAGCCAAAATGCAGCCCACATCCGGGAGAATCTCAAGAGCAGGGGGTGGAGCAAGCCAGGCCTCAAACCACGAGAAGCTCCAGCCCAAAAGGCAGCCAAAATGCAGCCCACATCCGGGACAATTTCAAGAGCAGGGGGTGGAGCAAGCCAGGCCTCAAACCACGAGAAGCTCCAGCACAAAATGTAGCCAAAATGCAGCCCACATCCGGGAGAATCTCAAGAGCAGGGGGTGGAGCAAACCAGGCCTCAAACCACGAGAATCTCCAGCCCAAAAGGCAGCCAAAATCCAGCCCACATCCGGGAGAATCTCAAGAGCAGGGGGTGGAGCAGGCCAGGCCTCAAACCACGAGAAGTTCCAGCCCAAGAATCACCCAGAATGCAGCCCACATCCGGGAGAATCTCAAGAGCAGGGGGTGGAGCAAGCCAGGCCTCAAACCACGAGAAGCTCCAGCCCAAAAGGCAGCCAAAATGCAGGCCACATCCGGGAGAATCTCAAGAGCAGGGGGTGGAGCAAGCCAGGCCTCAAACCTCGAGAATCTCCAGCCCAAAATGCAGCGAAAATCCAGCCCACATCCGGGAGAACCTCAAGAGCAGGGGGTGGAGCAAGCCAGGCCTCAAACCACGAGAAGCTCCAGCCCAAAAGGCAGCCAAAATGCAGCCCACATCCGGGAGAATCTCAAGAGCAGGGGGTGGAGCAAGCCAGGCCTCAAACCACGAGAAGCTCCAGCCCAAAAGGGAGCCAAAATCCAGCCCACATCCGGGAGAATCTCAAGAGCAGGGGGTGGAGCAAGCCAGGCCTCAAACCTCGAGAAGCTCCAGCCCAAAAGGCAGCCAAAATGCAGCCCACCTCCGGAAGAATCTCAAGAGCAGGGGGTGGAGCAAGCCAGGCCTCAAACCACGAGAAGCTCCAGCCCAAAAGGCAGCCAAAATGCAGCCCACATCCGGGACAATTTCAAGAGCAGGGGGTGGAGCAAGACAGGCCCCAAACCACGAGAATCTCCAGCCCAAGTATCAGCCAAAATGCAGCCCACATCCGGGAGAATCTCAAGAGCAGGGGGTGGAGCAAGGCAGGCCTCAAACCACGAGAAGCTCCAGCCCAAAATGCAGCCAAAATGCAGCCCACATCCGGGAGAATCTCAAGAGCAGGGGTTGGAGCAAGCCAGGCCTCAAACCTCGAGAAGCTCCAGCCCAAAAGGCAGCCAAAATCCAGCCCACATCCGGGAGAATATCAAGAGTAGGAGGTGGAGCAAGCCAGGCCTCAAACCACGAGAAGCTCCAGCCCAAAAGACAGCCAAAATGCAGGCCACATCCGGGAGAATCTCAAGAGCAGGGGGTGGAGCAAGCCAGGCCTCAAACCACGAGAAGCTCCAGCCCAAAAGGCAGCCAAAATGCAGCCCACCTCCGGGAGAATCTCAAGAGCAGGGGGTGGAGCAAGCCAGGCCTCAAACCACGAGAAGCTCCAGCACAAAAGGCAGCCAAAATGCAGCCCACATCCGGGAGAATCTCAAGAGCAGGGGTTGGAGCAAGCCAGGCCTCAAACCACGAGAAGCTCCAGCCCAAAAGGCAGCCAAAATGCAGCCCACATCCGGAAGAATCTCAAGAGCAGGGGATGGAGCAAGCCAGGCCTCAAACCACGAGAAGCTCCAGCCCAAAAGGCAGCCAAAATCCATCCCACATCCGGGAGAATATCAAGAGTAGGGGGTGGAGCAAGCCAGGCCTCAAACCATGAGAAGCTCCAGCCCAAAAGGCAGCCAAAATGCAGCCCACATCCGGGAGAATATCAAGAGAAGGGGGTGGAGCAAGCCAGGCCTCAAACCACGAGAAGCTCCAGCCCAAAAGGCAGCCAAAATGCAGCCCACATCCGGGAGAATCTCAAGAGCAGGGGGTGGAGCAAGCCAGGCCTCAAACCTCGAGAAGCTCCAGCCCAAAAGGCAGCCAAAATGCAGCCCACATCCGGGAGAATATCAAGAGTAGGAGGTGGAGCAAGCCAGGCCTCAAACCTCGAGAAGCTCCAGCCCAAAAGGCAGCCAAAATCCAGCCCACATCCGGGAGAATATCAAGAGTAGGAGGTGGAGCAAGCCAGGTCTCAAACCACGAGAAGCTCCAGCCCAAAAGACAGCCAAAATGCAGGCCACATCCGGGAGAATCTCAAGAGCAGGGGGTGGAGCAAGCCAGGCCTCAAACCACGAGAAGCTCCAGCCCAAAAGGCAGCCAAAATGCAGCCCACCTCCGGGAGAATCTCAAGAGCAGGGGGTGGAGCAAGCCAGGCCTCAAACCACGAGAATCTCCAGCCCAAAAGGCAGCCAAAATGCAGCCCACATCCGGGAGAATCTCAAGAGCAGGGGTTGGAGCAAGCCAGGCCTCAAACCACGAGAAGCTCCAGCCCAAAAGGCAGCCAAAATGCAGCCCACATCCGGAAGAATCTCAAGAGCAGGGGGTGGAGCAAGCCAGGCCTCAAACCACGAGAAGCTCCAGCCCAAAAGGCAGCCAAAATCCAGCCCACATCCGGGAGAATATCAAGAGTAGGGGGTGGAGCAAGCCAGGCCTCAAACCATGAGAAGCTCCAGCCCAAAAGGCAGCCAAAATGCAGCCCACATCCGGGAGAATATCAAGAGAAGGGGGTGGAGCAAGCCAGGCCTCAAACCACGAGAAGCTCCAGCCCAAAAGGCAGCCAAAATGCAGCCCACATCCGGGAGAATCTCAAGAGCAGGGGGTGGAGCAAGCCAGGCCTCAAACCACGAGAAGCTCCAGCCCAAGAATCACTCAGAATGCAGCCCACATCCGGGAGAATCTCAAGAGCAGGGGGTGGAGCAAGCCAGGCCTCAAACCACGAGAAGCTCCAGCCCAAAAGGCAGCCAAAATCCAGCCCACATCCAGGAGAATTTCAAGAGCAGGGGGTGGAGCAAGCCAGGCCTCAAACCTCGAGAAGCTCCAGCCCAAAAGGCAGCCAAAATGCAGCCCACATCCGGGACAATTTCAAGAGCAGGGGGTGGAGCAAGACAGGCCCCAAACCACGAGAATCTCCAGCCCAAGTATCAGCCAAAATGCAGCCCACATCCGGGAGAATCTCAAGAGCAGGGGGTGGAGCAAGCCAGGCCTCAAACATTGAGAAGCTCCAGCCCAAAATGCAGCCAAAATCCAGCCCACATCCGGGAGAATCTCAAGAGCAGGGGGTGGAGCACGCCAGGCCTCAAACCACGAGAAGCTCCAGCCCAAGTATCAGCCAAAATGCAGCCCACATCCGGGAGAATCTCAAGAGCAGGGGGTGGAGCAAGCCAGGCCTCAAACCACGAGAAGCTCGAGCACAAAAGGCAGCCAAAATGCAGCCCACATCCGGGAGAATCTCAAGAGCAGGGGTTGGAGCAAGCCAGGCCTCAAACCACGAGAAGCTCCAGCCCAAAAGGCAGCCAAAATGCAGCCCACATCCGGGAGAATCTCAAGAGCAGGGGGTGGAGCAAGCCAGGCCTCAAACCACGAGAAGCTCCAGCCCAAAAGGCAGCCAAAATCCAGCCCACATCCGGGAGAATATCAAGAGCAGGGGGTGGAGCAAGCCAGGCCTCAAACCACGAGAAGCTCCAGCCCAAAAGGCAGCCAAAATGCAGGCCACATCCGGGAGAATCTCAAGAGCAGGGGGTGGAGCAAGCCAGGCCTCAAACCACGAGAAGCTCCAGCCCAAAAGGCAGCCAAAATCCAGCCCACATCCAGGAGAATTTCAAGAGCAGGGGGTGGAGCAAGCCAGGCCTCAAACCTCGAGAAGCTCCAGCCCAAAAGGCAGCAAAAATGCAGGCCACATCCGGGAGAATCTCAAGAGCAGGGGGTGGAGCAAGCCAGGACTCAAACCACGAGAAGCTCCAGCCCAAAATGTAGCCAAAATCCAGCCCACATCCGGGAGATTCTCAAGAGCAGGGGGTGGAGCAAGCCAGGCCTCAAACCACGAGAAGCTCCAGCCCAAAAGGCAGCCAAAATGCAGCCCACATCCGGGAGAATCTCAAGAGCAGGGGGTGGAGCAAGCCAGGCCTCAAACCACGAGAAGCTCCAGCCCAACAGGCAGCCAAAATGCAGCCCACATCCGGGAGAATATCAAGAGTAGGGGGTGCAGCAAGCCATTCCTCAAACCATGAGAAGCTCAAGCCCAAAAGGCAGCCAAAATGCAGCCCACATCCGGGAGAATCTCAAGAGCAGGGGGTGGAGCAAGCCAGGCCTCAAACCACGAGAAGCTCCAGCCCAAAAGGCAGCCAAAATCCAGCCCACATCCGGGAGATTCTCAAGAGCAGGGGGTGGAGCAAGCCAGGCCTCAAACCTCGAGAAGCTCCAGCCCAAAATGCAGCCAAAATCCAGCGTACATCCGGGAGATTCTCAAGAGCAGGGGGTGGAGCAAGC
This sequence comes from Rhynochetos jubatus, assembly GCA_027574665.1. Taxonomy (NCBI): domain Eukaryota; kingdom Metazoa; phylum Chordata; class Aves; order Eurypygiformes; family Rhynochetidae; genus Rhynochetos; species Rhynochetos jubatus. The sequence continues at coordinate 3,596,711 of JAQBHY010000071.1, forward strand.
CAGGCCTCAAACCTCGAGAAGCTCCAGCCCAAAAGGCAGCCAAAATCCAGCCCACATCCGGGAGAATATCAAGAGCAGGGGGTGGAGCAAGCCAGGCCTCAAACCACGAGAAGCTCCAGCCCAAAATGTAGCCAAAATGCAGCCCACATCCGGGAGAATCTCAAGAGCAGGGGGTGGAGCAAGCCAGGCCTCAAACCACGAGAAGCTCCAGCCCAAAATGTAGCCAAAATGCAGCCCACATCCAGGAGAATCTCAAGAGCAGGGGGTGGAGCAAGGCAGGCTTCAAACCACGAGAAGCTCCAGCCCAAAATGCAGCCAAAATCCAGCCCACCTCCGGGAGAATCTCAAGAGCAGGGGGTGGAGCAAGCCAGGCCTCAAACCACGAGAAGCTCCAGCCCAAAAGGCAGCCAAAATCCAGCCCACATCCGGGAGAATCTCAAGAGCAGTGGGTGGAGCAAGCCAGGCCTCAAACCACGAGAAGCTCCAGCCCAAAAGGCAGCCAAAATGCAGCCCACATCCAAAAGAATATGAAGAGCAGGGGGTGGAGCAATCCAGGCCTCAAACCACGAGAAGCTCCAGCCCAAAATGCAGCCAAAATCTAGCCCACATCCGGGAGAATCTCAAGAGCAGGGGGTGGAGCAAGCCAGGACTCAAACCACGAGAAGCTCCAGCCCAAAAGGCAGCCAAAATGCAGCTCACATCCGGGAGAATCTCAAGAGCAGGGGGTGGAGCAAGCCAGGCCTCAAACCACGAGAAGCTCCAGCCCTAAAGGCAGCCAAAATGCAGCCCACATCCGGGAGAATCTCAAGAGCAGGGGGTGGAGCAAGCCAGGCCTCAAACCACGAGAAGCTCCAGCCCCAAATGCAGCCAAAATGAAGCCCACATCCGGGAGAATCTCAAGAGCAGGGGGTGGAGCAAGCCAGGCCTCAAACCACGAGAAGCTGCAGGCCAAAATGCAGCCAAAATGCAGCCCACATCCGGGAGAATCTCAAGAGCAGGGGGTGGAGCAAGCCAGGCCTCAAACCACGAGAAGCTCCAGCCCAAAATGCAGCCAAAATCCAGCCCACATCCAGGAGATTCTCAAGAGCAGGGGTTGGAGCAAGCCAGGCCTCAAACCATGAGGAGCTCCAGCCCAAAATGCAGCCAAAATGCAGCCCACATCCGGGAGAATCTCAAGAGCAGGGGGTGGAGCAAGCCAGGCCTCAAACCACGAGAAGCTCCAGCCCAAGATTCACCCAAAATGCAGCCCACATCCAGGAGAATATCAAGAGTAGGAGGTGGAGAAAGCCAGGCCTCAAACCACGAGAAGCTCCAGCCCAAAAGGCAGCCAAAATGCAGGACACATCCGGGAGAATCTCAAGAGTAGGGGGTCGAGCAAGCCAGGCCTCAAACCACGAGAAGCTCCAGCCCAAAAAGCAGCCAAAATGCAGACCACATCCAAAAGAATATGAAGAGCAGGGTGTGGAGCACGCCAGGCCTCAAACCACGAGAAGCTCCAGCCCAAAATGCAGCCAAAATCTAGCCCACATCCGGGAGAATCTCAAGAGCAGGGGGTGGAGCAAGCCAGGCCTCAAACCACGAGAAGCTCCAGCCCAAAATGTAGCCAAAATGCAGCCCACATCCGGGAGAATCTCAAGAGCAGGGGGTGGAGCAAGCCAGGCCTCAAACCTCGAGAAGCTCCAGCCCAAAATGCAGCCAAAATCCAGCCCACATCCAGGAGATTCTCAAGAGCAGGGGTTGGAGCAAGCCAGGCCTCAAACCATGAGAAGCTCCAGCCCAAAATGCAGCCAAAATGCAGCCCACATCCAGGAGAATATCAAGAGTAGGAGGTGGAGAAAGCCAGGCCTCAAACCACGAGAAGCTCCAGCCCAAAAGGCAGCCAAAATGCAGGACACATCCGGGAGAATCTCAAGAGTAGGGGGTCGAGCAAGCCAGGCCTCAAACCACGAGAAGCTCCAGCCCAAAAAGCAGCCAAAATGCAGACCACATCCAAAAGAATATGAAGAGCAGGGTGTGGAGCACGCCAGGCCTCAAACCACGAGAAGCTCCAGCCCAAAATGCAGCCAAAATCTAGCCCACATCCGGGAGAATCTCAAGAGCAGGGGGTGGAGCAAGCCAGGCCTCAAACCACGAGAAGCTCCAGCCCAAAAGGCAGCCAAAATGCAGCCCACATCCGGGAAAATCTCAAGAGCAGGGGGTGGAGCAAGCCAGGCCTCAAACCACGAGAAGCTCCAGCCCTAAAGGCAGCCAAAATGCAGCCCACATCCGGGAGAATCTCAAGAGCAGGGGGTGGAGCAAGCCAGGCCTCAAACCACGAGAAGCTCCAGCCCAAAAGGCAGCCAAAATCCAGCCCACATCCAGGACAATCTCAAGAGCAGGGGGTGGAGCAAGCCAGGCCTCAAACCACGAGAAGCTCCAGCCCAAAAGGCAGCCAAAATCCAGCCCACATCCGGGAGAATCTCAAGAGCAGTGGGTGGAGCAAGCCAGGCCTCAAACCACGAGAAGCTCCAGCCCAAAAGGCAGCCAAAATGCAGCCCACATCCAAAAGAATATGAAGAGCAGGGGGTGGAGCAATCCAGGCCTCAAACCACGAGAAGCTCCAGCCCAAAATGCAGCCAAAATCTAGCCCACATCCGGGAGAATCTCAAGAGCAGGGGGTGGAGCAAGCCAGGCCTCAAACCACGAGAAGCTCCAGCCCAAAAGGCAGCCAAAATGCAGCTCACATCCGGGAGAATCTCAAGAGCAGGGGGTGGAGCAAGCCAGGCCTCAAACCACGAGAAGCTCCAGCCCTAAAGGCAGCCAAAATGCAGCCCACATCCGGGAGAATCTCAAGAGCAGGGGGTGGAGCAAGCCAGGCCTCAAACCACGAGAAGCTCCAGCCCCAAATGCAGCCAAAATGAAGCCCACATCCGGGAGAATCTCAAGAGCAGGGGGTGGAGCAAGCCAGGCCTCAAACCACGAGAAGCTCCAGCCCAAAATGTAGCCAAAATGCAGCCCACATCCGGGAGAATCTCAAGAGCAGGGGGTGGAGCAAGCCAGGCCTCAAACCTCGAGAAGCTCCAGCCCAAAATGCAGCCAAAATCCAGCCCACATCCAGGAGATTCTCAAGAGCAGGGGTTGGAGCAAGCCAGGCCTCAAACCATGAGAAGCTCCAGCCCAAAATGCAGCCAAAATGCAGCCCACATCCGGGAGAATCTCAAGAGCAGGGGGTGGAGCAAGCCAGGCCTCAAACCACGAGAAGCTCCAGCCCAAAAGGCAGCCAAAATCCAGCCCACATCCGGGAGAATATCAAGAGTAGGAGGTGGAGAAAGCCAGGCCTCAAACCACGAGAAGCTCCAGCCCAAAAGGCAGCCAAAATGCAGGACACATCCGGGAGAATCTCAAGAGTAGGGGGTCGAGCAAGCCAGGCCTCAAACCACGAGAAGCTCCAGCCCAAAAAGCAGCCAAAATGCAGACCACATCCAAAAGAATATGAAGAGCAGGGTGTGGAGCACGCCAGGCCTCAAACCACGAGAAGCTCCAGCCCAAAATGCAGCCAAAATCTAGCCCACATCCGGGAGAATCTCAAGAGCAGGGGGTGGAGCAAGCCAGGCCTCAAACCACGAGAAGCTCCAGCCCAAAAGGCAGCCAAAATCCAGCCCACATCCGGGAGAATCTCAAGAGCAGGGGGTGGAGCAAGCCAGGCCTCAAACCACGAGAAGCTCCAGCCCTAAAGGCAGCCAAAATGCAGCCCACATCCGGGAGAATCTCAAGAGCAGGGGGTGGAGCAAGCCAGGCCTCAAACCACGAGAAGCTCCAGCCCAAAAGGCAGCCAAAATCCAGCCCACATCCAGGACAATTTCAAGAGCAGGGGGTGGAGCAAGCCAGGCCTCAAACCACGAGAAGCTCCAGCCCAAAATGCAGCCAAAATGCAGCCCACATCCGGGAGATTCTCAAGAGCAGGGGGTGGAGCAAGCCAGGCCTCAAACCATGAGAAGCTCCAGCCCAAAAGGCAGCCAAAATCCAGCCCACATCCGGGAGAATCTCAAGAGTAGGGGGTGGAGCAAGCCAGACCTCAAACCACGAGAAGCTCCATCCCAAAAGGCAGCCAAAATCCAGCCCACATCCGGGAGAATATCAAGAGCAGGGGGTGCAGCAAGCCACGCCTCAAACCTCGAGAAGCTCCAGCCCAAAAGGCAGCCAAAATGCAGCCCACATCCGGGAGAATCTGAAGAGCAGGGGGTGGAGCAAGCCAGGCCTCAAACCACGAGAAGCTCCAGCCCAAGATTCACCCAGAATGCAGCCCACATCCGGGAGAATCTCAAGAGCAGGGGGTGGAGCAAGGCAGGCCTCAAACCACGAGAAGCTCCAGCCCAAGTATCAGCCAAAATGCAGCCCACATCCGGGAGAATATCAAGAGCAGGGGGTGGTGCAAGCCAGGCCTCAAACCACGAGAAGCTCCAGCCCAAAATGCAGCCAAAATCCAACCCACATCCGGGAGATTCTCAAGAGCAGGGGGTGGAGCAAGCCAGGCCTCAAACCTCGAGAAGCTCCAGCCCAAAATGCAGCCAAAATCCAGCCCACATCCGGGAGATTCTCAAGAGCAGGGGGTGGAGCAAGCCAGGCCTCAAACCTCGAGAAGCTCCAGCCCAAAATGCAGCCAAAATGCAGCCCACATCCGGGAGAATCTCAAGAGCAGGGGGTGGAGCAAGCCAGGCCTCAAACCACGAGAAGCTCCAGCCCAAAATGTAGCCAAAATGCAGCCCACATCCAGGAGAATCTCAAGAGCAGGGGGTGGAGCAAGGCAGGCTTCAAACCACGAGAAGCTCCAGCCCAAAATGCAGCCAAAATCCAGCCCACCTCCGGGAGAATCTCAAGAGCAGGGGGTGGAGCAAGCCAGGCCTCAAACCACGAGAAGCTCCAGCCCAAAAGGCAGCCAAAATCCAGCCCACATCCGGGAGAATCTCAAGAGCAGTGGGTGGAGCAAGCCAGGCCTCAAACCACGAGAAGCTCCAGCCCAAAAGGCAGCCAAAATGCAGCCCACATCCAAAAGAATATGAAGAGGAGGGGGTGGAGCAATCCAGGCCTCAAACCACGAGAAGCTCCAGCCCAAAATGCAGCCAAAATCTAGCCCACATCCGGGAGAATCTCAAGAGCAGGGGGTGGAGCAAGCCAGGCCTCAAACCACGAGAAGCTCCAGCCCAAAAGGCAGCCAAAATGCAGCTCACATCCGGGAGAATCTCAAGAGCAGGGGGTGGAGCAAGCCAGGCCTCAAACCACGAGAAGCTCCAGCCCAAAAGGCAGCCAAAATGCAGCCCACATCCGGGAGAATCTCAAGAGCAGGGGGTGGAGCAAGCCAGGCCTCAAACCACGAGAAGCTCCAGCCCCAAATGCAGCCAAAATGAAGCCCACATCCGGGAGAATCTCAAGAGCAGGGGGTGGAGCAAGCCAGGCCTCAAACCACGAGAAGCTCCAGCCCAAAATGTAGCCAAAATGCAGCCCACATCCGGGAGAATCTCAAGAGCAGGGGGTGGAGCAAGCCAGGCCTCAAACCTCGAGAAGCTCCAGCCCAAAATGCAGCCAAAATCCAGCCCACATCCAGGAGATTCTCAAGAGCAGGGGTTGGAGCAATCCAGGCCTCAAACCATGAGAAGCTCCAGCCCAAAAGGCAGCCAAAATGCAGCCCACATCCGGGAGAATCTCAAGAGCAGGGGGTGGAGCAAGCCAGGCCTCAAACCACGAGAAGCTCCAGCCCAAGATTCACCCAAAATGCAGCCCACATCCAGGAGAATATCAAGAGTAGGAGGTGGAGAAAGCCAGGCCTCAAACCACGAGAAGCTCCAGCCCAAAAGGCAGCCAAAATGCAGGACACATCCGGGAGAATCTCAAGAGTAGGGGGTCGAGCAAGCCAGGCCTCAAACCACGAGAAGCTCCAGCCCAAAAAGCAGCCAAAATGCAGACCACATCCAAAAGAATATGAAGAGCAGGGTGTGGAGCACGCCAGGCCTCAAACCACGAGAAGCTCCAGCCCAAAATGCAGCCAAAATCTAGCCCACATCCGGGAGAATCTCAAGAGCAGGGGGTGGAGCAAGCCAGGCCTCAAACCACGAGAAGCTCCAGCCCAAAAGGCAGCCAAAATGCAGCCCACATCCGGGAGAATCTCAAGAGCAGGGGGTGGAGCAAGCCAGGCCTCAAACCACGAGAAGCTCCAGCCCTAAAGGCAGCCAAAATGCAGCCCACATCCGGGAGAATCTCAAGAGCAGGGGGTGGAGCAAGCCAGGCCTCAAACCACGAGAAGCTCCAGCCCAAAAGGCAGCCAAAATCCAGCCCACATCCAGGACAATCTCAAGAGCAGGGGGTGGAGCAAGCCAGGCCTCAAACCACGAGAAGCTCCAGCCCAAAAGGCAGCCAAAATCCAGCCCACATCCGGGAGAATCTCAAGAGCAGGGGGTGGAGCAAGCCAGGCCTCAAACCACGAGAAGCTCCAGCCCAAAAGGCAGCCAAAATGCAGCCCACATCCAAAAGAATATGAAGAGCAGGGGGTGGAGCAATCCAGGCCTCAAACCACGAGAAGCTCCAGCCCAAAATGCAGCCAAAATCTAGCCCACATCCGGGAGAATCTCAAGAGCAGGGGGTGGAGCAAGCCAGGCCTCAAACCACGAGAAGCTCCAGCCCAAAAGGCAGCCAAAATGCAGCTCACATCCGGGAGAATCTCAAGAGCAGGGGGTGGAGCAAGCCAGGCCTCAAACCACGAGAAGCTCCAGCCCTAAAGGCAGCCAAAATGCAGCCCACATCCGGGAGAATCTCAAGAGCAGGGGGTGGAGCAAGCCAGGCCTCAAACCACGAGAAGCTCGAGCCCCAAATGCAGCCAAAATGAAGCCCACATCTGGGAGAATATCAAGAGCAGGGGGTGGAGCAAGCCAGGCCTCAAACCACGAGAAGCTCCAGCCCAAAATGTAGCCAAAATGCAGCCCACATCCGGGAGAATCTCAAGAGCAGGGGGTGGAGCAAGCCAGGCCTCAAACCTCGAGAAGCTCCAGCCCAAAATGCAGCCAAAATCCAGCCCACATCCAGGAGATTCTCAAGAGCAGGGGTTGGAGCAAGCCAGGCCTCAAACCATGAGAAGCTCCAGCCCAAAATGCAGCCAAAATGCAGCCCACATCCGGGAGAATCTCAAGAGCAGGGGGTGGAGCAAGCCAGGCCTCAAACCACGAGAAGCTCCAGCCCAAAAGGCAGCCAAAATCCAGCCCACATCCGGGAGAATATCAAGAGTAGGAGGTGGAGAAAGCCAGGCCTCAAACCACGAGAAGCTCCAGCCCAAAAGGCAGCCAAAATGCAGGACACATCCGGGAGAATCTCAAGAGTAGGGGGTCGAGCAAGCCAGGCCTCAAACCACGAGAAGCTCCAGCCCAAAAAGCAGCCAAAATGCAGACCACATCCAAAAGAATATGAAGAGCAGGGTGTGGAGCACGCCAGGCCTCAAACCACGAGAAGCTCCAGCCCAAAATGCAGCCAAAATCTAGCCCACATCCGGGAGAATCTCAAGAGCAGGGGGTGGAGCAAGCCAGGCCTCAAACCACGAGAAGCTCCAGCCCAAAAGGCAGCCAAAATGCAGCCCACATCCGGGAGAATCTCAAGAGCAGGGGGTGGAGCAAGCCAGGCCTCAAACCACGAGAAGCTCCAGCCCTAAAGGCAGCCAAAATGCAGCCCACATCCGGGAGAATCTCAAGAGCAGGGGGTGGAGCAAGCCAGGCCTCAAACCACGAGAAGCTCCAGCCCAAAAGGCAGCCAAAATCCAGCCCACATCCGGGAGATTCTCAAGAGCAGGGGGTGGAGCAAGCCAGGCCTCAAACCATGAGAAGCTCCAGCCCAAAAGGCAGCCAAAATCCAGCCCACATCCGGGAGAATATCAAGAGTAGGGGGTGGAGCAAGCCAGACCTCAAACCACGAGAAGCTCCATCCCAAAAGGCAGCCAAAATCCAGCCCACATCCGGGAGAATATCAAGAGCAGGGGGTGCAGCAAGCCACGCCTCAAACCTCGAGAAGCTCCAGCCCAAAAGGCAGCCAAAATGCAGCCCACATCCGGGAGAATCTGAAGAGCAGGGGGTGGAGCAAGCCAGGCCTCAAACCACGAGAAGCTCCAGCCCAAGATTCACCCAGAATGCAGCCCACATCCGGGAGAATCTCAAGAGCAGGGGGTGGAGCAAGGCAGGCCTCAAACCACGAGAAGCTCCAGCCCAAGTATCAGCCAAAATGCAGCCCACATCCGGGAGAATATCAAGAGCAGGGGGTGGAGCAAGCCAGGCCTCAAACCACGAGAAGCTCCAGCCCAAAATGCAGCCAAAATCCAACCCACATCCGGGAGATTCTCAAGAGCAGGGGGTGGAGCAAGCCAGGCCTCAAACCTCGAGAAGCTCCAGCCCAAAAAGCAGCCAAAATGCAGCCCACATCCGGGAGAATATCAAGAGTAGGAGGTGGAGCAAGCCAGGCCTCAAACCACGAGAAGCTCCAGCCCAAAAAGCAGCCAAAATGCAGCCCACATCCGGGAGAATATCAAGAGTAGGAGGTGGAGCAAGCCAGGCCTCAAACCACGAGAAGCTCCAGCCCAAAAGGCAGCCAAAATGCAGGCCACATCCGGGAGAATCTCAAGAGCAGGGGGTGGAGCAAGCCAGGCCTCAAACCACGAGAAGCTCCAGCCCAAAAGGCAGCCAAAATTCAGCCCACCTCCGGGAGAATCTCAAGAGCAGGGGGTGGAGCAAGCCAGGCCTCAAACCACGAGAAGCTCGAGCCCAAAAGGCAGCCAAAATGCAGCCCACATCCGGGAGAATCTCAAGAGCAGGGGTTGGAGCAAGCCAGGCCTCAAACCACGAGAAGCTCCAGCCCAAAAGGCAGCCAAAATGCAGCCCACATCCGGGAGAATCTCAAGAGCAGGGGGTGGAGCAAGCCAGGCCTCAAACCACGAGAAGCTCCAGCCCAAAAGGCAGCCAAAATCCAGCCCACATCCGGGAGAATATCAAGAGCAGGGGGTGGAGCAAGCCAGGCCTCAAACCACGAGAAGCTCCAGCCCAAAAGGCAGCCAAAATGCAGGCCACATCCGGGAGAATCTCAAGAGCAGGGGGTGGAGCAAGCCAGGCCTCAAACCACGAGAAGCTCCAGCCCAAAAGGCAGCCAAAATCCAGCCCACATCCAGGAGAATTTCAAGAGCAGGGGGTGGAGCAAGCCAGGCCTCAAACCTCGAGAAGCTCCAGCCCAAAAGGCAGCCAAAATGCAGGCCACATCCGGGAGAATCTCAAGAGCAGGGGGTGGAGCAAGCCAGGACTCAAACCACGAGAAGCTCCAGCCCAAAATGTAGCCAAAATCCATCCCACATCCGGGAGATTCTCAAGAGCAGGGGGTGGAGCAAGCCAGGCCTCAAACCACGAGAAGCTCCAGCCCAAAAGGCAGCCAAAATGCAGCCCACATCCGGGAGAATCTCAAGAGCAGGGGGTGGAGCAAGCCAGGCCTCAAACCACGAGAAGCTCCAGCCCAACAGGCAGCCAAAATGCAGCCCACATCCGGGAGAATATCAAGAGTAGGGGGTGCAGCAAGCCATTCCTCAAACCATGAGAAGCTCAAGCCCAAAAGGCAGCCAAAATGCAGCCCACATCCGGGAGAATCTCAAGAGCAGGGGGTGGAGCAAGCCAGGCCTCAAACCACGAGAAGCTCCAGCCCAAAAGGCAGCCAAAATCCAGCCCACATCCGGGAGATTCTCAAGAGCAGGGGGTGGAGCAAGCCAGGCCTCAAACCTCGAGAAGCTCCAGCCCAAAATGCAGCGAAAATCCAGCGTACATCCGGGAGATTCTCAAGAGCAGGGGGTGGAGCAAGCCAGGCCTCAAACCTCGAGAAGCTCCAGCCCAAAAGGCAGCCAAAATGCAGCCCACATCCGGGAGAATATCAAGAGCAGGGGGTGGAGCAAGCCAGGCCTCAAACCACGAGAAGCTCCAGCCCAAAATGTAGCCAAAATGCAGCCCACATCCGGGAGAATCTCAAGAGCAGGGGGTGGAGCAAGCCAGGCCTCAAACCACGAGAAGCTCCAGCCCAAAATGTAGCCAAAATGCAGCCCACATCCAGGAGAATCTCAAGAGCAGGGGGTGGAGCAAGGCAGGCTTCAAACCACGAGAAGCTCCAGCCCAAAATGCAGCCAAAATCCAGCCCACCTCCGGGAGAATCTCAAGAGCAGGGGGTGGAGCAAGCCAGGCCTCAAACCACGAGAAGCTCCAGCCCAAAAGGCAGCCAAAATCCAGCCCACATCCGGGAGAATCTCAAGAGCAGTGGGTGGAGCAAGCCAGGCCTCAAACCACGAGAAGCTCCAGCCCAAAAGGCAGCCAAAATGCAGCCCACATCCAAAAGAATATGAAGAGCAGGGGGTGGAGCAATCCAGGCCTCAAACCACGAGAAGCTCCAGCCCAAAATGCAGCCAAAATCTAGCCCACATCCGGGAGAATCTCAAGAGCAGGGGGTGGAGCAAGCCAGGCCTCAAACCACGAGAAGCTCCAGCCCAAAAGGCAGCCAAAATGCAGCCCACATCCGGGAGAATCTCAAGAGCAGGGGGTGGAGCAAGCCAGGCCTCAAACCACGAGAAGCTCCAGCCCTAAAGGCAGCCAAAATGCAGCCCACATCCGGGAGAATCTCAAGAGCAGGGGGTGGAGCAAGCCAGGCCTCAAACCACGAGAAGCTCCAGCCCAAAAGGCAGCCAAAATCCAGCCCACATCCAGGACAATTTCAAGAGCAGGGGGTGGAGCAAGCCAGGCCTCAAACCACGAGAAGCTCCAGCCCAAAATGCAGCCAAAATGCAGCCCACATCCGGGAGATTCTCAAGAGCAGGGGGTGGAGCAAGCCAGGCCTCAAACCATGAGAAGCTCCAGCCCAAAAGGCAGCCAAAATCCAGCCCACATCCGGGAGAATCTCAAGAGTAGGGGGTGGAGCAAGCCAGACCTCAAACCACGAGAAGCTCCAGCCCAAAAGGCAGCCAAAATCCAGCCCACATCCGGGAGAATATCAAGAGCAGGGGGTGCAGCAAGCCACGCCTCAAACCTCGAGAAGCTCCAGCCCAAAAGGCAGCCAAAATGCAGCCCACATCCGGGAGAATCTGAAGAGCAGGGGGTGGAGCAAGCCAGGCCTCAAACCACGAGAAGCTCCAGCCCAAGATTCACCCAGAATGCAGCCCACATCCGGGAGAATCTCAAGAGCAGGGGGTGGAGCAAGGCAGGCCTCAAACCACGAGAAGCTCCAGCCCAAAACGCAGCCAAAATGCAGCCCACATCCGGGAGAATATCAAGAGCAGGGGGTGGTGCAAGCCAGGCCTCAAACCACGAGAAGCTCCAGCCCAAAATGCAGCCAAAATCCAACCCACATCCGGGAGATTCTCAAGAGCAGGGGGTGGAGCAAGCCAGGCCTCAAACCTCGAGAAGCTCCAGCCCAAAATGCAGCCAAAATCCAGCCCACATCCGGGAGATTCTCAAGAGCAGGGGGTGGAGCAAGCCAGGCCTCAAACCTCGAGAAGCTCCAGCCCAAAAGGCAGCCAAAATGCAGCCCACATCCGGGAGAATCTCAAGAGCAGGGGGTGGAGCAAGCCAGGCCTCAAACCTCGAGAAGCTCCAGCCCAAAAGGCAGCCAAAATGCAGCCCACCTCCAGGAGAATCTCAAGAGCAGTGGGTGGAGCAAGCCAGGCCTCAAACCACGAGAAGCTCCAGCCCAAAAGGCAGCCAAAATGCAGCCCACATCCAGGAGAATATCAAGAGCAGTGGGTGGAGCAAGCCAGGCCTCAAACCACGAGAAGCTCCAGCCCAAAAGGCAGCCAAAATGCAGCCCACATCCGGGAGAATCTCAAGAGCAGGGGGTGGAGCAAGCCAGGCCTCAAACCACGAGAAGCTCCAGCCCAAAAGGCAGCCAAAATCCAGCCCACGTCCGGGAGAATCTCAAGAGCAGGGGGTGGAGCAAGCCAGGCCTCAAACCACGAGAAGCTCCAGCCCAAAATGTAGCCAAAATCCAGCCCACATCCGGGAGAATCTCAAGAGCAGGGGGTGGAGCAAGCCAGGCCTCAAACCACGAGAAGCTCCAGCCCAAAAGGCAGCCAAAATGCAGCCCACATCCGGGAGAATCGCAAGAGCAGGGGGTGGAGCAAGCCAGGCCTCAAACCACGAGAAGCTCCAGCCCTAAAGGCAGCCAAAATGCAGCCCACATCGGGGAGAATCTCAAGAGCAGGGGGTGGAGCAAGCCAGGCCTCAAACCACGAGATGCTCCAGCCCAAAAGGCAGCCAAAATCCAGCCCACATCCAGGACAATTTCAAGAGCAGGGGGTGGAGCAAGCCAGGCCTCAAACCTCGAGAAGCTCCAGCCCAAAATGCAGCCAAAATGCAGCCCACATCCGGGAGATTCTCAAGAGCAGGGGGTGGAGCAAGCCAGGCCTCAAACCACGAGAAGCTCCAGCCCAAAAGGCAGCCAAAATCCAGCCCACATCCGGGAGAATCTCAAGAGTAGGGGGTGGAGCAAGCCAGGCCTCAAACCACGAGAAGCTCCAGCCCAAAAGGCAGCCAAAATCCAGCCCACATCCGGGAGAATATCAAGAGCAGGGGGTGCAGCAAGCCAGGCCTCAAACCTCGAGAAGCTCCAGCCCAAAAGGCAGTCAAAATGCAGCCCACATCCGGGAGAATCTCAAGAGCAGGGGGTGGAGCAAGCCAGGCCTCAAACCACGAGAAGCTCCAGCCCAAGATTCACCCAGAATGCAGCCCACATCCGGGAGAATCTCAAGAGCAGGGGGTGGAGCAAGGCAGGCCTCAAACCACGAGAAGTTCCAGCCCAAAATGTAGCCAAAATCCAGCCCACATCCAGGAGAATCTCAAGAGCAGGGGGTGGAGCAAGCCAGGCCTCAAACCACGAGAAGCTCCAGCCCAAGTATCAGCCAAAATGCAGCCCACATCCGGGAGAATCTCAAGAGCAGGGGGTGGAGCAAGCCAGGCCTCAAACCACGAGAAGCTCCAGCCCAAAAGGCAGCCAAAATCCAGCCCACCTCCAGGACAATTTCAAGAGCAGGGGGTGGAGCAATCCAGGCCTCAAACCACGAGAAGCTCCAGCCCAAATGGCAGCCAAAATCCAGCCCACATCCAGGAGAATTTCAAGAGCAGGGGGTGGAGCAAGCCAGGCCTCAAACCACGAGAAGCTCCAGCCCAAAAGGCATCCAAAATGCAGCCCACCTCCAGGAGAATCTCAAGAGCAGGGGGTGGAGCAAGCCAGGCCTCAAACCTCGAGAAGCTCCAGCCCAAAATGCAGCCAGAATGCAGCCCACATCCGGGAGATTCTCAAGAGCAGGGGGTGGAGCAAGCCAGGCCTCAAACCACGAGAAGCTCCAGCCCAAAAGGCAGCCAAAATCCAGCCCACATCCGGGAGAATCTCAAGAGTAGGGGGTGGAGCAAGGCAGGCCTCAAACCACGAGTAGCTCCAGCCCAAAATGCAGCCAAAATCCAGCCCACATCCGGGAGAATATCAAGAGCAGGGGGTGCAGCAAGCCAGGCCTCAAACCTCGAGAAGCTCCAGCCCAAAAGGCAGCCAAAATGCAGCCCACATCCGGGAGAATCTCAAGAGCAGGGGGTGGAGCAAGCCAGGCCTCAAACCACGAGAAGCTCCAGCCCAAGATTCACCCAGAATGCAGCCCACATCCGGGAGAATCTCAAGAGCAGGGGGTGGAGCAAGGCAGGCCTCAAACCACGAGAAGCTCCAGCCCAAAATGTAGCCAAAATCCAGCCCACATCCAGGAGAATCTCAAGAGCAGGGGGTGGAGCAAGGCAGGCCTCAAACCACGAGAAGCTCCAGCCCAAGTATCAGCCAAAATGCAGCCCACATCCGGGAGAATCTCAAGAGCAGGGGGTGGTGCAAGCCAGGCCTCAAACCACGAGAAGCTCCAGCCCAAAATGCAGCCAAAATCCAGCCCACATCCGGGAGATTCTCAAGAGCAGGGGGTGGAGCAAGCCAGGCCTCAAACCTCGAGAAGCTCCAGCCCAAAATGCAGCCAAAATCCAGCCCACATCCGGGAGATTCTCAAGAGCAGGGGTGGAGCAAGCCAGGCCTCAAACCTCGAGAAGCTCCAGCCCAAAAGGCAGCCAAAATGCAGCCCACATCCGGGAGAATCTCAAGAGCAGTGGGTGGAGCAAGCCAGGCCTCAAACCACGAGAAGCTCCAGCCCAAAAGGCAGCCAAAATGCAGCCCACATCCGGGAGAATCTCAAGAGCAGGGGGTGGAGCAAGCCAGGCCTCAAACCACGAGAAGCTCCAGCCCAAAAGGCAGCCAAAATCCAGCCCACATGCGCGAGAATATCAAGAGTAGGAGGTGGAGCAAGCCAGGCCTCAAACCACGAGAAGCTCCAGCCCAAAAGGCAACCAAAATGCAGCCCACATCCAGGAGAATCTCAAGAGCAGTTGGTGGAGCAAGCCAGGCCTCAAACCACGAGAAGCTCCAGCCCAAAAGGCAGCCAAAATGCAGCCCACATCCGGGAGAATCTCAAGAGCAGGGGGTGGAGCAAGCCAGGCCTCAAACCACGAGAAGCTCCAGCCCAAAAGGCAGCCAAAATGCAGCCCACCTCCGGGAGAATCTCAAGAGCAGGGGGTGGAGCAAGCCAGGCCTCAAACCACGAGAAGCTCCAGCCCAAAAGGCAGCCAAAATCCAGCCCACATCCAGGACAATTTCAAGAGCAGGGGGTGGAGCAAGCCAGGCCTCAAACCACGAGAAGCTCCAGCCCAAAATGCAGCCAAAATGCAGCCCACATCCGGGAGATTCTCAAGAGCAGGGGGTGGAGCAAGCCAGGCCTCAAACCATGAGAAGCTCCAGCCCAAAAGGCAGCCAAAATCCAGCCCACATCCGGGAGAATCTCAAGAGTAGGGGGTGGAGCAAGCCAGACCTCAAACCACGAGAAGCTCCAGCCCAAAAGGCAGCCAAAATCCAGCCCACATCCGGGAGAATATCAAGAGCAGGGGGTGCAGCAAGCCACGCCTCAAACCTCGAGAAGCTCCAGCCCAAAAGGCAGCCAAAATGCAGCCCACATCCGGGAGAATCTGAAGAGCAGGGGGTGGAGCAAGCCAGGCCTCAAACCACGAGAAGCTCCAGCCCAAGATTCACCCAGAATGCAGCCCACATCCGGGAGAATCTCAAGAGCAGGGGGTGGAGCAAGGCAGGCCTCAAACCACGAGAAGCTCCAGCCCAAAACGCAGCCAAAATGCAGCCCACATCCGGGAGAATATCAAGAGCAGGGGGTGGTGCAAGCCAGGCCTCAAACCACGAGAAGCTCCAGCCCAAAATGCAGCCAAAATCCAACCCACATCCGGGAGATTCTCAAGAGCAGGGGGTGGAGCAAGCCAGGCCTCAAACCTCGAGAAGCTCCAGCCCAAAATGCAGCCAAAATCCAGCCCACATCCGGGAGATTCTCAAGAGCAGGGGGTGGAGCAAGCCAGGCCTCAAACCTCGAGAAGCTCCAGCCCAAAAGGCAGCCAAAATGCAGCCCACATCCGGGAGAATCTCAAGAGCAGGGGGTGGAGCAAGCCAGGCCTCAAACCTCGAGAAGCTCCAGCCCAAAAGGCAGCCAAAATGCAGCCCACCTCCAGGAGAATCTCAAGAGCAGTGGGTGGAGCAAGCCAGGCCTCAAACCACGAGAAGCTCCAGCCCAAAAGGCAGCCAAAATGCAGCCCACATCCAGGAGAATATCAAGAGCAGTGGGTGGAGCAAGCCAGGCCTCAAACCACGAGAAGCTCCAGCCCAAAAGGCAGCCAAAATGCAGCCCACATCCGGGAGAATCTCAAGAGCAGGGGGTGGAGCAAGCCAGGCCTCAAACCACGAGAAGCTCCAGCCCAAAAGGCAGCCAAAATCCAGCCCACGTCCGGGAGAATCTCAAGAGCAGGGGGTGGAGCAAGCCAGGCCTCAAACCACGAGAAGCTCCAGCCCAAAATGTAGCCAAAATCCAGCCCACATCCGGGAGAATCTCAAGAGCAGGGGGTGGAGCAAGCCAGGCCTCAAACCACGAGAAGCTCCAGCCCAAAAGGCAGCCAAAATGCAGCCCACATCCGGGAGAATCGCAAGAGCAGGGGGTGGAGCAAGCCAGGCCTCAAACCACGAGAAGCTCCAGCCCTAAAGGCAGCCAAAATGCAGCCCACATCGGGGAGAATCTCAAGAGCAGGGGGTGGAGCAAGCCAGGCCTCAAACCACGAGATGCTCCAGCCCAAAAGGCAGCCAAAATCCAGCCCACATCCAGGACAATTTCAAGAGCAGGGGGTGGAGCAAGCCAGGCCTCAAACCTCGAGAAGCTCCAGCCCAAAATGCAGCCAAAATGCAGCCCACATCCGGGAGATTCTCAAGAGCAGGGGGTGGAGCAAGCCAGGCCTCAAACCACGAGAAGCTCCAGCCCAAAAGGCAGCCAAAATCCAGCCCACATCCGGGAGAATCTCAAGAGTAGGGGGTGGAGCAAGCCAGGCCTCAAACCACGAGAAGCTCCAGCCCAAAAGGCAGCCAAAATCCAGCCCACATCCGGGAGAATATCAAGAGCAGGGGGTGCAGCAAGCCAGGCCTCAAACCTCGAGAAGCTCCAGCCCAAAAGGCAGTCAAAATGCAGCCCACATCCGGGAGAATCTCAAGAGCAGGGGGTGGAGCAAGCCAGGCCTCAAACCACGAGAAGCTCCAGCCCAAGATTCACCCAGAATGCAGCCCACATCCGGGAGAATCTCAAGAGCAGGGGGTGGAGCAAGGCAGGCCTCAAACCACGAGAAGTTCCAGCCCAAAATGTAGCCAAAATCCAGCCCACATCCAGGAGAATCTCAAGAGCAGGGGGTGGAGCAAGCCAGGCCTCAAACCACGAGAAGCTCCAGCCCAAGTATCAGCCAAAATGCAGCCCACATCCGGGAGAATCTCAAGAGCAGGGGGTGGAGCAAGCCAGGCCTCAAACCACGAGAAGCTCCAGCCCAAAAGGCAGCCAAAATCCAGCCCACCTCCAGGACAATTTCAAGAGCAGGGGGTGGAGCAATCCAGGCCTCAAACCACGAGAAGCTCCAGCCCAAATGGCAGCCAAAATCCAGCCCACATCCAGGAGAATTTCAAGAGCAGGGGGTGGAGCAAGCCAGGCCTCAAACCACGAGAAGCTCCAGCCCAAAAGGCATCCAAAATGCAGCCCACCTCCAGGAGAATCTCAAGAGCAGGGGGTGGAGCAAGCCAGGCCTCAAACCTCGAGAAGCTCCAGCCCAAAATGCAGCCAGAATGCAGCCCACATCCGGGAGATTCTCAAGAGCAGGGGGTGGAGCAAGCCAGGCCTCAAACCACGAGAAGCTCCAGCCCAAAAGGCAGCCAAAATCCAGCCCACATCCGGGAGAATCTCAAGAGTAGGGGGTGGAGCAAGGCAGGCCTCAAACCACGAGTAGCTCCAGCCCAAAATGCAGCCAAAATCCAGCCCACATCCGGGAGAATATCAAGAGCAGGGGGTGCAGCAAGCCAGGCCTCAAACCTCGAGAAGCTCCAGCCCAAAAGGCAGCCAAAATGCAGCCCACATCCGGGAGAATCTCAAGAGCAGGGGGTGGAGCAAGCCAGGCCTCAAACCACGAGAAGCTCCAGCCCAAGATTCACCCAGAATGCAGCCCACATCCGGGAGAATCTCAAGAGCAGGGGGTGGAGCAAGGCAGGCCTCAAACCACGAGAAGCTCCAGCCCAAAATGTAGCCAAAATCCAGCCCACATCCAGGAGAATCTCAAGAGCAGGGGGTGGAGCAAGGCAGGCCTCAAACCACGAGAAGCTCCAGCCCAAGTATCAGCCAAAATGCAGCCCACATCCGGGAGAATCTCAAGAGCAGGGGGTGGTGCAAGCCAGGCCTCAAACCACGAGAAGCTCCAGCCCAAAATGCAGCCAAAATCCAGCCCACATCCGGGAGATTCTCAAGAGCAGGGGGTGGAGCAAGCCAGGCCTCAAACCTCGAGAAGCTCCAGCCCAAAATGCAGCCAAAATCCAGCCCACATCCGGGAGATTCTCAAGAGCAGGGGTGGAGCAAGCCAGGCCTCAAACCTCGAGAAGCTCCAGCCCAAAAGGCAGCCAAAATGCAGCCCACATCCGGGAGAATCTCAAGAGCAGTGGGTGGAGCAAGCCAGGCCTCAAACCACGAGAAGCTCCAGCCCAAAAGGCAGCCAAAATGCAGCCCACATCCGGGAGAATCTCAAGAGCAGGGGGTGGAGCAAGCCAGGCCTCAAACCACGAGAAGCTCCAGCCCAAAAGGCAGCCAAAATCCAGCCCACATGCGCGAGAATATCAAGAGTAGGAGGTGGAGCAAGCCAGGCCTCAAACCACGAGAAGCTCCAGCCCAAAAGGCAACCAAAATGCAGCCCACATCCAGGAGAATCTCAAGAGCAGTTGGTGGAGCAAGCCAGGCCTCAAACCACGAGAAGCTCCAGCCCAAAAGGCAGCCAAAATGCAGCCCACATCCGGGAGAATCTCAAGAGCAGGGGGTGGAGCAAGCCAGGCCTCAAACCACGAGAAGCTCCAGCCCAAAAGGCAGCCAAAATCCAGCCCACCTCCGGGAGAATCTCAAGAGCAGGGGTTGGAGCAAGCCAGGCCTCAAACCACGAGAAGCTCCAGCCCAAAAGGCAGCCAAAATGCAGCCCACATCCGGGAGAATATCAAGAGTAGGGGGTGGAGCAAGCCAGGCCTTAAACCATGAGAAGCTCCAGCCCAAAATGCAGCCAAAATGCAGCCCACATCTGGGAGAATCTCAAGAGCAGGGGGTGGAGCAAGCCAGGCCTCAAACCACGAGAAGCTCCAGCCCAAAAGGCAGCCAAAATGCAGCCCACATCCGGGACAATTTCAAGAGCAGGGGGTGGAGCAAGCCAGGCCTCAAACCATGAGAAGCTCCAGCCCAAAATGCAGCCAAAATCCAGCCCACATCCGGCAGAATCTCAAGAGCAGGGGTTGGAGCAAGCCAGGCCTCAAACCTCGAGAAGCTCCAGCCAAAAATGCAGCCAAAATCCAGCCCACATCCGGGAGATTCTCAAGAGCAGGGGTGGAGCAAGCCAGGCCTCAAACCTCGAGAAGCTCCAGCCCAAAAGGCAGCCAAAATGCAGCCCACCTCCGGGAGAATCTCAAGAGCAGTGGGTGGAGCAAGCCAGGCCTGAAACCACGAGAAGCTCCAGCCCAAAAGGCAGCCAAAATGCAGCCCACATCCGGGAGAATCTCAAGAGCAGGGGGTGGAGCAAGCCAGGCCTCAAACCACGAGAAGCTCCAGCCCAAAAGGCAGCCAAAATCCAGCCCACATCCGGGAGAATCTCAAGAGCAGGGGGTGGAGAAAGCCAGGCCTCAAACCACGAGAAGCTCCAGCCCAAAAGACAGCCAAAATGCAGCCCACATCCGGGAGAATCTCAAGAGCAGGGGGTGGAGCAAGCCAGGCCTCAAACCACGAGAAGCTCCAGCCCTAAAGGCAGCCAAAATGCAGCCCACATCCGGGAGAATCTCAAGAGCAGGGGGTGGAGCAAGCCAGGCCTCAAACCACGAGAAGCTCCAGCCCAAAAGGCAGCCAAAATCCAGCCCACCTCCGGGAGAAACTCAAGAGTAGGGGGTGGAGCAAGCCAGGCCTCAAACCATGAGAAGCTCCAGCCCAAAAGGCAGCCAAAATGCAGCCCACTTCCGGGAGAATATCAAGAGTAGGGGGTGGAGCAAGCCAGGCCTCAAACCATGAGAAGCTCCAGCCCAAAAGGCAGCCAAAATGCAGCCCACATCTGGGAGAATCTCAAGAGCAGGGGGTGGAGCAAGCCAGGCCTCAAACCACGGGAAGCTCCAGCCCTAAAGGCAGCCAAAATCCAGCCCACATCCGGGACAATTTCAAGAGCAGGGGGTGGAGCAAGCCAGGCCTCAAACCATGAGAAGCTCCAGCCCAAAATGCAGCCAAAATCCAGCCCACATCCGGCAGAATCTCAAGAGCAGGGGGTGGAGCAAGCCAGGCCTCAAACCTCGAGAAGCTCCAGCCCAAAAGGCAGCCAAAATGCAGCCCTCATCCGGGAGAATCTCAAGAGCAGGGGGTGGAGCAAGCCAGGCCTCAAACCACGAGAAGCTCCAGCCCTAAAGGCAGCCAAAATGCAGCCCACATCCGGGAGAATCTCAAGAGCAGGGGGTGGAGCAAGCCAGGCCTCAAACCACGAGAAGCTCCAGCCCAAAAGGCAGCCAAAATCCAGCCCACATCCGGGAGAATATCAAGAGTAGGGGGTGGAGCAAGCCAGGCCTCAAACCATGAGAAGCTCCAGCCCAAAATGCAGCCAAAATGCAGCCCACATCCGGGAGAATCTCAAGAGCAGGGGGTGGAGCAAGCCAGGCCTCAAACCACGAGAAGCTCCAGCCCAAAAGGCAGCCAAAATGCAGCCCACATCCGGGAGAATCTCAAGAGCAGGGGGTGGAGCAAGCCAGGCCTCAAACCACGAGAAGCTCCAGCCCAAGAATCACTCAGAATGCAGGCCACATCCGAGAGAATCTCAAGAGCAGGGGGTGGAGCAAGGCAGGCCTCAAACCACGAGAAGCTCCAGCCCAAGAATCACTCAAAATGCAGCCCACCTCCTGGAGAATCTCAAGAGCAGGGGGTGGAGCAAGCCAGGCCTCAAACCTCGAGAAGCTCCAGCCCAAAAGTCAGCCAAAATGCAGCCCACATCCGGGAGAATCTCAAGAGCAGGGGGTGGAGCAAGCCAGGCCTCAAACCACGAGAAGCTCCAGCCCAAAATGTAGCCAAAATGCAGCCCACCTCCGGGAGATTCTCAAGAGCAGGGGGTGGAGCAAGCCAGGCCTCAAACCACGAGAAGCTCCAGCCCAAAAGGCAGCCAAAATGCAGCCCACATCCGGGAGAATCTCAAGAGCAGGGGGTGGAGCAAGCCAGGCCTCAAACCACGAGAAGCTCCAGCCCAAAAGGCAGCCAAATTCCAGCCCACATCCGGGACAATTTCAAGAGCAGGGGGTGGAGCAAGCCAGGCCTCAAACCACGAGAAGCTCCAGCCCAAAATGCAGCGAAAATCTAGCCCACATCCGGGAGAATATCAAGAGCAGGGAGTGGAGCAAGCCAGGCCTCAAACCACGAGAAGCTCCAGCCCAAAAGGCAGCCAAAATCTAGCCCACATCCGGGAGAATCTCAAGAGCAGGGGGTGGAGCAAGCCAGGCCTCAAACCACGAGAAGCTCCAGCCCAAAAGGCAGCCAAAATCCAGCCCACATCCGGGACAATCTCAAGAGCAGAGGGTGGAGCAAGCCAGGCCTCAAACCACGAGAAGCTCCAGCCCAAGATTCACCCAGAATGCAGCCCACATCCGGGAGAATCTCAAGAGCAGTGGGTGGAGCAAGCCAGGCCTCAAACCACGAGAAGTTCCAGCCCAAAAGGCAGCCAAAATGCAGGCCACATCCGGGACAATCTCAAGAGCAGGGGGTGGTGCAAGCCAGGCCTCAAACCACGAGAAGCTCCAGCCCAAAAGGCAGCCAAAATGCAGCCCACATCCGGGAGAATCTCAAGAGCAGGGGGTGGAGCAAGCCAGGCCTCAAACCTCGAGAAGCTCCAGCCCAAAAGGCAGACAAAATCCAGCCCACCTCCGGGAGAATCTCAAGAGCAGGGGGTGGAGCAAGCCAGGCCTCAAACCATGAGAAGCTCCAGCCCAAAAGACAGCCAAAATCCAGCCCACATCCGGGAGAATCTCAAGAGCAGGGGGTGGAGCAAGCCAGGCCTCAAACCACGAGAAGCTCCAGCCCTAAAGGCAGCCAAAATCCAGCCCACATCCGGGAGAATATCAAGAGTAGGGGGTGGAGCAAGCCAGGCCTCAAACCATGAGAAGCTCCAGCCCAAAAGGCAGCCAAAATGCAGCCCACATCCGGGAGAATCTCAAGAGCAGTGGGTGGAGCAAGCCAGGCCTCAAACCACGAGAAGTTCCAGCCCAAAAGGCAGCCAAAATGCAGCCCACATCCGGGAGAATCTCAAGAGCAGGGGGTGGAGCAAGGCAGGCCTCAAACCACGAGAAGCTCCAGCCCAAAAGGCAGCCAAAATCCAGCCCACATCCGGGAGATTCTCAAGAGCAGGGGGTGGAGCAAGCCAGGCCTCAAACCTAGAGAAGGTCCAGCCCAAAATGCAGCCAAAATCCAGCGTACATCCGGGAGATTCTCAAGAGCAGGGGTGGAGCAAGCCAGGCCTCAAACCTCGAGAAGCTCCAGCCCAAAAGGCAGCCAAAATGCAGCCCACATCCGGGAGATTCTCAAGAGCAGGGGGTGGAGCAAGCCAGGCCTCAAACCACGAGAAGCTCCAGCCCAAAAGGCAGCCAAAATCCAGCCCACCTCCGGGAGAATCTCAAGAGCAGGGGGTGGAGCAAGCCAGGCCTCAAACCACGAGAAGCTCCAGCCCAAAAGGCAGCCAAAATGCAGCCCACATCCGGGAGAATCTCAAGAGCAGGGGGTGGAGCAAGCCAGGCCTCAAACCACGAGAAGCTCCAGCCCAAAAGGCAGCCAAAATCCAGCCCACCTCCGGGAGAATCTCAAGAGCAGGGGGTGGAGGAAGCCAGGCCTCAAACCACGAGAAGCTCCAGCCCAAAAAGCAGCCAAAATGCAGCCCACATCCAAAAGAATATGAAGAGCAGGGGGTGGAGCAATCCAGGCCTCAAACCACGAGAAGCTCCAGCCCAAAAGGCAGCCAAAATGCAGCCCACATCCGGGAGAATCTCAAGAGCAGGGGGTGGAGCAAGCCAGGCCTCAAACCACGAGAAGATCCAGCCCAAAAAGCAGCCAAAATGCAGCCCACATCCGGGAGAATCTCAAGAGCAGGGGGTGGAGCAAGCCAGGCCTCAAACCACGAGAAGCTCCAGCCCTAAAGGCAGCCAAAATGCAGCCCACATCCGGGAGAATCTCAAGAGCAGGGGGTGGAGCAAGCCAGGCCTCAAACCACGAGAAGCTCCAGCCCAAAAGGCAGCAAATATGCAGCCCACATCCGGGAGAATCTCAAGAGTAGGGGGTGGAGCAAGCCAGGCCTCAAACCATGAGAAGCTCCAGCCCAAAAGGCAGCCAAAATGCAGCCCACATCCGGGAGAATCTCAAGAGCAGGGGGTGGAGCAAGCCAGGCCTCAAACCACGAGAAGCTCCAGCCCAAAAGGCAGCCAAAATGCAGCCCACATCCGGGAGAATCTCAAGAGCAGGGGGTGGAGCAAGCCAGGCCTCAAACCACGAGAAGCTCCAGCCCAAAAGGCAGCCAAAATGCAGCCCACATCCGAGAGAATCTCAAGAGCAGGGGGTGGAGCAAGCCAGGCCTCAAACCACGAGAAGCTCCAGCCCAAAAGGCAGCCAAAATCCAGCCCACATCCGGGAGATTCTCAAGAGCAGGGGGTGGAGCAAGCCAGGCCTCAAACCTCGAGAAGCTCCAGCCCAAAATGCAGCCAAAATCCACCGTACATCCGGGAGATTCTCAAGAGCAGGGGGTGGAGCAAGCCAGGCCTCAAACCTCGAGAAGCTCCAGCCCAAAAGGCAGCCAAAATGCAGCCCACATCCGGGAGAATCTCAAGAGCAGGGGGTGGAGCAAGCCAGGCCTCAAACCACGAGAAGCTAAAGCCCAAAATGTAGCCAAAATTCAGCCCACATCCGGGAGAATCTCAAGAGCAGGGGGTGGAGCAAGCCAGGCCTCAAACCACGAGAAGCTCCAGCCCAAAAGGCAGCCAAAATGCAGCCCACATCCGGGAGAATCTCAAGAGCAGTGGGTGGAGCAAGCCAGGCCTCAAACCACGAGAAGCTCCAGCCCAAAAAGCAGCCAAAATGCAGCCCACATCCAAAAGAATATGAAGAGCAGGGGGTGGAGCAATCCAGGCCTCAAACCACGAGAAGCTCCAGCCCAAAATGCAGCCAAAATGCAGCCCACATCCGGGAGAATCTCAAGAGCAGGGGGTGGAGCAAGCCAGGCCTCAAACCACGAGAAGCTCCAGCCCAAAAGGCAGCCAAAATGCAGCCCACATCCGGGAGAATATCAAGAGCAGGGGGTGGAGCAAGCCAGGCCTCAAACCACGAGAAGCTCCAGCCCTAAAGGCAGCCAAAATGCAGCCCACATCCGGGAGAATCTCAAGAGCAGGGGGTGGAGCAAGCCAGGCCTCAAACCACGAGAAGCTCCAGCCCAAAAGGCAGCCAAAATCCAGCCCACATCCGGGAGAATATCAAGAGCAGGGGGTGGAGCAAGCCAGGCCTCAAACCATGAGAAGCTCCAGCCCAAAAGGCAGCCAAAATGCAGCCCACATCTGGGAGAATCTCAAGAGCAGGGGGTGGAGCAAGCCAGGCCTCAAACCACGAGAAGCTCCAGCCCAAAAGGCAGCCAAAATGCAGCCCACATCCGGGAGAATCTCAAGAGCAGGGGGTGGAGCAAGCCAGGCCTCAAACCACGAGAAGCTCCAGCCCAAGAACCACTCAGAATGCAGGCCACATCCGAGAGAATCTCAAGAGCAGGGGGTGGAGCAAGGCAGGCCTCAAACCACGAGAAGCTCCAGCCCAAAAGGCAGCCAAAATCCAGCCCACATCCAGGAGAATTTCAAGAGCAGGGGGTGGAGCAAGCCAGGCCTCAAACCTCGAGAAGCTCCAGCCCAAAAGGCAGCCAAAATGCAGCCCACATCCGGGAGAATCTCAAGAGCAGGGGGTGGAGCAAGCCAGGCCTCAAACCACGAGAAGCTCCAGCCCAAAATGTAGCTAAAATGCAGCCCACATCCGGGAGATTCTCAAGAGCAGGGGGTGGAGCAAGCCAGGCCTCAAACCACGAGAAGCTCCAGCCCAAAAGGCAGCCAAAATCCAGCCCACATCCGGGAGAATCTCAAGAGCAGGGGGTGGAGCAAGCCAGGCCTCAAACCACGAGAAGCTCCAGCCCAAAAGGCAGCCAAAATCCAGCCCACATCCGGGAGAATCTCAAGAGCAGGGGGTGGAGCAAGCCAGGCCTCAAACCACGAGAAGCTCCAGCCCAAAAGGCAGCCAAAATGCAGGCCACATCCGGGAGAATCTCAAGAGCAGGGGGTGGAGCAAGCCAGGCCTCAAAACACGAGAAGCTCCAGCCCAAGATTCACCCAGAATGCAGCCCACATCCGGGAGAATATCAAGAGTAGGGGGTGCAGCAAGCCAGGCCTCAAACCATGAGAAGCTCCAGCCCAAAAGGCAGCCAAAATGCAGCCCACATCCGGGAGAATCTCAAGAGCAGGGGGTGGAGCAAGCCAGGCCTCAAACCACGAGAAGTTCCAGCCCAAAAGGCAGCCAAAATGCAGGCCACATCCGGGACAATCTCAAGAGCAGGGGGTGGTGCAAGCCAGGCCTCAAACCACGAGAAGCTCCAGCCCAAAAGGCAGCCAAAATGCAGCCCACATCCAGGAGAATCTCAAGAGCAGGGGGTGGAGCAAGCCAGGCCTCAAACCTCGAGAAGCTACAGCCCAAAATGCAGCCAAAATCCAGCCCACATCCGGGAGAATCTCAAGAGCAGGGGGTGGAGCAAGCCAGGCTTCAAACCACGAGAAGCTCCAGCCCAAAAGGCAGCCAAAATCCAGCCCACATCCGGGAGAATCTCAAGAGCAGGGGGTGGAGCAAGCCAGGCCTCAAACCACGAGAAGCTCCAGCCCTAAAGGCAGCCAAAATCCAGCCCACATCCGGGAGAATATCAAGAGTAGGGGGTGGAGCAAGCCAGGTCTCAAACCATGAGAAGCTCCAGCCCAAAAGGCAGCCAAAATGCAGCCCACATCCGGGAGAATCTCAAGAGCAGTGGGTGGAGCAAGCCAGGCCTCAAACCACAAGAAGCTCCAGCCCAAAAGGCAGCCAAAATGCAGCCCACATCCGGGAGAATCTCAAGAGCAGGGGGTGGAGCAAGCCAGGCCTCAAACCACGAGAAGCTCCAGCCCAAAAGGCAGCCAAAATCCAGCCCACATCCGGGAGAATCTCAAGAGCAGGGGGTGGAGCAAGCCAGGCCTCAAACCACGAGAAGCTCCAGCCCAAAATGTAGCCAAAATTCAGCCCACATCCGGGAGAATCTCAAGAGCAGGGGGTGGAGCAAGCCAGGCCTCAAACCACGAGAAGCTCCAGCCCAAAATGTAGCCAAAATGCAGCCCACATCCGGGAGAATCTCAAGAGCAGGGGGTGGAGCAAGGCAGGCTTCAAACCACGAGAAGCTCCAGCCCAAAATGCAGCCAAAATCCAGCCCACCTCTGGGAGAATCTCAAGAGCAGGGGGTGGAGCAAGCCAGGCCTCAAACCACGAGAAGCTCCAGCCCAAAAGGCAGCCAAAATGCAGCCCACATCCGGGAGAATCTCAAGAGCAGGGGGTGGAGCAAGCCAGGCCTCAAACCACGAGAAGCTCCAGCCCAAAATGCAGCCAAAATCCAGCCCACATCCGGGAGAATCTCAAGAGCAGGGGGTGGAGGAAGCCAGGCCTCAAACCACGAGAAGCTCCAGCCCCAAATGCAGCCAAAATGAAGCCCACATCCGGGAGAATATCAAGAGCAGGGGGTTTAGCAAGCCAGGCCTCAAACCTCGAGAAGCTCCAGCCCAAAATGCAGCCAAAATCCAGCGTACATCCGGGAGATTCTCAAGAGCAGGGGGTGGAGCAAGCCAGGCCTCAAACCTCGAGAAGCTCCAGCCCAAAAGGCAGCCAAAATGCAGCCCACATCCGGGAGAATCTCAAGAGCAGGGGGTGGAGCAAGCCAGGCCTCAAACCACGAGAAGCTCCAGCCCAAAATGTAGCCAAAATCCAGCCCACATCCGGGAGAATCTCAAGAGCAGGGGGAGGAGCAAGCCAGGCCTCAAACCACGAGAAGCTCCAGCCCAAAATGTAGCCAAAATGAAGCCCACATCCGGGAGAATCTCAAGAGCAGGGGGTGGAGCAAGGCAGGCTTCAAACCACGAGAAGCTCCAGCCCAAAATGCAGCCAAAATCCAGCCCACCTCCGGGAGAATCTCAAGAGCAGGGGGTGGAGCAAGCCAGGCCTCAAACCACGAGAAGCTCCAGCCCAAAAGGCAGCCAAAATGCAGCCCACATCCGGGAGAATCTCAAGAGCAGTGGGTGGAGCAAGACAGGCATCAAACCACGAGAAGCTCCAGCCCAAAAAGCAGCCAAAATGCAGCCCACATCCAAAAGAATATGAAGAGCAGGGGGTGGAGCAATCCAGGCCTCAAACCACGAGAAGCTCCAGCCCAAAAGGCAGCCAAAATGCAGCCCACATCCGGGAGAATCTCAAGAGCAGGGGGTTTAGCAAGCCAGGCCTCAAACCTCGAGAAGCTCCAGCCCAAAAGGCAGCCAAAATCCAGCGTACATCCGGGAGATTCTCAAGAGCAGGGGGTGGAGCAAGCCAGGCCTCAAACCTCGAGAAGCTCCAGCCCAAAAGGCAGCCAAAATGCAGCCCACATCCGGGAGAATCTCAAGAGCAGGGGGTGGAGCAAGCCAGGCCTCAAACCACGAGAAGCTCCAGCCCAAAATGTAGCCAAAATCCAGCACACATCCGGGAGAATCTCAAGAGCAGGGGGTGGAGCAAGCCAGGCCTCAAACCACGAGAAGCTCCAGCCCAAAATGTAGCCAAAATGCAGCCCACATCCGGGAGAATCTCAAGAGCAGGGGGTGGAGCAAGGCAGGCTTCAAACCACGAGAAGCTCCAGCCCAAAATGCAGCCAAAATCCAGCCCACCTCCGGGAGAATCTCAAGAGCAGGGGGTGGAGCAAGCCAGGCCTCAAACCACGAGAAGCTCCAGCCCAAAAGGCAGCCAAAATGCAGCCCACATCCGGGAGAATCTCAAGAGCAGTGGGTGGAGCAAGCCAGGCCTCAAACCACGAGAAGCTCCAGCCCAAAAAGCAGCCAAAATGCAGCCCACATCCAAAAGAATATGAAGAGCAGGGGGTGGAGCAATCCAGGCCTCAAACCACGAGAAGCTCCAGCCCAAAAGGCAGCCAAAATGCAGCCCACATCCGGGAGAATCTCAAGAGTAGGGGGTCGAGCAAGCCAGGCCTCAAACCACGAGAAGCTCCAGCCCAAAAAGCAGCCAAAATGCAGACCACATCCAAAAGAATATGAAGAGGAGGGGGTGGAGCACGCCAGGCCTCAAACCACGAGAAGCTCCAGCCCAAAATGCAGCCAAAATCTAGCCCACATCCGGGAGAATCTCAAGAGCAGGGGGTGGAGCAAGCCAGGCCTCAAACCACGAGAAGCTCCAGCCCAAAAGGCAGCCAAAATCCAGCCCACATCCAGGACAATTTCAAGAGCAGGGGGTGGAGCAAGGCAGGCCTCAAACCACGAGAAGCTCCAGCCCAAATGGCAGCCAAAATCCAGCCCACATCCAGGAGAATTTCAAGAGCAGGGGGTGGAGCAAGCCAGGCCTCAAACCACGAGAAGCTCCAGCCCAAAATGCAGCCAAAATGCAGCCCACATCCGGAAGATTCTCAAGAGCAGGGGGTGGAGCAAGCCAGGCCTCAAACCTCGAGAAGCTCCAGCCCAAAATGCAGCCAAAATGCAGCCCACATCCGGGAGATTCTCAAGAGCAGGGGGTGGAGCAAGCCAGGCCTCAAACCACGAGAAGCTCCAGCCCAAAAGGCAGCCAAAATCCAGCCCACATCCGGGAGAATCTCAAGAGCAGGGGGTGGAGCAAGCCAGGCCTCAAACCACGAGAAGCTCCAGCCCAAAATGTAGCCAAAATTCAGCCCACATCCGGGAGAATCTCAAGAGCAGGGGGTGGAGCAAGCCAGGCCTCAAACCACGAGAAGCTCCAGCCCAAAATGTAGCCAAAATGCAGCCCACATCCGGGAGAATCTCAAGAGCAGGGGGTGGAGCAAGGCAGGCTTCAAACCACGAGAAGCTCCAGCCCAAAATGCAGCCAAAATCCAGCCCACCTCTGGGAGAATCTCAAGAGCAGGGGGTGGAGCAAGCCAGGCCTCAAACCACGAGAAGCTCCAGCCCAAAAGGCAGCCAAAATCCAGCCCATATCCGGGAGAATCTCAAGAGCAGGGGGTGGAGCAAGCCAGGCCTCAAACCACGAGAAGCTCCAGCCCAAAAGGCAGCCAAAATGCAGCCCACCTCCGGGAGAATCTCAAGAGCAGGGGGTGGAGGAAGCCAGGCCTCAAACCACGAGAAGCTCCAGCCCCAAATGCAGCCAAAATGAAGCCCACATCCGGGAGAATCTCAAGAGCAGGGGGTGGAGCAAGCCAGGCCTCAAACCTCGAGAAGCTCCAGCCCAAAAGGCAGCCAAAATCCAGCGTACATCCGGGAGATTCTCAAGAGCAGGGGGTGGAGCAAGCCAGGCCTCAAACCTCGAGAAGCTCCAGCCCAAAAGGCAGCCAAAATGCAGCCCACATCCGGGAGAATCTCAAGAGCAGGGGGTGGAGCAAGCCAGGCCTCAAACCACGAGAAGCTCCAGCCCAAAATGTAGCCAAAATCCAGCCCACATCCGGGAGAATCTCAAGAGCAGGGGGTGGAGCAAGCCAGGCCTCAAACCACGAGAAGCTCCAGCCCAAGTATCACCCAAAATGCAGCCCACATCCGGGAGAATCTCAAGAGCAGGGGGTGGAGCAAGGCAGGCTTCAAACCACGAGAAGCTCCAGCCCAAAATGCAGCCAAAATCCAGCCCACCTCCGGGAGAATCTCAAGAGCAGGGGGTGGAGCAAGCCAGGCCTCAAACCACGAGAAGCTCCAGCCCAAAAGGCAGCCAAAATGCAGCCCACATCCGGGAGAATCTCAAGAGCAGTGGGTGGAGCAAGCCAGGCCTCAAACCACGAGAAGCTCCAGCCCAAAAAGCAGCCAAAATGCAGCCCACATCCAAAAGAATATGAAGAGCAGGGGGTGGAGCAATCCAGGCCTCAAACCACGAGAAGCTCCAGCCCAAAAGGCAGCCAAAATGCAGCCCACATCCGGGAGAATCTCAAGAGCAGGGGGTGGAGCAAGCCAGGCCTCAAACCACGAGAAGCTCCAGCCCTAAAGGCAGCCAAAATGCAGCCCACATCCGGGAGAATCTCAAGAGCAGGGGGTGGAGCAAGCCAGGCCTCAAACCACGAGAAGCTCCAGCCCAAAATGTAGCCAAAATGCAGCCCACATCCGGGAGAATCTCAAGAGCAGGGGGTGGAGCAAGCCAGGCCTCAAACCACGAGAAGCTCCAGCCCAAAATGTAGCCAAAATGCAGCCCACATCCGGGAGAATCTCAAGAGCAGGGGGTGGAGCAAGGCAGGCTTCAAACCACGAGAAGCTCCAGCCCAAAATGCAGCCAAAATCCAGCCCACCTCCGGGAGAATCTCAAGAGCAGGGGGTGGAGCAAGCCAGGCCTCAAACCACGAGAAGCTCCAGCCCAAAAGGCAGCCAAAATGCAGCCCACATCCGGGAGAATCTCAAGAGCAGTGGGTGGAGCAAGCCAGGCCTCAAACCACGAGAAGCTCCAGCCCAAAAAGCAGCCAAAATGCAGCCCACATCCAAAAGAATATGAAGAGCAGGGGGTGGAGCAATCCAGGCCTCAAACCACGAGAAGCTCCAGCCCAAAAGGCAGCCAAAATGCAGCCCACATCCGGGAGAATCTCAAGAGCAGGGGGTGGAGCAAGCCAGGCCTCAAACCACGAGAAGCTCCAGCCCTAAAGGCAGCCAAAATGCAGCCCACATCCGGGAGAATCTCAAGAGCAGGGTGTGGAGCAAGCCAGGCCTCAAACCACGAGAAGCTCCAGCCCAAAAGGCAGGCAAAATCCAGCCCACCTCCGGGAGAATCTCAAGAGCAGGGGGTGGAGCAAGCCAGGCCTCAAACCACGAGAAGCTCCAGCCCAAAAGGCAGCCAAAATGCAGGACACATCCGGGAGAATCTCAAGAGTAGGGGGTCGAGCAAGCCAGGCCTCAAACCACGAGAAGCTCCAGCCCAAAAAGCAGCCAAAATGCAGACCACATCCAAAAGAATATGAAGAGGAGGGGGTGGAGCACGCCAGGCCTCAAACCACGAGAAGCTCCAGCCCAAAATGCAGCCAAAATCTAGCCCAAATCCGGGAGAATCTCAAGAGCAGGGGGTGGAGCAAGCCAGGCCTCAAACCACGAGAAGCTCCAGCCCAAAAGGCAGCCAAAATCCAGCCCACATCCAGGACAATTTCAAGAGCAGGGGGTGGAGCAAGCCAGGCCTCAAACCACGAGAAGCTCCAGCCCAAAATGCAGCCAAAATGCAGCCCACATCCGGAAGATTCTCAAGAGCAGGGGGTGGAGCAAGCCAGGCCTCAAACCTCGAGAAGCTCCAGCCCAAAATGCAGCCAAAATGCAGCCCACATCCGGGAGATTCTCAAGAGCAGGGGGTGGAGCAAGCCAGGCCTCAAACCACGAGAAGCTCCAGCCCTAAAGGCAGCCAAAATCCAGCCCACCTCCGGGAGAATCTCAAGAGTAGGGGGTGGAGCAAGCCAGGCCTCAAACCACAAGAAGCTCCAGCCCAAAAGGCAGCCAAAATCCAGCCCACATCCGGGAGAATATCAAGAGCAGGGGGTGCAGCACGCCAGTCCTCAAACCTCGAGAAGCTCCAGCCCAAAAGGCAGCCAAAATGCAGCCCACATCCGGGAGAATCTCAAGAGCAGGGGGTGGAGCAAGCCAGGCCTCAAACCACGAGAAGCTCCAGCCCAAGATTCACCCAAAATGCAGCCCACATCCAGGAGAATCTCAAGAGCAGGGGGTGGAGCAAGGCAGGCCTCAAACCACGAGAAGCTCCAGCCCAAGATTCACCCAGAATGCAGCCCACATCCAGGAGAATCTCAAGAGCAGTGGGTGGAGCAAGCCAGGCCTCAAACCACGAGAAGCTCCAGCCCAAAAGGCAGCCAAAATGCAGCCCACATCCAAAAGAATATGAAGAGCAGGGGGTGGAGCAATCCAGGCCTCAAACCACGAGAAGCTCCAGCCCAAAAGGCAGCCAAAATCCAGCCCAAATCCGGGAGAATCTCAAGAGCAGGGGGTGGAGCAAGCCAGGCCTCAAACCACGAGAAGCTCCAGCCCTAAAGGCAGCCAAAATCCAGCCCACATCCGGGAGAATATGAAGAGGAGGGGGTGGAGCACGCCAGGCCTCAAACCACGAGAAGCTCCAGCCCAAAATGCAGCCAAAATCTAGCCCACATCCGGGAGAATCTCAAGAGCAGGGGGTGGAGCAAGCCAGGCCTCAAACCACGAGAAGCTCCAGCCCAAAAGGCAGCCAAAATCCAGCCCACATCCAGGACAATTTCAAGAGCAGGGGGTGGAGCAAGGCAGGCCTCAAACCACGAGAAGCTCCAGCCCAAATGGCAGCCAAAATCCAGCCCACATCCAGGAGAATTTCAAGAGCAGGGGGTGGAGCAAGCCAGGCCTCAAACCACGAGAAGCTCCAGCCCAAAATGCAGCCAAAATGCAGCCCACATCCGGAAGATTCTCAAGAGCAGGGGGTGGAGCAAGCCAGGCCTCAAACCTCGAGAAGCTCCAGCCCAAAATGCAGCCAAAATGCAGCCCACATCCGGGAGATTCTCAAGAGCAGGGGGTGGAGCAAGCCAGGCCTCAAACCACGAGAAGCTCCAGCCCAAAAGGCAGCCAAAATCCAGCCCACATCCGGGAGAATCTCAAGAGCAGGGGGTGGAGCAAGCCAGGCCTCAAACCACGAGAAGCTCCAGCCCAAGATTCACCCAGAATGCAGCCCACATCCAGGAGAATCTCAAGAGCAGTGGGTGGAGCAAGCCAGGCCTCAAACCACGAGAAGCTCCAGCCCAAAAGGCAGCCAAAATGCAGCCCACATCCAAAAGAATATGAAGAGCAGGGGGTGGAGCAATCCAGGCCTCAAACCACGAGAAGCTCCAGCCCAAAAGGCAGCCAAAATCCAGCCCACATCCGGGAGAATCTCAAGAGCAGGGGGTGGAGCAAGCCAGGCCTCAAACCACGAGAAGCTCCAGCCCTAAAGGCAGCCAAAATCCAGCCCACATCCGGGAGAATATCAAGAGTAGGGGGTGGAGCAAGCCAGGCCTCAAACCATGAGAAGCTCCAGCCCTAAAGGCAGCCAAAATGCAGCCCACATCCGGGAGAATCTCAAGAGCAGTGGGTGGAGCAAGCCAGGCCTCAAACCACGAGAAGTTCCAGCCCAAAAGGCAGCCAAAATGCAGGCCACATCCGGGAGAATCTCAAGAGCAGGTGGTGGAGCAAGCCAGGCCTCAAACCACGAGAAGCTCCAGCCCAAAAGGCAGCCAAAATCCAGCGTACATCCGGGAGATTCTCAAGAGCAGGGGGTGGAGCAAGCCAGGCCTCAAACCTCGAGAAGCTCCAGCCCAAAAGGCAGCCAAAATGCAGCCCACATCCGGGAGAATCTCAAGAGCAGGGGGTGGAGCAAGCCAGGCCTCAAACCACGAGAAGCTCCAGCCCAAAATGTAGCCAAAATTCAGCCCACCTCCGGGAGAATCTCAAGAGCAGGGGGTGGAGCAAGCCAGGCCTCAAACCATGAGAAGCTTCATCCCAAAATGTAGCCAAAATGCAGCCCACATCCGGGAGAATCTCAAGAGCAGGGGGTGGAGCAAGGCAGGCTTCAAACCACGAGAAGCTCCAGCCCAAAATGCAGCCAAAATCCAGCCCACCTCCGGGAGAATCTCAAGAGCAGGGGGTGGAGGAAGCCAGGCCTCAAACCACGAGAAGCTCCAGCCCCAAATGCAGCCAAAATGAAGCCCACATCCGGGAGAATATCAAGAGCAGGGGGTGGAGCAAGCCAGGCCTCAAACCTCGAGAAGCTCCAGCCCAAAATGCAGCCAAAATCCAGCGTACATCCGGGAGATTCTCAAGAGCAGGGGGTGGAGCAAGCCAGGCCTCAAACCTCGAGAAGCTCCAGCCCAAAAGGCAGCCAAAATGCAGCCCACATCCGGGATAATCTCAAGAGCAGGGAGTGGAGCAAGCCAGGCCTCAAACCACAAGAAGCTCCAGCCCAAAATGTAGCCAAAATGCAGCCCACATCCGGGAGAATCTCAAGAGCAGGGGGTGGAGCAAGGCAGGCTTCAAACCACGAGAAGCTCCAGCCCAAAATGCAGCCAAAATCCAGCCCACCTCCGGGAGAATCTCAAGAGCAGGGGGTGGAGCAAGCCAGGCCTCAAACCACGAGAAGCTCCAGCCCAAAAGGCAGCCAAAATGCAGCCCACATCCGGGAGAATCTCAAGAGCAGTGGGTGGAGCAAGCCAGGCCTCAAACCACGAGAAGCTCCAGCCCAAAAAGCAGCCAAAATGCAGCCCACATCCGGGAGAATCTCAAGAGCAGGGGGTGGAGCAATCCAGGCCTCAAACCACGAGAAGCTCCAGCCCAAAATGTAGCCAAAATTCAGCCCACATCCGGGAGAATCTCAAGAGCAGGGGGTGGAGCAAGCCAGGCCTCAAACCACGAGAAGCTCCAGCCCAAGATTCACCCAAAATGAAGCCCACATCCAGGAGAATCTCAAGAGCAGGGGGTGGAGCAAGCCAGGCCTCAAACCACGAGAAGCTCCAGCCCAAGATTCACCCAGAATGCAGCCCACATCCAGGAGAATCTCAAGAGCAGTGGGTGGAGCAAGCCAGGCCTCAAACCACGAGAAGCTCCAGCCGAAAAGGCAGCCAAAATGCAGCCCACATCCAAAAGAATATGAAGAGCAGGGGGTGGAGCAATCCAGGCCTCAAACCACGAGAAGCTCCAGCCCAAAAGGCAGCCAAAATCCAGCCCACATCCGGGAGAATCTCAAGAGCAGGGGGTGGAGCAAGCCAGGCCTCAAACCACGAGAAGCTCCAGCCCTAAAGGCAGCCAAAATCCAGCCCACATCCGGGAGAATCTCAAGAGCAGGGGGTGGAGCAAGCCAGGCCTCAAACCATGAGAAGCTCCAGCCCAAAAGGCAGCCAAAATGCAGCCCACATCCGGGAGAATCTCAAGAGCAGTGGGTGGAGCAAGCCAGGCCTCAAACCACGAGAAGTTCCAGCCCAAAAGGCAGCCAAAATGCAGGCCACATCCGGGAGAATCTCAAGAGCAGGGGGTGGAGCAAGCCAGGCCTCAAACCACGAGAAGCTCCAGCCCAAAAGGCAGCCAAAATCCAGCGTACATCCGGGAGATTCTCAAGAGCAGGGGGTGGAGCAAGCCAGGCCTCAAACCTCGAGAAGCTCCAGCCCAAAAGGCAGCCAAAATGCAGCCCACATCCGGGAGAATCTCAAGAGCAGGGGGTGGAGCAAGCCAGGCCTCAAACCACGAGAAGCTCCAGCCCAAAATGTAGCCAAAATTCAGCCCACCTCCGGGAGAATCTCAAGAGCAGGGGGTGGAGCAAGCCAGGCCTCAAACCACGAGAAGCTCCAGCCCAAAATGTAGCCAAAATTCAGCCCACATCCGGGAGAATCTCAAGAGCAGGGGGTGGAGCAAGGCAGGCTTCAAACCACGAGAAGCTCCAGCCCAAAATGCAGCCAAAATCCAGCCCACCTCCGGGAGAATCTCAAGAGCAGGGGGTGGAGGAAGCCAGGCCTCAAACCACGAGAAGCTCCAGCCCCAAATGCAGCCAAAATGAAGCCCACATCCGGGAGAATATCAAGAGCAGGGGGTGGAGCAAGCCAGGCCTCAAACCATGAGAAGCTCCAGCCCAAAAAGCAGCCAAAATGCAGCCCACATCCAAAAGAATATGAAGAGCAGGGGGTGGAGCAATCCAGGCCTCAAACCACGAGAAGCTCCAGCCCAAAAGGCAGCCAAAATGCAGCCCACATCCGGGAGAATCTCAAGAGCAGGGGGTGGAGCAAGCCAGGCCTCAAACCTCGAGAAGCTCCAGCCCAAAAATGCAGCCAAAATGCAGCCCACATCCGGGAGAATCTCAAGAGCAGGGGGTGGAGCAAGCCAGTCCTCAAACCACGAGAAGCTCCAGCCCAAAATGTAGCCAAAATCCAGCCCAAATCCGGGAGAATCTCAAGAGAAGGGGGTGGAGCAAGCCAGGCCTCAAACCACGAGAAGCTCCAGCCCAAAAGTCAGCCAAAATGCAGCCCACATCTGGGAGAATCTCAAGAGCAGGGGGTGGAGCAAGCCAGGCTTCAAACCACGAGAAGCTCCAGCCCAAAAGGCAGCCAAAATCCAGCCCACATCCGGGAGAATCTCAAGAGCAGTGGGTGGAGCAAGCCAGGCCTCAAACCACGAGAAGCTCCAGCCCAAAAAGCAGCCAAAATGCAGCCCACATCCAAAAGAATATGAAGAGCAGGGGGTGGAGCAATCCAGGCCTCAAACCACGAGAAG
Organism: Rhynochetos jubatus; assembly: GCA_027574665.1. Classification (NCBI taxonomy): domain Eukaryota; kingdom Metazoa; phylum Chordata; class Aves; order Eurypygiformes; family Rhynochetidae; genus Rhynochetos; species Rhynochetos jubatus. The sequence continues at coordinate 3,632,885 of JAQBHY010000071.1, forward strand.
CTCCAGCCCAAAATGCAGCCAAAATGCAGCCCACATCCGGGAGAATCTCAAGAGCAGGGGGTGGAGCAAGCCAGGCCTCAAACCACGAGAAGCTCCAGCCCAAAAGGCAGCCAAAATGCAGCCCACATCCGGGAGAATCTCAAGAGCAGGGGGTGGAGCAAGCCAGGCCTCAAACCACGAGAAGCTCCAGCCCAAAAGGCAGCCAAAATCCAGCCCACCTCCGGGAGAATCTCAACAGCAGGGGGTGGAGGAAGCCAGGCCTCAAACCACGAGAAGCTCCAGCCCCAAATGCAGCCAAAATGAAGCCCACATCCGGGAGAATATCAAGAGCAGGGGGTGGAGCAAGCCAGGCCTCAAACCACGAGAAGCTCCAGCCCAAAATGTAGCCAAAATGCAGCCCACATCCGGGAGAATCTCAAGAGCAGGGGGTGGAGCAAGCCAGGCCTCAAACCACGAGAAGCTCCAGCCCAAAAGGCAGCCAAAATGCAGGACACATCCAGGAGAATCTCAAGAGTAGGGGCTCGAGCAAGCCAGGCCTCAAACCACGAGAAGCTCCAGCCCAAAAAGCAGCCAAAATGCAGACCACATCCAAAAGAATATGAAGAGGAGGGGGTGGAGCACGCCAGGCCTCAAACCACGAGAAGCTCCAGCCCAAAATGCAGCCAAAATCTAGCCCACATCCGGGAGAATCTCAAGAGCAGGGGGTGGAGCAAGCCAGGCCTCAAACCACGAGAAGCTCCAGCCCAAAAGGCAGCCAAAATGAAGCCCACATCCGGGAGATTCTCAAGAGCAGGGGGTGGAGCAAGCCAGGCCTCAAACCACGAGAAGCTCCAGCCCAAGATTCACCCAGAATGCAGCCCACATCCGGGAGAATCTCAAGAGCAGGGGGTGGAGCAAGGCAGGCCTCAAACCACGAGAAGCTCCAGCCCAAGTATCAGCCAAAATGCAGCCCACATCCGGGAGAATATCAAGAGCAGGGGGTGGTGCAAGCCAGGCCTCAAACCACGAGAAGCTCCAGCCCAAAATGCAGCCAAAATCCAGCCCACATCCGGGAGATTCTCAAGAGCAGGGGGTGGAGCAAGCCAGGCCTCAAACCTCGAGAAGCTCCAGCCCAAAATGCAGCCAAAATCCAGCCCACATCCGGGAGATTCTCAAGAGCAGGGGGTGGAGCAAGCCAGGCCTCAAACCTCGAGAAGCTCCAGCCCAAAAGGCAGCCAAAATGCAGCCCACATCCGGGAGAATCTCAAGAGCAGGGGGTGGAGCAAGCCAGGCCTCAAACCTCGAGAAGCTCCAGCCCAAAAGGCAGCCAAAATGCAGCCCACCTCCGGGAGAATCTCAAGAGCAGGGGGTGGAGCAAGCCAGGCCTCAAACCATGAGAAGCTCCAGCCCAAAATGCAGCCAAAATCCAGCCCACATCCGGGAGAATCTCAAGAGCAGGGGGTGGAGCAAGCCAGGCCTCAAACCACGAGAAGCTCCAGCCCAAAATGCAGCCAAAATGCAGCCCACATCCGGGAGAATCTCAAGAGCAGGGGGTGGAGCAAGCCAGGCCTCAAACCACGAGAAGCTCCAGCCCAAAAGGCAGCCAAAATCCAGCCCACCTCCGGGAGAATCTCAAGAGCAGGGGGTGGAGCAAGCCAGGCCTCAAACCACGAGAAGCTCCAGTCCAAAAGGCAGCCAAAATGCAGCCCACATCCGGGAGAATATCAAGAGGAGGGGGTGGAGCACGCCAGGCCTCAAACCACGAGAAGCTCCAGCCCAAAAGGCAGCCAAAATCTAGCCCACATCCGGGAGAATCTCAAGAGCAGGGGGTGGAGCAAGCCAGGCCTCAAACCACGAGAAGCTCCAGCCCAAAAGGCAGCCAAAATCCAGCCCACATCCAGGACAATTTCAAGAGCAGGGGGTGGAGCAAGGCAGGCCTCAAACCACGAGAAGCTCCAGCCCAAAAGGCAGCCAAAATCCAGCCCACATCCAGGAGAATTTCAAGAGCAGGGGGTGGAGCAAGCCAGGCCTCAAACCACGAGAAGCTCCAGCCCAAAATGCAGCCAAAATGCAGCCCACATCCGGAAGATTCTCAAGAGCAGGGGGTGGAGCAAGCCAGGCCTCAAACCTCGAGAAGCTCCAGCCCAAAATGCAGCCAAAATCCAGCCCACATCCGGGAGATTCTCAAGAGCAGGGGGTGGAGCAAGCCAGGCCTCAAACCACGAGAAGCTCCAGCCCTAAAGGCAGCCAAAATCCAGCCCACATCCGGGAGAATCTCAAGAGCAGGGTGTGCAGCACGCCAGGCCTCAAACCTCGAGAAGCTCCAGCCCAAAATGCAGCCAAAATGCAGCCCACATCCGGGAGAATCTCAAGAGCAGGGGGTGGAGCAAGCCAGGCCTCAAACCACGAGAAGCTCCAGCCCAAGATTCACCCAGAATGCAGCCCACATCCGGGAGAATCTCAAGAGCAGGGGGTGGAGCAAGCCAGGCCTCAAACCACGAGAAGCTCCAGCCCAAGTATCAGCCAAAATGCAGCCCACATCCGGGAGAATATCAAGAGCAGGGGGTGGTGCAAGCCAGGCCTCAAACCACGAGAAGCTCCAGCCCAAAATGCAGCCAAAATCCAGCCCACATCCGGGAGATTCTCAAGAGCAGGGGGTGGAGCAAGCCAGGCCTCAAACCTCGAGAAGCTCCAGCCCAAAATGCAGCCAAAATCCAGCCCACATCCGGGAGATTCTCAAGAGCAGGGGGTGGAGCAAGCCAGGCCTCAAACCTCGAGAAGCTCCAGCCCAAAAGGCAGCCAAAATCTAGCCCACCTCCGGGAGAATCTCAAGAGCAGGGGGTGGAGCAAGCCAGGCCTCAAACCATGAGAAGCTCCAGCCCAAAATGCAGCCAAAATCCAGCCCACATCCGGGAGAATCTCAAGAGCAGGGGGTGGAGCAAGCCAGGCCTCAAACCTCGAGAAGCTCCAGCCCAAAAGGCAGCCAAAATGCAGCCCACATCCGGGAGAATATCAAGAGTAGGAGGTGGAGCAAGCCAGGCCTCAAACCTTGAGAAGCTCCAGCCCAAAAGGCAGCCAAAATGCAGCCCACATCCAGGAGAATCTCAAGAGCAGTGGGTGGAGCAAGCCAGGCCTCAAACCACGAGAAGCTCCAGCCCAAAATGCAGCCAAAATGCAGCCCACATCCGGGAGAATCTCAAGAGCAGGGGGTGGAGCAAGCCAGGCCTCAAACCACGAGAAGCTCCAGCCCAAAAGGCAGCCAAATCCAGCCCACCTCCGGGAGAATCTCAAGAGCAGGGGTTGGAGCAAGCCAGGCCTCAAACCACGAGAAGCTCCAGCCCAAAAGGCAGCCAAAATGCAGCCCACATGCGGGAGAATCTGAAGAGCAGGGGTTGGAGCAAGCCAGGCCTCAAACCTCGAGAAGCTCCAGCCCAAAAGGCAGCCAAAATGCAGCCCACATCCGGGAGAATCTCAAGAGCAGGGGGTGGAGCAAGCCAGGCCTCAAACCACGAGAAGCTCCAGCCCAAGAATCACCCAGAATGCAGCCCACATCCGGGAGAATCTCAAGAGCAGGGGGTGGAGCAAGCCAGGCCTCAAACCACGAGAAGCTCCAGCCCAAAAGGCAGCCAAAATCCAGCCCACATCCAGGAGTATTTCAAGAGCAGGGGATGGAGCAAGCCAGGCCTCAAACCACGAGAAGCTCCAGCCCAAGAATCACCCAGAATGCAGCCCACATCCGGGAGAATCTCAAGAGCAGGGGGTGGAGCAAGCCAGGCCTCAAACCACGAGAAGCTCCAGCCCAAAAGGCAGCCAAAATCCAGCCCACATCCAGGAGTATTTCAAGAGCAGGGGATGGAGCAAGCCAGGCCTCAAACCACGAGAAGCTCCAGCCCAAGTATCAGCCAAAATGCAGCCCACATCCAGGAGCATATGAAGAGCAGGGTGTGGAGCAAGCCAGGCCTCAAACCACGAGAAGCTCCAGCCCAAAAGGCAGCCAAAATCCAGCCCACATCCGGGAGAATATCAAGAGCAGGGGGTGGAGCAAGCCAGGCCTCAAACCACGAGAAGCTCCAGCCCAAAATGCAGCCAAAATGCAGCCCACATCCGGGAGAATCTCAAGAGCAGGGGGTGGAGCAAGCCAGGCCTCAAACCACGAGAAGCTCCAGCCCAAAAGGCAGCCAAAATGCAGGCCACCTCCGGGAGAATCTCAAGAGCAGGGGGTGGAGCAAGCCAGGCCTCAAACCACGAGAAGCTCCAGTCCAAAAGGCAGCCAAAATGCAGCCCACATCCGGGAGAATATCAAGAGGAGGGGGTGGAGCACGCCAGGCCTCAAACCACGAGAAGCTCCAGCCCAAAATGCAGCCAAAATCTAGCCCACATCCGGGAGAATCTCAAGAGCAGGGGGTGGAGCAAGCCAGGCCTCAAACCACGAGAAGCTCCAGCCCAAAAGGCAGCCAAAATCCAGCCCACATCCAGGACAATTTCAAGAGCAGGGGGTGGAGCAAGGCAGGCCTCAAACCACGAGAAGCTCCAGCCCAAATGGCAGCCAAAATCCAGCCCACATCCAGGAGAATTTCAAGAGCAGGGGGTGGAGCAAGCCAGGCCTCAAACCACGAGAAGCTCCAGCCCAAAATGCAGCCAAAATGCAGCCCACATCCGGAAGATTCTCAAGAGCAGGGGGTGGAGCAAGCCAGGCCTCAAACCTCGAGAAGCTCCAGCCCAAAATGCAGCCAAAATCCAGCCCACATCCGGGAGATTCTCAAGAGCAGGGGGTGGAGCAAGCCAGGCCTCAAACCACGAGAAGCTCCAGCCCTAAAGGCAGCCAAAATCCAGCCCACATCCGGGAGAATCTCAAGAGCAGGGTGTGCAGCACGCCAGGCCTCAAACCTCGAGAAGCTCCAGCCCAAAAGGCAGCCAAAATGCAGCCCACATCCGGGAGAATCTCAAGAGCAGGGGGTGGAGCAAGCCAGGCCTCAAACCACGAGAAGCTCCAGCCCAAGATTCACCCAGAATGCAGCCCACATCCGGGAGAATCTCAAGAGCAGGGGGTGGAGCAAGCCAGGCCTCAAACCACGAGAAGCTCCAGCCCAAGTATCAGCCAAAATGCAGCCCACATCCGGGAGAATATCAAGAGCAGGGGGTGGTGCAAGCCAGGCCTCAAACCACGAGAAGCTCCAGCCCAAAATGCAGCCAAAATCCAGCCCACATCCGGGAGATTCTCAAGAGCAGGGGGTGGAGCAAGCCAGGCCTCAAACCTCGAGAAGCTCCAGCCCAAAATGCAGCCAAAATCCAGCCCACATCCGGGAGAATCTCAAGAGCAGGGGGTGGAGCAAGCCAGGCCTCAAACCTCGAGAAGCTCCAGCCCAAAAGGCAGCCAAAATGCAGCCCACCTCCGGGAGAATCTCAAGAGCAGGGGGTGGAGCAAGCCAGGCCTCAAACCATGAGAAGCTCCAGCCCAAAATGCAGCCAAAATCCAGCCCACATCCGGGAGAATCTCAAGAGCAGGGGGTGGAGCAAGCCAGGCCTCAAACCTCGAGAAGCTCCAGCCCAAAAGGCAGCCAAAATGCAGCCCACATCCGGGAGAATATCAAGAGTAGGAGGTGGAGCAAGCCAGGCCTCAAACCTTGAGAAGCTCCAGCCCAAAAGGCAGCCAAAATGCAGCCCACATCCAGGAGAATCTCAAGAGCAGTGGGTGGAGCAAGCCAGGCCTCAAACCACGAGAAGCTCCAGCCCAAAATGCAGCCAAAATGCAGCCCACATCCGGGAGATTCTCAAGAGCAGGGGGTGGAGCAAGCCAGGCCTCAAACCACGAGAAGCTCCAGCCCAAAAGGCAGCCAAAATGCAGCCCACATCCGGGAGAATCTCAAGAGCAGGGGGTGGAGCAAGCCAGGCCTCAAACCTCGAGAAGCTCCAGCCCAAAAGGCAGCCAAAATGCAGCCCACATCCGAGAGAATATTACGAGCAGGGGATGGAGCAAGCCAGGCCTCAATCTACGAGAAGCTCCAGTCCAAAATGCAGCCAAAATGCAGCCCACATCCGGGAGAATCTCAAGAGCAGGGGGTGGAGCAAGCCAGGCCTCAAACCTCGAGAAGCTCCAGCCCAAAAGGCAGCCAAAATGCAGCCCACATCCGGGAGAATCTCAAGAGCAGGGGGTGGAGCAAGCCAGGCCTCAAACCACGAGAAGCTCCAGCCCAAGAATCACCCAGAATGCAGCCCACATCCGGGAGAATCTCAAGAGCAGGGGGTGGAGCAAGCCAGGCCTCAAACCACGAGAAGCTCCAGCCCAAAAGGCAGCCAAAATCCAGCCCACATCCAGGAGTATTTCAAGAGCAGGGGATGGAGCAAGCCAGGCCTCAAACCACGAGAAGCTCCAGCCCAAGTATCAGCCAAAATGCAGCCCACATCCAGGAGCATATGAAGAGCAGGGTGTGGAGCAAGCCAGGCCTCAAACCACGAGAAGCTCCAGCCCAAAATGCAGCCAAAATCCAGCCCACATCCGGGAGAATATCAAGAGTAGGAGGTGGAGCAAGCCAGGCCTCAAACCTCGAGAAGCTCCAGCCCAAAATGCAGCCAAAATCCAGCCCACATCCGGGAGATTCTCAAGAGCAGGGGGTGGAGCAAGCCAGGCCTCAAACCACGAGAAGCTCCAGCCCAAAAGGCAGCCAAAATGCAGCCCACATCCGGGAGAATCTCAAGAGCAGGGGGTGGAGCAAGCCAGGCCTCAAACCACGAGAAGCTCCAGCCCAAAATGTAGCCAAAATGCAGCCCACATCCGGGAGAATCTCAAGAGCAGGGGGTGGAGCAAGCCAGGCCTCAAACCACGAGAAGCTCCAGCCCAAAAGGCAGCCAAAATGCAGCCCACATCCAGGAGAATCTCAAGAGCAGGGGGTGGAGCAAGCCAGGCCTCAAACCACGAGAAGCTCCAGCCCAAGTATCAGCAAAAATGCAGCCCACATCCGGGACAATTTAAAGAGCAGGGGGTGGATCAAGCCAGGCCCCATACCACGAGAATCTCCAGCCCAAGTATCAGCCAAAATGCTGCCCACATCCGGGAGAATATCAAGAGCAGGGGGTGGAGCAAGCCATACCTCAAACCATGAGAAGCTCCAGCCCAAAAGGCAGCCAAAATGCAGCCCACATTTAAAAGAATATGAAGAGCAGGGGGTGGAGCACGCCAGGCCTCAAACCACGAGAAGCTCCAGCCCAAAAGGCAGCCAAAATGCAGCCCACATTTAAAAGAATATGAAGAGCAGGGGGTGGAGCAAGCCAGGCCTCAAACCACGAGAAGTTCCAGCCCAAAACCAGCGAAAATGCAGCCCACATCCGGGAGAATCTCAAGAGCAAGGGGTGGAGCAAGCCAGGCCTCAAACCTCGAGAAGCTCCAGCCCAAAATGCAGCCAAAATGCAGACCAAATCCGGGAGAATCTCAAGAGTAGGAGGTGGAGCAAGCCAGGCCTCAAACCACGAGAAGCTCCAGCCCAAAAGGCAGCCAAAATGCAGGCCACATCCGGGAGAATCTCAAGAGTAGGGGGTCGAGCAAGCCAGGCCTCAAACCACGAGAAGCTCCAGCCCAAAAGGCAGCCAAAATGCAGCCCACATCCGGGAGAATCTCAAGAGCAGGGGGTGGAGCAAGCCAGGCCTCAAACCACGAGAAGCTCCAGCCCAAAATGTAGCCAAAATGCAGCCCACATCCGGGAGAATCTCAAGAGCAGGGGGTGGAGCAAGGCAGGCCTCAAACCTCGAGAAGCTCCAGCCCAAAACGCAGCCAAAATGCAGCCCACATCCGGGAGAATCTCAAGAGCGGTGGGTGGAGCAAGCCAGGCCTCAAACCACGAGAACCTCCAGCCGAAAAGGCAGCCAAAATGCAGGCCACATCCGGGAGAATCTCAAGAGTAGGGGGTCGAGCAAGCCAGGCCTCAAACCACGAGAAGCTCCAGCCCAAAAGGCAGCCAAAATGCAGCCCACATCCAAAGGAATATGAAGAGGAGGGGGTGGAGCACGCCAGGCCTCAAACCACGAGAAGCTCCAGCCCAAAATGCAGCCAAAATCTAGCCCACATCCGGGAGAATCTCAAGAGCAGGGAGTGGAGCAAGCCAGGCCTCAAACCACGAGAAGCTCCAGCCCAAAAGGCAGCCAAAATCCAGCCCACATCCGGGAGAATCTCATGAGCAGGGGGTGGAGCAAGCCAGGCCTCAAACCACGAGAAGCTCCAGCCCAAAAGGCAGCCAAAATGCAGCCCACATCCGGGAGAATCTCAAGAGCAGGGGGTGGAGCAAGCCAGGCCTCAAACCACGAGAAGCTCCAGCCCAAAAGGCAGCCAAAATGCAGCCCACATCCGGGAGAATCTCAAGAGCAGGGGGTGGAGCAAGGCAGGCCTCAAACCACGAGAAGCTCCAGCCCAAAATTCAGCCAAAATCCAGCCCACATCCGGGAGATTCTCAAGAGCAGGTGGTGGAGCAAGCCAGGCCTCAAACCACGAGAAGCTCCAGCCCAAAATGCAGCCAAAATGCAGCCCACATCCGGGACAATTTAAAGAGCAGGGGGTGGATCAAGCCAGGCCCCAAACCACGAGAATCTCCAGCCCAAGTATCAGCCAAAATGCTGCCCACATCCGGGAGAATATCAAGAGCAGGGGGTGGAGCAAGCCAGGCCTCAAAATACGAGAAGCTCCAGCCCAAAAGGCAGCCAAAATCCAGCCCACATCCGGGAGAATATCAAGAGTAGGAGGTGGAGCAAGCCAGGCCTCAAACCACGAGAAGCTCCAGCCCAAAAGGCAGCCAAAATCCAGCCCACATCCGGGAGAATCTCAAGAGCAGGGGGTGGAGCAAGCCAGGCCTCAAACCACGAGAAGCTCCAGCCCAAAATGCAGCCAAAATGCAGGCCACCTCCGGGAGAATCTCAAGAGCAGGGGGTGGAGCAATCCAGGCCTCAAACCACGAGAAGCTCCAGCCCAAAAGGCAGCCAAAATGCAGCCCACATTTAAAAGAATATGAAGAGCAGGGGGTGGAGCACGCCAGGCCTCAAACCACGAGAAGCTCCAGCCCAAAATGCAGCCAAAATCTAGCCCACATCCGGGAGAATCTCAAGAGCAGGGGGTGGAGCAAGCCAGGCCTCAAACCTCGAGAAGCTCCAGCCCAAAATGCAGCCAAAATCCAGCCCACATCCGGGAGAATCTCAAGAGTAGGAGGTGGAGCAAGCCAGGCCTCAAACCACGAGAAGCTCCAGCCCAAAAGGCAGCCAAAATGCAGCCCACATCCGGGAGAATCTCAAGAGCGGTGGGTGGAGCAAGCCAGGCCTCAAACCACGAGATGCTCCAGCCCAAAGGCAGCCAAAATGCAGGCCACATCCGGGAGAATCTCAAGAGTAGGGGGTCGAGCAAGCCAGGCCTCAAACCACGAGAAGCTCCAGCCCAAAAGGCAGCCAAAATGCAGCCCACATCTGGGAGAATCTCAAGAGCAGGGGGTGGAGCAAGCCAGGCCTCAAACCACGAGAAGCTCCAGCCCAAAAGGCAGCCAAATTGCAGCCCACATCCAGGAGAATCTCAAGAGCAGGGGGTGGAGCAAGCCAGGCCTCAAACCACGAGAAGCTCCAGCCCAAAAGGCAGCCAAAATGCAGCCCACATCTGGGAGAATCTCAAGAGCAGGGGGTGGAGCAAGCCAGGCCTCAAACCACGAGAAGCTCCAGCCCAAAACGCAGCCAAAATGCAGCCCACATCCGGGAGAATCTCAAGAGCAGGGGGTGGAGCAAGCCAGGCCTCAAACCACGAGAAGCTCCAGCCCAAAAGGCAGCCAAAATATAGCTCACATCCGGGAGAATCTCAAGAGCAGGGGGTGGAGGAAGCCAGGCCTCAAACCACGAGAAGCTCCAGCCCAAAATGCAGCCAAAATGCAGCCCACCTCCGGGAGAATCTCAAGAGCAGGGGGTGGAGCAAGCCAGGCCTCAAACCACGAGAAGCTCCAGCCCAAAACGCAGCCAAAATGCAGCCCACATCCGGGAGAATCTCAAGAGCAGGGGGTGGAGCAAGCCAGGCCTCAAACCTCGAGAAGCTCCAGCCCAAAAGTCAGACAAAATGCAGCCCACCTCCGGGAGAATCTCAAGAGCAGGGGGTGGAGCAAGGCAGGCCTCAAACCTCGAGAAGCTCCAGCCCAAAAGTCAGACAAAATGCAGCCCACCTCCGGGAGAATCTCAAGAGCAGGGGGTGGAGCAAGCCAGGCCTCAAACCACGAGAAGCTCCAGCCCAAAAGGCAGCCAAATTGCAGCCCACATCCGGGAGATTCTCAAGAGCAGGGGGTGGAGCAAGCCAGGCCTCAAACCACGAGAAGCTCCAGCCCAAAAGGCAGCCAAAATGCAGCCCACATCCGGGAGAATCTCAAGAGCAGGGTGTGGAGCAAGCCAGGCCTCAAACCACGAGAAACTCCAGCCCAAAACGCAGCCAAAATGCAGCCCACATCCAGGAGAATATCAAGAGCAGGGGGTGCAGCACGCCAGGCCTCAAACCACGAGAAGCTCCAGCCCAAAAGGCAGCCAAAATGCAGCAGACGTCCGGGAGAATCTCAAGAGCAGGGGGTGGAGCAAGCCAGGCCTCAAACCACGAGAAGCTCCAGCCCAAAAGGCAGCCAAAATGCAGCCCACCTGCGGGAGAATCTCAAGAGCAGGGGGTGGAGCAAGACAGGCCTCAAACCACGAGAAGCTCCAGCCCAAAAGGCAGCCAAAATCCAGCCCTACATCTGGGAGAATCTCAAGAGCAGGGGGTGGAGCAAGCCAGGCCTCAAACCACGAGAAGCTCCAGCCCAAAAGGCAGCCAAAATCCAGCCCACATCCAGGAGAATCTGAAGAGCAGGGGGTGGAGCAAGCCAGGCCTCAAACCACGAGAAGCTCCAGCCCAAAAGGCAGCCAAAATGCAGCCCACATCCGGGAGAATCTCAAGAGCAGGGGGTGGAGCAAGCCAGGCCTCAAACCACGAGAAGCTCCAGCCCAAAACGCAGCCAAAATGCAGGCCACATCCAGGAGAATATCAAGAGCAGGGGGTGGAGCACGCCAGGCCTCAAACCACAAGAAGCTCCAGCCCAAAAGCCAGCCAAAATGCAGCCCACATCCGGGAGAATATCAAGAGCAGGGGGTGGAGCAAGCCAGGCCTCAAACCACGAGAAGCTCCAGCCCAAAAGGCAGCCAAAATGCAGCCCACCTCCGGGAGAATCTCAAGAGCAGGGGGTGGAGCAAGCCAGGCCTCAAACCACGAGAAGCTCCAGCCCAAAAGGCAGCCAAAATCCAGCCCACCTCCGGGAGAATCTCAAGAGCAGGGGGTGGAGCAAGCCAGGCCTCAAACCACGAGAAGCTCCAGCCCAAAAGGCAGCCAAAATCCAGCCCTACATCTGGGAGAATCTCAAGAGCAGGGGGTGGAGCAAGCCAGGCCTCAAACCACGAGAAGCTCCAGCCCAAAATTCAGCCAAAATGCAGCTCACATCGGGGAGAATCTCAATAGCAGGGGGTGGAGCAAGCCAGGTCTCAAACCACGAGAAGCTTCAGCCCAAAAGGCAGCCAAAATCCAGCCCTACATCTGGGAGAATCTCAAGAGCAGGGGGTGGAGCAAGCCAGGCCTCAAACCACGAGAAGCTCCAGCCCAAAATTCAGCCAAAATGCAGCCCACATCCGGGAGAATCTCAAGAGCAGGGGTTGGAGCAAGCCAGGCCTCAAACCTCGAGAAGCTCCAGCCCAAAAGGCAGCCAAAATGCAGGCCACATCCGGGAGAATCTCAAGAGCAGGGGGTCGAGCAAGCCAGGCCTCAAACCACGAGAAGCTCCAGCCCAAAAGGCAGCCAAAATGCAGCCCACATCCGGGAGAATCTCAAGAGCAGGGGGTGGAGCAAGCCAGGCCTCAAACCACGAGAAGCTCCAGCCCAAAAGGCAGCTAAAATCCAGCCCACATCCGGGAGAATATCAAGAGCAGGGGGTGGAGCAAGCCAGGCCTCAAACCACGAGAAGCTCCAGCCCAAAATGCAGCCAAAATGCAGCCCACATCCGGGAGATTCTCAAGAGCAGGGGGTGGAGCAAGCCAGGCCTCAAACCTCGAGAAGCTCCAGGCCAAAATACAGCCAAAATGCAGCCCACATCCGGGACAATTTCAAGAGCAGGGGGTGGAGCAAGCCAGGCCTCAAACCACGAGAAGCTCCAGCCCAAAATGTAGCCAAAATGCAGCCCACATCCGGGAGAATCTCAAGAGCAGGGGGTGGAGCAAGCCAGGCCTCAAACCACGAGAAGCTCCAGCACAAAAGGCAGCCAAAATGCAGCCCACCTCCGGGAGAATCTCCGAGGCAGAGTTTGGAGAAAGCCAGGCCTCAAACCACGAGAAGCTCCAGCCCAAAAGGCAGCCAAAATGCAGTCCACATCCGGGAGAATATCAAGAGCAGTGGGTGGAGCAAGCCAGGCCTCAAACCACAAGAAGCTCCAGCCCAAAAGGCAGCCAAAATGCAGCCCACATCCGGGAGAATATCAAGAGCAGGGGGTGGAGCAAGCCAGGCCTCAAACCACGAGAAGCTCCAGCCCAAAAGGCAGCCAAAATGCAGCCCACATCCGGGAGAATCTCAAGAGCAGGGGGTGGAGCAAGCCAGGCCTCAAACCACGAGAAGCTCCAGCCCAAAATGTAGCCAAAATGCAGCCCACATCCGGGAGAATCTCAAGAGCAGGGGGTGGAGCAAGCCAGGCCTCAAACCACGACAAGCTCCAGCCCAAAAGGCAGCCAAAATGCAGCCCACCTCCGGGAGAATCTCCGAGGTAGAGTTTGGAGAAAGCCAGGCCTCAAACCACGAGAAGCTCCAGCCCAAAAGGCAGCCAAAATCCAGCCCACATCCAGGAGAATATCAAGAGCAGGGGGTGGAGCAAGCCAGGCCTCAAACCACGAGAAGCTCCAGCCCAAAAGGCAGCCAAATTCCAGCCCACATCCGGGACAATATCAAGAGCAGGGGGTGGAGCAAGCCAGGCCTCAAACCACGAGAAGCTCCAGCCCAAAATGCAGTGAAAATCTAGCCCACATCCGGGAGAATCTCAAGAGCAGGGGGTGGAGCAAGCCAGGCCTCAAACCACGAGAAGCTCCAGCCCAAAAGGCAGCAAAAATGCAGCTCACGTCCGGGAGAATCTCAAGAGCAGGGGGTGGAACAAGCCAGGCCTCAAACCTCGAGAAGCTCCAGCCCAAAAGGCAGCAAAAATGCAGCCCACATCCGGGAGAATCTCATGAGCAGGGTGTGGAGCAAGCCAGGCCTCAAACCACGAGAAGCTCCAGCCCAAAATTCAGCCAAAATGCAGCCCACATCGGGGAGAATCTCAAGAGCAGGGGGTGGAGCAAGCCAGGCCTCAAACCACGAGAAGCTCCAGCCCAAAAGGCAGCCAAATGCAGCCCACCTCCGGGAGAATCTCAAGAGCAGGGGGTGGAGCAAGCCAGGCCTCAAACCACGAGAAGCTCCAGCCCAAGTATCAGCCAAAATGCAGCCCACATCCGGGAGAATCTCAAGAGCAGGGAGTGGAGCAAGCAAGGCCTCAAACCACGAGAAGCTCAAGCCCAAAAGGCAGCCAAATTCCAGCCCACATCCGGGAGAATCTCAAGAGCAGGGGGTGGAGCAAGCCAGGCCTCAAACCACGAGAAGCTCCAGCCCAAAATGCAGCGAAAATCCAGCCCACATCCGGGAGAATATCAAGAGCAGGGGGTCGAGATAGGCAGGCCCCAAACCACGAGAAGCTCCAGCCCAAAAGGCAGCAAAAATGCAGCCCACATCCGGGAGAATCTCAAGAGCAGGGGGTGGAACAAGCCAGGCCTCAAACCTCGAGAAGCTCCAGCCCAAAAGGCAGCAAAAATGCAGCCCACATCCGGGAGAATCTCATGAGCAGGGTGTGGAGCAAGCCAGGCCTCAAACCTTGAGAAGCTCCAGCCAAAAAGGCAGCCAAAATGCAGCCCACATCCAGGAGAATATCAAGAGCAGGGGGTGGAGCAAGCCAGGCCTCAAACCACGAGAAGCTCCAGCCCAAAATGCAGCGAAAATCCAGCCCACATCCGGAAGAATCTCAAGAGCAGGGGGTGGAGCAAGCCAGGTCTCAAACCACGAGAAGCTCCAGCCCAAAAGGCAGCCAAAATGCAGCCCACATCCGGGAGAATCTCCGAGGCAGAGTTTGGAGAAAGCCAGGCCTCAAACCACGAGAAGCTCCAGCCCAAAAGGCAGCCAAAATCCAGCCCACATCCAGGAGAATATCAAGAGCAGGGGGTGCAGCAAGCCAGGCCTCAAACCACAAGAAGCTCCAGCCCAAAAGTCAGCCAAAATGCAGCCCACATCCGGGAGAATCTCAAGAGCAGGGGGTGGAGCAAGCCAGGCCTCAAACCACGAGAAGCTCCAGCCCAAAAGGCAGCCAAATGCAGCCCACATCCGGGAGAATCTCAAGAGCAGGGGGTGGAGCAAGCCAGGCCTCAAACCACGAGAAGCTCCAGCCCAAGTATCAGACAAAATGCAGCCCACATCCGGGAGAATCTCAAGAGCAGGGAGTGGAGCAAGCAAGGCCTCAAACCACGAGAAGCTCAAGCCCAAAAGGCAGCCAAATTCCAGCCCACATCCGGGACAATATCAAGAGCAGGGGGTGGAGCAAGCCAGGCCTCAAACCACGAGAAGCTCCAGCCCAAAATGCAGTGAAAATCCAGCCCACATCCGGGAGAATCTCAAGAGCAGGGGGTCGAGATAGGCAGGCCCCAAACCACGAGAAGCTCCAGCCCAAAATGTCAGCCAAAATGCAGACCACATCCGGGAGAATCTCCGAGGCAGAGTTTGGAGAAAGCCAGGCCTCAAACCACGAGAAGCTCCAGCCCAAAAGGCAGCCAAAATCCAGCCCACATCCAGGAGAATATCAAGAGCAGGGGGTGCAGCAAGCCAGGCCTCAAACCACAAGAAGCTCCAGCCCAAAAGGCAGCCAAAATGCAGCCCACATCCGGGAGAATCTCAAGAGCAGGGGGTGGAGCAAGCCAGGCCTCAAACCACGAGAAGCTCCAGCCCAAAATGCAGCGAAAATCCAGCACAGATCCGGAAGAATCTAAAGAGCAGGGGGTGGAGCAAGGCAGGCCTCAAACCACGAGAAGCTCCAGCCCAAAATGCAGCAAAAATGCAGCCCACATCCGGGAGAATCTCAAGAGCAGGGGGTGGAACAAGCCAGGCCTCAAACCTCGAGAAGCTCCAGCCCAAAAGGCAGCCAAAATGCAGCCCACATCCAGGAGAATCGCAAGAGCAGGGGGTGGAGCAAGCCAGGCCTCAAACCACGAGAAGCTCCAGCCCAAAAGGCAGCCAAAATGCAGCCCACATCTGGGAGAATCTCAAGAGCAGGGGGTGGAGCAAGCCAGGCCTCAAACCATGAGAAGCTCCAGCCCAAGTATCAGCCAAAATGCAGCCCACATCCAGGAGAATCTCAAGAGCAGGGGGTCGAGCAAGCCAGGCGTCAAGCCACGAGAAGCTCCAGCCCAAAAGGCAGCCAAAATGCAGCCCACATCCGGGAGAATCTCAAGAGCAGGGGGTGGAGCAAGCCAGGCCTCAAACCACGAGAAGCTCCAGCCCAAAAGGCAGCCAAAATGCAGGCCACATCCGGGAGAATCTCAACAGCAGGGGGTCGAGCAAGCCAGGCGTCAAGCCACGAGAAGCTCCAGCCCAAAAGGCAGCCAAAATGCAGCCCACATCCGGGAGAATCTCAAGAGCAGGGGGTGGAGCAAGCCAGGCCTCAAACCACGAGAAGCTCCAGCCCAAAAGGCAGCCAAAATGCAGGCCACATCCGGGAGAATCTCAAGAGCAGGGAGTGGAGCAAGCCAGGACTCAAACCTCGAGAAACTCCAGCCCAAAATGCAGCCAAAATCCAGCCCACATCCGGGAGATTCTCAAGAGCAGGGGGTGGAGCAAGCCAGGCCTCAAACCTCGAGAAGCTCCAGGCCAAAATGCAGCCAAAATGCAGCCCACATCCGGGACAATTTCAAGAGCAGGGGGTGGAGCAAGCCAGGCCTCAAACCACGAGAAGCTCCAGCCCAAAATATAGCCAAAATGCAGCCCACATCCGGGAGAATCTCAAGAGCAGGGGGTGGAGCAAGCCAGGCCTCAAACCACGAGAAGCTCCAGCCCAAAAGGCAGCCAAAATGCAGCCCACCTCCGGGAGAATCTCCGAGGCAGAGTTTGGAGAAAGCCAGGCCTCAAAACACGAGAAGCTCCAGCCCAAAAGGCAGCCAAAATCCAGCCCACATCCGGGAGAATCTCAAGAGCAGTGGGTGGAGCAAGCCAGGCCTCAAACCACAAGAAGCTCCAGCCCAAAAGGCAGCCAAAATGCAGCCCACATCCGGGAGAATATCAAGAGCAGTGGGTGGAGCAAGCCAGGCCTCAAACCACGAGAAGCTCCAGCCCAAAATGCAGCCAAAATGCAGCCCACATCCGGGAGAATCTCAAGAGCAGGGGGTGGAGCAAGCCAGGCCTCAAACCACGAGAAGCTCCAGCCCAAAATGTAGCCAAAATGCAGCCCACATCCGGGAGAATCTCAAGAGCAGGGGGTGGAGCAAGCCAGGCCTCAAACCACGAGAAGCTCCAGCCCAAAATGTAGCCAAAATGCAGCCCACATCCGGGAGAATCTCAAGAGCAGGGGTTGCAGCAAGCCAGGCCTCAAACCACAAGAAGCTCCAGCCCAAAAGGCAGCCAAAATGCAGCCCACATCCGGGAGAATCTCAAGAGCAGGGGGTGGAGCAAGCCAGGCCTCAAACCATGAGAAGCTCCAGCCCAAAATGCAGCCAAAATGCAGCCCACATCCGGGAGAATATCAAGAGCAGGGGGTGGAGCAAGCCAGGCCTCAAACCACGAGAAGCTCCAGCCCAAAAGGCAGCCAAAATGCAGCCCACCTCCGGGAGAATCTCCGAGGCAGAGTTTGGAGAAAGCCAGGCCTCAAACCACGAGAAGCTCCAGCCCAAAAGGCAGCCAAAATCCAGCCCACATCCGGGAGAATATCAAGAGCAGTGGGTGGAGCAAGCCAGGCCTCAAACCACAAGAAGCTCCAGCCCAAAAGGCAGCCAAAATGCAGCCCACATCCGGGAGAATATCAAGAGCAGTGGGTGGAGCAAGCCAGGCCTCAAACCACGAGAAGCTCCAGCCCAAAAGGCAGCCAAAATGCAGCCCACCTCCGGGAGAATCTCCGAGGTAGAGTTTGGAGAAAGCCAGGCCTCAAACCACGAGAAGCTCCAGCCCAAAAGGCAGCCAAAATCCAGCCCACATCCAGGAGAATATCAAGAGCAGGGGGTGCAGCAAGCCAGGCCTCAAACCACAAGAAGCTCCAGCCCAAAAGGCAGCCAAAATCCAGCCCACATCCGGGAGAATCTCAAGAGCAGGGGGTGGAGCAAGCCAGGCTTCAAACCACGAGAAGCTCCAGCCCAAAAGTCAGCCAATATGCAGCCCACATCCGGGAGAATCTCAAGAGCAGGGGGTGGAGCAAGCCAGGCCTCAAACCACGAGAAGCTCCAGCCCAAAATTCAGCCAAAATGCAGCCCACATCGGGGAGAATCTCAAGAGCAGGGGGTGGAGCAAGCCAGGTCTCAAACCACGAGAAGCTCCAGCCCAAAAGGTAGCCAAATGCAGCCCACATCCGGGAGAATCTCAAGAGCAGGGGGTGGAGCAAGCCAGGCCTCAAACCACGAGAAGCTCCAGCCCAAGTATAAGCCAAAATGCAGCCCACATCCGGGAGAATCTCAAGAGCAGGGAGTGGAGCAAGCCAGGCCTCAAACCACGAGAAGCTCAAGCCCAAAAGGCAGCCAAAATGCAGCCCACATCCGGGAGAATCTCAAGAGCAGGGGGTGGAGCAAGCCAGGCCTCAAACCACGAGAAGCTCCAGCCCAAGAATCAGCGAAAATGCAGCCCACCTCCGGGAGAATCTCAAGAGCAGGGGGTGGAACAAGCCAGGCCTCAAACCTCGAGAAGCTCCAGCCCAAAAGGCAGCAAAAATGCAGCCCACATCCGGGAGAATCTCAAGAGCAGGGGGTGGAACAAGCCAGGCCTCAAACCTCGAGAAGCTCCAGCCCAAAAGGCAGCGAAAATGCAGCCCACATCCAGGAGAATATCAGGAGCAGGGGGTGGAGCAAGCCAGGCCTCAAACCACGAGAAGCTCCAGCCCAAAATGCAGCGAAAATCCAGCCCACATCCGGAAGAATCTCAAGAGCAGGGGGTGGAGCAAGAAAGGCCTCAAACCACGAGAAGCTCCAGCCCAAAAGGCAGCCAAAATGCAGCCCACATCCGGGAGAATCTCCGAGGCAGAGTTTGGAGAAAGCCAGGCCTCAAACCACGAGAAGCTCCAGCCCAAAAGGCAGCCAAAATCCAGCCCACATCCAGGAGAATATCAAGAGCAGGGGGTGCAGCAAGCCAGGCCTCAAACCACAAGAAGCTCCAGCCCAAAAGGCAGCCAAAATGCAGCCCACATCCGGGAGAATCTCAAGAGCAGGGGGTGGAGCAAGCCAGGCCTCAAACCACGAGAAGCTCCAGCCCAAAATGCAGCGAAAATCCAGACCACATCCGGAAGAATCTCAAGAGCAGGGGGTGGAGCACACCAGGCCTCAAACCACGAGAAGCTCCAGCCCAAAAGGCAGCCAAAATGCAGCCCACATCCGGGAGAATCTCAAGA
This sequence comes from Rhynochetos jubatus, assembly GCA_027574665.1. NCBI lineage: Eukaryota > Metazoa > Chordata > Aves > Eurypygiformes > Rhynochetidae > Rhynochetos > Rhynochetos jubatus. The sequence continues at coordinate 3,651,520 of JAQBHY010000071.1, forward strand.
GCAGGGGGTGGAGCAAGCCAGGCCTCAAACCACGAGAAGCTCCAGCCCAAAAGGCAGCCAAAATGCAGCCCACATCCGGGAGAATATCAAGAGCAGGGGGTGGAGCAAGCCAGGCCTCAAACCATGAGAAGCTCCAGCCCAAAAGGCAGCCAAAATCCAGCCCACATCCAGTAGAATCTCAAGAGCAGGGGGTGGAGCAAGCCAGGCCTCAAACCTCGAGAAGCTCCAGCCCAAGTATCAGCCAAAATGCAGCCCACATCCAGGAGAATCTCAAGAGCAGGGGGTGGAGCAAGCCAGGCCTCAAACCTCGAGAAGCTCCAGCCCAAAAGGCAGCGAAAATGCAGCCCACATCCAGGAGAATATCAGGAGCAGGGGGTGGAGCAAGCCAGGCCTCAAACCACGAGAAGCTCCAGCCCAAAATGCAGCGAAAATCCAGCCCACATCCGGAAGAATCTCAAGAGCAGGGGGTGGAGCAAGAAAGGCCTCAAACCACGAGAAGCTCCAGCCCAAAAGGCAGCCAAAATGCAGCCCACATCCGGGAGAATCTCCGAGGCAGAGTTTGGAGAAAGCCAGGCCTCAAACCACGAGAAGCTCCAGCCCAAAAGGCAGCCAAAATCCAGCCCACATCCAGGAGAATATCAAGAGCAGGGGGTGCAGCAAGCCAGGCCTCAAACCACAAGAAGCTCCAGCCCAAAAGGCAGCCAAAATGCAGCCCACATCCGGGAGAATCTCAAGAGCAGGGGGTGGAGCAAGCCAGGCCTCAAACCACGAGAAGCTCCAGCCCAAAATGCAGCGAAAATCCAGACCACATCCGGAAGAATCTCAAGAGCAGGGGGTGGAGCACACCAGGCCTCAAACCACGAGAAGCTCCAGCCCAAAATGCAGCAAAAATGCAGCCCACATCTGGGAGAATCTCAAGAGCAGGGGGTGGAACAAGCCAGGCCTCAAACCTCGAGAAGCTCCAGCCCAAAAGGCAGCCAAAATGCAGCCCACATCCGGGAGAATCTCAAGAGCAGGGGGTGGAGCAAGCCAGGCCTCAAACCACGAGAAGCTCCAGCCCAAAAGGCAGCCAAAATGCAGCCCACATCCGGGAGAATATCAAGAGCAGGGGGTGGAGCAAGCCAGGCCTCAAACTATGAGAAGCTCCAGCCCAAAAGGCAGCCAAAATGCAGCCCACATCCAGTAGAATCTCAAGAGCAGGGGGTGGAGCAAGCCAGGCCTCAAACCTCGAGAAGCTCCAGCCCAAGTATCAGCCAAAATGCAGCCCACATCCAGGAGAATCTCAAGAGCAGGGGGTGGAGCAAGCCAGGCCTCAAACCACGAGAAGCTCCAGCCCAAAAGGCAGCCAAAATGCAGCCCACATCCGGGAGAATCTCAAGAGCAGGGGGTGGAGCAAGCCAGGCCTCAAACCATGAGAAGCTCCAGCCCAAAAGGCAGTAATATGCAGCCCACATCTGGGAGAATCTCAAGAGCAGGGGGTGGAGCAAGCCAGGCCTCAAACCACGAGAAGCTCCAGCCCAAAAGGCAGCCAAAATAGAGCCCCCATCCGGGAGAATCTCAAGAGCAGGGTGTGGAGCAAGCCAGGCCTCAAACCACTAGAAGCTCCAGCCCAAAAGGCAGCCAAAATGCAGCCCACATCCGGGAGAATCTCAAGAGCAGGGGGTGGAGCAAGCCAGGCCTCAAACCTCGAGAAGCTCCAGCCCAAAATGCAGCGAAAATCCAGCCCACATCCGTAAGAATCTCAAGAGCAGGGGGTCAAGCAAGGCAGGCCTCAAACCTCGAGAAGCTCCAGGCCAAAATGCAGCCAAAATGCAGCCCTCATCCGGGACAATTTCAAGAGCAGGGGGTGGAGCAAGCCAGGCCTCAAACCACGAGAAGCTCCAGCCCAAAATGTAGCCAAAATGCAGCCCACATCCGGGACAATCTCAAGAGCAGGGGTTGGAGCAAGCCAGGCCTCAAACCATGAGAAGCTCCAGCCCAAAAGGCAGCCAAAATGCAGCCCACATCCGGAAGAATCTCAAGAGCAGGGGGTCGAGCAAGCCAGGCCTCAAACCACGAGAAGCTCCAGCCCAAAAGGCAGCCAAAATGCATCCCACATCCGGGAGAATCTCAAGAGCAGGGGGTGGAGCAAGCCAGGCCTCAAACCACGAGAAGCTCCAGCCCAAAATGCAGCCAAAATGCAGCCCACATACAGGAGAAACTCAAGAGCAGGGGGTGGAGCAAGCCAGGCCTCAAACCACGAGAAGCTCCAGCCCAAAATGCAGCGAAAATGCAGCCCACATCCGGGAGAATATCAAGAGCAGGGGGTGGAGCAAGCCAGGCCTCAAACCACGAGAAGCTCCAGCCCAAAAGGCAGCAAATATGCAGCCCACATCCAGGAGAATCTCAAGAGCAGGGGGTGGAACAAGCCAGGCCTCAAACCTCGAGAAGCTCCAGCCCAAAAGGCAGCCAAAATGCAGCCCACATCCGGGAGAATCTCAAGAGCAGGGGGTGGAGCAAGCCAGGCCTCAAACCTCGAGAAGCTCCAGCCCAAAAGGCAGCCAAAATGCAGCCCACATCCAGGAGAATCTGAAGAGCAGGGGGTGGAGCAAGCCAGGCCTCAAACCACTAGAAGCTCCAGCCCAAAAGGCAGCAAAAATGCAGCCCACATCCGGGAGAATCTCAAGAGCAGGGGGTGGAGCAAGCCAGGCCTCAAACCACAAGAAGCTCCAGCCCAAAATGCAGCGAAATTCCAGCCCACATCCGGAAGAATCTCAAGAGCAGGGGGTCGAGCAAGGCAGGCCTCAAACCACGAGAAGCTCCAGCCCAAAACGCAGCAAATATGCAGCCCACATCCGGGAGAATCTCAAGAGCAGGGGGTGGAACAAGCCAGGCCTCAAACCTCGAGAAGCTCCAGCCCAAAAATGCAGCCAAAATGCAGCCCACATCCAGGAGAATATCAAGAGCAGGGGGTGGAGCAAGCCAGGCCTCAAACCACGAGAATCTCCAGCCCAAAACGCAGCCAAAATCCAGCCCACATCCGGGAGAATCTCAAGAGCAGGGGGTGGAGCAAGCCAGGCCTCAAACCATGAGAATCTCCACCCCAAAATGCAGCCAAAATCCAGCCCACATCCGGGAGAATCTGAAGAGCAGGAGGTGGAGCATACCAGGCCTCAAACCATGAGAATCTCCAGCCCAAATTTGAGCCAAAATCCAGCCCACATCCGGGAGAATCTCAAGAGCAGTGGGTGGAGCAAGCCAGGCCTCAAACCATGAGAAGCTCCAGCCCAAGAATCAGCCAAAATGCAGCCCACATACGGGAGAATATCAAGAGCAGGGGGTGGAACAAGCCAGGCCTCAAACCACGAGAAGCTCCAGCCCAAGAATCAGCCAAAATGCAGCCCACATCCGGGAGAATCTCAAGAGCAGGGGGTGGAGCAAGCCAGGCCTCAAACCACGAGAAGCTCCAGCCCAAAAGGCAGCCAAAATGCAGCCCACATCCAGGAGAATATCAAGAGCAGGGGGTGGAGAAAGCCAGGCCTCAAATCACGAGAAGCTCCAGCCCAAAAGGCAGCCAAAATGCAGCCCACATCCGGGAGAATATTACGTGCAGGGGGTGGAGCAAGCCAGGCCTCAAAGCATGAGAAGCTCCAGCCCAAAAGGCAGCCAAAATGCAGCCCACATCCGGGAGAATCTCAAGAGCAGGGGGTGGAGCAAGGCAGTCCTCAGACCACGAGAAGCTCCAGCCCAAAAGGCAGCCAAAATCCAGCCCACATCCGGGAGGATATCAAGAGCAGGGGGTGGAGAAAGCCAGGCCTCAAACCACGAGAAGCTCCAGCCCAAAAGGCAGCCAAAATGCAGCCCACATCCAGGAGAATATCAAGAGCAGGGGGTGGAGCAAGCCAGGCCTCAAACCATGAGAAGCTCCAGCCCAAATTTGAGCCAAAATCCAGCCCACATACGGGAGAATCTCAAGAGCAGTGGGTGGAGCAAGCCAGGCCTCAAACCATGAGAAGCTCCAGCCCAAGAATCAGCCAAAATGCAGCCCACATCCGGGAGAATATCAAGAGCAGGGGGTGGAGCAAGCCAGGCCTCAAACCACGAGAAGCTCCAGCCCAAGAATCAGCCAAAATGCAGCCCACATCCGGGAGAATTTCAAGAGCAGGGGGTGGAGCAAGTCAGTCCTCAGACCACGAGAAGCTCCAGCCCAAAAGGCAGCCAAAATGCAGCCCACATCCGGGAGAATATCAAGAGCAGGGGGTGGAGCAAGCCAGGCCACAAACCACGAGAAGCTCCAGCCCAAAAGGCAGCCAAAATCCAGCCCACATCCGGGAGTATATCAAGAGCAGGGGGTGGAGCAAGCCAGGCCTCAAACCACGAGAAGCTCCAGCCCAAAAATGCAGCCAAAATCCAGCCCACATCCGGGACAATCTCAAGAGCAGGGGGTGGAGCAAGCCAGGCCTCAAACCACGAGAAGCTCCAGCCGAAAGGCAGCCAAAATGCAGCCCACCTCCGGGAGAATCTCAAAGGCACAGTTTGGAGAAATCCAGGCCTCAAACCACGAGAAGCTCCAGCCCTAAAGGCAGCCAAAATGCAGCCCACATCCAGGAGAATCTCAAGAGCAGGGGGTGGAGCAAGCCAGGCCTCAAACCACGAGAAGCTCCAGCCATAAAGGCAGCCAAAATGCAGCCCACATCCGGGAGAATCTCAAGAGCAGGGGGTGGAGCAAGCCAGGCCTCAAACCATGAGAAGCTCCAGCCCAAGAATCAGACAATATGCAGCCCACAACCGGGAGAATATCAAGAGCAGGGGGTGGAGCAAGCCAGGCCTCAAACCACAAGAAGCTCCAGCCCAAATGGCAGCCAAAATGCAGCCCACATATGGGAGAATCTCAAGAGCAGGGGGTGGAGCAATCCAGGCCTCAAACCACGAGAAGCTCCAGCCCAAAAGGCAGCCAAAATGCAGCCCACATCCAGGAGAATCTCAAGAGCAGGGGGTGGAGCAAGCCAGGCCTCAAACCACGAGAAGCTCCAGCCCAAGAATCAGCCAAAATGCAGCCCACATCCGGGAGAATCTCAAGAGCAGGGGGTGGAGCAAGCCAGGCCTCAAACCACGAGAAGCTCCAGCCCAAAAAGCAGCCAAAATAAAGCCCACATCCGGGAGAATCTCAAGAGCAGGGGGTGGAGCAAGCCAGGCCTCAAACCTCGAGAAGCTCCAGCCCAAGAATCAGTCAAAATGCAGCCCACATCCGGGAGAATCTCAAGAGCAGGGGGTGGAGCAAGCCAGGCCTCAAACCACGAGAAGCTCCAGCCCAAAAGGCAGCCAAAATGCAGAACACATCCGTGAGAATCTCAAGAGCAGGGGGTGGAGCAAGCCAGGCCTCAAACCACGAGAATCTCCAGCCCAAAAGGCAGCCAAAATGCAGCCCACATCCGGGAGAATATCAAGAGCAGGGGGTGGAGCAAGCCAGGCCTCAAACCACGAGAAGCTCCAGCCCAAAAAGCAGCCAAAATGCAGCCCACATCCGGGAGAATATCAAGAGCAGGGGGTGGAGCAAGCCAGGCCTCAAACCATGAGAAGCTCCAGCCCAAAATTCAGCCAAAATGCAGCCCACATCGGGCAGAATCTCAAGAGCAGGGGGTGGAACAAGCCAGGCCTCAAACCACGAGAAGCTCCAGCCCTAAAGGCAGCCAAAATCCAGCCCACATCCGGGAGAATCTCAAGAGCAGGGGGTGGAGCAAGGCAGGCCTCAAACCATGAGAAGCTCCAGCCCAAAATACAGCCAAAATCCAGCCCACATCGGGCAGAATCTCAAGAGCAGTGGGTGGAGCAAGCCAGGCCTCAAACCACGAGAAGCTCCAGCCCAAAAAGCAGCCAAAATCCAGCCCACATCAGGGAGAATCTCAAGAGCAGGGGGTGGAGCAAGCCAGGCCTCAAACCTCGAGAAGCTCCAGCCCAAGAATCAGTCAAAATGCAGCCCACATCCGGGAGAATCTCAAGAGCAGGGGGTGGAGCAAGCCAGGCCTCAAACCACGAGAAGCTCCAGCCCAAAAGGCAGCCAAAATGCAGCCCACATCCAGGAGAATATCAAGAGCAGGGGGTGGAGAAAGCCAGGCCTCAAATCACGAGAAGCTCCAGCCCAAAAGGCAGCCAAAATGCAGACCACATCCGGGAGAATATTACGTGCAGGGGGTGGAGCAAGCCAGGCCTCAAAGCATGAGAAGCTCCAGCCCAAAAGGCAGCCAAAATGCAGCCCACATCCGGGAGAATCTCAAGAGCAGGGGGTGGAGCAAGGCAGTCCTCAGACCACGAGAAGCTCCAGCCCAAAAGGCAGCCAAAATCCAGCCCACATCCGGGAGGATATCAAGAGCAGGGGGTGGAGAAAGCCAGGCCTCAAACCACGTGAAGCTCCAGCCCAAAAGGCAGCCAAAATGCAGCCCACATCCGGGAGAATATCAAGAGCAGGGGGTGGAGCAAGCCAGGCCTCAAACCATGAGAAGCTCCAGCCCAAATTTGAGCCAAAATCCAGCCCACATACGGGAGAATCTCAAGAGCAGTGGGTGGAGCAAGCCAGGCCTCAAACCATGAGAAGCTCCAGCCCAAGAATCAGCCAAAATGCAGCCCACATCCGGGAGAATATCAAGAGCAGGGGGTGGAGCAAGCCAGGCCTCAAACCACGAGAAGCTCCAGCCCAAGAATCAGCCAAAATGCAGCCCACATCCGGGAGAATTTCAAGAGCAGGGGGTGGAGCAAGCCAGTCCTCAGACCACGAGAAGCTCCAGCCCAAAAGGCAGCCAAAATGCAGCCCACATCCGGGAGAATATCAAGAGCAGGGGGTGGAGCAAGCCAGGCCACAAACCACGAGAAGCTCCAGCCCAAAAGGCAGCCAAAATCCAGCCCACATCCGGGAGTATATCAAGAGCAGGGGGTGGAGCAAGCCAGGCCTCAAACCACGAGAAGCTCCAGCCCAAAAATGCAGCCAAAATCCAGCCCACATCCGGGACAATCTCAAGAGCAGGGGGTGGAGCAAGCCAGGCCTCAAACCACGAGAAGCTCCAGCCGAAAGGCAGCCAAAATGCAGCCCACCTCCGGGAGAATCTCAAAGGCAGAGTTTGGAGAAATTCAGGCCTCAAACCACGAGAAGCTCCAGCCCTAAAGGCAGCCAAAATGCAGCCCACATCCAGGAGAATATCAAGAGCAGGGGGTGGAGCAAGCCAGGCCTCAATCCACGAGAAGCTCCAGCCCAAAAGGCAGCCAAAATGCAGCCCACATCCGGGAGAATATCAAGAGCAGGGGCTGGAGCAAGCCAGGCCTCAAATCACGAGAAGCTCCAGCCCAAAAGGCAGCCAAAATGCAGCCCACATCCAGGAGAATATCAAGAGCAGGGGGTGGAGCAAGGCAGGCCTCAAACCACAAGAAGCTCCAGCCCAAAAGGCAGACAAAATGCAGCCCACATCCAGGAGAATCTCAAGAGCAGGGGGTGGAGCAAGCCAGGCCTCAAACCACGAGAAGCTCCAGCCATAAAGGCAGCCAAAATGCAGCCCACATCCGGGAGAATCTCAAGAGCAGGGGGTGGAGCAAGCCAGGCCTCAAACCATGAGAAGCTCCAGCCCAAGAATCAGACAATATGCAGCCCACAACCGGGAGAATATCAAGAGCAGGGGGTGGAGCAAGCCAGGCCTCAAACCACAAGAAGCTCCAGCCCAAATGGCAGCCAAAATGCAGCCCACATATGGGAGAATCTCAAGAGCAGGGGGTGGAGCAATCCAGGCCTCAAACCACGAGAAGCTCCAGCCCAAAAGGCAGCCAAAATGCAGCCCACATCCAGGAGAATCTCAAGAGCAGGGGGTGGAGCAAGCCAGGCCTCAAACCACGAGAAGCTCCAGCCCAAGAATCAGCCAAAATGCAGCCCACATCCGGGAGAATCTCAAGAGCAGGGGGTGGAGCAAGCCAGGCCTCAAACCACGAGAAGCTCCAGCCCAAAAAGCAGCCAAAATAAAGCCCACATCCGGGAGAATCTCAAGAGCAGGGGGTGGAGCAAGCCAGGCCTCAAACCTCGAGAAGCTCCAGCCCAAGAATCAGTCAAAATGCAGCCCACATCCGGGAGAATCTCAAGAGCAGGGGGTGGAGCAAGCCAGGCCTCAAACCACGAGAAGCTCCAGCCCAAAAGGCAGCCAAAATGCAGCCCACATCCGTGAGAATCTCAAGAGCAGGGGGTGGAGCAAGCCAGGCCTCAAACCACGAGAATCTCCAGCCCAAAAGGCAGCCAAAATGCAGCCCACATCCGGGAGAATATCAAGAGCAGGGGGTGGAGCAAGCCAGGCCTCAAACCACGAGAAGCTCCAGCCCAAAAAGCAGCCAAAATGCAGCCCACATCCGGGAGAATATCAAGAGCAGGGGGTGGAGCAAGCCAGGCCTCAAACCATGAGAAGCTCCAGCCCAAAATTCAGCCAAAATGCAGCCCACATCGGGCAGAATCTCAAGAGCAGGGGGTGGAACAAGCCAGGCCTCAAACCACGAGAAGCTCCAGCCCTAAAGGCAGCCAAAATCCAGCCCACATCCGGGAGAATCTCAAGAGCAGGGGGTGGAGCAAGGCAGGCCTCAAACCATGAGAAGCTCCAGCCCAAAATACAGCCAAAATCCAGCCCACATCGGGCAGAATCTCAAGAGCAGTGGGTGGAGCAAGCCAGGCCTCAAACCACGAGAAGCTCCAGCCCAAGAATCACTCAAAATGCAGCCCACCTCCTGGAGAATCTCAAGAGCAGGGGGTGGAGCAAGCCAGGCCTCAAACCTCGAGAAGCTCCAGCCCAAAAGGCAGCCAAAATGCAGCCCACATCTGGGAGAATCTCAAGAGCAGGGGGTGGAGCAAGCCAGGCCTCAAACCACGAGAAGCTCCAGCCCAAAAGGCAGCCAAAATGCAGCCCACATCCGGGAGAATCTCAAGAGCAGGGGGTGGAGCAAGCCAGGCCTCAAACCATGAGAAGCTCCAGCCCAAAATTCAGCCAAAATGCAGCCCACATCCGGGAGAATCTCAAGAGCAGGGGGTGGAGCAAGCCAGGCCTCAAACCACGAGAAGCTCCAGACCAAAAGGCAGCCAAAATGCAGCCCACATCCGGGAGAATCTCAAGAGCAGGGGGTGGAGCAAGCCAGGTCTCAAACCATGAGAAGCTCCAGCCCAAGAATCAGCCAAAATGCAGCCCACATCCAGGAGAATATCAAGAGCAGGGGGTGGAGCAAGCCAGGCCTCAAACCACGAGAAGCTCCAGCCCAAAAAGCAGCCAAAATCCAGCCCACATCCGGGAGAATCTCAAGAGCAGGGGGTGGAGCAAGCCAGGCCTCAAACCTCGAGAAGCTCCAGCCCAAGAATCAGTCAAAATGCAGCCCACATCCGGGAGAATCTCAAGAGCAGGGGGTGGAGCAAGCCAGGCCTCAAACCACGAGAAGCTCCAGCCCAAAAGGCAGCCAAAATGCAGCCCACATCCGTGAGAATCTCAAGAGCAGGGGGTGGAGCAAGCCAGGCCTCAAACCACGAGAATCTCCAGCCCAAAAGGCAGCCAAAATGCAGCCCACATCCGGGAGAATATCAAGAGCAGGGGGTGGAGCAAGCCAGGCCTCAAACCACGAGAAGCTCCAGCCCAAAAAGCAGCCAAAATGCAGCCCACATCCGGGAGAATCTCAAGAGCAGGGGGTGGAGCAAGCCAGGCCTCAAACCATGAGAAGCTCCAGCCCAAAATTCAGCCAAAATGCAGCCCACATCGGGCAGAATCTCAAGAGCAGGGGGTGGAACAAGCCAGGCCTCAAACCACGAGAAGCTCCAGCCCTAAAGGCAGCCAAAATCCAGCCCACATCCGGGAGAAACTCAAGAGCAGGGGGTGGAGCAAGGCAGGCCTCAAACCATGAGAAGCTCCAGCCCAAAATACAGCCAAAATCCAGCCCACATCAGGCAGAATCTCAAGAGCAGGGGGTGGAGCAAGCCAGGCCTCAAACCACGAGAAGCTCCAGCCCAAAATGCAGCCAAAATGCAGCCCACATCCGGGAGAATCTCAAGAGCAGGTGGTGGAACAAGCCAAGCCTCAAACCACAAGAAGCTCCTGCCCAAAAGGCAGCCAAAATGCAGCCCACCTCCGGGAGAATCTCAAGAGCAGGGGGTGGAGCAAGCCAGGCCTCAAACCACGAGAAGCTCCAGCCCAAAAGGCAGCCAAAATCCAGCCCACATCCGGGAGAATCTCAAGAGCAGGGGGTGGAGCAAGCCAGGCCTCAAACCATGAGAAGCTCCAGCCCAAAATTCAGCCAAAATGCAGCCCACATCCGGGAGAATCTCAAGAGCAGGGGGTGGAGCAAGCCAGGCCTCAAACCACGAGAAGCTCCAGCCCAAGAATCAGTCAATATGCAGCCCACATCCGGGAGAATCTCAAGAGCAGGGGGTGGAGCAAGCCAGGCCTCAAACCTCGAGAAGCTCCAGCCCAAAATGCAGCCAAAATGCAGCCCACCTCCGGGAGAATCTCAAGAGCAGGGGGTGGAGCAAGCCAGGCCTCAAACCATGAGAAGCTCCAGCCCAAAAGGCAGCCAAAATGCAGCCCACATCCAGGAGAATCTCAAGAGCAGGGGGTGGAGCAAGCCAGGCCTCAAACCACGAGAAGCTCCAGCCCAAAAAGCAGCCAAAATGCAGCCCACATCCGGGAGAATCTCAAGAGCAGGGGGTGGAGCAAGCCAGGCCTCAAACCATGAGAAGCTCCAGCCCAAAATTCAGCCAAAATGCAGCCCACATCGGGCAGAATCTCAAGAGCAGGGGGTGGAACAAGCCAGGCCTCAAACCACGAGAAGCTCCAGCCCTAAAGGCAGCCAAAATCCAGCCCACATCCGGGAGAATCTCAAGAGCAGGGGGTGGAGCAAGGCAGGCCTCAAACCATGAGAAGCTCCAGCCCAAAATACAGCCAAAATCCAGCCCACATCGGGCAGAATCTCAAGAGCAGTGGGTGGAGCAAGCCAGGCCTCAAACCACGAGAAGCTCCAGCCCAAGAATCACTCAAAATGCAGCCCACATCCGGGAGAATCCCAAGAGCAGGGGGTGGAGCAAGCCAGGTCTCAAACCTCGAGAAGCTCCAGCCCAAAAGGCAGCCAAAATGCAGCCCACATCCGGGAGAATCTCAAGAGCAGGGGGTGGAGCAAGCCAGGCCTCAAACCACGAGAAGCTCCAGCCCAAAAGGCAGCCAAAATCCAGCCCACATCCGGGAGAATCTCAAGAGCAGGGGGTGGAGCAAGCCAGGCCTCAAACCATGAGAAGCTCCAGCCCAAAATTCAGCCAAAATGCAGCCCACATCCGGGAGAATCTCAAGAGCAGGGGGTGGAGCAAGCCAGGCCTCAAACCACGAGAAGCTCCAGCCCAAGAATCAGTCAATATGCAGCCCACATCCGGGAGAATCTCAAGAGCAGGGGGTGGAGCAAGCCAGGCCTCAAACCTCGAGAAGCTCCAGCCCAAAAGGCAGCCAAAATGCAGCCCACCTCCGGGAGAATCTCAAGAGCAGGGGGTGGAGCAAGCCAGGCCTCAAACCACGAGAAGCTCCAGCCCAAAAGGCAGCCAAAATGCAGCCCACATCCGGGAGAATCTCAAGAGCAGGGGGTGGAGCAAGCCAGGCCTCAAACCTCGAGAAGCTCCAGCCCAAAAGGCAGCCAAAATGCAGCCCACCTCCGGGAGAATCTCAAGAGCAGGGGGTGGAGCAAGCCAGGCCTCAAACCACGAGAAGCTCCAGACCAAAAGGCAGCCAAAATGCAGCCCACATCCGGGAGAATATCAAGAGCAGGGGGTGGAGCAAGCCAGGCCTCAAACCACGAGAAGCTCCAGCCCAAAAGACAGCCAAAATGCAGCCCATATCCGGGAGAATCTCAAGAGCAGGGGGTGGAGCAAGCCAGGCCTCAAACCTCGAGAAGCTCCAGCCCAAAAGGCAGCCAAAATGCAGCCCACCTCCGGGAGAATCTCAAGAGCAGGGGGTGGAGCAAGCCAGGCCTCAAACCACGAGAAGCTCCAGCCCAAAAGGCAGCCAAAATGCAGCCCATATCCGGGAGAATCTCAAGAGCAGGGAGTGGAGCAAGCCAGGCCTCAAACCACGAGAAGCTCCAGCCCAAAAGGCAGCCAAAATGCAGCCCACATCCGGGAGAATCTCAAGAGCAGGGGGTGGAGCAAGCCAGGCCTCAAACCACGAGAAGCTCCAGCCCAAAATGCAGCCAAAATCCAGCCCACATCCGGGAGAATCTCAAGAGCAGGGGCTCGAGCAAGGCAGGCCTCAAACCACGAGAAGCTCCAGCCCAAAAGGCAGCCAAAATGCAGCCCACATCCGGGAGAATTTCAAGAGCAGGGAGTGGAGCAAGCCAGGCCTCAAACCACGAGAAGCTCCAGCCCAAAAGGAAGACAAAATGCAGCCCATATCCGGGAGAATCTCAAGAGCAGGGGCTGGAGCAAGCCAGGCCTCAAACCACGAGAAGCTCCAGCCCAAAATGCAGCCAAAATGCAGACCACATCCAGGAGAATATCAAGAGCAGGGGGTGGAGCAAGCCAGGCCTCAAACCACGAGAAGCTCCAGCCCAAAATGCAGCCAAAATCCAGCCCACATCCGGGAGAATCTCAAGAGCAGGGGCTCGAGCAAGGCAGGCCTCAAACCACGAGAAGCTCCAGCCCAAAAGGCAGCCAAAATGCAGCCCACATCCGGGAGAATATCAAGAGCAGGGGGTGGAGCAAGCCAGGCCTCAAACCACGAGAAGCTCCAGCCCAAAAGACAGCCAAAATGCAGCCCATATCCGGGAGAATCTCAAGAGCAGGGGGTGGAGCAAGCCAGGCCTCAAACCCCGAGAAGCTCCAGCCCAAAAGGCAGCCAAAATGCAGCCCACCTCCGGGAGAATCTCAAGAGCAGGGGGTGGAGCAAGCCAGGCCTCAAACCACGAGAAGCTCCAGCCCAAAAGGCAGCCAAAATGCAGCCCATATCCGGGAGAATCTCAAGAGCAGGGAGTGGAGCAAGCCAGGCCTCAAACCACGAGAAGCTCCAGCACAAAAGGCAGCCAAAATGCAGCCCACATCCGGGAGAATCTCAAGAGCAGGGGGTGGAGCAAGCCAGGCCTCAAACCACGAGAAGCTCCAGCCCAAAAGGAAGACAAAATGCAGCCCATATCCGGGAGAATCTCAAGAGCAGGGGCTGGAGCAAGCCAGGCCTCAAACCACGAGAAGCTCCAGCCCAAAAGGAAGACAAAATGCAGCCCATATCCGGGAGAATCTCAAGAGCAGGGGCTGGAGCAAGCCAGGCCTCAAACCACGAGAAGCTCCAGCCCAAAAGGCAGCCAAAATGCAGCCCACATCCGGGAGAATCTCAAGAGCAGGGGGTGGAGCAAGCCAGGCCTCAAACCACGAGAAGCTCCAGCCCAAATGGCAGCCAAAATGCAGCCCACATCCGGGAGAATCTCAAGAGCAGGGGGTGGAGCAAGCCAGGCCTCAAACCACGAGAAGCTCCAGCCCAAAATGCAGCCAAAATCCAGCCCACATCCGGGAGAATCTCAAGAGCAGGGGGTGGAGCAAGCCAGGCCTCAAACCTCGAGAAGCTCCAGCCCAAAAGTCAGACAAAATGCAGCCCACCTCCGGGAGAATCTCAAGAGCAGGGGGTGGAGCAAGCCAGGCCTCAAACCTCGAGAAGCTCCAGCCCAAAAGTCAGACAAAATGCAGCCCACCTCCGGGAGAATCTCAAGAGCAGGGGGTGGAGCAAGCCAGGCCTCAAACCACGAGAAGCTCCAGCCCAAAAGGCAGCCAAAATGCAGCCCACATCCGGGAGAATATCAAGAGCAGGGGCTCGAGCAAGGCAGGCCTCAAACCACGAGAAGCTCCAGCCCAAAAGGCAGCCAAAATCCAGCCCACATCCGGGAGAATTTCAAGAGCAGGGAGTGGAGCAAGCCAGGCCTCAAACCACGAGAAGCTCCAGCCCAAAAGGAAGACAAAATGCAGCCCATATCCGGGAGAATCTCAAGAGCAGGGGCTGGAGCAAGCCAGGCCTCAAACCACGAGAAGCTCCAGCCCAAAAGGCAGCCAAAATGCAGCCCACATCCGGGAGAATATCAAGAGCAGGAGGTGGAGCAAGCCAGGCCTCAAACCACGAGAAGCTCCAGCCCAAAATGCAGCCAAAATCCAGCCCACATCCGGGAGAATCTCAAGAGCAGGGGCTCGAGCAAGGCAGGCCTCAAACCACGAGAAGCTCCAGCCCAAAAGGCAGCCAAAATGCAGCCCACATCCGGGAGAATATCAAGAGCAGGGGGTGGAGCAAGCCAGGCCTCAAACCACGAGAAGATCCAGCCCAAAATGCAGCCAAAATCCAGCCCACATTCGGGAGAATCTCAAGAGCAGGGGCTCGAGCAAGGCAGGCCTCAAACCACGAGAAGCTCCAGCCCAAAAGGCAGCAAATATGCAGCCCACATCCGGGAGAATCTCAAGAGCAGGGAGTGGAGCAAGCCAGGCCTCAAACCACGAGAAGCTCCAGCCCAAAAGGAAGACAAAATGCAGCCCATATCCGGGAGAATCTCAAGAGCAGGGGCTGGAGCAAGCCAGGCCTCAAACCACGAGAAGCTCCAGCCCAAAAGGCAGCCAAAATGCAGCCCACATCCGGGAGAATCTCAAGAGCAGGGGGTGGAGCAAGCCAGGCCTCAAACCACGAGAAGCTCCAGCCCAAAAGGCAGCCAAAATGCAGCCCACATCCGGGAGAATCTCAAGAGCAGGGGGTGGAGCAAGCCAGGCCTCAAACCACGAGAAGCTCCAGCCCAAAATGCAGTCAAAATGCAGCCCACATCCGGGAGAATCTCAAGAGCAGGGGGTGGAGCAAGCCAGGCCTAAAACCTCGAGAAGCTCCAGCCCAAAAGTCAGACAAAATGCAGCCCACATCCGGGAGAATATCAAGAGCAGGGGCTCGAGCAAGGCAGGCCTCAAACCACGAGAAGCTCCAGCCCAAAAGGCAGCCAAAATCCAGCCCACATCCGGGAGAATTTCAAGAGCAGGGAGTGGAGCAAGCCAGGCCTCAAACCACGAGAAGCTCCAGCCCAAAAGCAAGACAAAATGCAGCCCATATCCGGGAGAATCTCAAGAGCAGGGGCTGGAGCAAGCCAGGCCTCAAACCACGAGAAGCTCCAGCCCAAAAGGCAGCCAAAATGCAGCCCACATCCGGGAGAATATCAAGAGCAGGGGGTGGAGCAAGCCAGGCCTCAAACCACGAGAAGCTCCAGCCCAAAATGCAGCCAAAATCCAGCCCACATCCGGGAGAATCTCAAGAGCAGGGGCTCGAGCAAGGCAGGCCTCAAACCACGAGAAGCTCCAGCCCAAAAGGCAGCCAAAATGCAGCCCACATCCGGGAGAATCTCAAGAGCAGGGGGTGGAGCAAGCCAGGCCTCAAACCACGAGAAGCTCCAGCCCAAAAGGCAGCCAAAATGCAGCCCACATCCAGGAGAATATCAAGAGCAGGGGGTGGAGCAAGCCAGGCCTCAAACCACGAGAAGCTCCAGCCCAAGAATCGGCCAATATGCAGCCCACATCCGGGAGAATCTCAAGAGCAGGGGGTGGAGCAAGCCAGGCCTCAAACCGCGAGAAGCTCCAGCCCAAGAATCAGCCAATATGCAGCCCACATCCGGGAGAATCTCAAGAGCAGGGGGTGGAGAAAGCCAGGCCTCAAACCATGAGAAGTTCCAGCCCAAAAGGCAGCCAAAAATGCAGCCCACATCCGGGAGAATCTCAAGAGCAGGGGGTGGAGCAAGCCAGGCCTCAAACCACGAGAAGTTCCAGCCCAAAACCAGCGAAAATGCAGCCCACATCCGGGAGAATATCAAGAGCAGGGGGTGGAGCAAGCCAGGCCTCAAACCACGAGAAGCTCCAGCCCAAGAATCAGCCAAAATGCAGACCACATCCGGGAGAATCTCAAGAGCAGGGGGTGGAGCAAGCCAGTCCTCAAACCACGAGAAGCTCCAGCCGAAAATGCAGCGAAAATGCAGCCCACATCCGGGAGAATCTCAAGAGCAGGGTGTGGAGCAAGCCAGGCCTCAAACCACGAGAAGCTCCAGCCAAAAAGGCAGCCAAAATGCAGCCCACATCCGGGAGAATATCAAGAGCAGGGAGTGGAGCAAGCCAGGCCTCAAACCACGAGAAGCTCCAGCCCAAAAGGAAGACAAAATGCAGCCCATATCCGGGAGAATCTCAAGAGCAGGGGCTGGAGCAAGCCAGGCCTCAAACCACGAGAAGCTCCAGCCCAAAAGGCAGCCAAAATGCAGCCCACATCCGGGAGAATATCAAGAGCAGGGGGTGGAGCAAGCCAGGCCTCAAACCACGAGAAGCTCCAGCCCAAAATGCAGCCAAAATCCAGCCCACATCCGGGAGAATCTCAAGAGCAGGGGCTCGAGCAAGGCAGGCCTCAAACCACGAGAAGCTCCAGCCCAAAAGGCAGCCAAAATGCAGCCCACATCCGGGAGAATCTCAAGAGCAGGGGGTGGAGCAAGCCAGGCCTCAAACCACGAGAAGCTCCAGCCCAAAAGGCAGCCAAAATGCAGCCCACATCCAGGAGAATATCAAGAGCAGGGGGTGGAGCAAGCCAGGCCTCAAACCACGAGAAGCTCCAGCCCAAGAATCGGCCAATATGCAGCCCACATCCGGGAGAATCTCAAGAGCAGGGGGTGGAGCAAGCCAGGCCTCAAACCGCGAGAAGCTCCAGCCCAAGAATCAGCCAATATGCAGCCCACATCCGGGAGAATCTCAAGAGCAGGGGGTGGAGAAAGCCAGGCCTCAAACCATGAGAAGTTCCAGCCCAAAAGGCAGCCAAAAATGCAGCCCACATCCGGGAGAATCTCAAGAGCAGGGGGTGGAGCAAGCCAGGCCTCAAACCACGAGAAGTTCCAGCCCAAAACCAGCGAAAATGCAGCCCACATCCGGGAGAATATCAAGAGCAGGGGGTGGAGCAAGCCAGGCCTCAAACCACGAGAAGCTCCAGCCCAAGAATCAGCCAAAATGCAGACCACATCCGGGAGAATCTCAAGAGCAGGGGGTGGAGCAAGCCAGTCCTCAAACCACGAGAAGCTCCAGCCGAAAATGCAGCGAAAATGCAGCCCACATCCGGGAGAATCTCAAGAGCAGGGTGTGGAGCAAGCCAGGCCTCAAACCACGAGAAGCTCCAGCCAAAAAGGCAGCCAAAATGCAGCCCACATCCGGGAGAATATCAAGAGCAGGTGGTGGAGCAAGCCAGGCCTCAAACCACGAGAAGCTCCAGCCCAAGTATCACCCAAAATGCAGCCCACATCTGGGAGAATCTCAAGAGTAGGTGGTGGAGCAAGCCAGGCCTCAAACCTAGAGAAGCTCCAGCCCAAAAGGCAGCCAAAATGCAGCCCACCTGCGGGAGAATCTCAAGAGCAGGGGGTGGAGCAAGCCAGGCCTCAAACCACGAGAAGCTCCAGCCAAAAGGCAGCCAAAATGCAGCCCACATCCGGGAGAATCTCAAGAGCAGGGGGTGGAGCGAGCCAGGCCTCAAACCACGAGAAGCTCCAGCCCAAAAGGCAGCCAAAATGCAGCCCACCTCCGGGAAAATCTCAAGAGCAGGGGGTGGAGCAAGCCAGGCCTCAAAGCATGAGAAGCTCCAGCCCAACATGTAGCCAAAATCCAGCCCACATCCAGGAGAATTTCAAGAGCAGGGGGTGGAGCAAACCAGGCCTCAAACCTCGAGAAGCTCCAGCCCAAATGTCAGACAAAATGCAGCCCACATCCGGGAGAATCTCAAGAGCAGGGGGTGGAGCAAGCCAGGCCTCAAACCACGAGAAGCTCCAGCCCAAAAGGCAGCCAAAATGCAGCCCACATCCAGGAGAATTTCAAGAGCAGGGGGTGGAGCAAGCCAGGCCACAAACCTCGAGAAGCTCCAGCCCAAAATGCAGCCAAAATGCAGAACACATCAGGGAGAATCTCAGGAGCAGGGGATGGAGCAAGCCAGGCCTCAAACCACGAGAAGCTCCAGCCCAAGAATCGGCCAATATGCAGCCCACATCCGGGAGAATCTCAAGAGCAGGGGGTGGAGCAAGCCAGGCCTCAAACCACGAGAAGTTCCAGCCAAAAACCAGGAAAAATGCAGCCCACATCCAGGAGAAACTCAAGAGCAGGGGGTGGAGCAAGCCAGGCCTTAAACCACGAGAAGCTCCAGCCCAAAAGGCAGCCAAAATGCAGCCCACATCCGGGAGAATCTCAAGAGCAGGGGGTGGAGCAAGCCAGGCCTCAAACCACGAGAAGCTCCAGCCCAAAAGGCAGCCAAAATGCAGCCCACATCCGGGAGAATCTCAAGAGCAGGGGGTGGAGCAAGCCAGGCCTCAAACCACGAGAAGCTCCAGCCCAAAAGGCAGCCAAAATGCAGCCCACATCCGGGAGAATATCAAGAGCAGGGGGTGGAGCAAGGCAGGCCTCAAACCACGAGAAGCTCCAGCCGAAGTATCACCCAAAATGCAGCCCACATCTGGGAGAATCTCAAGAGTAGGGGGTGGAGCAAGCCAGGCCTCAAACCTAGAGAAGCTCCAGTCCAAAAGGAAGACAAAATGCAGCCCACATCCGGGAGAATCTCAAGAGCAGGGTGTGGAGCAAGCCAGGTCTCAAACCACGAGAAGCTCCAGCAAAAAAGGCAGCCAAAATGCAGCCCACCTGCGGGAGAATGTCAAGAGCAGGGGGTGGAGCAAGCCAGGCCTCAAACCACGAGTAGCTCCAGCCCAAAATGCAGCCAAAATGCAGCCCACATCCGGGAGAATCTCAAGAGCAGGGGGTGGAGCAAGCCAGGCCTCAAACCACGAGAAGCTCCAGCCCAAAAGCCAGCCAAAATGCAGCCCACATCCGGGAGAATCTCAAGAGCAGGGGGTGGAGCAAGCCAGGCCTCAAACCACGAGAAGCTCCAGCCCAAAATGCAGCCAAAATCCAGCCCACCTCCGGGAGAATCTCAAGAGCAGGGGGTGGAGCAAGCCAGGCCTCAAACCTCGAGAAGCTCCAGCCCAAAAGGCAGCCAAAATCCAGCCCACATCCGGGAGAATCTCAAGAGCAGGGGGTGGAGCAAGCCAGGCCTCAAACCACGAGAAGCTCCATCCCAAAAGGCAGCCAAAATGCAGCCCACATCCGGGAGAATATCAAGAGCAGGCGGTGGAGCAAGCCAGGCCTCAAACCACGAGAAGCTCCAGCCCAAAAGGCAGCCAAAATCCAGCCCATATCCGGGAGAATCTCAAGAGCAGGGGGTGGAGCAAGCCAGGCCTCAAACCACGAGAAGCTCCAGCCCAAAAGGCAGCCAAAATGAAGCCCACATCCGGGAGAATCTCAAGAGCAGGGGGTGGAGCAAGCCAGGCCTCAAACCTCGAGAAGCTCCAGCCCAAATTGGAGCCAAAATCCAGCCCACATCCAGGAGAATTTCAAGAGCAGGGGGTGGAGCAAACCAGGCCTCAAACCTCGAGAAGCTCCAGCCCAAATGTCAGACAAAATGCAGCCCACATCCGGGAGAATCTCAAGAGCAGGGGGTGGAGCAAGCCAGGCCTCAAACCACGAGAAGCTCCAGCCCAAAAGGCAGCCAAAATGCAGCCCACATCCAGGAGAATTTCAAGAGCAGGGGGTGGAGCAAGCCAGGCCACAAACCTCGAGAAGCTCCAGCCCAAAATGCAGCCAAAATGCAGAACACATCAGGGAGAATCTCAGGAGCAGGGGATGGAGCAAGCCAGGCCTCAAACCACGAGAAGCTCCAGCCCAAGAATCGGCCAATATGCAGCCCACATCCGGGAGAATCTCAAGAGCAGGGGGTGGAGCAAGCCAGGCCTCAAACCACGAGAAGTTCCAGCCAAAAACCAGGAAAAATGCAGCCCACATCCAGGAGAAACTCAAGAGCAGGGGGTGGAGCAAGCCAGGCCTTAAACCACGAGAAGCTCCAGCCCAAAAGGCAGCCAAAATGCAGCCCACATCCGGGAGAATCTCAAGAGCAGGGGGTGCAGCACGCCAGGCCTCAAACCACGAGAAGCTCCAGCCCAAAAGGCAGCCAAAATGCAGCCCACATCCGGGAGAATCTCAAGAGCAGGGGGTGGAGCAAGCCAGGCCTCAAACCACGAGAAGCTCCAGCCCAAAAGGCAGCCAAAATGCAGCCCACATCCGGGAGAATCTCAAGAGCAGGGGGTGGAGCAAGCCAGGCCTCAAACCACGAGAAGCTCCAGCCCAAAAGGCAGCCAAAATGCAGCCCACATCCGGGAGAATATCAAGAGCAGGGGGTGGAGCAAGGCAGGCCTCAAACCACGAGAAGCTCCAGCCGAAGTATCACCCAAAATGCAGCCCACATCTGGGAGAATCTCAAGAGTAGGGGGTGGAGCAAGCCAGGCCTCAAACCTAGAGAAGCTCCAGTCCAAAAGGAAGACAAAATGCAGCCCACATCCGGGAGAATCTCAAGAGCAGGGTGTGGAGCAAGCCAGGTCTCAAACCACGAGAAGCTCCAGCAAAAAAGGCAGCCAAAATGCAGCCCACATCCGGGAGAATCTCAAGAGCAGGGGGTGGAGCAAGCCAGGCCTCAAACCACGAGTAGCTCCAGCCCAAAATGCAGCCAAAATGCAGCCCACATCCGGGAGAATCTCAAGAGCAGGGGGTGGAGCAAGCCAGGCCTCAAACCACGAGAAGCTCCAGCCCAAAAGCCAGCCAAAATGCAGCCCACATCCGGGAGAATCTCAAGAGCAGGGGGTGGAGCAAGCCAGGCCTCAAACCACGAGAAGCTCCAGCCCAAAATGCAGCCAAAATCCAGCCCACCTCCGGGAGAATCTCAAGAGCAGGGGGTGGAGCAAGCCAGGCCTCAAACCTCGAGAAGCTCCAGCCCAAAAGGCAGCCAAAATCCAGCCCACATCCGGGAGAATCTCAAGAGCAGGGGGTGGAGCAAGCCAGGCCTCAAACCACGAGAAGCTCCAGCCCAAAAGGCAGCCAAAATGCAGCCCACATCCGGGAGAATATCAAGAGCAGGCGGTGGAGCAAGCCAGGCCTCAAACCACGAGAAGCTCCAGCCCAAAAGGCAGCCAAAATGCAGCCCATATCCGGGAGAATCTCAAGAGCAGGGGGTGGAGCAAGCCAGGCCTCAAACCACGAGAAGCTCCAGCCCAAAAGGCAGCCAAAATGAAGCCCACATCCGGGAGAATCTCAAGAGCAGGGGGTGGAGCAAGCCAGGCCTCAAACCTCGAGAAGCTCCAGCCCAAATTGGAGCCAAAATCCAGCCCACCTCCGGGAGAATCTCAAGAGCAGGGGGTGGAGCAAGCCAGGCCTCAAACCACGAGAAGCTCCAGCCCAAAAGGCAGCCAAAATCCAGCCCACCTCCGGGAGAATCTCAAGAGCAGGGGGTGGAGCAAGCCAGGCCTCAAACCGCGAGAAGCTCCAGCCCAAAATGCAGCCAAAATGCAGCCCACCTCCGGGAGAATCTCAAGAGTAGGGGGTGGAGCAAGCCAGGCCTCAAACCACGAGAAGCTCCAGCCCAAAATGCAGCCAAAATGCAGCCCACATCCAGGAGAATATCAAGAGCAGGGGGTGGAGCAAGCCAGGCCTCAAACCACGAGAAGCTCCAGCCCAAAATGAAGCCAAAATGCAGCCCACCTCCAGGAGAATCTCAAGAGCAGGGATTGGAGCAAGCCAGGCCTTAAACCACGAGAATCTCAAGCCCAAAAGGCAGCCAAAATGCAGCCCACCTCCAGGAGAATCTCAAGAGCAGGGGGTGGAGCAAACCAGGCCTCAAACCACAAGAAGCTCCAGCCCAAAAGGCAGCCAAAATGCAGCCCACCTCCAAGAGAATCTCAAGAGCACGGGGTGGAGCAAACCAGGCCTCAAACCACAAGAAGCTCCAGCCCAAAAGGCAGCCAAAATGCAGCCCACCTCCGGGAGAATCTCAAGAGCAGGGATTGGAGCAAGCCAGGCCTTAAACCACGAGTATCTCAAGCCCAAAAGGCCGCCAAAATGCAGCCCACCTCCAGGAGAATCTCAAGAGCAGGGATTGGAGCAAGCCAGGCCTTAAACCACGAGAATCTCAAGCCCAAAAGGCAGCCAAAATGCAGCCCACCTCCAGGAGAATCTCAAGAGCAGGGGGTGGAGCAAGCCAGGCCTTAAACCACGAGAATCTCAAGCCCAAAAGGCAGCCAAAATGCAGCCCACCTCCAGGAGAATCTCAAGAGCAGGGGGTGGAGCAAACCAGGCCTCAAACCACAAGAAGCTCCAGCCCAAAAGGCAGCCAAAATGCAGCCCACCTCCAGGAGAATCTCAAGAGCACGGGGTGGAGCAAACCAGGCCTCAAACCACAAGAAGCTCCAGCCCAAAAGGCAGCCAAAATGCAGCCCACCTCCGGGAGAATCTCAAGAGCAGGGGGTGGAGCAAGCCAGGCCTCAAACCTCGAGAAGCTCCAGCCCAAAAGGCAGCCAAAATGCAGCCCACATCTGGGAGAATCTCCAGAGAAGGAGGTGGCATAAGGCAGGCCTCAAACCACGAGAAGCTCCAGCCCAAGAATCAGCCAAAATGCAGCCCACATCCGGGAGAATCTCAAGAGCAGGGGGTGGAGCAAGCCAGGCCTCAAACCACGAGAAGCTCCAGCAAAAAAAGGGAGCCAAAATGCAGCCCACATCCAGGAGAATCTCAAGAGCAGGGGGTGGAGCAAGCCAGGCCTCAAACCACGAGAAGCTCCAGCCCAAAAAGGAGCCAAAAGACAGCCCACATCCGGGAGAATCTCAAGAGCAGGGGGTGGAGCAAGCCAGGCCTCAAACCACGAGAAGCTCCAGCCCAAAAGGGAGCCAAAAGACAGCCCACATCCGGGAGAATCTCAAGAGCAGGGGCTGGAGCAAGCCAGGCCTCAAACCACGAGAAGCTCCAGCCCAAATGGCAGCCAAAATGCAGCCCACATCCGGGAGAATATCAAGAGCAGGGGTTGGAGCGAGCCAGGCCTCAAACCACGAGAAGCTCCAGCCCAAAAGGCAGCCAAAATGCAGCCCACCTCCGGGAAAATCTCAAGAGCAGGGGGTGGAGCAAGCCAGGCCTCAAACCACGGGAAGCTCCAGCCCAAGAATCAGCCAAAATGCAGCCCACCTCCGGGAGAATCTCAAGAGCAGGGGCTGGAGCAAGCCAGGCCTCAAACCACGAGAAGCTCCAGCCCAAAATGCAGCCAAAATGCAGCCCACCTCCGGGAGAATCTCAAGGGCAGGGGGTGGAGCAAGCCAGGCCTCAAACCACGAGAAGCTGCAGCCCAAAATGCAGCCAAAATGCAGCCCACATCAGGGAGAATCTCAAGAGCAGGGGTTTGAGCAAGCCAGGCATCAAACCACGAGAAGCTCCAGCCCAAAATGCAGCCAAAATGCAGCCCACGTCCAGGAGAATCTCAAGAGCAGGGGGTGGAGCAAGCCAGGCCTCAAACCACGGGAAGCTCGAGCCCAAAAGGCAGCCAAAATGCAGCCCACATCCAGGAGAATCTCAAGAGCAGGGGGTGGAGCAAGCCAGGCCTCAAACCACGAGAAGCTCCAGCCCAAGAATCAGCCAAAATGCAGCCCACATCCGGGAGAATCTCAAGAGCAGGGGGTGGAGCAAGCCAGGCCTCAAACCACGAGAAGCTCCAGCACAAAAGGCAGCCAAAATCCAGCCCACCTCCGGGAGAATCTCAAGAGCAGGGGGTGGAGCAAGCCAGGCCTCAAACCACAAGAAGCTCCAGCCCAAAAGGCAGCCAAAATGCAGCCCACATCCGGGAGAATCTCAAGAGCAGGGGGTGGAGCAAGCCGGGCCTCAAACCACGAGAAGCTCCAGCCCAAAAGGCAGCCAAAATACAGCCCACATGTGGGAGAATCTCAAGAGCAGGGGGTGGAGCAAGCCAGGCCCCAAACCACGAGAAGCTCCAGCCCAAAAGGCAGCCAAAATGCAGCCCACATCCGGGAGAATCTCAAGAGCAGGGGGTTGAGCAAGCCAGGCCTCAAACCACGAGAAGCTGTAGCCCAAAGGGCAGCCAAAATGCAGCCCACATCTGGGAGAATCTCAAGAGCAGGGGGTGGAGCAAGGCAGGCCTCAAACCACGAGAAGCTCCAGCCCAAAAGGCAGCCAAAATGCAGCCCACATCCAGGAGAATCTCAAGAGCAGGGGGTGGAGCAAGCCAGGCCTCAAACCACGAGAAGCTCCAGCCCAAAAGGCAGCCAAAATGCAGCCCACATCCGGGAGAATATCAAGAGCAGGGTGTGGAGCAAGCCAGGCCCCAAACCACGAGAAGCTCCAGCCCAAAAGGGAGCCAAAAGACAGCCCACATCCGGGAGAATCTCAAGAGCAGGGGGTGGAGCAAGCCAGGCCTCAAACCACGAGAAGCTCCAGCCCAAATGGCAGCCAAAATGCAGCCCACATCCGGGAGAATCTCAAGAGCAGGGGGTGGAGCAAGACAGGCCTCAAACCACGAGAATCTAGAGCCCAAAGGGCAGCGAAAATCCAGCCAACATCCGGGAGAATCTCAAGAGCAGGGGCTCGAGCAAGCCAGGCCTCAAACCACGAGAAGCTCCAGCCCAAAACGCAGCCAAAATACAGCCCACCTCCGGAAGAATATCAAGAGCAGGGGGTGGAGCAAGCCAGGCCTCAAACCACGAGAAGCTCCAGCCCAAAGGGCAGCCAAAATGCAGCCCACATCTGGGAGAATCTCAAGAGCAGGGGGTGGAGCAAGCCAGGCCTCAAACCACGAGAAGCTCCAGTCCAAAAAGCAGCCAAAATGCAGCCCACATCCGGGAAAATATCAAGAGCGGGGGGTGGAGCAAGCCAGGCCTCAAACCACGAGAAGCTCCAGCCCAAAATGCAGCCAAAATGCAGCCCACATATGGGAGAATATCAAGAGCAGGGGGTGGAGCAAGCCAGGCCCCAAACCACGAGAAGCTCCAGCCCAAAAGGCAGCCAAAATGCAGCCCACATGCAGGAGAATCTCAAGAGCAGGGGGTTGAGCAAGCCAGGCCTCAAACCACGAGAAGCTGTAGCCCAAAGGGCAGCCAAAATGCAGCCCACATCTGGGAGAATATCAAGAGCAGGGGGTGGAGCAAGGCAGGCCTCAAACCACGAGAAGCTCCAGCCCAAAATGCAGCCAAAATGCAGCCCACATCCAGGAGAATCTCAAGAGCAGGGGGTGGAGCAAGCCAGGCCTCAAACCACGAGAAGCTCCAGCCCAAAAGGCAGCCAAAATGCAGCCCACATCCGGGAGAATATCAAGAGCAGGGGGTGGAGCAAGACAGGCCTCAAACCACGAGAATCTAGAGCCCAAAGGGCAGCGAAAATCCAGCCAACATCCGGGAGACTCTCAAGAGCAGGGGGTGGAGCAAGCCAGGCCTCAAACCATGAGAAGCTCCAGCCCAAAAAGAAGTCAAAATGCAGCCCACATCCGGGAGAATATCAAGAGCAGGGGGTGGAGCAAGCCAGGCCTCAAACCACGAGAAGCTCCAGCCCAAAACGCAGCCAAAATACAGCCCACCTCCGGAAGAATCTCAAGAGCAGTGGGTGGAGCAAGCCAGGCCTCAAACCACGAGAAGCTCCAGCCCAAAGGGCAGCCAAAATGCAGCCCACATCTGGGAGAATATCAAGAGAAGGGGGTGGAGCAAGCCAGGCCTCAAACCACGAGAAGCTCCAGCCCAAAAGGCAGCCAAAATGCAGCCCACATCCGGGAGAATCTCAAGAGCAGGGGGTGGAGCAAGCCAGGCTTCAAACCACGAGAAGCTCCAGCCCAAAAGGCAGACAAAATCCAGCCCACATCCGGGAGAATCTCAAGAGCAGGGGGTGGAGCAAGCCAGGCCTCAAACCACGAGAAGCTCCAGCCCAAAAGGGAGCCAAAATGCAGCCCACATCCGGGAGAATCTCAAGAGCAGGGGGTGGAGCAAGCCAGGCCTCAAACCACGAGAAGCTCCAGTCCAAAAAGCAGCCAAAATGCAGCCCACATCCGGGAAAATATCATGAGCGGGGGGTGGAGTAAGCCAGGCCTCAAACCACGAGAATTTCCACCCCAAATGTCAGCCAAAATCCAGCCCACATCCGGGAGAATAGCAAGAGCTGGGGTTGGAGGAAGGCAGGCCTCAAACCACGAGAAGCTCCAGCCCAAAAGGCAGCCAAACTCCAGCCCAAATCCGGGAGAATTTCAAAACCAGGGGATGAAGCAAGCCAGGCCTCAAACCACGAGAAGCTCCATCCCAAAAGGCAGCCAAAATGCAGCCCACCTCTGGAAGAATATCAAGAGCAGGGGGTGGAGCAAGCCAGGCCTCAAACCACGAGAATTTCCACCCCAAATGTCAGCCAAAATCCAGCCCACATCCGGGAGAATAGCAAGAGCTGGGGTTGGAGGAAGGCAGGCCTCAAACCACGAGAAGCTCCAGCCCAAAAGGCAGCCAAACTCCAGCCCAAATCCGGGAGAATTTCAAAACCAGGGGATGAAGCAAGCCAGGCCTCAAACCACGAGAAGCTCCATCCCAAAAGGCAGCCAAAATCCAGCCCACCTCTGGAAGAATATCAAGAGCAGGGGGTGGAGCAAGGCAGGCCTCAAACCACGAGAAGCTCCAGCCCAAAAGGCAGCCAAAATGCAGCCCACATCCGGGAGAATATCAAGAGCAGGGGGTGGAGCAAGCCAGGCCTCAAACCACGAGAAGCTCCAGCCCAAAAGGCAGCCAAAATGCAGCCCACATCCGGGAGAATCTCAAGAGCAGGGGGTCGAGCAAGCCAGGCCTCAAACCACGAGAAGCTCCAGCCCAAAATGCAGTAAAAATGCAGCCCACATCAGGGAGAATCTCAGGAGCAGGGGGTGGAGCAAGCCAGGCCTCAAACCACGAGAAGCTCCAGCCCAAAAGGCAGCCAAAATGCAGCCCACCTCCGGGAGAATCTCAAGAGCAGGGGGTGGAGCAAGCCAGGCCTCAAACCACGAGAAGCTCCAGCCCAAAAGGCAGCCAAAATGCAGCCCACATCCGGGAGAATCTCAAGAGCAGGGGGTGGAGCAAGCCAGGCCTCAAACCACGAGAATTTCCAGCCCAAAAAGGCAGCCAAAATGCAGCCCACATCCGGGAGAATATCATGGGCAGGGGGTGGAGGAAGCCAGGCCTCAAACCACGAGAAGCTCCAGCCCAAAATGCAGCCAAAATGCAGCCCACATCCGGGAGAATCTCAAGAGTAGGGGGTGGAGCAAGCCAGGCCTCAAACCACGAGAAGCTCCAGCCCAAAATGGCAACCAAATTGCAGCCCACATCCGGGAGAATCTCAAGAGCAGGGGGTGGAGGAAGCCAGGACTCAAACCACGAGAAGCTCCAGCCCAAAATGCAGCCAAAATGCAGCCCACATCCGGGAGAATATCAAGAGCAGGGGATGGAGCAAGGCACGCCTCAAACCACGAGAAGCTCCAGCTCAAAAGGCAGCCAAAATGCAGCCCACATCCGGGAGAATCTCAAGAGCAGGGGGTGGAGCAAGGCAGGCCTCAAACCACGAGAAGCTCCAGACCAAAAAGGCAGCCAAATGCAGCCCATATCCGGGAGAATATCAAGAGCAGGTGGTGGAGCAAGGCAGGCCTCAAACCACGAGAAGCTCCAGCCCAAAAAGCAGCCAAAATCCAGCCCACATCCCAGAGAATCTCAATAGCAAGGGGTGGAGCAAGGCAGGCCTCAAACCACGAGAAGCTCCAGCCCAAAGGGCAGCCAAAATGCAGCCCACATCTGGGAGAATATCAAGAGAAGGGGGTGGAGCAAGCCAGGCCTCAAACCACGAGAAGCTCCAGCCCAAAATGCATCTAAACTCCAGCCACATCCGGGAGAATTTCAAGAGCAGGGGATGGAGCAAGGCAGGCCTCAAACCACGAGAATTTCCAGCCCAAAAGGCAGCCAAAATGCAGCCCACATCCGGGAGAATCTCAAGAGCAGGGGGTGGAGCAAGACAGGCCTCAAACCACGAGAATCTAGAGCCCAAAGGGTAGCGAAAATCCAGCCAACATCCGGGAGAATCTCAAGAGCAGGGGGTGGAGCAAGCCAGGCCTCAAACCATGAGAAGCTCCAGCCCAAAAAGAAGTCAAAATGCAGCCCACATCTGGGAGAATATCAAGAGCAGAGGGTGGAGCAAGCCAGGCCTCAAACCACGAGAAGCTCCAGCCCAAAACGCAGCCAAAATACAGCCCACCTCCGGAAGAATATCAAGAGCAGGGGGTGGAGCAAGCCAGGCCTCAAACCACGAGAAGCTCCAGCCCAAAGGGCACCCAAAATGCAGCCCACCACCGGGAGAATCTCAAGAGCAGGGGGTGGAGCAAGCCAGGCCTCAAACCACAAGGAGCTCCAGCCAAAGAATCAGCCAAAATGCAGCCCACATCCGGGAGAATCTCAAGAGCAGTTGGTGGAGCAAGCCAGGCCTCAAACCACGAGAAGCTCCAGCCCAAAAAGGCAGCCAAAATGCAGCCCACATCCGGGAGAATATCATGGGCTGGGGGTGGAGCAAGGCAGGCCTCAAACCACGAGAATTTCCAGCCCAAATGTCAGCCAAAATGCAGCCCACATCCGGGAGAATCTCAAGAGCAGGGGGTGGAGCAAGCCAGGCCTCAAACCACGAGAAGCTCCAGCCCAAAAGGCAGCCAAAATGCAGCCCATATCCGGGACAATCTCAAGAGCAGGGGGTGGAGCAAGCCAGGCCCCAAACCACGAGAAGCTCCAGCCCAAAATGCAGCCAAAATGCAGCCCACATCCGGGAGAATCTCAAGAGCAGGGGGTCGAGCAAGCCAGGCCTCAAACCATGAGAAGCTCCAGCCCAAAAAGAAGTCAAAATGCAGCCCACATCTGGGAGAATATCAAGAGCAGGGGGTGGAGCAAGCCAGGCCTCAAACCACGAGAAGCTCCAGCCCAAAACGCAGCCAAAATACAGCCCACCTCCGGAAGAATATCAAGAGCAGGGGGTGGAGCAAGCCAGGCCTCAAACCACGAGAAGCTCCAGCCCAAAGGGCAGCCAAAATGCAGCCCACATCCGGGAGAATCTCAAGAGCAGGGGGTGCAGCAAGCCAGGCCTCAAACCACAAGAAGCTCCAGCCCAAAAGGCAGCCAAAATGCAGCCCACATCCGGGAGAATCTCAAGAGCAGGGGGTGGAGCAAGCCAGGCTTCAAACCACGAGAAGCTCCAGCCCAAAAGGCAGCCAAAATGCAGCCCACATCCGGGAGAATCTCAAGAGCAGGGGGTGGAGCAAGCCAGGCCTCAAACCACGAGAAGCTCCAGCCCAAAAGGGAGCCAAAATGCAGCCCACATCCGGGAGAATCTCAAGAGCAGGGGGTGGAGCAAGCCAGGCCTCAAACCACGAGAAGCTCCAGTCCAAAAAGCAGCCAAAATGCAGCCCACATCCGGGAAAATATCAAGAGCGGGGGGTGGAGCAAGCCAGGCCTCAAACCACGAGAAGCTCCAGCCCAAAATGCAGCCAAAATGCAGCCCACATCCGGGAGAATATCAAGAGCAGGGGGTGGAGCAAGCCAGGCCTCAAAGCATGAGAACCTCAAGCCCAAAAGGCAGCCAAAATGCAGCCCACATCCAGGAGAATCTCAAGAGCAGGGGGTGGAGCAAGCCAGGCCTCAAACCACGAGAATTTCCACCCCAAATGTCAGCCAAAATCCAGCCCACATCCGGGAGAATAGCAAGAGCTGGGGTTGGAGGAAGGCAGGCCTCAAACCACGAGAAGCTCCAGCCCAAAAGGCAGCCAAACTCCAGCCCAAATCCGGGAGAATTTCAACACCAGGGGATGAAGCAAGCCTGGCCTCAAACCTCGAGAAGCTCCAGCCCAAAAGGCAGCCAAAATGCAGCCCACATCCAGGAGAATCTCAAGAGCAGTTGGTGGAGCCAGCCAGGCCTCAAACCACGAGAAGCTCCAGCCCAAAAAGGCAGCCAAAATGCAGCCCAAATCCGGGAGAATATCATGGGCTGGGGGTGGAGCAAGGCAGGCCTCAAACCACGAGAATTTCCAGCCCAAATGTCAGCCAAAATGCAGCCCACATCCGGGAGAATCTCAAGAGCAGGGGGTGGAGCAAGCCAGGCCCCAAACCACGAGAAGCTCCAGCCCAAAAGGCAGCCAAAATGCAGCCCACATCCGGGACAATCTCAAGAGCAGGGGGTGGAGCAAGCCAGGCCCCAAACCACGAGAAGCTCCAGCCCAAAAGGCAGCCAAAATGCAGCCCACATCCGGGAGAATCTCAAGAGCAGGGGGTGGAGCAAGCCAGGCCTCAAACCACGAGAAGCTCCAGCCCAAAATGCAGTAAAAATGCAGCCCACATCAGGGAGAATCTCAGGAGCAGGGGGTGGAGCAAGCCAGGCCTCAAACCACGAGAAGCTCCAGCCCAAAAGGCATCCAAACTCCAGACCAAATCCGGGAGAATTTCAAAACCAGGGGGTGGAGCAAGCCAGGCCTCAAACCACGAGAAGCTCCAGCCCAAAAGGCAGCCAAAATGCAGCCCACATCCGGGAGAATCTCAAGAGCAGGGGGTGGAGCAAGCCAGGCCTCAAACCACGAGAAGCTCCAGCCCAAAAGGCAGCCAAAATGCAGCCCACATCCGGGAGAATCTCAAGAGCAGGGGGTGGAGCAAGCGAGGCCTCAAACCACGAGAATTTCCAGCCCAAAAATGCAGCCAAAATGCAGCCCACATCCAGGAGAATATCACGGGCAGGGGGTGGAGGAAGCCAGGACTCAAACCACGAGAAGCTCCAGCCCAAAATGCAGCCAAAATGCAGCCCACATCCGGGAGAATATCAAGAGCAGGGGATGGAGCAAGGCACGCCTCAAACCATGAGAAGCTCCAGCCCAAAAGGCAGCCAAAATGCAGCCCACATCCGGGAGAATCTCAAGAGCAGGGGGTGGAGCAAGGCAGGCCTCAAACCACGAGAAGCTCCAAACCAAAATGCAGCCAAAATCCAGCCCACATCCGGGAGAATATCATGGGCAGGGAGTGGAGCAAGCCAGGACTCAAACCACGAGAATCTCCAGCCCAAAAGGCAGCCAAAATCCAGCCCACATCCGGGAGAATAGCAAGAGCAGGGTGTGGAGCAAGCCAGGCCTCAAACCACGAGAAGCTCCAGCCCAAAATGCAGCCAAAATGCAGCCCACATCCGGGAGAATCTCAAGAGCAGGGGGTGGAGCAAGCCAGGCCTCAAACCATGAGAAGCTCCAGCCCAAAAGGCAGCCAAATCCAGCCCACATCCGGGAGAATATCAAGAGCAGGTGGTGGAGCAAGGCAGGCCTCAAACCACGAGAAGCTCCAGCCCAAAATGCAGCCAAAATGCAGCCCACATCCGGGAGAATATCAAGAGCAGGGGGTGGAGCAAGCCAGGCCTTAAACCACGAGAAGCTCCAGCCCAAAAGGCAGCCAAAATGCAGCCCACATCCGGGAGAATCTCAAGAGCAGGGGGTGGAGCAAGCCAGGCCTCAAACCACGAGAAACTCCAGCCCAAAAAGGCAGCCAAAATGCAGCCCACATCCGGGAGAATATCAAGAGCAGGGGATGGAGCAAGCCAGGCCTCAAACCACGAGAAGCTCCAGCCCAAAAGGCAGCCAAAATGCAGCCCACATCCGGGAGAATCTCAAGAGCAGGGGGTGGAGCAAGCCAGGCCTCAAACCATGAGAAGCTCCAGCCCAATAGGCAGATAAAATGCAGCCCACATCCGGGAGAATCTCAAGAGCAGGGGGTGGAGCAAGCGAGGCCTCAAACCACGAGAATTTCCAGCCCAAAAAGGCAGCCAAAATGAAGCCCACATCCGGGAGAATATCAAGAGCAGGGGGTGGAGCAAGACAGGCCTCAAACCACGAGAATTTCCAGCCCAAAAATGCAGCGAAAATGCAGCCCACATCCGGGAGAATCTCAAGAGCAGGGGGTGGAGCAAGCGAGGCCTCAAACCACGAGAATTTCCAGCCCAAAAATGCAGCCAAAATGCAGCCCACATCCAGGAGAATATCACGGGCAGGGGGTGGAGGAAGCCAGGACTCAAACCACGAGAAGCTCCAGCCCAAAATGCAGCCAAAATGCAGCCCACATCCGGGAGAATATCAAGAGCAGGGGATGGAGCAAGGCACGCCTCAAACCATGAGAAGCTCCAGCCCAAAAGGCAGCCAAAATGCAGCCCACATCCGGGAGAATCTCAAGAGCAGGGGGTGGAGCAAGGCAGGCCTCAAACCACGAGAAGCTCCAAACCAAAATGCAGCCAAAATCCAGCCCACATCCGGGAGAATATCATGGGCAGGGAGTGGAGCAAGCCAGGACTCAAACCACGAGAATCTCCAGCCCAAAAGGCAGCCAAAATCCAGCCCACATCCGGGAGAATAGCAAGAGCAGGGTGTGGAGCAAGCCAGGCCTCAAACCACGAGAAGCTCCAGCCCAAAATGCAGCCAAAATGCAGCCCACATCCGGGAGAATCTCAAGAGCAGGGGGTGGAGCAAGCCAGGGCTCAAACCATGAGAAGCTCCAGCCCAAAAGGCAGCCAAATCCAGCCCACATCCGGGAGAATATCAAGAGCAGGTGGTGGAGCAAGGCAGGCCTCAAACCACGAGAAGCTCCAGCCCAAAATGCAGCCAAAATGCAGCCCACATCCGGGAGAATATCAAGAGCAGGGGGTGGAGCAAGCCAGGCCTTAAACCACGAGAAGCTCCAGCCCAAAAGGCAGCCAAAATGCAGCCCACATCCGGGAGAATCTCAAGAGCAGGGGGTGGAGCAAGCCAGGCCTCAAACCACGAGAAACTCCAGCCCAAAAAGGCAGCCA
Source organism: Rhynochetos jubatus (assembly GCA_027574665.1). Lineage (NCBI taxonomy): Eukaryota > Metazoa > Chordata > Aves > Eurypygiformes > Rhynochetidae > Rhynochetos > Rhynochetos jubatus. The sequence continues at coordinate 3,684,245 of JAQBHY010000071.1, forward strand.
AAATGCAGCCCACATCCGGGAGAATATCAAGAGCAGGGGATGGAGCAAGCCAGGCCTCAAACCACGAGAAGCTCCAGCCCAAAAGGCAGCCAAAATGCAGCCCACATCCGGGAGAATCTCAAGAGCAGGGGGTGGAGCAAGCCAGGCCTCAAACCATGAGAAGCTCCAGCCCAATAGGCAGATAAAATGCAGCCCACATCCGGGAGAATCTCAAGAGCAGGGGGTGGAGCAAGCGAGGCCTCAAACCACGAGAATTTCCAGCCCAAAAAGGCAGCCAAAATGAAGCCCACATCCGGGAGAATATCAAGAGCAGGGGGTGGAGCAAGACAGGCCTCAAACCACGAGAATCTAGAGCCCAAAGAGCAGCGAAAATCCAGCCAACATCCGGGAGAATCTCAAGAGCAGGGGGTGGAGCAAGCCAGGCCTCAAACCATGAGAAGCTCCAGCCCAAAAAGAAGTCAAAATGCAGCCCACATCTGGGAGAATCTCAAGAACAGGGGGTGGAGTAAGCCAGGCCTCAAACCACGAGAAGCTCCAGCCCAAAACACAGCCAAAATACAGCCCACCTCCGGAAGAATATCAAGAGCAGGAGGTGGAGCAAGCCAGGCCTCAAACCACGAGAAGCTCCAGCCCAAAGGGCAGCCAAAATGCAGCCCACATCTGGGAGAATATCAAGAGAAGGGGGTGGAGCAAGGCAGGCCTCAAACCACGAGAAGCTCCAGCCCAAAAGGCAGCCAAAATGCAGCCCACATCCGGGAGAATCTCAAGAGCAGGGGGTGGAGCAAGCCAGGCTTCAAACCACGAGAAGCTCCAGCCCCAAAGGCAGCCAAAATGCAGCCCACATCCGGGAGAATCTCAAGAGCAGGGGGTGGAGCAAGCCAGGCCTCAAACCACGAGAAGCTCCAGCCCAAAAGGGAGCCAAAATGCAGCCCACATCCGGGAGAATCTCAAGAACAGGGGGTGGAGCAAGCCAGGCCTCAAACCACGAGAAGCTCCAGTCCAAAAAGCAGCCAAAATGCAGCCCACATCCGGGAAAATATCAAGAGCGGGGGGTGGAGCAAGCCAGGCCTCAAACCACGAGAAGCTCCAGCCCAAAATGCAGCCAAAATGCAGCCCACATATGGGAGAATATCAAGAGCAGGGGGTGGAGCAATCCAGGCCTCAAAGCATGAGAACCTCAAGCCCAAAAGGCAGCCAAAATGCAGCCCACATCCGGGAGAATCTCAAGAGCAGGGGGTGGAGCAAGCCAGGCCTCAAACCACGAGAATTTCCAGCCCAAATGTCAGCCAAAATCCAGCCCACATCCGGGAGAATAGCAAGAGCTGGGGTTGGAGGAAGGCAGGCCTCAAACCACGAGAAGCTCCAGCCCAAAAGGCAGCCAAACTCCAGCCCAAATCCGGGAGAATTTCAAAACCAGGGGATGAAGCAAGCCAGGCCTCAAACCACGAGAAGCTCCATCCCAAAAGGCAGCCAAAATGCAGCCCACCTCTGGAAGAATATCAAGAGCAGGGGGTGGAGCAAGGCAGGCCTCAAACCACGAGAAGCTCCAGCCCAAAAGGCAGCCAAAATGCAGCCCACATCCGGGAGAATCTCAAGAGCAGGGGGTGGAGCAAGCCAGGCCTCAAACCACGAGAAGCTCCAGCCCAAAAAGGCAGCCAAAATGCAGCCCACATCCGGGAGAATATCATGGGCTGGGGGTGGAGCAAGGCAGGCCTCAAACCACAAGAAGCTCCAGCCCAAAAGGCAGCCAAAATGCAGCCCACATCCGGGAGAATAAAAAGAGCAGGGGGTGGAGCAAGACAGGCCTCAAACCACGAGAATCTAGAGCCCAAAGAGCAGCGAAAATCCAGCCCACATCTGGGAGAATATCAAGAGCAGGGGGTGGAGCAAGGCAGGCCTCAAACCACGAGAAGCTCCAGCCCAAAACGCAGCCAAAATGCAGCCCACATCTGGGAGAATATCAAGAGCAGGGGGTGGAGCAAGGCAGGCCTCAAACCACGAGAAGCTCCAGCCCAAAGTGCAGCCAAAATGCAGCCCACATCTGGGAGAATATCAAGAGAAGGGGGTGGAGCAAGGCAGGCCTCAAACCACGAGAAGCTCCAGCCCAAAAGGCAGCCAAAATGCAGCCCACATCCGGGAGAATCTCAAGAGCAGGGGGTGGAGCAAGCCAGGCTTCAAACCACGAGAAGCTCCAGCCCAAAAGGCAGCCAAAATGCAGCCCACATCCGGGAGAATCTCAAGAGCAGGGGATGGAGCAAGCCAGGCCTCAAACCACGAGAAGCTCCAGCCCAAAAGGGAACCAAAATGCAGCCCACATCCGGGAGAATCTCAAGAGCAGGGGGTGGAGCAAGCCAGGCCTCAAACCACGAGAAGCTCCAGTCCAAAAAGCAGCCAAAATGCAGCCCACATCCGGGAGTATATCATGGGCTGGGGGTGGAGCAAGGCAGGCCTCAAACCACGAGAATTTCCAGCCCAAATGTCAGCCAAAATGCAGCCCACATCCGGGAGAATCTCAAGAGCAGGGGGTGGAGCAAGCCAGGCCCCAAACCACGAGAAGCTCCAGCCCAAAAAGGCAGCCAAAATGCAGCCCACATCCGGGAGAATATCATGGGCTGGGGGTGGAGCAAGGCAGGCCTCAAACCACGAGAATTTCCAGCCCAAATGTCAGCCAAAATGCAGCCCACATCCGGGAGAATCTCAAGAGCAGGGGGTGGAGCAAGCCAGGCCCCAAACCACGAGAATCTCCAGCCCAAAAGGCAGCCAAAATGCAGCCCACATCCGGGAGAATCTCAAGAGCAGGGGGTGGAGCAAGCCAGGCCTCAAACCACGAGAAACTCCAGCCCAAAAAGGCAGCCAAAATGCAGCCCACATCCGGGAGAATATCAAGAGCAGGGGATGGAGCAAGCCAGGCCTCAAACCACGAGAAGCTCCAGCCCAAAAGGCAGCCAAAATGCAGCCCACATCCGGGAGAATCTCAAGAGCAGGGGGTGGAGCAAGCCAGGCCTCAAACCATGAGAAGCTCCAGCCCAATAGGCAGATAAAATGCGGCCCACCTCCGGGAGAATCTCAAGAGCAGGGGGTGGAGCAAGCGAGGCCTCAAACCACGAGAATTTCCAGCACAAAAAGGCAGCCAAAATGAAGCCCACATCCGGCAGAATATCAAGAGCAGGGGGTGGAGCAAGACAGGCCTCAAACCACGAGAATCTAGAGCCCAAAGAGCAGCGAAAATCCAGCCAACATCCGGGAGAATCTCAAGAGCAGGGGGTGGAGCAAGCCAGGCCTCAAACCATGAGAAGCTCCAGCCCAAAAAGAAGTCAAAATGCAGCCCACATCTGGGAGAATCTCAAGAACAGGGGGTGGAGTAAGCCAGGCCTCAAACCACGAGAAGCTCCAGCCCAAAACACAGCCAAAATACAGCCCACCTCCGGAAGAATATCAAGAGCAGGGGGTGGAGCAAGCCAGGCCTCAAACCACGAGAAGCTCCAGCCCAAAGGGCAGCCAAAATGCAGCCCACATCTGGGAGAATATCAAGAGAAGGGGGTGGAGCAAGGCAGGCCTCAAACCACGAGAAGCTCCAGCCCAAAAGGCAGCCAAAATGCAGCCCACATCCGGGAGAATCTCAAGAGCAGGGGGTGGAGCAAGCCAGGCTTCAAACCACGAGAAGCTCCAGCCCCAAAGGCAGCCAAAATGCAGCCCACATCCGGGAGAATCTCAAGAGCAGGGGGTGGAGCAAGCCAGGCCTCAAACCACGAGAAGCTCCAGCCCAAAAGGGAGCCAAAATGCAGCCCACATCCGGGAGAATCTCAAGAACAGGGGGTGGAGCAAGCCAGGCCTCAAACCACGAGAAGCTCCAGTCCAAAAAGCAGCCAAAATGCAGCCCACATCCGGGAAAATATCAAGAGCGGGGGGTGGAGCAAGCCAGGCCTCAAACCACGAGAAGCTCCAGCCCAAAATGCAGCCAAAATGCAGCCCACATATGGGAGAATATCAAGAGCAGGGGGTGGAGCAATCCAGGCCTCAAAGCATGAGAACCTCAAGCCCAAAAGGCAGCCAAAATGCAGCCCACATCCGGGAGAATCTCAAGAGCAGGGGGTGGAGCAAGCCAGGCCTCAAACCACGAGAATTTCCAGCCCAAATGTCAGCCAAAATCCAGCCCACATCCGGGAGAATAGCAAGAGCTGGGGTTGGAGGAAGGCAGGCCTCAAACCACGAGAAGCTCCAGCCCAAAAGGCAGCCAAACTCCAGCCCAAATCCGGGAGAATTTCAAAACCAGGGGATGAAGCAAGCCAGGCCTCAAACCACGAGAAGCTCCAGCCCAAAAGGCAGCCAAAATGCAGCCCACCTCTGGAAGAATATCAAGAGCAGGGGGTGGAGCAAGGCAGGCCTCAAACCACGAGAAGCTCCAGCCCAAAAGGCAGCCAAAATGCAGCCCACATCCGGGAGAATCTCAAGAGCAGGGGGTGGAGCAAGCCAGGCCTCAAACCACGAGAAGCTCCAGCCCAAAAAGGCAGCCAAAATGCAGCCCACATCCGGGTGAATATCATGGGCCTGGGGTGGAGCAAGGCAGGCCTCAAACCACAAGAAGCTCCAGCCCAAAAGGCAGCCAAAATGCAGCCCACATCCGGGAGAATAAAAAGAGCAGGGGGTGGAGCAAGACAGGCCTCAAACCACGAGAATCTAGAGCCCAAAGAGCAGCGAAAATCCAGCCAACATCCGGGAGAATCTCAAGAGCAGGGGGTGGAGCAAGCCAGGCCTCAAACCATGAGAAGCTCCAGCCCAAAAAGAAGTCAAAATGCAGCCCACATCTGGGAGAATATCAAGAGCAGGGGGTGGAGCAAGGCAGGCCTCAAACCACGAGAAGCTCCAGCCCAAAACGCAGCCAAAATACAGCCCACCTCCGGAAGAATATCAAGAGCAGGGGGTGGATCAAGCCAGGCCTCAAACCACGAGAAGCTCCAGCCCAAAGGGCAGCCAAAATGCAGCCCATATCTGGGAGAATATCAAGAGAAGGGGGTGGAGCAAGGCAGGCCTCAAACCACGAGAAGCTCCAGCCCAAAAGGCAGCCAAAATGCAGCCCACATCCGGGAGAATCTCAAGAGCAGGGGGTGGAGCAAGCCAGGCTTCAAACCATGAGAAGCTCCAGCCCAAAAGGCAGCCAAAATGCAGCCCACATCCGGGAGAATCTCAATAGCAGGGGATGGAGCAAGCCAGGCCTCAAACCACGAGAAGCTCCAGCCCAAAAGGGAACCAAAATGCAGCCCACATCCGGGAGAATCTCAAGAGCAGGGGGTGGAGCAAGCCAGGCCTCAAACCACGAGAAGCTCCAGTCCAAAAAGCAGCCAAAATGCAGCCCACATCCGGGAAAATATCAAGAGCGGGGGGTGGAGCAAGCCAGGCCTCAAACCACGAGAAGCTCCAGCCCAAAATGCAGCCAAAATGCAGCCCACATATGGGAGAATATCAAGAGCAGGGGGTGGAGCAATCCAGGCCTCAAAGCATGAGAACCTCAAGCCCAAAAGGCAGCCAAAATGCAGCCCACATCCGGGAGAATCTCAAGAGCAGGGGGTGGAGCAAGCCAGGCCTCAAACCACGAGAATTTCCAGCCCAAATGTCAGCCAAAACCCAGCCCACATCCGGGAGAATAGCAAGAGCTGGGGTTGGAGGAAGGCAGGCCTCAAACCACAAGAAGCTCCAGCCCAAAAGGCAGCCAAACTCCAGCCCAAATCCGGGAGAATTTCAAAACCAGGGGATGAAGCAAGCCAGGCCTCAAACCACGAGAAGCTCCATCCCAAAAGGCAGCCAAAATGCAGCCCACCTCTGGAAGAATATCAAGAGCAGGGGGTGGAGCAAGGCAGGCCTCAAACCACAAGAAGCTCCAGCCCAAAATGCAGCCAAAATGCAGCCCACATCCGGGAGAATCTCAAGAGCAGGGGGTGGAGCAAGCCAGGCCTCAAACCACGAGAAGCTCCAGCCCAAAAAGGCAGCCAAAATGCAGCCCACATCCGGGAGAATATCATGGGCTGGGGGTGGAGCAAGGCAGGCCTCAAACCACGAGAATTTCCAGCCCAAATGTCAGCCAAAATGCAGCCCACATCCGGGAGAATCTCAAGAGCAGGGGGTGGAGCAAGCCAGGCCCCAAACCACGAGAAGCTCCAGCCCAAAAGGCAGCCAAAATGCAGCCCACATCCGGGACAATCTCAAGAGCAGGGGGTGGAGCAAACCAGGCCCCAAACCACGAGAAGCTCCAGCCCAAAAGGCAGCCAAAATGCAGCCCACATCCGGGAGAATCTCAAGAGCAGGGGGTCGAGCAAGCCAGGCCCCAAACCACGAGAAGCTCCAGCCCTAAAGGCAGCCAAAATGCAGCCCACATCAGGGAGAATCTCAGGAGCAGGGGGTGGAGCAAGCCAGGCCTCAAACCACGAGAAGCTCCAGCCCAAAAGGCATCCAAACTCCAGACCAAATCCGGGAGAATTTCAAAACCAGGGGGTGGAGCAAGCCAGGCCTCAAACCACGAGAAGCTCCAGCCCAAAAGGCAGCCAAAATGCAGCCCACATACGGGAGAATCTCAAGAGCAGGGGGTGGAGCAAGCCAGGCCTCAAACCACGAGAAGCTCCAGCCCAAAAATGCAGCCAAAATGCAGCCCACATCCGGGAGAATATCATGGGCAGGGGGTGGAGGAAGCCAGGCCTCAAACCACGAGAAGCTCCAGCCCAAAATGCAGCCAAAATGCAGCCCACATCCGGGAGAATCTCAAGAGTAGGGGGTGGAGCAAGCCAGGCCTCAAACCACGAGAAGCTCCAGCCCAAAAGGCAGCCAAAATGCAGCCCACATCCGGGAGAATCTCAAGAGCAGGGGGTGGAGCAAGCCAGGCCTCAAACCACGAGAAGCTCCAGCCCAAAATGGCAACCAAAATGCAGCCCACATCCGGGAGAATCTCAAGAGCAGGGGGTGGAGGAAGCCAGGACTCAAACCACGAGAAGCTCCAGCCCAAAATGCAGCCAAAATGCAGCCCACATCCGGGAGAATATCAAGAGCAGGGGATGGAGCAAGGCACGCCTCAAACCACGAGAAGCTCCAGCCCAAAAAGCAGCCAAAATCCAGCCCACATCCAGGAGAATCTCAAGAGCAGGGGGTGGAGCAAGCCAGGCCTCAAACCACGAGAACCTCCAGACCAAAATGCAGCCAAAATGCAGCCCACATCCGGGAGAATATCATGGGCAGGGAGTGGAGGAAGCCAGGACTCAAACCACGAGAATCTCCAGCCCAAAAGTCAGCCAAAATCCAGCCCACATCCGGGAGAATAGCAAGAGCAGGGTGTGGAGCAAGCCAGGCCTCAAACCACGAGAAGCTCCAGCCCAAAAGGCAGCCAAACTCCAGCCCACATCCGGGAGAATCCCAAGAGCAGGGGGTGGAGCAAGCCAGGCCTCAAACCACGAGAACCTCCAGACCAAAATGCAGCCAAAATGCAGCCCACATCCGGGAGAATATCATGGGCAGGGAGTGGAGGAAGCCAGGACTCAAACCACGAGAATTTCCAGCCCAAAAGGCAGCCAAAATGCAGCCCACCTCCGGGAGAATCTCAAGAGCAGGGGGTGGAGCAAGCCAGGGCTCAAACCATGAGAAACTCCAGCCCAAAAGGCAGCCAAATCCAGCCCACATCCGGGAGAATATAAAGAGCAGGTGGTGGAGCAATGCAGGCCTCAAACCACGAGAAGCTCCAGCCCAAAAAGCAGCCAAAATCCAGCCCACATCCCAGAGAATCTCAATAGCAAGGGGTGGAGCAAGGCAGGCCTCAAACCACGAGAAGCTGCAGCCCAAAAAGCAGCCAAAATGCAGCCTACATGCAGGAGAATCTCAAGAGCAGGGGGTGGAGCAAGCCAGGCCTCAAACCACGAGAAGCTCCAGCCCAAAATGCAGCCAAAATGCAGCCCACATCCGGGAGAATATCAAGAGCAGGGGGTGGAGCAAGCCAGGCCTCAAAGCATGAGAAGCTCCAGCCCAAAAGGCAGCCAAAATGCAGCCCACATCCGGGAGAATCTCAAGAGCAGGGGGTGGAGCAAGCCAGGCCTCAAACCACGAGAAGCTCCAGCCTTAAAGGCAGCCAAAATGCAGCCCACATCCGGGAGAATCTCAAGAGCAGGGGGTGGAGCAATGCAGGCCTCAAACCACGAGAAGCTCCAGCCCAAAAGGCAGCCAAAATGCAGCCCACATCCGGGAGAATCTCAAGAGCAGGGGGTGGAGCAAGGCAGGCCTCAAACCACGAGAAGCTCCAGCCCAAAAAGCAGCCAAAATGCAGCCCACATCCGGGAGAATATCAAGAGCAGGGGGTGGAGCAAGCCAGGCCTCAAACCACGAGAAGCTCCAGCCCAAAAGGTAGGAAAAACACAGCCCACATCCGTGAGAATCTCAAGAGCAGGGGCTGGAGCAAGGCAGGCCTCAAACCACGAGAAGCTCCAGCCCAAAATGCAGCCAAAATGCAGCCCACATCCGGGAGAATCTCAAGAGCAGGGGGTGGAGCAAGCCAGGCCTCAAACCACGAGAAACTCCAGCCCAAAAAGGCAGCCAAAATGCAGCCCACATCCGGGAGAATATCATGGGCAGGGGGTGGAGGAAGCCAGGCCTCAAACCACGAGAAGCTCCAGCCCAAAATGCAGCCAAAATGCAGCCCACATCCGGGAGAATATCAAGAGCAAGGAATGGAGCAAGCCAGGCCTCAAACCACGAGAAGCTCCAGCCCAAATGTCAGCCAAAATGCAGCCCACATCCGGGAGAATCTCAAGAGCAGGGGGTGGAGGAAGCCAGGCCTCAAACCACGAGAAGCTCCAGCCTTAAAGGCAGCCAAAATGCAGCCCACATCCGGGAGAATTTCAAGAGCAGGGGGTGGAGCAAGCCAGGCCTCAAACCACGAGAAGCTCCAGCCCAAAAGGCAGCCAAAATGCAGCCCACATCCGGGAGAATCTCAAGAGCAGGGGGTGGAGCAATGCAGGCCTCAAACCACGAGAAGCTCCAGCCCAAAAGGCAGCCAAAATGCAGCCCACATCCGGGAGAATATCAAGAGCAGGGGGTGGAGCAAGCCAGGCCTCAAACCACGAGAAGCTCCAGCCCAAAAGGTAGGAAAAACACAGCCCACATCCGTGAGAATCTCAAGAGCAGGGGCTGGAGCAAGGCAGGCCTCAAACCACGAGAAGCTCCAGCCCAAAATGCAGCCAAAATGCAGCCCACATCCGGGAGAATCTCAAGAGCAGGGGGTGGAGCAAGCCAGGCCTCAAACCACGAGAAACTCCAGCCCAAAAAGGCAGCCAAAATGCAGCCCACATCAGGGAGAATATCATGGGCAGGGGGTGGAGGAAGCCAGGCCTCAAAGCACGAGAAGCTCCAGCCCAAAATGCAGCCAAAATGCAGCCCACATCCGGGAGAATATCAAGAGCAAGGAATGGAGCAAGCCAGGCCTCAAACCACGGGAAGCTCCAGCCCAATAGGCAGATAAAATGCAGCCCACATCCGGGAGAATCTCAAGAGCAGGGGGTGGAGGAAGCCAGGCCTCAAACCACGAGAAGCTCCAGCCCAAAATGCAGCCAAAATGCAGCCCACATCCGGGAGAATTTCAAGAGCAGGGGGTGGAGCAAGCCAGGCCTCAAACCACGAGAAGCTCCAGCCCAAAAGGCAGCCAAAATGCAGCCCACATCCGGGAGAATCTCAAGAGCAGGGGGTGGAGCAAGCCAGGCCTCAGACCACGAGAATCTCCAGCCCAAAAGGCAGCCAAAATGCAGCCCACATCCGGGAGAATCTCAAGAGCAGGGGGACGGAGCAAGCCAGGCCTCAAATCACGAGAAACTCCACCCCAAAAAGGCAGCCAAAATGCAGCCCACATCCGGGAGAATATCATGGGCAGGGGGTTGAGGAAGCCAGGCCTCAAACCACGAGAAGCTCCAGCCCAAAATGCAGCCAAAATGCAGCCCACATCCGGGAGAATATCAAGAGCAGGGGGTGGAGCAAGCCAGGCCTCAAACCACGAGAAGCTCCAGCCCAAAAGGTAGGAAAAACACAGCCCACATCCGTGAGAATCTCAAGAGCAGGGGCTGGAGCAAGGCAGGCCTCAAACCACGAGAAGCTCCAGCCCAAATGTCAGCCAAAATGCAGCCCACATCCGGGAGAATCTCAAGAGCAGGGGGTGGAGGAAGCCAGGCCTCAAACCACGAGAAGCTCCAGCCTTAAAGGCAGCCAAAATGCAGCCCACATCCGGGAGAATTTCAAGAGCAGGGGGTGGAGCAAGCCAGGCCTCAAACCACGAGAAGCTCCAGCCCAAAAGGCAGCCAAAATGCAGCCCACATCCGGGAGAATCTCAAGAGCAGGGGGTGGAGGAATGCAGGCCTCAAACCACGAGAAGCTCCAGCCCAAAAGGCAGCCAAAATGCAGCCCACATCCGGGAGAATCTCAAGAGCAGGGGGTGGAGCAAGCCAGGCCTCAAACCACGAGAAGCTCCAGCCCAAAAAGCAGCCAAAATGCAGCCCACATCCGGGAGAATATCAAGAGCAGGGGGTGGAGCAAGCCAGGCCTCAAACCACGAGAAGCTCCAGCCCAAAAGGTAGGAAAAACACAGCCCACATCCGTGAGAATCTCAAGAGCAGGGGCTGGAGCAAGGCAGGCCTCAAACCACGAGAAGCTCCAGCCCAAAATGCAGCCAAAATGCAGCCCACATCCGGGAGAATCTCAAGAGCAGGGGGTGGAGCAAGCCAGGCCTCAAACCACGAGAAACTCCAGCCCAAAAAGGCAGCCAAAATGCAGCCCACATCCGGGAGAATATCATGGGCAGGGGGTGGAGGAAGCCAGGCCTCAAACCACGAGAAGCTCCAGCCCAAAATGCAGCCAAAATGCAGCCCACATCCGGGAGAATATCAAGAGCAAGGAATGGAGCAAGCCAGGCCTCAAACCATGAGAAGCTCCAGCCCAATAGGCAGATAAAATGCAGCCCACATCCGGGAGAATCTCAAGAGCAGGGGGTGGAGGAAGCCAGGCCTCAAACCACGAGAAGCTCCAGCCCAAAATGCAGCCAAAATGCAGCCCACATCCGGGAGAATTTCAAGAGCAGGGGGTGGAGCAAGCCAGGCCTCAAACCACGAGAAGCTCCAGCCCAAAAGGCAGCCAAAATGCAGCCCACATCCGGGAGAATCTCAAGAGCAGGGGGTGGAGCAAGCCAGGCCTCAGACCACGAGAATCTCCAGCCCAAAAGGCAGCCAAAATGCAGCCCACATCCGGGAGAATCTCAAGAGCAGGGGGACGGAGCAAGCCAGGCCTCAAATCACGAGAAACTCCACCCCAAAAAGGCAGCCAAAATGCAGCCCACATCCGGGAGAATATCATGGGCAGGGGGTTGAGGAAGCCAGGCCTCAAACCACGAGAAGCTCCAGCCCAAAATGCAGCCAAAATGCAGCCCACATCCGGGAGAATATCAAGAGCAGGGGATGGAGCAAGCCAGGCCTCAAACCACGAGAAGCTCCAGCCCAAAAGGCAGCCAAAATGCAGCCCACATCCGGGAGAATCTCAAGAGCAGGGGGTGGAGCAAGCCAGGCCTCAAACCCTGAGAAGCTCCAGCCCAATAGGCAGATATAATGCAGCCCTCATCCGGGAGAATCTCAAGAGCAGGGGGTGGAGCAAGCCAGGCCTCAAACCACGAGAAGCTCCAGCCCAAAAGGCAGCCAAAATGCAGCCCACATCCGGGAGAATCTCAAGAGCAGGGGGTGGAGCAAGCCAGGCCTCAAACCACGAGAAGCTCCAGCCCAAAAGGCAGCCAAAATGCAGCCCACATCTGGGAGAATCTCAAGAGCAGGGGGTGGAGCAAGCCAGGCCTTAGAACACGAGAATCTCCAGCCCAAAATGCAGCCAAAATCCAGCCCAGATCCGGGAGAATCTCAAGAGCAGGTGGTGGAGCAAGCCAGGCCTCAAACCACGAGAAGCTCCAGCCCAAAAGGCAGCCAAAATGCAGCCCACATCCGGGAGAATCTCAAGAGCAGGGGGTGGAGCAAGCGAGGCCTCAAACCACGAGAATTTCCAGCCCAAAATGCAGCCAAAATGCAGCCCACATCCGGGAGAATCTCAAGAGCAGGGGATGGAGCAAGGCACGCCTCAAACCACGAGAAGCTCCAGCCCAAAAGGCAGCCAAAATGCAGCCCACCTCCGGGAGAATCTCAAGAGCAGGGGGTGGAGCAAGCCAGGCCTCAAACCACGAGAAGCTCCAGCCCAAAAGGCAGCCAAAATGCAGCCCACATCCGGGAGAATATCATGGGCAGGGAGTGGAGCAAGCCAGGACTCAAACCACGAGAATCTCCAGCCCAACAGGCAGCCAAAATCCAGCCCACATCCGGGAGAATAGCAAGAGCAGGGTGTGGAGCAAGCCAGGCCTCAAACCACGAGAAGCTCCATGCCCAAAATGCAGCTAAACTCCAGCCCACATCCGGGAGAATTTCAAGAGCAGGGGATGGAGCAAGGCAGGCCTCAAACCACGAGAATTTCCAGCCCAAAAGGCAGCCAAAATGCAGCCCACATCCGGGAGAATCTCAAGAGCAGGGGATGGAGCAAGCCAGGGCTCAAACCATGAGAAGCTCCAGCCCAAAAGGCAGCCAAATCCAGCCCACATCCGGGAGAATATCAAGAGCAGGTGGTGGAGCAAGCCAGGCCTCAAACCACGAGAAGCTCCAGCCCAAAGAGCAACCAAAATGCAGCCCACATCCGGGAGAATATCAGGAGCAGGGGGTGGAGCCAGCCATGCCCCAAACCACGAGAAGCTTCAGCCCAAAAGGCAGCCAAAATGCAGCCCACATCCGGGAGAATCTCAAGAGCAGGGGGTGGAGCAAGGCAGGCCTCAAACCACAAGAAGCTCCAGCCCAACAGACAGCCAAAATGCAGCCCACATCCGGGAGAATCTCAAGAGCAGGGGGTGGAGCAAGCCAGGCCTCAAACCATGAGAAGCTCCAGCCCAAAATGCAGCCAAAATGCAGCCCACCTCCGGGAGAATCTCAAGAGCAGGGGGTGGAGGAAGCCAGGCCTCAAACCACGAGAAGCTCCAGCCCAAAATGCAGCCAAAATGCAGCCCACATCCGGGAGAATATCAAGAGCAGGGGATGGAGCAAGCCAGGCCTCAAACCACGAGAAGCTCCAGCCCAAAAGGCAGCCAAAATGCAGCCCACCTCCGGGAGAATCTCAAGAGCAGGGGGTGGAGCAAGCCAGGCCTCAAACCCTGAGAAGCTCCAGCCCAATAGGCAGATATAATGCAGCCCTCATCCGGGAGAATCTCAAGAGCAGGGGGTGGAGCAAGCCAGGCCTCAAACCACGAGAAGCTCCAGCCCAAAAGGCAGCCAAAATGCAGCCCACATCCGGGAGAATCTCAAGAGCAGGGGGTGGAGCAAGCCAGGCCTCAAACCACGAGAAGCTCCAGCCCAAAAGGCAGCCAAAATGCAGCCCACATCTGGGAGAATCTCAAGAGCAGGGGGTGGAGCAAGCCAGGCCTTAGAACACGAGAATCTCCAGCCCAAAATGCAGCCAAAATCCAGCCCAGATCCGGGAGAATCTCAAGAGCAGGTGGTGGAGCAAGCCAGGCCTCAAACCACGAGAAGCTCCAGCCCAAAAGGCAGCCAAAATGCAGCCCACATCCGGGAGAATCTCAAGAGCAGGGGGTGGAGCAAGCGAGGCCTCAAACCACGAGAATTTCCAGCCCAAAATGCAGCCAAAATGCAGCCCACATCCGGGAGAATCTCAAGAGCAGGGGATGGAGCAAGGCACGCCTCAAACCACGAGAAGCTCCAGCCCAAAAGGCAGCCAAAATGCAGCCCACCTCCGGGAGAATCTCAAGAGCAGGGGGTGGAGCAAGCCAGGCCTCAAACCACGAGAAGCTCCAGCCCAAAAGGCAGCCAAAATGCAGCCCACATCCGGGAGAATATCATGGGCAGGGAGTGGAGCAAGCCAGGACTCAAACCACGAGAATCTCCAGCCCAACAGGCAGCCAAAATCCAGCCCACATCCGGGAGAATAGCAAGAGCAGGGTGTGGAGCAAGCCAGGCCTCAAACCACGAGAAGCTCCATGCCCAAAATGCAGCTAAACTCCAGCCCACATCCGGGAGAATTTCAAGAGCAGGGGATGGAGCAAGGCAGGCCTCAAACCACGAGAATTTCCAGCCCAAAAGGCAGCCAAAATGCAGCCCACATCCGGGAGAATCTCAAGAGCAGGGGATGGAGCAAGCCAGGGCTCAAACCATGAGAAGCTCCAGCCCAAAAGGCAGCCAAATCCAGCCCACATCCGGGAGAATATCAAGAGCAGGTGGTGGAGCAAGCCAGGCCTCAAACCACGAGAAGCTCCAGCCCAAAGAGCAACCAAAATGCAGCCCACATCCGGGAGAATATCAGGAGCAGGGGGTGGAGCCAGCCATGCCCCAAACCACGAGAAGCTTCAGCCCAAAAGGCAGCCAAAATGCAGCCCACATCCGGGAGAATCTCAAGAGCAGGGGGTGGAGCAAGGCAGGCCTCAAACCACAAGAAGCTCCAGCCCAACAGACAGCCAAAATGCAGCCCACATCCGGGAGAATCTCAAGAGCAGGGGGTGGAGCAAGCCAGGCCTCAAACCATGAGAAGCTCCAGCCCAAAATGCAGCCAAAATGCAGCCCACCTCCGGGAGAATCTCAAGAGCAGGGGGTGGAGGAAGCCAGGCCTCAAACCACGAGAAGCTCCAGCCCAAAATGCAGCCAAAATGCAGCCCACATCCGGGAGAATCTCAAGAGCAGGGGGTGGAGCAAGCCAGGCCTCAAACCACGAGAAGCTCCAGCCCAAAAGGCAGCCAAAATGCAGCCCACATCCGGGAGAATCTCAAGAGCAGGGGGTGGAGCAAGCCAGGCCTCAAACCACGAGAAGCTCCAGCCCAAAATGGCAACCAAAATGCAGCCCACATCCGGGAGAATCTCAAGAGCAGGGGGTGGAGGAAGCCAGGACTCAAACCACGAGAAGCTCCAGCCCAAAATGCAGCCAAAATGCAGCCCACATCCAGGAGAATATCAAGAGCAGGGGGTGGAGCAAGCCAGGACTCAAACCACGAGAAGCTCCAGCCCAAAAGGCAGCCAAAATGCAGCCCACCTCCGGGAGAATCTCAAGAGCAGGGGGTGGAGCAAGGCAGGCCTCAAACCACGAGAAGCTCCAGCCCAAAAGGCAGCCAAAATGCAGCCCACATCCGGGAGAATTTCAAGAGCAGGGGGTGGAGCAAGCCAGGCCTCAAACCACGAGAAGCTCCAGCCCAAAAGGCAGCCAAAATGCAGCCCACATCCGGGAGAATCTCAAGAGCAGGGGGTGGAGCAAGCCAGGCCTCAGACCACGAGAATCTCCAGCCCAAAAGGCAGCCAAAATGCAGCCCACATCCGGGAGAATCTCAAGAGCAGGGGGACGGAGCAAGCCAGGCCTCAAATCACGAGAAACTCCAGCCCAAAAAGGCAGCCAAAATGCAGCCCACATCCGGGAGAATATCATGGGCAGGGGGTTGAGGAAGCCAGGCCTCAAACCACGAGAAGCTCCAGCCCAAAATGCAGCCAAAATGCAGCCCACATCCGGGAGAATATCAAGAGCAGGGGATGGAGCAAGCCAGGCCTCAAACCACGAGAAGCTCCAGCCCAAAAGGCAGCCAAAATGCAGCCCACATCCGGGAGAATCTCAAGAGCAGGGGGTGGAGCAAGCCAAACCTCAAACCCTGAGAAGCTCCAGCCCAATAGGCAGATATAATGCAGCCCACATCCGGGAGAATCTCAAGAGCAGGGGGTGGAGCAAGCCAGGCCTCAAACCACGAGAAGCTCCAGCCCAAAAGGCAGCCAAAATGCAGCCCACATCCGGGAGAATCTCAAGAGCAGGGGGTGGAGCAAGCCAGGCCTCAAACCACGAGAAGCTCCAGCCCAAAAGGCAGCCAAAATGCAGCCCACATCTGGGAGAATCTCAAGAGCAGGGGGTGGAGCAAGCCAGGCCTTAGAACACGAGAATCTCCAGCCCAAAAGGCAGCCAAAATCCAGCCCAGATCCGGGAGAATCTCAAGAGCAGGGCGTGGAGCAAGCCAGGCCTCAAACCACGAGAAGCTCCAGCCCAAAAGGCAGCCAAAATGCAGCCCACATCCGGGAGAATCTCAAGAGCAGGGGGTGGAGCAAGGCAGGCCTCAAACCACGAGAATTTCCAGCCCAAAATGCAGCCAAAATGCAGCCCACATCCGGGAGCATCTCAAGAGTAGGGGGTGGAGCAAGCCAGGCCTCAAACCACGAAAAGCTCCAGCCCAAAAGGCAGCCAAAATGCAGCCCACATCCGGGAGAATCTCAAGAGCAGGGGGTGGAGCAAGCCAGGCCTCAAACCACGAGAAGCTCCAGCCCAAAATGCAGCCAAAATGCAGCCCACATCCGGGAGAATATCAAGAGCAGGGGATGGAGCAAGGCACGCCTCAAACCACGAGAAGCTCCAGCCCAAAAGGCAGCCAAAATGCAGCCCACATCCGGGAGAATCTCAAGAGCAGGGGGTGGAGCAAGCCAGGCCTCAAACCACGAGAAGCTCCAGCCCAAAAGGCAGCCAAAATGCAGCCCACATCCGGGAGAATATCATGGGCAGGGAGTGGAGCAAGCCAGGACTCAAACCACGAGAATCTCCAGCCCAACAGGCAGCCAAAATCCAGCCCACATCCGGGAGAATAGCAAGAGCAGGGTGTGGAGCAAGCCAGGCCTCAAACCACGAGAAGCTCCATGCCCAAAATGCAGCTAAACTCCAGCCCACATCCGGGAGAATTTCAAGAGCAGGGGATGGAGCAAGGCAGGCCTCAAACCACGAGAAGCTCCAGCCCAAAAGGCAGCCAAATCCAGCCCACATCCGGGAGAATATCAAGAGCAGGTGGTGGAGCAAGCCAGGCCTCAATCCACGAGAAGCTCCAGCCCAAAGAGCAACCAAAATGCAGCCCACATCCGGGAGAATATCAGGAGCAGGGGGTGGAGCCAGCCATGCCCCAAACCACGAGAAGCTTCAGCCCAAAAGGCAGCCAAAATGCAGCCCACATCCGGGAGAATCTCAAGAGCAGGGGGTGGAGCAAGGCAGGCCTCAAACCACAAGAAGCTCCAGCCCAACAGACAGCCAAAATGCAGCCCACATCCGGGAGAATCTCAAGAGCAGGGGGTGGAGCAAGCCAGGCCTCAAACCATGAGAAGCTCCAGCCCAAAATGCAGCCAAAATGCAGCCCACATCCGGGACAATCTCAAGAGCAGGGGGTGGAGGAAGCCAGGCCTCAAACCACGAGAAGCTCCAGCCCAAAATGCAGCCAAAATGCAGCCCACATCCGGGAGAATCTCAAGAGTAGGGGGTGGAGCAAGCCAGGCCTCAAACCACGATAAGCTCCAGCCCAAAAGGCAGCCAAAATGCAGCCCACCTCCGGGAGAATCTCAAGAGCAGGGGGTGGAGCAAGCCAGGCCTCAAACCACGAGAAGCTCCAGCCCAAAATGGCAAACAAAATGCAGCCCACATCCGGGAGAATCTCAAGAGCAGGGGGTGGAGGAAGCCAGGACTCAAACCACGAGAAGCTCCAGCCCAAAATGCAGCCAAAATGCAGCCCACATCCGGGAGAATATCAAGAGCAGGGGGTGGAGGAAGCCAGGACTCAAACCACGAGAAGCTCCAGCCCAAAAGGCAGCCAAAATGCAGCCCACATCCGGGAGAATCTCAAGAGCAGGGGGTGGAGCAAGGCAGGCCTCAAACCACGAGAAGCTCCAGCCCAAAATGCAGCCAAAATGCAGCCCACATCCGGGAGAATATCATGGGCAGGGAGTGGAGCAAGCCAGGACTCAAACCACGAGAATCTCCAGCCCAAAAGGCAGCCAAAATCCAGCCCACATCCGGGACAATAGCAAGAGCAGGGTGTGGAGCAAGCCAGGCCTCAAACCACGAGAAGCTCCAGCCCAAAAGGCAGCCAAACTCCAGCCCACATCCGGGAGAATCTCAAGAGCAGGGGGTGGAGCAAGCCAGGCCTCAAACCACGAGAAGCTCCATGCCCAAAATGCAGCTAAACTCCAGCCCACATCCGGGAGAATTTCAAGAGCAGGGGATGGAGCAAGGCAGGCCTCAAACCACGAGAATTTCCAGCCCAAAAGGCAGCCAAAATGCAGCCCACATCCGGGAGAATCTCAAGAGCAGGGGGTGGAGCAAGCCAGGCCTCAAACCACGAGAAGCTCCAGCCCAAAAGGCAGCCAAAATGCAGCCCACATCCGGGAGAATCTCAAGAGCAGGGGGTGGAGCAAGCCAGGCCTCAAACCACGAGAAGCTCCAGCCCAAAAGGTAGGAAAAACACAGCCCACATCCGTGAGAATCTCAAGAGCAGGGGCTGGAGCAAGCCAGGCCTCAAACCACGAGAAGCTCCAGCCCAAAAGGCACCCAAAATGCAGCCCACATCCGGGAGAATCTCAAGAGCAGGGGGTGGAGGAAGCCAGGCCTCAAACCACGAGAAGCTCCAGCCCAAAATGCAGCCAAAATGCAGCCCACATCCGGGAGAATCTCAAGAGTAGGGGGTGGAGCAAGCCAGGCCTCAAACCACGAAAAGCTCCAGCCCAAAAGGCAGCCAAAATGCAGCCCACATCCGGGAGAATCTCAAGAGCAGGGGGTGGAGCAAGCCAGGCCTCAAACCACGAGAAGCTCCAGCCCAAAATGGCAACCAAAATGCAGCCCACATCCGGGAGAATCTCAAGAGCAGGGGGTGGAGGAAGCCAGGACTCAAACCACGAGAAGCTCCAGCCCAAAATGCAGCCAAAATGCAGCCCACATCCGGGAGAATATCAAGAGCAGGGGGTGGAGGAAGCCAGGACTCAAACCACGAGAAGCTCCAGCCCAAAATGCAGCCAAAATGCAGCCCACCTCCGGGAGAATCTCAAGAGCAGGGGGTGGAGCAAGGCAGGCCTCAAACCACGAGAAGCTCCAGCCCAAAATGCAGCCAAAATGCAGCCCACATCCGGGAGAATATCATGGGCAGGGAGTGGAGCAAGCCAGGACTCAAACCACGAGAATCTCCAGCCCAAAATGCAGCCAAAATCCAGCCCACATCCGGGATAATAGCAAGAGCAGGGTGTGGAGCAAGCCAGGCCTCAAACCACGAGAAGCTCCAGCCCAAAAGGCAGCCAAACTCCAGCCCACATCCGGGAGAATCTCAAGAGCAGGGGGTGGAGCAAGCCAGGCCTCAAACCACGAGAATTTCCAGCCCAAAAGGCAGCCAAAATGCAGCCCACATCCGGGAGAATCTCAAGAGCAGGGGGTGGAGCAAGCCAGGGCTCAAACCATGAGAAGCTCCAGCCCAAAAGGCAGCCAATTCCAGCCCACGTCCGGGAGAATATCAAGAGCAGGTGGTGGAGCAAGCCAGGCCTCAAACCACGAGAAGCTCCAGCCCAAAGAGCAACCAAAATGCAGCCCACATCCGGGAGAATCTCAAGAGCAGGGGGTGGAGCAAGCCAGGCCTCAAACCATGAGAAGCTCCAGCCCAAATGTCAGCCAAAATCCAGCCCACATCCGGGAGAATAGCAAGAGCTGGGGTTGGAGGAAGGCAGGCCTCAAACCACGAGAAGCTCCAGCCCAAAAGGCACCCAAAATGCAGCCCACATCCGGGAGAATCTCAAGAGCAGGGGGTGGAGCAAGCCAGGCCTCAAACCACGAGAAGCTCCAGCCCAAAAGGCAGCCAAAATGCAGCCCACATCCGGGAGAATCTCAAGAGCAGGGGGTGGAGCAAGCCAGGCCTCAAACCACGAGAAGCTCCAGCCAAAAAGGTAGGAAAAACACAGCCCACATCCGTGAGAATCTCAAGAGCAGGGGGTGGAGCAAGCCAGGCCTCAAACCACGAGAAGCTCCAGCCCAAAATGCAGCCAAAATGCAGCCCACATCCGGGAGAAACTCAAGAGCAGGGGGTGGAGCAAGCCAGGCCTCAAACCTCGAGAAGCTCCAGCCCAAAAAGGCAGCCAAAATGCAGCCCACATCCGGGAGAATATCATGGGCAGGGGGTGGAGGAAGCCAGGCCTCAAACCATGAGAAGCTCCAGCCCAAAATGCAGCCAAAATGCAGCCCACATCCGGGAGAATATCAAGAGCAGGGGATGGAGCAAGCCAGGCCTCAAACCACGAGAAGCTCCAGCCCAAAAGGCAGCCAAAATGCAGCCCACATCCGGGAGAATCTCAAGAGCAGGGGGTGGAGCAAGCCAGGCCTCAAACCATGAGAAGCTCCAGCCCAATAGGCAGATAAAATGCAGCCCACCTCCGGGAGAATCTCAAGAGCAGGGGGTGGAGCAAGCCAGGCCTCAAACCACGAAAACCTCCTGCCCAAAAGGCAGCCAAAATGCAGCCCACATCCGGGAGAATCTCAAGAGCAGGTGGTAGAGCAAGCCAGGCCTCAAACCACGAGAAGCTCCAGCCCAAAAGGCAGCCAAAATGCAGCCCACATCCGGGACAATCTCAAGAGCAGGGGCTGGAGCAAGCCAGGCCTCAGACCACGAGAATCTCCAGCCCAAAATGCAGCCAAAATCCAGCCCACATCCGGGAGAATCTCAAGAGCAGGGCGTGGAGCAAGCCAGGCCTCAAACCACGAGAAGCTCCAGACCAAAAGGCAGCCAAAATGCAGACCACATCCGGGAGAATCTCAAGAGCAGGGGGTGGAGGAAGCCAGGCCTCAAACCACGGGAAGCTCCAGCCCAAGAATCATCCAAAATGCAGCCCACATCCGGGAGAATCTCAAGAGCAGGGGGTGGAGCAAGCCAGGCCTCAAACCACGAGAAGCTCCAGCCCAAAAGGCAGCCAAAATGCAGCCCACATCTGGGAGAATCTCAAGAGCAGGGGGTGGAGCAAGTCAGGCCTCAAACCACGAGAAGCTCCAGCCCAAAATGCAGCCAAAATGCAGGCCACATCCGGGAGAATATCAAGAGCAGGGGGTGGAGCAAGCCAGGCCTCAAACCACGGGAAGCTCCAGCCCAAAAAGCAGCCAAAGTGCAGCCCACATCCGGGAGAATCTCAAGAGCAGGGGGTGGAGCAAGCCAGGCCTCAAACCACGAGAAGATCCAGCCCAAAATGCAGCCGAAATCCAGCCCACATCCGGGACAATCTCAAGAGCAGGGGGTGGAGCAAGCCAGGTCTCAAACCACGAGAAGCTCCAGCCCAAAAGGCAGCCAAAATGCAGCCCACATCCGGGAGAATCTCAAGAGCAGTGGGTGGAGCAAGCCAGGCCTCAAACCACGGGAAGCTCCAGCCCAAAAGGCAGCCAAAATGCAGCCCACATCCAGGAGCATATCAAGAGCAGGGGGTCGAGCAAGCCAGGCCTCAAACCTTGAGAAGCTCCAGCCCAAAAGGGAGCCAAAATGCAGCCCACATCCGGGAGAATCTCAAGAGCAGGGGGTGGAGCAAGCCAGGCCTCAAACCACGAGAAGCTCCAGCCCAAAAGGCAGCCAAAATGCAGCCCACATCCGGGAGAATCTCAAGAGCAGGGAGTGGAGCAAGCCAGGCCACAAACCACGAGAAGCTCCAGCCCAAAAGGCAGCCAAAATGCAGCCCACATCCGGGAGAATCTCAAGAGCAGGGGGTGGAGGAAGCCAGGCCTCAAACCACGAGAAGCTCCAGCCCAAGAATCATCCAAAATGCAGCCCACATCCGGGAGAATCTCAAGAGCAGGGGGTGGAGCAAGCCAGGCCTCAAACCACGAGAAGCTCCAGCACAAAAGGCAGCCAAAGTGCAGCCCACATCCGGGAGAATCTCAAGAGCAGGGGGTGGAGCAAGCCAGGCCTCAAACCACGAGAAGCTCCAGCCCAAAAGGCAGCCAAAATCCAGCCCACATCCGGGAGAATCTCAAGAGCAGGTGGTGGAGCAAGCCAGGCCTCAAACCACGAGAAGCTCCAGCCCAAAAGGCAGCCAAAATCCAGCCCACATCCGGGAGAATCTCAAGAGCAAGGGGTGGAGCAAGCCAGGCCTCAAACCACGAGAAGCTCCAGCCCAAAATGCAGCCAAAATGCAGCCCACGTCCGGGAGAATCTCAAGAGCAGGGGTTGGAGCAAGCCAGGCCTCAAACCACGAGAAGCTCCAGCCCAAGAATCAGCCAAAATGCAGCCCACGTCCGGGAGAATCTCAAGAGCAGGGGGTGGAGCAAGCCAGGCCTCAAACCACGAGAAGCTCCAGCCCAACAGGCAGCCAAAATGCAGCCCACCTCCGGGAGAATCTCAAGAGCAGGGGGTGGAGCAAGCCAGGCCTCAAACCACGGGAAGCTCCATTACAAAATGCAGCCAAAATGCAGCCCACATCCAGGAGAATATCAAGAGCAGGGGGTGGAGCAAGCCAGGACTCAAACCACGAGAAGCTCCAGCCCAAAAGGCAGCCAAAATGCAGCCCACATCCGGGAGAATCTCAAGAGCAGGGGGTGGAGCAAGCCAGGCCTCAAACCACGAGAAGCTCCAGCCAAAGAATCAGCCAAAATGCAGCCCATATCCGGGAGAATCTCAAGAGCAGGGGGTGGAGCAAGCCAGGCCTCAAACCAGGAGAAGCTCCAGCCCAAAATGCAGCGAAAATGCAGCCCACATCCGGGAGAATCTCAAGAGCAGGGGGTGGAGCAAGCCAGGCCTCAAACCACGAGAAGCTTCAGCCCAAAAGGCAGCCAAAATGCAGCCCACTTCGCGGAGTATCTCAAGAGCAGGGGGTGGAGCAAGCCAGGCCTCAAACCACGAGAATCTTCAGCCCACAATGCAGCCAAAATGCAGCCCACGTCCGGGAGAATCTCAAGAGCAGGGGTTGGAGCAAGCCAGGCCTCAAACCACGAGAAGCTCCAGCCCAAGAATCAGCCAAAATGCAGCCCACGTCCGGGAGAATCTCAAGAGCAGGGGGTGGAGCAAGCCAGGCCTCAAACCACGAGAAGCTCCAGCCCAAGTATCAGCCAAAATGCAGCCCACCTCCCGGAGAATCTCAAGAGCAGGGGGTGGAGCAAGCCAGGCCTCAAACCACGAGAAGCTCCAGCCCAAAAGGCAGCCAAAATGCAGCCCACATCCGGGAGAATCTCAAGAGCAGGGGGTGGAGCAAGCCAGGCCTCAAACCACGAGAAGCTCCAGCCCAAAAGGCAGCCAAAATGCAGCCCATATCCGAGAGAATCTCAAGAGCAGGGGGTGGAACAAGCCAGGCCTCAAACCATGAGAAGCTCCAGCCCAAAAAGGCAGCGAAAATCCAGCCCACATCTGGAGAATCTCAAGAGCAGGGGGTGGAGCAAGCTAGGCCTCAAACCACGAGAAGCTCCAGCCCAAAAGGCAGCCAAAATGCAGCCCACATCTGGAAGAATCTCAAGAGCACGGGGTGGAGCAAGCCAGACCTCAAACCACGGGAAGCTCCAGCCCAAGAGGCAGCCAAAATGCAGCCCACTTCGCGGAGAATCTCAAGAGCAGGGGGTGGAGCAAGCCAGGCCTCAAACCACAAGAAGCTCCAGCCCAACAGGCAGCCAAAATGCAGCCCACATCCGGGAGAATCTCAAGAGCAGGGGCTGGAGCAAGCCAGGCCTCAAACCACGAGAAGCTCCAGCCCAAAATGCAGCCAAAATCCAGCCCACATCCGGGAGAAACTCAAGAGAAGGGGGTGGAGCAAGCCAGGCCTCAAACCACGAGAAGCTCCAGCCCAAAATGCAGCCAAAATGCAGCCCACATCCGGGAGAATCTCAAGAGCAGGGGGTGGAGCAAGCCAGGCCTCAAACCACGAGAAGCTCCAGCCCAACAGGCAGCCAAAATGCAGCCCACCTCCGGGAGAATCTCAAGAGCAGGGGGTGGAGCAAGCCAGGCCTCAAACCACGGGAAGCTCCAGCCCAAAAGGCAGCCAAAATGCAGCCCACATCCGGGAGAATCTCAAGAGCAGGGGGTGGAGCAAGCCAGGCCTCAAACCACAAGAAGCTCCAGCCAAAGAATCAGCCAAAATCCAGCCCACATCCGGGAGAATATCAAGAGCAGGGGGTGGAACACGCCAGGCCTCAAACCACGAGAAGCTCCAGCACAAAATGCAGCCAAAATGCAGCCCAAATCCAGGAGAAATTCAAGAGCAGGGGGTGGAGCAAGCCAGGCCTCAAACCACGGGAAGCTCCAGCCCAAGAATCAGCCAAAATGCATCTCACATCCGGGAGAATATCAAGAGCAGGGGGTGGTCAAGCCAGGCCTCAAACCACGAGAAGCTCCAGCCCAAAAGTCAGCCAAAATTCAGCCCACATCCGGGAGAATCTCAAGAGCAGGGGGTGGAGCAAGCCAGCCCTCAAACCACGAGATGCTCCAGCCCAAAAGGCAGCCAAAATGCAGCCCACATCCGGGAGAATCTCAAGAGCAGGGGGTGGAGCAAGCCAGGCCTCAAACCACGAGAAGCTCCAGCCCAAGAGTCAGCCAAAATGCAGCCCACATCCGGGAGAATCTCAAGAGCAGGGGGTGGAGCAAGCCAGGCCTCAAACCACGAGAAGCTCCAGCCCAAAATGCAGCGAAAATACAGCCCACATCCGGGAGAATCTCAAGAGCAGGGGGTGGAGCAAGCCAGGCCTCAAACCACGAGAAGCTTCAGCCCAAAAGGCAGCCAAAATC
Organism: Rhynochetos jubatus; assembly: GCA_027574665.1. NCBI lineage: Eukaryota > Metazoa > Chordata > Aves > Eurypygiformes > Rhynochetidae > Rhynochetos > Rhynochetos jubatus. Next base: position 3,708,834 of record JAQBHY010000071.1, read on the forward strand.
CAGCCCACATCCGGGAGAATCTCAAGAGCACGGGGTGGAGCAAGCCAGGCCTCAAACCACGAGAAGCTCCAGCCCAAAATGCAGCCAAAATGCAGGCCACATCCGGGAGAATCTCAAGAGCAGGGGGTGGAGCAAGCCAGGCCTCAAACCACGAGAAGCTCCAGCCCAACAGGCAGCCAAAATGCAGCCCACATCCGGGAGAATCTCAAGAGCAGGGGGTGGAGCAAGCCAGGCCTCAAACCACGAGAAGCTCCAGCCCAACAGGCAGCCAAAATGCAGCCCACATCCGGGAGAATCTCAAGAGCAGGTGGTGGAGCAAGCCAGGCCTCAAACCTCGAGAAGCTCCAGCCCAAAAGGCAGCCAAAATGCAGCCCACATCCGGGAGAATCTCAAGAGCAGGGGGTGGAGCAAGCCAGGCCTCAAACCACGAGAATCTCCAGCCCAAAATGCAGCCAAAATACAGACCACATCCGGGGGAATATCAAGAGCAGGGGGTGGAGCAAGCCAGGCCTCAAACCACGAGAAGCTCCAGCCCAAAAGGCAGCCAAAATCCAGCCCACCTCCGGGAGAATCTCAAGAGCAGGGGGTGGGGCAAGCCAGGCCTCAAACCACGAGAAGCTCCAGCCCAAAAGGCAGCCAAAATCCAGCCCACATCCGGGAGAATCTCAAGAGCAGGGGGTGGAGCAAGCCAGGCCTCAAACCACGAGAAGCTCCAGCCCAACAGGCAGCCAAAATGCAGCCCACATCCGGGAGAATATCAAGAGCAGGGGGTGGAGCAAGCCAGGCCTCAAACCACGATAACCTCCATCACAAAAGGCAGCCAAAATGCAGCCCACATCCGGGAGAATCTCAAGAGCAGGGGGTGGAGCAAGCCAGGCCTCAAACCACAAGAAGCTCCAGCCCAAAAGGCAGCCAAAATGCAGCCCACATCCGGGAGAATATCAAGAGCAGGAGGTGGAGCAAGCCAGGCCTCAAACCACGAGAAGCTCCAGCCCAAAAGGCAGCCAAAATGCAGCCCACATCCAAAGGAGCATATCAAGAGCAGGGGGTCGAGCAAGCCAGGCCTCAAACCATGAGAAGCTCCAGCCCAAAAGGCAGCCAAAATACAGCCCACATCCGGGAGAATCTCAAGAGCAGGGGGTGGGGCAAGGCAGGCCTGAAACCACGGGAAGCTCCAGCCCAAAAGGCAGCCAAAATGCAGCCGACATCCGGGAGAATCTCAAGAGCAGGGGGTGGAGCAAGCCAGGCCTCAAACCACGAGAAGCTCCAGCCCAAAAGGCAGCCAAAATGCAGCCCACATCCGGGAGAATCTCAAGAGCAGGGGGTGGAGCAAGCCAGGCCTCAAACCACGGGAAGCTCCAGCCCAAGAATCAGCCAAAATGCAGCCCACATCCAGGAGAATCTCAAGAGCAGGGGGTGGAGCAAGCCAGGCCTCAAACCACGAGAAGCTCCAGCCCAATAGGCAGCCAAAATGCAGCCCACATCCGGGAGAATCTCAAGAGCAGGGGGTGGAGCAAGCCAGGCCTCAAACCACGAGAAGCTTCAACCCAAAAGGCAGCCAAAATGCAGCCCACATCGGGGAGAATCTCAAGAGCAGGGGGTGGAGCAAGCCAGGCCACAAACCACGAGAAGCTCCAGCCCAAAAGGCAGCCAAAATCCAGACCACATCTGGAAGAATCTCAAGAGCAGGGGGTGGAGCAAGCCAGGCCTCAAACCACGAGAAGCTCCAGCCCAAAAGGCAGCCAAAATCCAGCCCACATCCGGGAGAATCTCAAGAGCAGGGGGTGGAGCAAGCCAGGCCTCAAACCACGAGAAGCTCCAGGCCAAAAGGCAGCCAAAATCCAGCCCACATCCGGGAGAAACTCAAGAGCAGGGGGTGGAGCAAGCCAGGCCTCAAACCACGAGAAGCTCCAGCCCAAAATGCAGCCAAAATGCAGCCCACATCCGGGAGAATCTCAAGAGCAGGGGGTGGAGCAAGCCAGGCCTCAAACCACGAGAAGCTCCAGCCCAAAATGCAGCCAAAATGCAGCCCACATCCGGGAGAATCTCAAGAGCAGGGGGTGGAGCAAGCCAGGCCTCAAACCACGAGAAGCTCCAGCCCAAAAGGCAGCCAAAATGCAGCCCACATCCGGGAGAATCTCAAGAGCAGGGGGTGGAGCAAGCCAGGCCTCAAACCACAAGAAGCTCCAGCCAAAGAATCAGCCAAAATCCAGCCCACATCCGGGAGAATATCAAGAGCAGGGGGTGGAGCACGCCAGGCCTCAAACCACGAGAAGCTCCAGCACAAAATGCAGCCAAAATGCAGCCCACATCCGTGAGAATATCAAGAGCAGGGGGTGGAGCAAGCCAGGCCTCAAACCACGAGAAGCTCCAGCCCAAAAGGCAGCCAAAATGCAGCCCACATCCGGGAGAATATCAAGAGCAGGGGGTGGAGCAAGCCAGGCCTCAAACCACGAGAAGCTCCAGCCCAAAAGGAAGCCAAAATGCAGCCCACATCCGGGAGAATCTCAACAGCAGGGGGTGGAGCAAGCCAGGCCTCAAACCACGAGAAGCTCCAGCCCAAGAGTCAGCCAAAATGCAGCCCACATCCGGGAGAATCTCAAGAGCAGGGGGTGGAGCAAGCCAGGCCTCAAACCACGATAAGCTCCAGCCCAAAAGGCAGCCAAAATGCAGCCCACCTCCGGGAGAATCTCAAGAGCAGGGGGTGGAGCAAGCCAGGCCTCAAACCACGAGAAGCTTCAGCCCAAAAGGCAGCCAAAATGCAGCCCACTTCGCGGAGAATCTCAAGAGCAGGGGGTGGAGCAAGTCAGGCCTCAAACCTCGAGAAGCTCCAGCCCAAAAGGCAGCCAAAATGCAGCCCACATCCGGGAGAATCTCAAGAGCAGGGGGTGGAGCAAGCCAGGCCTCAAACCACGAGAAGCTCCAGCCCAAAATGCAGCCAAAATGCAGCCCACATCCGGGAGAATCTCAAGAGCAGGGGGTGGAGCAAGCTAGGCCTCAAACCACGAGAATCTCCAGCCCAAAATGCAGCCAAAATGCAGCCCACATCCGGGGGAATATCAAGAGCAGGGGGTGGAGCAAGCCAGGCCTCAAACCACGAGAAGCTCCAGCCCAAAAGGCAGCCAAAATCCAGCCCACCTCCGGGAGAATCTCAAGAGCAGGGGGTGGGGCAAGCCAGGCCTCAAACCACGAGAAGCTCCAGCCCAACAGGCAGCCAAAATGCAGCCCACATCCGGGAGAATCTCAAGAGCAGGGGGTGGGGCAAGCCAGGCCTCAAACCACGAGAATTTCCATCCCAAAAGGCAGCCAAAATGCAGCCCACATCCGGGAGAATCTCAAGAGCAGGGGGTGGAGCAAGAAAGGCCTCAAACCACGAGAAGCTCCAGCCAAAGAATCAGCCAAAATCCAGCCCACATCCGGGAGAATCTCAAGAGCAGGGGGTGGAGCAAGCCAGGCCTCAAACCACGAGAAGCTCCAGCCCAAAAGGCAGCCAAAATGCAGCCCACATCCGGGAGAATCTCAAGAGCAGGGGGTGGAGCAAGCCAGGCCTCAAACCACGAGAAGCTCCAGCACAAAATGCAGCCAAAATGCAGCCCACATCCAAAGGAGCATATCAAGAGCAGGGGGTGGAGCAAGCTAGGCCTCAAACCACGAGAAGCTCCAGCCCAAAACGCAACCAAAATGCAGATCACATCCAGGAGAATATCAACACCAGGGGTTGAGCAAACCAGGCCTCAAAGCACGAGAAGCTCTAGCCCAAAAGGGAGCCAAAATGCAGCCCACATCCGGGAGAATCTCAAGAGCAGGGGGTGGAGCAAGCCAGGCCTCAAACCACGAGAAGCTCCAGCCCAAAAGGCAGCCAAAGTGCAGGCCACATCTGGGTAAATCTCAAGAGCAGGTGGTGGAGCAAGCCAGGCCTCAAACCACAAGAAGCTCCAGCCAAAGATTCAGCCAAAATGCAGCCCACATCCGGGAGAATCTCAAGAGCAGGGGGTGGAGCAAGCCAGGCCTCAAACCACGAGAAGCTCCAGCCCAAAAGGCAGCCAAAATGCAGCCGACATCCGGGAGAATCTCAAGAGCAGGGGGTGGAGCAAGGCAGGCCTGAAACCACGGGAAGCTCCAGCCCAAAAGGCAGCCAAAATGCAGCCGACATCCGGGAGAATCTCAAGAGCAGGGGGTGGAGCAAGCCAGGCCTCAAACCACGAGAAGCTCCAGCCCAACAGGCAGCCAAAATGCAGCCCACATCCGGGAGAATCTCAAGAGCAGGGGGTGGAGCAAGCCAGGCCTCAAACCACGAGAAGCTCCAGCCCAAAAGGCAGCCAAAATGCAGCCCACATCCGGGAGAATCTCAAGAGCAGGGGGTGGAGCAAGCCAGGCCTCAAACCACGAGAATCTCCAGCCCAAAAGGCAGCCAAAATGCAGCCGACATCCTGGAGAATCTCAAGAGCAGGGGGTGGAGCAAGGCAGGCCTCAAACCACCGGAAGCTCCAGCCCAACAGGCAGCCAAAATGCAGCCGACATCCTGGAGAATCTCAAGAGCAGGGGGTGGAGCAAGGCAGGCCTCAAACCACCGGAAGCTCCAGCCCAAAAGGCAGCCAAAATGCAGCCCACATCCGGGAGAATCTCAAGAGCAGGGGGTGGAGCAAGCCAGGCTTCAAACCACGAGAAGCTCCAGCCCAAAAGGCAGCCAAAATGCAGCCCACATCCGCGAGAATCTCAAGAGCAGGGCGTGGAGCAAGGCAGGCCTCAAACCACGGGAAGCTCCAGCCCAACAGGCAGCCAAAATGCAGCCCACATCCGGGAGAATCTCAAGAGCAGGGGGTGGAGCAAGCCAGGCCTCAAACCACGAGAAGCTCCAGCCCAAAAGGCAGCCAAAATCCAGCCCACCTCCGGGAGAATCTCAAGAGCAGGGGGTGGGGCAAGCCAGGCCTCAAACCACGAGAAGCTCCAGCCCAACAGGCAGCCAAAATGCAGCCCACATCCGGGAGAATCTCAAGAGCAGGGGGTGGGGCAAGCCAGGCCTCAAACCACGAGAATTTCCATCCCAAAAAGCAGCCAAAATGCAGCCCACATCCGGGAGAATCTCAAGAGCAGGGGGTGGAGCAAGCCAGGCCTCAAACCACGAGAAGCTCCAGCCCAAGAGTCAGCCAAAATGCAGCCCACATCCGGGAGAATCTCAAGAGCAGGGGGTGGAGCAAGCCAGGCCTCAAACCACGAGAAGCTCCAGCCCAAAATGCAGCCAAAATGCAGCCCACCTCCGGGAGAATATCAAGAGCAGGGGGTGGAGCAAGCCAGGCCTCAAACCACGAGAAGCTTCAGCCCAAAAGGCAGCCAAAATGCAGCCCACATCCGGGAGAATCTCAAGAGCAGGGGGTGGAGCAAGCCAGGCCTCAAACCACGAGAAGCTCCAGCCCAAAAGGAAGCCAAAATGCATCCCACATCCGGGAGAATCTCAAGAGCAGGGGGTGGAGCAAGCCAGGCCTCAAACCACGAGAAGCTCCAGCCCAAAAGGCAGCCAAAATCCAGCCCACCTCCGGGAGAATCTCAAGAGCAGGGGGTGGGGCAAGCCAGGCCTCAAACCACGAGAAGCTCCAGCCCAACAGGCAGCCAAAATGCAGCCCACATCCGGGAGAATCTCAAGAGCAGGGGGTGGGGCAAGCCAGGCCTCAAACCACGAGAATTTCCATCCCAAAAGGCAGCCAAAATGCAGCCCACATCCGGGAGAATCTCAAGAGCAGGGGGTGGAGCAAGCCAGGCCTCAAACCACGAGAAGCTCCAGCCCAAAAGGCAGCCAAACTGCAGCCCACATCCGGGAGAATCTCAAGAGCAGGTGGTGGAGCAAGCCAGGCCTCAAACCACGAGAAGCTCCAGCACAAAATGCAGCCAAAATCCAGCCCACATCCGGGAGAATATCAAGAGCAGGAGGTGGAGCAAGCCAGGCCTCAAACCACGAGAAGCTCCAGCCCAAAAGGCAGCCAAAATGCAGCCCACATCCGGGAGAATCTCAAGAGCAGGGGGTGGAGCAAGCCAGGCCTCAAACCACGAGAAGCTCCAGCCCAAAAGGGAGCCAAAATGCAGCCCACATCCAAAGGAGCATATCAAGAGCAGGGGGTCGAGCAAGCCAGGCCTCAAACCTTGAGAAGCTCCAGCCCAAAAGGGAGCCAAAATCCAGCCCACATCCGGGAGAATCTCAAGAGCAGGGGGTGGAGAAAGCCAGGCCTCAAACCACGAGAAGCTCCAGCCCAAAAGGCAGCCAAAATGCAGCCCACATCTGGGAGAATCTCAAGAGCAGGGGGTGGAGCAAGACAGGCCACAAACCACGAGAAGCTCCAGCCCAAAATGCAGCAAAAATGCAGGCCACATCCGGGAGAATCTCAAGAGCAGGTGGTGGAGCAAGCCAGGCCTCAAACCACAAGAAGCTCCAGCCAAAGATTCAGTCAAAATGCAGCCCACATCCGGGAGAATCTCAAGAGCAGGGGGTGGAGCAAGCCAGGCCTCAAACCACGAGAAGCTCCAGCCCAAAAGGCAGCCAAAATGCAGCCGACATCCAGGAGAATCTCAAGAGCAGGGGGTGGAGCAAGGCAGGCCTGAAACCACGGGAAGCTCCAGCCCAAAAGGCAGCCAAAATGCAGCCGACATCCGGGAGAATCTCAAGAGCAGGGGGTGGAGCAAGCCAGGCCTCAAACCACGAGAAGCTCCAGCCCAAAAGGCAGCCAAAATGCAGACCACATCCGGGAGAATCTCAAGAGCAGGGGGTGGAGCAAGCCAGGCCTCAAACCACGGGAAGCTCCAGGCCAAAATGCAGCCAAAATGCAGCCCACCTCCGGGAGAATATCAAGAGCAGGGGGTGGAGCAAGCCAGGCCTCAAACCACGAGAAGCTTCAGCCCAAAAGGCAGCCAAAATGCAGCCCACATCCAGGAGAATTTCAAGAGCAGGGGGTGGAGCAAGCCAGGCCTCAAACCTCGAGAAGCTCCAGCCCAAAATGCAGCCAAAATGCAGCCCACATCCGGGAGAATCTCAAGAGCAGGGGGTGGAGCAAGCCAGGCCTCAAACCACGAGAAGCTCCAGCCCAACAGGCAGCCAAAATGCAGCCCACATCCGGGAGAATCTCAAGAGCAGGGGGTGGAGCAAGCTAGGCCTCAAACCACAAGAATCTCCAGCCCAAAATGCAGCCAAAATGCAGCCCACATCCGGGGGAATATCAAGAGCAGGGGGTGGAGCAAGCCAGGCCTCAAACCACGAGAAGCTCCAGCCCAAAAGGCAGCCAAAATCCAGCCCACCTCCGGGAGAATCTCAAGAGCAGGGGGTGGGGCAAGCCAGGCCTCAAACCACGAGAAGCTCCAGCCCAACAGGCAGCCAAAATGCAGCCCACATCCGGGAGAATCTCAAGAGCAGGGGGTGGGGCAAGCCAGGCCTCAAACCACGAGAATTTCCATCCCAAAAGGCAGCCAAAATGCAGCCCACATCCGGGAGAATCTCAAGAGCAGGGGGTGGAGCAAGAAAGGCCTCAAACCACGAGAAGCTCCAGCCAAAGAATCAGCCAAAATGCAGCCCACATCCGGGAGAATATCAAGAGCAGGGGGTGGAGCAACCCAGGCCTCAAACCACGAGAAGCTCCAGCCCAAAAGTCAGCCAAAATGCAGCCCACATCCGGGAGAATCTCAAGAGCAGGGGGTGGAGCAAGCCAGGCCTCAAACCACGAGAAGCTCCAGCACAAAATGCAGCCAAAATGCAGCCCACATCCGGGAGAATATCAAGAGCAGGAGGTGGAGAAAGCCAGGCCTCAAACCACGAGAAGCTCCAGCCCAAAAGGCAGCCAAAATGCAGCCCACATCCGGGAGAATCTCAAGAGCAGGGGGTGGAGCAAGCCAGGCCTCAAACCACGAGAAGCCCCAGCCCAAAAGGCAGCCAAAATGCAGCCCACATCCAAAGGAGCATATCAAGAGCAGGGGGTCGAGCAAGCCAGGCCTCAAACCTTGAGAAGCTCCAGCCCAAAAGGGAGCCAAAATCCAGCCCACATCCGGGAGAATCTCAAGAGCAGGGCGTGGAGCAAGCCAGGCCTCAAACCACGAGAAGCTCCAGCCCAAAAGGCAGCCAAAATGCAGCCCACATCTGGGAGAATCTCAAGAGCAGGGGGTGGAGCAAGCCAGGCCTCAAACCACGAGAAGCTCCAGCCCAAAAGGCAGCCAAAATGCAGCCCACATCTGGGAGAATCTCAAGAGCAGGGGGTGGAGCAAGACAGGCCACAAACCACGAGAAGCTCCAGCCCAAAAGGCAGCCAAAATGCAGCCCACATCCGGGAGAATCTCAAGAGCAGGTGGTGGAGCAAGTCAGGCCTCAAACCACAAGAAGCTCCAGCCAAAGATTCAGCCAAAATGCAGCCCACATCCGGGAGAATCTCAAGAGCAGGGGGTGGAGCAAGCCAGGCCTCAAACCACGAGAAGCTCCAGCCCAAAAGGCAGCCAAAATGCAGCCCACATCCGGGAGAATCTCAAGAGCAGGGGGTGGAGAAAGGCAGGCCTGAAACCACGGGAAGCTCCAGCCCAAAAGGCAGCCAAAATGCAGCCCACATCCGGGAGAATCTCAAGAGCAGGGGGTGGAGCAAGGCAGGCCTCAAACCACGAGAAGCTCCAGCCCAAAAGGCAGCCAAAATGCAGACCACATCCGGGAGAATCTCAAGAGCAGGGGGTGGAGCAAGCCAGGCCTCAAACCACGGGAAGCTCCAGCCCAAGAATCAGCCAAAATGCAGCCCACATCCGGGAGAATCTCAAGAGCAGGGGGTGGAGCAAGCCAGGCCTCAAACCACGAGAAGCTCCATCCCAATATGCAGCCAAAATGCAGCCCACATCCAGGAGAATATCAAGAGCAGGGGGTGGAGCAAGCCAGGCCTCAAACCACGAGAATCTCCAGCCCAAAAGGCAGCCAAAATCCAGCCCACCTCCGGGAGAATCTCAAGAGCAGGGGGTGGGGCAAGCCAGACCTCAAACCACGAGAAGCTCCAGCCCAACAGGCAGCCAAAATGCAGCCCACATCCGGGAGAATCTCAAGAGCAGGGGGTGGGGCAAGCCAGGCCTCAAACCACGAGAAGCTCCAGCCAAAGAATCAGCCAAAATGCAGCCCACATCCGGGAGAATCTCAAGAGCAGGGGGTGGGGCAAGCCAGGCCTCAAACCACGAGAATTTCCATCCCAAAAGGCAGCCAAAATGCAGCCCACATCCGGGAGAATCTCAAGAGCAGGGGGTGGAGCAAGAAAGGCCTCAAACCACGAGAAGCTCCAGCCAAAGAATCAGCCAAAATGCAGCCCACATCCGGGAGAATATCAAGAGCAGGGGGTGGAGCAACCCAGGCCTCAAACCACGAGAAGCTCCAGCCCAAAAGGCAGCCAAAATGCAGCCCACATCCGGGAGAATCTCAAGAGCAGGGGGTGGAGCAAGCCAGGCCTCAAACCACGAGAAGCTCCAGCACAAAATGCAGCCAAAATGCAGCCCACATCCGGGAGAATATCAAGAGCAGGAGGTGGAGAAAGCCAGGCCTCAAACCACGAGAAGCTCCAGCCCAAAAGGCAGCCAAAATGCAGCCCACATCCGGGAGAATCTCAAGAGCAGGGGGTGGAGCAAGCCAGGCCTCAAACCACGAGAAGCCCCAGCCCAAAAGGCAGCCAAAATGCAGCCCACATCCAAAGGAGCATATCAAGAGCAGGGGGTCGAGCAAGCCAGGCCTCAAACCTTGAGAAGCTCCAGCCCAAAAGGGAGCCAAAATCCAGCCCACATCCGGGAGAATCTCAAGAGCAGGGCGTGGAGCAAGCCAGGCCTCAAACCACGAGAAGCTCCAGCCCAAAAGGCAGCCAAAATGCAGCCCACATCTGGGAGAATCTCAAGAGCAGGGGGTGGAGCAAGCCAGGCCTCAAACCTTGAGAAGCTCCAGCCCAAAAGGGAGCCAAAATCCAGCCCACATCCGGGAGAATCTCAAGAGCAGGGCGTGGAGCAAGCCAGGCCTCAAACCACGAGAAGCTCCAGCCCAAAAGGCAGCCAAAATGCAGCCCACATCTGGGAGAATCTCAAGAGCAGGGGGTGGAGCAAGACAGGCCACAAACCACGAGAAGCTCCAGCCCAAAAGGCAGCCAAAATGCAGCCCACATCCGGGAGAATCTCAAGAGCAGGTGGTGGAGCAAGTCAGGCCTCAAACCACAAGAAGCTCCAGCCAAAGATTCAGCCAAAATGCAGCCCACATCCGGGAGAATCTCAAGAGCAGGGGGTGGAGCAAGCCAGGCCTCAAACCACGAGAAGCTCCAGCCCAAAAGGCAGCCAAAATGCAGCCCACATCTGGGAGAATCTCAAGAGCAGGGGGTGGAGAAAGGCAGGCCTGAAACCACGGGAAGCTCCAGCCCAAAAGGCAGCCAAAATGCAGCCCACCTCCGGGAGAATCTCAAGAGCAGGGGGTGGGGCAAGCCAGACCTCAAACCACGAGAAGCTCCAGCCCAACAGGCAGCCAAAATGCAGCCCACATCCGGGAGAATCTCAAGAGCAGGGGGTGGGGCAAGCCAGGCCTCAAACCACGAGAATTTCCATCCCAAAAGGCAGCCAAAATCCAGCCCACATCCGGGAGAATCTCAAGAGCAGGGGGTGGAGCAAGAAAGGCCTCAAACCACGAGAAGCTCCAGCCAAAGAATCAGCCAAAATGCAGCCCACATCCGGGAGAATATCAAGAGCAGGGGGTGGAGCAAGCCAGGCCTCAATCCACGAGAAGCTCCAGCCCAAAAGGCAGCCAAAATGCAGCCCACATCCGGGAGAATCTCAAGAGCAGGGGGTGGAGCAAGCCAGGCCTCAAACCACGAGAAGCTCCAGCACAAAATGCAGCCAAAATGCAGCCCACATCCGGGAGAATATCAAGAGCAGGAGGTGGAGCAAGCCAGGCCTCAAACCACGAGAAGCTCCAGCCCAAAAGGCAGCCAAAATGCAGCCCACATCCGGGAGAATCTCAAGAGCAGGTGGTGGAGCAAGCCAGGCCTCAAACCACGAGAAGCTCCAGCCCAAAAGGCAGCCAAAATGCAGCCCACATCCAAAGGAGCATATCAAGAGCAGGGGGTCGAGCAAGCCAGGCCTCAAACCTTGAGAAGCTCCAGCCCAAAATGGAGCCAAAATCCAGCCCACATCCGGGAGAATCTCAAGAGCAGGGGGTGGAGCAAGCCAGGCCTCAAACCACGAGAAGCTCCAGCCCAAAAGGCAGCCAAAATCCAGCCCACATCCGGGAGAATCTCAAGAGCAGGGGGTGGAGCAAGCCAGGCCACAAACCACGAGAAGCTCCAGCCCAAAAGGCAGCCAAAATGCAGGCCACATCCGGGAGAATCTCAAGAGCAGGTGGTGGAGCAAGCCAGGCCTCAAACCACGAGAAGCTCCAGCCCAACAGGCAGCCAAAATGCAGCCCATATCCGGGAGAATCTCAAGAGCAGGGGTTGGAGCAAGACAGGCCTGAAACCACGGGAAGCTCCAGCCCAAAAGGCAGCCAAAATTCAGCCGACATCCGGGAGAATCTCAAGAGCAGGGGGTGGAGCAAGCCAGGCCTCAAACCACGAGAAGCTCCAGCCCAAAAGGCAGCCAAAATGCAGACCACATCCGGGAGAATCTCAAGAGCAGGGGGTGGAGCAAGCCAGGCCTCAAACCACGAGAATCTCCAGCCCAAAAGGCAGCCAAAATGCAGCCGACATCCTGGAGAATCTCAAGAGCAGGGGGTGGAGCAAGGCAGGCCTCAAACCACCGGAAGCTCCAGCCCAAAAGGCAGCCAAAATGCAGCCGACATCCGGGAGAATCTCAAGAGCAGGGGGTGGAGAAAGCCAGGCTTCAAACCACGAGAATCTCCAGCCCAAAAGGCAGCCAAAATGCAGACCACGTCTGGGAGAATCTCAAGAGCAGGGGGTGGAGCAAGCTAGGCCTCAAACCACGAGAAGCTCCAGCCCAAAACGCAACCAAAATGCAGATCACATCCAGGAGAATATCAACAGCAGGGGTTGAGCAAACCAGGCCTCAAAGTACGAGAAGCTCTAGCCCAAAAGGCAGCCAAAATGCAGCCCACATCCGGGAGAATCTCAAGAGCAGGGGGTGGAGCAAGCCAGGCCTCAAAGCACGAGAAGCTCCAGCCCAAAAGGCAGCCAAAATGCAGCCCACATCCGGGAGAATCTCAAGAGCAGGGGGTGGAGCAAGCCAGGCCTCAAACCATGAGAAGCTTCAACCCAAAAGGCAGCCAAAATGCAGCCCACATCGGGGAGAATCTCAAGAGCAGGGGGTGGAGCAAGCCAGGCCACAAACTTCGAGAAGCTCCAGCCCAAAATGCAGCCAAAATGCAGCCTACGTCCGGGAGAATCTCAAGAGCAGGGGGTGGAGCAAGCCAGGCCTCAAACCACGGGAAGCTCCAGCCCAAAAGGCAGCCAAAATGCAGCCCACATCCGGGAGAATCTCAAGAGCAGGGGGTGGAGCAAGCCAGGCCTCAAACCACGAGAAGCTCCAGCCCAAAAGGCAGCCAAAATGCAGCCCACATCCGGGAGAATCTCAAGAGCAGGTGGTGGAGCAAGCCAGGCCTCAAACCACGAGAAGCTCCAGCCCAAAAGGCAGCCAAAATGCAGCCCACATCCGGGAGAATCTCAAGAGCAGGGAGTGGAGCAAGACAGGCCTCAAACCACAAGAAGCTCCAGCCAAAGAATCAGCCAAAATGCAGCCCACATCCGGGAGAATCTCAAGAGCAGGGGGTGGAGCAAGCCAGGCCTCAAACCACGAGAATCTCCAGCCCAAAAGGCAGCCAAAATGCAGCCCACATCCGGGAGAATCTCAAGAGCAGGGGGTGGAGCAAGCCAGGCCTCAAACAACGGGAAGCTCCAGCCCAAAATGCAGCCAAAATGCAGCCGACATCCGGGAGAATCTCAAGAGCAGGGGGTGGAGCAAGCCAGGCCTCAAACCACGAGAAGCTCCAGCCCAATAATCATCCAAAATGCAGCCCACATCCGGGAGAATCTCAAGAGCAGGAGGTGGAGCAAGCCAGGCCTCAAACCACGAGAAGTTCCAGCCCAAAAGGCAGCCAAAATGCAGCCCACATCCGGGAGAATCTCAAGAGCAGGGGGTGGAGCAAGCCAGGCCTCAAACCACGAGAAGCTCCAGCCCAAAAGCAGCCAAAATCCAGCCCACATCCGGGAGAATCTCAAGAGCAAGGGGTGCAGCAAGCCAGGCCTCAAACCACGAGAAGCTCCAGCCCAAAAGGCAGCCAAAATGCAGCCCACATCCGGGAGAATCTCAAGAGCAGGGGGTGGAGCAAGCCAGGCCTCAAAGCACGAGAAGCTCCAGCCCAAAAGGCAGCCAAAATGCAGCCCACATCCGGGAGAATCTCAAGAGCAGGGGGTGGAGCAAGCCAGGCCTCAAACCATGAGAAGCTTCAACCCAAAAGGCAGCCAAAATGCAGCCCACATCGGGGAGAATCTCAAGAGCAGGGGGTGGAGCAAGCCAGGCCACAAACTTCGAGAAGCTCCAGCCCAAAATGCAGCCAAAATGCAGCCTACGTCCGGGAGAATCTCAAGAGCAGGGGGTGGAGCAAGCCAGGCCTCAAACCACGAGAAGCTCCAGCCCAAAATGCAGCCAAAATGCAGCCCACATCCGGGAGAATCTCAAGAGCAGGGGGTGGAGCAAGCCAGGCCTCAAACCACGAGAAGCTCCAGCCCAAAAGGCAGCCAAAATGCAGCCCACATCCGGGAGAATCTCAAGAGCAGGTGGTGGAGCAAGCCAGGCCTCAAACCACGAGAAGCTCCAGCCCAAAAGGCAGCCAAAATGCAGCCCACATCCGGGAGAATCTCAAGAGCAGGGAGTGGAGCAAGACAGGCCTCAAACCACAAGAAGCTCCAGCCAAAGAATCAGCCAAAATGCAGCCCACATCCGGGAGAATCTCAAGAGCAGGGGGTGGAGCAAGCCAGGCCTCAAACCACGAGAATCTCCAGCCCAAAAGGCAGCCAAAATGCAGCCCACATCCGGGAGAATCTCAAGAGCAGGGGGTGGAGCAAGCCAGGCCTCAAACAACGGGAAGCTCCAGCCCAAAATGCAGCCAAAATGCAGCCGACATCCGGGAGAATCTCAAGAGCAGGGGGTGGAGCAAGCCAGGCCTCAAACCACGAGAAGCTCCAGCCCAATAATCATCCAAAATGCAGCCCACATCCGGGAGAATCTCAAGAGCAGGAGGTGGAGCAAGCCAGGCCTCAAACCACGAGAAGTTCCAGCCCAAAAGGCAGCCAAAATGCAGCCCACATCCGGGAGAATCTCAAGAGCAGGGGGTGGAGCAAGCCAGGCCTCAAACCACGAGAAGCTCCAGCCCAAAAGCAGCCAAAATCCAGCCCACATCCGGGAGAATCTCAAGAGCAAGGGGTGCAGCAAGCCAGGCCTCAAACCACGAGAAGCTCCAGCCCAAAAGGCAGCCAAAATGCAGCCCACATCCGGGAGAATCTCAAGAGCAGGGGGTGGAGCAAGCCAGGCCTCAAACCATGAGAAGCTTCAACCCAAAAGGCAGCCAAAATGCAGCCCACATCCGGGAGAATCTCAACAGCAAGGGGTGGAGCAAGCCAGGCCACAAACCACGAGAAGCTCCAGCCCAAAAGGCAGCCAAAATGCAGCCCACATGCGGGAGAATCTCAAGAGCAGGGGGTGGAGCAAGCCAGGCCTCAAACCACGAGAAGCTCCAGCCCAAAAGGCAGCCAAAATGCAGCCCACATCCGGGAAAATATCAAGAGCAGGGGGTGGAGCAAGCCAGGCCTCAAACTACGAGAAGCTTCAACCCAAAAGGCAGCCAAAATGCAGCCCACATCCGGGAGAATCTCAAGAGCAGGGGGTGGAGCAAGCCAGGCCTCAAACCACGAGAAGCTCCAGCCCAAAAGTCAGCCAAAATCCAGCCCACATGCGGGAGAATCTCAAGAGCAGGGGGTGGAGCAAGCCAGGCCTCAAACCACGAGAAGCTCCAGGCCAAAATGCAGCCAAAATGCAGCCCACATCCGGGAGAATATCAAGAGCAGGGGGTGGAGCAAGCCAGGCCTCAAACCACAAGAAACTCCAGCCCAAAAGGCAGCCAAAATGCAGCCCACATCCGGGAGAATCTCAAGAGCAGGCGGTGGAGCAAGCCAGGCCTCAAACCACGGGAAGCTCCAGCCCAAGTTTCAGCCAAAATGCAGCCGACATCCGGGAGAATCTCAAGAGCAGGGGGTGGAGCAAGCCAGGCCTCAAACCACGAGAAGCTCCAGCCCAAAACGCAGCCAAAATGCAGATCACATCCAGGAGAATATCAAGAGCAGGGGGTGGAGCAAACCAGGCCTCAAACCACGAGAAGCTCCAGCCCAACAGGCAGCCAAAATGCAGCCCACATCTGGAAGAATCTCAAGAGCAGGGGGTGGAGCAAGCCAGACCTCAAACCACGAGAAGCTCCAGCCCAAAATGCAGCCAAAATGCAGCCCACATCCGGGAGAATCTCAAGAGCAGGGGGTGGAGCAAGCCAGGCCTCAAACCACGAGAAGCTCCAGCCCAAAGGCAGCCAAAATGCAGCCCACATCCGGGAGAATCTCAAGAGCAGGGGGTGGAGCAATCCAGGCCTCACACCAGGAGAAGCTCCAGCCCAAAATGCAGCGAAAATTCAGCCCACATCCGGGAGAATCTCAAGAGCAGGGGGTGGAGCAAGCCAGGCCTCAAACCACGAGAAGCTCCAGCCCAAAGAGCAGCCAAAATGCAGCCCACATCCGGGAGAATATCAAGAGCAGGGGGTGGAGCAAGCTAGGCCTCAAACCACGAGAAGCTCCAGCCCAAAACGCAACCAAAATGCAGATCACATCCAGGAGAATATCAAGAGCAGGGGGTGGAGCAAGCCAGGCTACAAACCACGAGAAGCTCCAGCTCAAAAGGCAGCCAAAATGCAGCCCACATCCGGGAGAATCTCAAGAGCAGGGGGTGGAGCAAGCCAGGCCTCAAACCTCGAGAAGCTCCAGCCCAACAGGCAGCCGAAATGCAGCCCACATGTGGAAGAATCTCAAGAGCAGGGAGTGGAGCAAGCCAGACCTCAAACCACGGGAAGCTCCAGCCCAAGAGTCAGCCAAAATGCAGCCCACATCCGGGAGAATCTCAAGAGCAGGGGGTGGAGCAAGCCAGGCCTCAAACCACGAGAAGCTCCAGCCTAAAAGGCAGCCAAAATGCAGCCCACATCCGGGAGAATCTCAAGAGCAGGGGGTGGAGCAAGCCAGGCCTCAAACCACGAGAAGCTCCAGCCCAAAGGCAGCCAAAATGCAGCCCACATCCGGGAGAATCTCAAGAGCAGGGGGTGGAGCAAGCCAGTCCTCAAACCTCGAGAAGCTCCAGCCCAAAAGGCAGCCAAAATGCAGCCCACATCCGGGAGAATCTCAAGAGCAGGGGGTGGAGCAAGCCAGGCCTCAAACCACGAGAAGCTCCAGCCCAAAAGGCAGCCAAAATGCAGCCCACATCCGGGAGAATCTCAAGAGCAGGGGGTGGAGCAAGCCAGGCCTCAAACCACGAGAAGCTCCAGCCCAAAAGGCAGCCAAAATGCAGATCACATCCAGGAGAATATCAACAGCAGGGGGTGGAGCAAACCAGGCCTCAAACCACGAGAAGCTCCAGCCCAAAAGGCAGCCAAAATGCAGCCCACATCCGGGAGAATCTCAAGAGCAGGGGGTGGAGCAAGCCAGGCCTCAAACCACGAGAAGCTCCAGCCCAAGTATCAGCCAAAATGCAGCCCACCTCCGGGAGAATCTCAAGAGCAGGGGGTGGAGCAAGCCAGGCCTCAAACCACGAGAAGCTCCAGCCCAAAGGCAGCCAAAATGCAGCCCACATCCGGGAGAATCTCAAGAGCAGGGGGTGGAGCAAGCCAGGCCTCAAACCAGGAGAAGCTCCAGCCCAAAATGCAGTCAAAATGCAGACCACATCCGGGAGAATCTCAAGAGCAGGGGGTGGAGCAAGCCAGACCTCAAACCACGAGAAGCTTCAGCCCAAAAGGCAGCCAAAATGCAGCCCACTTCGCGGAGAAGCTCAAGAGCAGGGAGTGGAGCAAGCCAGGCCCCAAAGCACGAGAAGCTCCAGCCCAAAATGCAGCCAAAATCCTAACCACATCCGGGAGAATCTCAAGAGCAGGGGGTGGAGCAAGACAGGCCTCAAACCACGAGAAGCTCCAGCCCAAAGGGCAGCCAAAATGCAGGCCACATCCGGGAGAATCTCAAGAGCAGGGGGTGGAGCAAGCCAGGCCTCAAACCACGAGAAGCTCCAGCCCAACAGGCAGCCAAAATGCAGCCCACATCCGGGAGAATCTCAAGAGCAGGGGGTGGAGCAAGCCAGGCCTCAAACCACGAGAAGCTCCAGCCCAAAAGGCAGCCAAAATCCAGCCCACATCAGGGAGAATCTCAAGAGCAGGGGGTGGAGCAAGCCAGGCCTCAAACCACGAGAAGCTCCAGCCCAAAAGGCAGCCAAAATGCAGCCCACATCCGGGAGAATATCAAGAGCAGGGGGTGGAGCAAGCCAGGCCTCAAACCACGAGAAGCTCCAGCCCAAAAAGCAGCCAAAATCCTAACCACATCCGGGAGAATCTCAAGAGCAGGGGGTGGAGCAAGCCAGGCCTCAAACCACGAGAAGCTCCAGCCCAAAATGCAGCCAAAATGCAGCCCACATCCGGGAGAATCTCAAGAGCAGGGGGTGGAGCAAGCCAGGCCTCAAACCACGAGAAGCTCCAGCCCAAAAAGCAGCCAAAATCCTAACCACCTCCGGGAGAGTTTAAAGAGCAGTGGGTGGAGCAAGCCAGGCCTCAAACCACGAGAAGCTCCAGCCCAAAAGGCAGCCAAAATGCAGGCCACATCTGGGAGAATCTCAAGAGCAGGGGGTGGAGCAAGCCAGGCCTCAAACCACGAGAAGCTCCAGCCCAAAAGGCAGCCAAAATGCAGCCCACCTCCGGGAGAATCTCAAGAGCAGGGGGTGGAGCAAGCCAGGCCTCAAACCACAAGAAGATCCAGCCCAAAAGGCAGCCAAAATTCCAGACACATCCGGGAGAATCTCAAGAGCAGGGGTTGGAGCAAGACAGGCCTCTAAACCACGAGAAGCTCCAGCCCAAAAGGCAGCCAAAATGCAGCCCACATCCGGGAGAATCTCAAGAGCAGGGGTGGAGCAAGCCAGGCCTCAAACCACGAGAAGCTCCAGCCCAAAAGGCAGCCAAAATGCAGCCCACATCCGGGAGAATCTCAAGAGCAGGGGGTGGAGCAAGCCAGGCCTCAAACCACGAGAAGCTCCAGCCCAAAAGGCAGCCAAAATGCAGCCCACATCCGGGAGAATCTCAAGAGCAGGGGGTGGAGCAAGCCAGGCCTCAAACCACAATAACCTCCATCCCAAAATGCAGCCAAAATGCAGTCCACATCTGGGAGAATCTCAAGAGCAGGGGGTGGAGCAAGCCAGGCCTCAAACCACGAGAAGCTCCAGCCCAAAAGGCAGTCAAAATTCAGGACACATCAGGGAGAATCTCAAGAGCAGGGGGTGGAGCAAGCCAGGCCTCAAACCACGAGAAGCTCCAGCCCAAAAGGCAGCCAAAATGCAGCCCACATCCGGGAGAATCTCAAGAGCATGGGGTGGAGCAAGCCAGGCCTCTAAACCACGAGAAGCTCCAGCCCAAAAGGCAGCCAAAATGCAGCCCACATCCGGGAGAATCTCAAGAGTAGGGGGTGGAGCAAGCCAGGCCTCAAACCATGAGAAGCTCCAGCCCAATAGGCAGCCAAAATGCAGAACACATCCGGGAGAATCTCAAGAGTAGGGGGTGGAGCAAGCCAGGCCTCAAACCATGAGAAGCTCCAGCCCAATAGGCAGCCAAAATGCAGAACACATCCAGGAGAATCTCAAGAGCAGTGGGTGGAGCAAGCCAGGCTACAAACCACGAGAAGCTCCAGCTCAAAAGGCAGCCAAAATGCAGCCCACATCCGGGAGAATCTCAAGAGCAGGGGGTGGAGCAAGCCAGGCCTCAAACCACGAGAAGCTCCAGCCCAAAAGGCAGCCAAAATGCAGCCCACATCCGGGAGAATATCAAGAGCAGGGGGTGGAGAAAGCCAGGCCTCAAACCACGAGAAGCTCCAGCCCAAAAGGCAGACAAAATGCAGCCCACATCTGGGAGAATATCAAGAGCAGGGGGTGGAGCAAGCCAGGCCTCAAACCACGAGAAGCTCCAGCCCAAAAGGCAGCCAAAATGCAGCCCACATCTGGGAGAATCTCAAGAGCAGGATTTGGAGCAAGCCAGGCCTCAAACCACGAGAAGCTCCAGCCCAAAAAGCAGCCAAAATCCTAACCACCTCTGGGAGAATCTCAAGAGCAGGGGGTGGAGCAAGCCAGGCCTCAAACCACGAGAAGCTCCAGCCCAAAATGCAGCCAAAATGCAGGCCACATCCAGGAGAATCTCAAGAGCAGGGGGTGGAGCAAGCCAGGCCTCAAACCACGAGAATTTCCATCCCAAAAGGCAGCCAAAATGCAGCCCACATCCGGGAGAATCTCAAGAGCAGGGGGTGGAGCAAGACAGGCCACAAACCACGAGAAGCTCCAGCCCAAAAGGCAGCCAAAATGCAGCCCACATCCGGGAGAATCTCAAGAGCAGGTGGTGGAGCAAGCCAGGCCTCAAACCACGAGAAGCTCCAGCCCAAGAATCAGCCAAAATGCAGCTCACATCCGGGAGAATATCAAGAGCAGGGGGTGGAGCAAGCCAGGCCTCAAACCACGAGAAGCTCCAGCCCAAAAGGAAGCCAAAATGCAGCCCACATCCGGGAGAATCTCAAGAGCAGGGGGTGGAGCAAGCCAGGCCTCAAACCACGAGAAGCTCCAGCCCAAGAGTCAGCCAAAATGCAGCCCACATCCGGGAGAATCTCAAGAGCAGGGGGTGGAGCAAGCCAGGCCTCAAACCACGCAAGCTCCAGCCCAAAATGCAGCCAAAATGCAGCCCACCTCCGGGAGAATATCAAGAGCAGGGGGTGGAGCAAGCCAGGCCTCAAACCACGAGAAGCTTCAGCCCAAAAGGCAGCCAAAATGCAGCCCACTTCGCGGAGAATCTCAAGAGCAGGGGGTGGAGCAAGCCAGGCCTCAAACCACGAGAAGCTCCAGCCCAAAAGGAAGCCAAAATGCATCCCACATCCGGGAGAATCTCAAGAGCAGGGGGTGGAGCAAGCCAGGCCTCAAACCACGAGAAGCTCCAGCCCAAAAGGCAGCCAAAATCCAGCCCACCTCCGGGAGAATCTCAAGAGCAGGGGGTGGGGCAAGCCAGGCCTCAAACCACGAGAAGCTCCAGCCCAACAGGCAGCCAAAATGCAGCCCACATCCGGGAGAATCTCAAGAGCAGGGGGTGGGGCAAGCCAGGCCTCAAACCACGAGAATTTCCATCCCAAAAGGCAGCCAAAATGCAGCCCACATCCGGGAGAATCTCAAGAGCAGGGGGTGGAGCAAGCCAGGCCTCAAACCACGAGAAGCTCCAGCCCAAAAGGCAGCCAAACTGCAGCCCACATCCGGGAGAATCTCAAGAGCAGGTGGTGGAGCAAGCCAGGCCTCAAACCACGAGAAGCTCCAGCACAAAATGCAGCCAAAATCCAGCCCACATCCGGGAGAATATCAAGAGCAGGAGGTGGAGCAAGCCAGGCCTCAAACCACGAGAAGCTCCAGCCCAAAAGGCAGCCAAAATGCAGCCCACATCCGGGAGAATCTCAAGAGCAGGGGGTGGAGCAAGCCAGGCCTCAAACCACGAGAAGCTCCAGCCCAAAAGGGAGCCAAAATGCAGCCCACATCCAAAGGAGCATATCAAGAGCAGGGGGTCGAGCAAGCCAGGCCTCAAACCTTGAGAAGCTCCAGCCCAAAAGGGAGCCAAAATCCAGCCCACATCCGGGAGAATCTCAAGAGCAGGGGGTGGAGAAAGCCAGGCCTCAAACCACGAGAAGCTCCAGCCCAAAAGGCAGCCAAAATGCAGCCGACATCCAGGAGAATCTCAAGAGCAGGGGGTGGAGCAAGGCAGGCCTGAAACCACGGGAAGCTCCAGCCCAAAAGGCAGCCAAAATGCAGCCGACATCCGGGAGAATCTCAAGAGCAGGGGGTGGAGCAAGCCAGGCCTCAAACCACGAGAAGCTCCAGCCCAAAAGGCAGCCAAAATGCAGACCACATCCGGGAGAATCTCAAGAGCAGGGGGTGGAGCAAGCCAGGCCTCAAACCACGGGAAGCTCCAGCCCAAAATGCAGCCAAAATGCAGCCCACCTCCGGGAGAATATCAAGAGCAGGGGGTGGAGCAAGCCAGGCCTCAAACCACGAGAAGCTTCAGCCCAAAAGGCAGCCAAAATGCAGCCCACTTCGCGGAGAATCTCAAGAGCAGGGGGTGGAGCAAGGCAGGCCTCAAACCTCGAGAAGCTCCAGCCCAAAATGCAGCCAAAATGCAGCCCACATCCGGGAGAATCTCAAGAGCAGGGGGTGGAGCAAGCCAGGCCTCAAACCACGAGAAGCTCCAGCCCAACAGGCAGCCAAAATGCAGCCCACATCCGGGAGAATCTCAAGAGCAGGGGGTGGAGCAAGCTAGGCCTCAAACCACAAGAATCTCCAGCCCAAAATGCAGCCAAAATGCAGCCCACATCCGGGGGAATATCAAGAGCAGGGGGTGGAGCAAGCCAGGCCTCAAACCACGAGAAGCTCCAGCCCAAAAGGCAGCCAAAATCCAGCCCACCTCCGGGAGAATCTCAAGAGCAGGGGGTGGGGCAAGCCAGGCCTCAAACCACGAGAAGCTCCAGCCCAACAGGCAGCCAAAATGCAGCCCACATCCGGGAGAATCTCAAGAGCAGGGGGTGGGGGAAGCCAGGCCTCAAACCACGAGAATTTCCATCCCAAAAGGCAGCCAAAATGCAGCCGACATCCTGGAGAATCTCAAGAGCAGGGGGTGGAGCAAGAAAGGCCTCAAACCACGAGAAGCTCCAGCCAAAGAATCAGCCAAAATGCAGCCCACATCCGGGAGAATATCAAGAGCAGGGGGTGGAGCAAGCGAGGCCTCAAACCACGAGAAGCTCCAGCCCAAAAGGCAGCCAAAATGCAGCCCACATCCGGGAGAATCTCAAGAGCAGGGGGTGGAGCAAGCCAGGCCTCAAACCACGAGAAGCTCCAGCACAAAATGCAGCCAAAATGCAGCCCACATCCGGGAGAATATCAAGAGCAGGAGGTGGAGAAAGCCAGGCCTCAAACCACGAGAAGCTCCAGCCCAAAAGGCAGCCAAAATGCAGCCCACATCCGGGAGAATCTCAAGAGCAGGGGGTGGAGCAAGCCAGGCCTCAAACCACGAGAAGCCCCAGCCCAAAAGGCAGCCAAAATGCAGCCCACATCCAAAGGAGCATATCAAGAGCAGGGGGTCGAGCAAGCCAGGCCTCAAACCTTGAGAAGCTCCAGCCCAAAAGGGAGCCAAAATCCAGCCCACATCCGGGAGAATCTCAAGAGCAGGGCGTGGAGCAAGCCAGGCCTCAAACCACGAGAAGCTCCAGCCCAAAAGGCAGCCAAAATGCAGCCCACATCTGGGAGAATCTCAAGAGCAGGGGGTGGAGCAAGACAGGCCACAAACCACGAGAAGCTCCAGCCCAAAAGGCAGCCAAAATGCAGCCCACATCCGGGAGAATCTCAAGAGCAGGTGGTGGAGCAAGTCAGGCCTCAAACCACAAGAAGCTCCAGCCAAAGATTCAGCCAAAATGCAGCCCACATCCGGGAGAATCTCAAGAGCAGGGGGTGGAGCAAGCCAGGCCTCAAACCACGAGAAGCTCCAGCCCAAAAGGCAGCCAAAATGCAGCCCACATCCGGGAGAATCTCAAGAGCAGGGTGTGGAGAAAGGCAGGCCTGAAACCACGGGAAGCTCCAGCCCAAAAGGCAGCCAAAATGCAGCCCACATCCGGGAGAATCTCAAGAGCAGGGGGTGGAGCAAGGCAGGCCTCAAACCACGAGAAGCTCCAGCCCAAAAGGCAGCCAAAATGCAGACCACATCCGGGAGAATCTCAAGAGCAGGGGGTGGAGCAAGCCAGGCCTCAAACCACGGGAAGCTCCAGCCCAAGAATCAGCCAAAATGCAGCCCACATCCGGGAGAATCTCAAGAGCAGGGGGTGGAGCAAGCCAGGCCTCAAACCACGAGAATCTCCAGCCCAAAAGGCAGCCAAAATCCAGCCCACCTCCGGGAGAATCTCAAGAGCAGGGGGTGGGGCAAGCCAGACCTCAAACCACGAGAAGCTCCAGCCCAACAGGCAGCCAAAATGCAGCCCACATCCGGGAGAATCTCAAGAGCAGGGGGTGGGGCAAGCCAGGCCTCAAACCACGAGAATTTCCATCCCAAAAGGCAGCCAAAATCCAGCCCACATCCGGGAGAATCTCAAGAGCAGGGGGTGGAGCAAGAAAGGCCTCAAACCACGAGAAGCTCCAGCCAAAGAATCAGCCAAAATGCAGCCCACATCCGGGAGAATATCAAGAGCAGGGGGTGGAGCAAGCCAGGCCTCAATCCACGAGAAGCTCCAGCCCAAAAGGCAGCCAAAATGCAGCCCACATCCGGGAGAATCTCAAGAGCAGGGGGTGGAGCAAGCCAGGCCTCAAACCACGAGAAGCTCCAGCACAAAATGCAGCCAAAATGCAGCCCACATCCGGGAGAATATCAAGAGCAGGAGGTGGAGCAAGCCAGGCCTCAAACCACGAGAAGCTCCAGCCCAAAAGGCAGCCAAAATGCAGCCCACATCCGGGAGAATCTCAAGAGCAGGTGGTGGAGCAAGCCAGGCCTCAAACCACGAGAAGCTCCAGCCCAAAAGGCAGCCAAAATGCAGCCCACATCCAAAGGAGCATATCAAGAGCAGGGGGTCGAGCAAGCCAGGCCTCAAACCACGAGAAGCTCCAGCCCAAAAGGCAGCCAAAATGCAGGCCACATCCGGGAGAATCTCAAGAGCAGGTGGTGGAGCAAGCCAGGCCTCAAACCACGAGAAGCTCCAGCCCAACAGGCAGCCAAAATGCAGCCCACATCCGGGAGAATCTCAAGAGCAGGGGGTGGAGCAAGCCAGGCCTGAAACCACGGGAAGCTCCAGCCCAAAAGGCAGCCAAAATTCAGCCGACATCCGGGAGAATCTCAAGAGCAGGGGGTGGAGCAAGCCAGGCCTCAAACCACGAGAAGCTCCAGCCCAAAAGGCAGCCAAAATGCAGACCACATCCGGGAGAATCTCAAGAGCAGGGGGTGGAGCAAGCCAGGCCTCAAACCACGAGAATCTCCAGCCCAAAAGGCAGCCAAAATGCAGCCGACATCCTGGAGAATCTCAAGAGCAGGGGGTGGAGCAAGGCAGGCCTCAAACCACCGGAAGCTCCAGCCCAAAAGGCAGCCAAAATGCAGCCGACATCCGGGAGAATCTCAAGAGCAGGGGGTGGAGAAAGCCAGGCCTCAAACCACGAGAAGCTCCAGCCCAAAAGGCAGCCAAAATTTCGGACACATCCAGGAGAATCTCAAGAGCAGGGGTTGGAGCAAGCCAGGCCTCAAACCACGAGAAGCTCCAGCCCAACAGGCAGCCAAAATGCAGCCCACATCCGGGAGAATTTCAAGAGCAGGGGGTGGAGCAAGCCAGGCCTCAAACCACGAGAAGCTCCAGCCCAAAGGGCAGCCAAAATGCAGGCCACATCCGGGAGAATCTCAAGAGCAGGGGGTGGAGCAAGCCAGGCCTCAAACCACGAGAAGCTCCAGCCCAAAGGGCAGCCAAAATGCAGGCCACATCCGGGAGAATCTCAAGAGCAGGGGGTGGAGCAAGCCAGGCCTCAAACCACGAGAAGCTCCAGCCCAACAGGCAGCCAAAATGCAGCCCACATCCGGGAGAATCTCAAGAGCAGGGGGTGGAGCAAGCCAGGCCTCAAACCACGAGAAGCTCCAGCCCAAAAGGCAGCCAAAATCCAGCCCACATCAGGGAGAATCTCAAGAGCAGGGGGTGGAGCAAGCCAGGCCTCAAACCACGAGAAGCTCCAGCCCAAAAGGCAGCCAAAATGCAGCCCACATCCGGGAGAATATCAAGAGCAGGGGGTGGAGCAAGCCAGGCCTCAAACCACGAGAAGCTCCAGCCCAAAAAGCAGCCAAAATCCTAACCACATCCGGGAGAATCTCAAGAGCAGGGGGTGGAGCAAGCCAGGCCTCAAACCACGAGAAGCTCCAGCCCAAAATGCAGCCAAAATGCAGCCCACATCCGGGAGAATCTCAAGAGCAGGGGGTGGAGCAAGCCAGGCCTCAAACCACGAGAAGCTCCAGCCCAAAAAGCAGCCAAAATCCTAACCACCTCCGGGAGAGTTTAAAGAGCAGTGGGTGGAGCAAGCCAGGCCTCAAACCACGAGAAGCTCCAGCCCAAAAGGCAGCCAAAATGCAGGCCACATCTGGGAGAATCTCAAGAGCAGGGGGTGGAGCAAGCCAGGCCTCAAACCACGAGAAGCTCCAGCCCAAAAGGCAGCCAAAATGCAGCCCACCTCCGGGAGAATCTCAAGAGCAGGGGGTGGAGCAAGCCAGGCCTCAAACCACAAGAAGATCCAGCCCAAAAGGCAGCCAAAATTCCAGACACATCCGGGAGAATCTCAAGAGCAGGGGTTGGAGCAAGACAGGCCTCTAAACCACGAGAAGCTCCAGCCCAAAAGGCAGCCAAAATGCAGCCCACATCCGGGAGAATCTCAAGAGCAGGGGGTGGAGCAAGCCAGGCCTCAAACCACGAGAAGCTCCAGCCCAAAAGGCAGCCAAAATTCAGCCGACATCCGGGAGAATCTCAAGAGCAGGGGGTGGAGCAAGCCAGGCCTCAAACCACGAGAAGCTCCAGCCCAAAAGGCAGCCAAAATGCAGACCACATCCGGGAGAATCTCAAGAGCAGGGGGTGGAGCAAGCCAGGCCTCAAACCACGAGAATCTCCAGCCCAAAAGGCAGCCAAAATGCAGCCGACATCCTGGAGAATCTCAAGAGCAGGGGGTGGAGCAAGGCAGGCCTCAAACCACCGGAAGCTCCAGCCCAAAAGGCAGCCAAAATGCAGCCGACATCCGGGAGAATCTCAAGAGCAGGGGGTGGAGAAAGCCAGGCCTCAAACCACGAGAAGCTCCAGCCCAAAAGGCAGCCAAAATTTCGGACACATCCAGGAGAATCTCAAGAGCAGGGGTTGGAGCAAGCCAGGCCTCAAACCACGAGAAGCTCCAGCCCAACAGGCAGCCAAAATGCAGCCCACATCCGGGAGAATTTCAAGAGCAGGGGGTGGAGCAAGCCAGGCCTCAAACCACGAGAAGCTCCAGCCCAAAGGGCAGCCAAAATGCAGGCCACATCCGGGAGAATCTCAAGAGCAGGGGGTGGAGCAAGCCAGGCCTCAAACCACGAGAAGCTCCAGCCCAACAGGCAGCCAAAATGCAGCCCACATCCGGGAGAATCTCAAGAGCAGGGGGTGGAGCAAGCCAGGCCTCAAACCACGAGAAGCTCCAGCCCAAAAGGCAGCCAAAATCCAGCCCACATCAGGGAGAATCTCAAGAGCAGGGGGTGGAGCAAGCCAGGCCTCAAACCACGAGAAGCTCCAGCCCAAAAGGCAGCCAAAATGCAGCCCACATCCGGGAGAATATCAAGAGCAGGGGGTGGAGCAAGCCAGGCCTCAAACCACGAGAAGCTCCAGCCCAAAAAGCAGCCAAAATCCTAACCACATCCGGGAGAATCTCAAGAGCAGGGGGTGGAGCAAGCCAGGCCTCAAACCACGAGAAGCTCCAGCCCAAAATGCAGCCAAAATGCAGCCCACATCCGGGAGAATCTCAAGAGCAGGGGGTGGAGCAAGCCAGGCCTCAAACCACGAGAAGCTCCAGCCCAAAAAGCAGCCAAAATCCTAACCACCTCCGGGAGAGTTTAAAGAGCAGTGGGTGGAGCAAGCCAGGCCTCAAACCACGAGAAGCTCCAGCCCAAAAGGCAGCCAAAATGCAGGCCACATCTGGGAGAATCTCAAGAGCAGGGGGTGGAGCAAGCCAGGCCTCAAACCACGAGAAGCTCCAGCCCAAAAGGCAGCCAAAATGCAGCCCACCTCCGGGAGAATCTCAAGAGCAGGGGGTGGAGCAAGCCAGGCCTCAAACCACAAGAAGATCCAGCCCAAAAGGCAGCCAAAATTCCAGACACATCCGGGAGAATCTCAAGAGCAGGGGTTGGAGCAAGACAGGCCTCTAAACCACGAGAAGCTCCAGCCCAAAAGGCAGCCAAAATGCAGCCCACATCCGGGAGAATCTCAAGAGCAGGGGGTGGAGCAAGCCAGGCCTCAAACCACGAGAAGCTCCAGCCCAAAAGGCAGCCAAAATGCAGCCCACATCCGGGAGAATCTCAAGAGCAGGGGGTGGAGCAAGCCAGGCCTCAAACCACGAGAAGCTCCAGCCCAAAAGGCAGCCAAAATGCAGCCCACATCCGGGAGAATCTCAAGAGCAGGGGGTGGAGCAAGCCAGGCCTCAAACCACAATAACCTCCATCCCAAAATGCAGCCAAAATGCAGTCCACATCTGGGAGAATCTCAAGAGCAGGGGGTGGAGCAAGCCAGGCCTCAAACCACGAGAAGCTCCAGCCCAAAAGGCAGTCAAAATTCAGGACACATCAGGGAGAATCTCAAGAGCAGGGGGTGGAGCAAGCCAGGCCTCAAACCACGAGAAGCTCCAGCCCAAAAGGCAGCCAAAATGCAGCCCACATCCGGGAGAATCTCAAGAGCATGGGGTGGAGCAAGCCAGGCCTCTAAACCACGAGAAGCTCCAGCCCAAAAGGCAGCCAAAATGCAGCCCACATCCGGGAGAATCTCAAGAGTAGGGGGTGGAGCAAGCCAGGCCTCAAACCATGAGAAGCTCCAGCCCAATAGGCAGCCAAAATGCAGAACACATCCGGGAGAATCTCAAGAGTAGGGGGTGGAGCAAGCCAGGCCTCAAACCATGAGAAGCTCCAGCCCAATAGGCAGCCAAAATGCAGAACACATCCAGGAGAATCTCAAGAGCAGTGGGTGGAGCAAGCCAGGCTACAAACCACGAGAAGCTCCAGCTCAAAAGGCAGCCAAAATGCAGCCCACATCCGGGAGAATCTCAAGAGCAGGGGGTGGAGCAAGCCAGGCCTCAAACCACGAGAAGCTCCAGCCCAAAAGGCAGCCAAAATGCAGCCCACATCCGGGAGAATATCAAGAGCAGGGGGTGGAGAAAGCCAGGCCTCAAACCACGAGAAGCTCCAGCCCAAAAGGCAGCCAAAATGCAGCCCACATCTGGGAGAATATCAAGAGCAGGGGGTGGAGCAAGCCAGGCCTCAAACCACGAGAAGCTCCAGCCCAAAAGGCAGCCAAAATGCAGCCCACATCTGGGAGAATCTCAAGAGCAGGATTTGGAGCAAGCCAGGCCTCAAACCACGAGAAGCTCCAGCCCAAAAAGCAGCCAAAATCCTAACCACCTCTGGGAGAATCTCAAGAGCAGGGGGTGGAGCAAGCCAGGCCTCAAACCACGAGAAGCTCCAGCCCAAAAGGCAGCCAAAATGCAGGCCACATCCAGGAGAATCTCAAGAGCAGGGGGTGGAGCAAGCCAGGCCTCAAACCACGAGAATTTCCATCCCAAAAGGCAGCCAAAATGCAGCCCACATCCGGGAGAATCTCAAGAGCAGGGGGTGGAGCAAGACAGGCCACAAACCACGAGAAGCTCCAGCCCAAAAGGCAGCCAAAATGCAGCCCACATCCGGGAGAATCTCAAGAGCAGGTGGTGGAGCAAGCCAGGCCTCAAACCACGAGAAGCTCCAGCCCAAGAATCAGCCAAAATGCAGCTCACATCCGGGAGAATATCAAGAGCAGGGGGTGGAGCAAGCCAGGCCTCAAACCACGAGAAGCTCCAGCCCAAAATGAAGCCAAAATGCAGCCCACATCCGGGAGAATCTCAAGAGCAGGGGGTGGAGCAAGCCAGGCCTCAAACCACGAGAAGCTCCAGCCCAAGAGTCAGCCAAAATGCAGCCCACATCCGGGAGAATCTCAAGAGCAGGGGGTGGAGCAAGCCAGGCCTCAAACCACGCAAGCTCCAGCCCAAAATGCAGCCAAAATGCAGCCCACCTCCGGGAGAATATCAAGAGCAGGGGGTGGAGCAAGCCAGGCCTCAAACCACGAGAAGCTTCAGCCCAAAAGGCAGCCAAAATGCAGCCCACTTCGCGGAGAATCTCAAGAGCAGGGGGTGGAGCAAGCCAGGCCTCAAACCACGAGAAGCTCCAGCCCAAAAGGAAGCCAAAATGCATCCCACATCCGGGAGAATCTCAAGAGCAGGGGGTGGAGCAAGCCAGGCCTCAAACCACGAGAAGCTCCAGCCCAAAAGGCAGCCAAAATCCAGCCCACCTCCGGGAGAATCTCAAGAGCAGGGGGTGGGGCAAGCCAGGCCTCAAACCACGAGAAGCTCCAGCCCAACAGGCAGCCAAAATGCAGCCCACATCCGGGAGAATCTCAAGAGCAGGGGGTGGGGCAAGCCAGGCCTCAAACCACGAGAATTTCCATCCCAAAAGGCAGCCAAAATGCAGCCCACATCCGGGAGAATCTCAAGAGCAGGGGGTGGAGCAAGCCAGGCCTCAAACCACGAGAAGCTCCAGCCCAAAAGGCAGCCAAACTGCAGCCCACATCCGGGAGAATCTCAAGAGCAGGTGGTGGAGCAAGCCAGGCCTCAAACCACGAGAAGCTCCAGCACAAAATGCAGCCAAAATCCAGCCCACATCCGGGAGAATATCAAGAGCAGGAGGTGGAGCAAGCCAGGCCTCAAACCACGAGAAGCTCCAGCCCAAAAGGCAGCCAAAATGCAGCCCACATCCGGGAGAATCTCAAGAGCAGGGGGTGGAGCAAGCCAGGCCTCAAACCACGAGAAGCTCCAGCCCAAAAGGGAGCCAAAATGCAGCCCACATCCAAAGGAGCATATCAAGAGCAGGGGGTCGAGCAAGCCAGGCCTCAAACCTTGAGAAGCTCCAGCCCAAAAGGCAGCCAAAATGCAGCCGACACCCAGGAGAATCTCAAGAGCAGGGGGTGGAGGAAGGCAGGCCTGAAACCACGGGAAGCTCCAGCCCAAAAGGCAGCCAAAATGCAGCCGACATCCGGGAGAATCTCAAGAGCAGGGGGTGGAGCAAGCCAGGCCTCAAACCACGAGAAGCTCCAGCCCAAAAGGCAGCCAAAATGCAGACCACATCCGGGAGAATCTCAAGAGCAGGGGGTGGAGCAAGCCAGGCCTCAAACCACGGGAAGCTCCAGCCCAAAATGCAGCCAAAATGCAGCCCACCTCCGGGAGAATATCAAGAGCAGGGGGTGGAGCAAGCCAGGCCTCAAACCACGAGAAGCTTCAGCCCAAAAGGCAGCCAAAATGCAGCCCACTTCGCGGAGAATCTCAAGAGCAGGGGGTGGAGCAAGCCAGGCCTCAAACCTCGAGAAGCTCCAGCCCAAAATGCAGACAAAATGCAGCCCACATCCGGGAGAATCTCAAGAGCAGGGGGTGGAGCAAGCCAGGCCTCAAACCACGAGAAGCTCCAGCCCAACAGGCAGCCAAAATGCAGCCCACATCCGGGAGAATCTCAAGAGCAGGGGGTGGAGCAAGCTAGGCCTCAAACCACAAGAATCTCCAGCCCAAAATGCAGCCAAAATGCAGCCCACATCCGGGGGAATATCAAGAGCAGGGGGTGGAGCAAGCCAGGCCTCAAACCACGAGAAGCTCCAGCCCAAAAGGCAGCCAAAATCCAGCCCACCTCCGGGAGAATCTCAAGAGCAGGGGGTGGGGCAAGCCAGGCCTCAAACCACGAGAAGCTCCAGCCCAACAGGCAGCCAAAATGCAGCCCACATCCGGGAGAATCTCAAGAGCAGGGGGTGGGGCAAGCCAGGCCTCAAACCACGAGAATTTCCATCCCAAAAGGCAGCCAAAATGCAGCCCACATCCGGGAGAATCTCAAGAGCAGGGGGTGGAGCAAGAAAGGCCTCAAACCACGAGAAGCTCCAGCCAAAGAATCAGCCAAAATGCAGCCCACATCCGGGAGAATATCAAGAGCAGGGGGTGGAGCAACCCAGGCCTCAAACCACGAGAAGCTCCAGCCCAAAAGGCAGCCAAAATGCAGCCCACATCCGGGAGAATCTCAAGAGCAGGGGGTGGAGCAAGCCAGGCCTCAAACCACGAGAAGCTCCAGCACAAAATGCAGCCAAAATGCAGCCCACATCCGGGAGAATATCAAGAGCAGGAGGTGGAGAAAGCCAGGCCTCAAACCACGAGAAGCTCCAGCCCAAAAGGCAGCCAAAATGCAGCCCACATCCGGGAGAATCTCAAGAGCAGGGGGTGGAGCAAGCCAGGCCTCAAACCACGAGAAGCCCCAGCCCAAAAGGCAGCCAAAATGCAGCCCACATCCAAAGGAGCATATCAAGAGCAGGGGGTCGAGCAAGCCAGGCCTCAAACCTTGAGAAGCTCCAGCCCAAAAGGGAGCCAAAATCCAGCCCACATCCGGGAGAATCTCAAGAGCAGGGCGTGGAGCAAGCCAGGCCTCAAACCACGAGAAGCTCCAGCCCAAAAGGCAGCCAAAATGCAGCCCACATCTGGGAGAATCTCAAGAGCAGGGGGTGGAGCAAGACAGGCCACAAACCACGAGAAGCTCCAGCCCAAAAGGCAGCCAAAATGCAGCCCACATCCGGGAGAATCTCAAGAGCAGGTGGTGGAGCAAGTCAGGCCTCAAACCACAAGAAGCTCCAGCCAAAGATTAAGCCAAAATGCAGCCCACATCCGGGAGAATCTCAAGAGCAGGGGGTGGAGCAAGCCAGGCCTCAAACCACGAGAAGCTCCAGCCCAAAAGGCAGCCAAAATGCAGCCCACATCCGGGAGAATCTCAAGAGCAGGGTGTGGAGAAAGGCAGGCCTGAAACCACGGGAAGCTCCAGCCCAAAAGGCAGCCAAAATGCAGCCCACATCCGGGAGAATCTCAAGAGCAGGGGGTGGAGCAAGGCAGGCCTCAAACCACGAGAAGCTCCAGCCCAAAAGGCAGCCAAAATGCAGACCACATCCGGGAGAATCTCAAGAGCAGGGGGTGGAGCAAGCCAGGCCTCAAACCACGGGAAGCTCCAGCCCAAGAATCAGCCAAAATGCAGCCCACATCCGGGAGAATCTCAAGAGCAGGGGGTGGAGCAAGCCAGGCCTCAAACCACGAGAAGCTCCATCCCAATATGCAGCCAAAATGCAGCCCACATCCAGGAGAATCTCAAGAGCAGGGGGTGGAGCAAGCCAGGCCTCAAACCACGAGAATCTCCAGCCCAAAAGGCAGCCAAAATCCAGCCCACCTCCGGGAGAATCTCAAGAGCAGGGGGTGGGGCAAGCCAGACCTCAAACCACGAGAAGCTCCAGCCCAACAGGCAGCCAAAATGCAGCCCACATCCGGGAGAATCTCAAGAGCAGGGGGTGGGGCAAGCCAGGCCTCAAACCACGAGAATTTCCATCCCAAAAGGCAGCCAAAATCCAGCCCACATCCGGGAGAATCTCAAGAGCAGGGGGTGGAGCAAGAAAGGCCTCAAACCACGAGAAGCTCCAGCCAAAGAATCAGCCAAAATGCAGCCCACATCCGGGAGAATATCAAGAGCAGGGGGTGGAGCAAGCCAGGCCTCAATCCACGAGAAGCTCCAGCCCAAAAGGCAGCCAAAATGCAGCCCACATCCGGGAGAATCTCAAGAGCAGGGGGTGGAGCAAGCCAGGCCTCAAACCACGAGAAGCTCCAGCACAAAATGCAGCCAAAATGCAGCCCACATCCGGGAGAATATCAAGAGCAGGAGGTGGAGCAAGCCAGGCCTCAAACCACGAGAAGCTCCAGCCCAAAAGGCAGCCAAAATGCAGCCCACATCCGGGAGAATCTCAAGAGCAGGTGGTGGAGCAAGCCAGGCCTCAAACCACGAGAAGCTCCAGCCCAAAAGGCAGCCAAAATGCAGCCCACATCCAAAGGAGCATATCAAGAGCAGGGGGTCGAGCAAGCCAGGCCTCAAACCTTGAGAAGCTCCAGCCCAAAAGGGAGCCAAAATCCAGCCCACATCCGGGAGAATCTCAAGAGCAGGGGGTGGAGCAAGCCAGGCCTCAAACCACGAGAAGCTCCAGCCCAAAAGGCAGCCAAAATCCAGCCCACATCCGGGAGAATCTCAAGAGCAGGGGGTGGAGCAAGCCAGGCCACAAACCACGAGAAGCTCCAGCCCAAAAGGCAGCCAAAATGCAGGCCACATCCGGGAGAATCTCAAGAGCAGGTGGTGGAGCAAGCCAGGCCTCAAACCACGAGAAGCTCCAGCCCAACAGGCAGCCAAAATGCAGCCCACATCCGGGAGAATCTCAAGAGCAGGGGGTGGAGCAAGCCAGGCCTGAAACCACGGGAAGCTCCAGCCCAAAAGGCAGCCAAAATTCAGCCGACATCCGGGAGAATCTCAAGAGCAGGGGGTGGAGCAAGCCAGGCCTCAAACCACGAGAAGCTCCAGCCCAAAAGGCAGCCAAAATGCAGACCACATCCGGGAGAATCTCAAGAGCAGGGGGTGGAGCAAGCCAGGCCTCAAACCACGAGAATCTCCAGCCCAAAAGGCAGCCAAAATGCAGCCGACATCCTGGAGAATCTCAAGAGCAGGGGGTGGAGCAAGGCAGGCCTCAAACCACCGGAAGCTCCAGCCCAAAAGGCAGCCAAAATGCAGCCGACATCCGGGAGAATCTCAAGAGCAGGGGGTGGAGAAAGCCAGGCTTCAAACCACGAGAATCTCCAGCCCAAAAGGCAGCCAAAATGCAGACCACGTCTGGGAGAATCTCAAGAGCAGGGGGTGGAGCAAGCTAGGCCTCAAACCACGAGAAGCTCCAGCCCAAAACGCAACCAAAATGCAGATCACATCCAGGAGAATATCAACAGCAGGGGTTGAGCAAACCAGGCCTCAAAGTACGAGAAGCTCTAGCCCAAAACGCAGCCAAAATGCAGCCCACATCCGGGAGAATCTCAAGAGCAGGGGGTGGAGCAAGCCAGGCCTCAAAGCACGAGAAGCTCCAGCCCAAAAGGCAGCCAAAATGCAGCCCACATCCGGGAGAATCTCAAGAGCAGGGGGTGGAGCAAGGCAGGCCTCAAACCACGGGAAGCTCCAGACCAAAAGGCAGCCAAAATCCAGCCGACATCCGGGAGAATCTCAAGAACAGGGGGTGGAGCAAGCCAGGCTTCAAACCACGAGAAGCTCCAGCCCAAAAGGCAGCCAAAATGCAGCCCACGTCCGGGAGAATATCAAGAGCAGGGGGTGGAGCAAGCTAGGCCTCAAACCACGAGAAGCTCCAGCCCAAGAATCATCCAAAATGCAGCCCACATCCGGGAGAATCTCAAGAGCAGGGGGTGGAGCAAGCCAGGCCTCAAACCATGAGAAGCTTCAACCCAAAAGGCAGCCAAAATGCAGCCCACATCGGGGAGAATCTCAAGAGCAGGGGGTGGAGCAAGCCAGGCCACAAACTTCGAGAAGCTCCAGCCCAAAATGCAGCCAAAATGCAGCCTACGTCCGGGAGAATCTCAAGAGCAGGGGGTGGAGCAAGCCAGGCCTCAAACCACGGGAAGCTCCAGCCCAAAAGGCAGCCAAAATGCAGCCCACATCCGGGAGAATCTCAAGAGCAGGGGGTGGAGCAAGCCAGGCCTCAAACCACGAGAAGCTCCAGCCCAAAAGGCAGCCAAAATGCAGCCCACATCCGGGAGAATCTCAAGAGCAGGTGGTGGAGCAAGCCAGGCCTCAAACCACGAGAAGCTCCAGCCCAAAAGGCAGCCAAAATGCAGCCCACATCCGGGAGAATCTCAAGAGCAGGGAGTGGAGCAAGACAGGCCTCAAACCACAAGAAGCTCCAGCCAAAGAATCAGCCAAAATGCAGCCCACATCCGGGAGAATCTCAAGAGCAGGGGGTGGAGCAAGCCAGGCCTCAAACCACGAGAATCTCCAGCCCAAAAGGCAGCCAAAATGCAGCCCACATCCGGGAGAATCTCAAGAGCAGGGGGTGGAGCAAGCCAGGCCTCAAACAACGGGAAGCTCCAGCCCAAAATGCAGCCAAAATGCAGCCGACATCCGGGAGAATCTCAAGAGCAGGGGGTGGAGCAAGCCAGGCCTCAAACCACGAGAAGCTCCAGCCCAATAATCATCCAAAATGCAGCCCACATCCGGGAGAATCTCAAGAGGAGGAGGTGGAGCAAGCCAGGCCTCAAACCACGAGAAGTTCCAGCCCAAAAGGCAGCCAAAATGCAGCCCACATCCGGGAGAATCTCAAGAGCAGGGGGTGGAGCAAGCCAGGCCTCAAACCACGAGAAGCTCCAGCCCAAAAGCAGCCAAAATCCAGCCCACATCCGGGAGAATCTCAAGAGCAAGGGGTGCAGCAAGCCAGGCCTCAAACCACGAGAAGCTCCAGCCCAAAAGGCAGCCAAAATGCAGCCCACATCCGGGAGAATCTCAAGAGCAGGGGGTGGAGCAAGCCAGGCCTCAAACCATGAGAAGCTTCAACCCAAAAGGCAGCCAAAATGCAGCCCACATCCGGGAGAATCTCAACAGCAGGGGGTGGAGCAAGCCAGGCCACAAACCACGAGAAGCTCCAGCCCAAAAGGCAGCCAAAATGCAGCCCACATGCGGGAGAATCTCAAGAGCAGGGGGTGGAGCAAGCCAGGCCTCAAACCACGAGAAGCTCCAGCCCAAAAGGCAGCCAAAATGCAGCCCACATCCGGGAAAATATCAAGAGCAGGGGGTGGAGCAAGCCAGGCCTCAAACTACGAGAAGCTTCAACCCAAAAGGCAGCCAAAATGCAGCCCACATCCGGGAGAATCTCAAGAGCAGGGGGTGGAGCAAGCCAGGCCTCAAACCACGAGAAGCTCCAGCCCAAAAGTCAGCCAAAATCCAGCCCACATGCGGGAGAATCTCAAGAGCAGGGGGTGGAGCAAGCCAGGCCTCAAACCACGAGAAGCTCCAGGCCAAAATGCAGCCAAAATGCAGCCCACATACGGGAGAATATCAAGAGCAGGGGGTGGAGCAAGCCAGGCCTCAAACCACAAGAAACTCCAGCCCAAAAGGCAGCCAAAATGCAGCCCACATCCGGGAGAATCTCAAGAGCAGGCGGTGGAGCAAGCCAGGCCTCAAACCACGGGAAGCTCCAGCCCAAGTTTCAGCCAAAATGCAGCCGACATCCGGGAGAATCTCAAGAGCAGGGGGTGGAGCAAGCCAGGCCTCAAACCACGAGAAGCTCCAGCCCAAAAGGCAGCCAAAATGCAGCCCACATCCGGGAGAATCTCAAGAGCAGGGGGTGGAGCAAGCCAGGCCTCAAGCCACGAGAAGCTCCAGCCCAAAAGGCAGCCAAAATGCAGCCCACATCCGGGAGAATCTCAAGAGCAGGGGGTGCAGCAAGCCAGGCCTCAAACCACGAGAAGCTCCAGCCCAAAAGGCAGCCAAAATGCAGCCCACATCCGGGAGAATCTCAAGAGCAGGGGGTGGAGCAAGCCAGGCCTCAAACCACGAGAAGCTCCAGCCCAAAAGGCAGCCAAAATGCAGATCACATCCAGGAGAATATCAACAGCAGGGGGTGGAGCAAACCAGGCCTCAAACCACGAGAAGCTCCAGCCCAAAAGGCAGCCAAAATGCAGCCCACATCCGGGAGAATCTCAAGAGCAGGGGGTGGAGCAAGCCAGGCCTCAAACCACGAGAAGCTCCAGCCCAAGTATCAGCCAAAATGCAGCCCACCTCCGGGAGAATCTCAAGAGCAGGGGGTGGAGCAAGCCAGGCCTCAAACCACGAGAAGCTCCAGCCCAAAGGCAGCCAAAATGCAGCCCACATCCGGGAGAATCTCAAGAGCAGGGGGTGGAGCAAGCCAGGCCTCAAACCAGGAGAAGCTCCAGCCCAAAATGCAGTCAAAATGCAGACCACATCCGGGAGAATCTCAAGAGCAGGGGGTGGAGCAAGCCAGACCTCAAACCACGAGAAGCTTCAGCCCAAAAGGCAGCCAAAATGCAGCCCACTTCGCGGAGAATCTCAAGAGCAGGGAGTGGAGCAAGCCAGGCCCCAAAGCACGAGAAGCTCCAGCCCAAAATGCAGCCAAAATCCTAACCACATCCGGGAGAATCTCAAGAGCAGGGGGTGGAGCAAGACAGGCCTCAAACCACGAGAAGCTCCAGCCCAAAAGGCAGCCAAAATTTCGGACACATCCGGGAGAATCTCAAGAGCAGGGGTTGGAGCAAGCCAGGCCTCAAACCACGAGAAGCTCCAGCCCAACAGGCAGCCAAAATGCAGCCCACATCCGGGAGAATTTCAAGAGCAGGGGGTGGAGCAAGCCAGGCCTCAAACCACGAGAAGCTCCAGCCCAAAGGGCAGCCAAAATGCAGGCCACATCCGGGAGAATCTCAAGAGCAGGGGGTGGAGCAAGCCAGGCCTCAAACCACGAGAAGCTCCAGCCCAACAGGCAGCCAAAATGCAGCCCACATCCGGGAGAATCTCAAGAGCACGGGGTGGAGCAAGCCAGGCCTCAAACCACGAGAAGCTCCAGCCCAAAAGGCAGCCAAAATCCAGCCCACATCAGGGAGAATCTCAAGAGCAGGGGGTGGAGCAAGCCAGGCCTCAAACCACGAGAAGCTCCAGCCCAAAAGGCAGCCAAAATGCAGCCCACATCCGGGAGAATATCAAGAGCAGGGGGTGGAGCAAGCCAGGCCTCAAACCACGAGAAGCTCCAGCCCAAAAAGCAGCCAAAATCCTAACCACATCCGGGAGAATCTCAAGAGCAGGGGGTGGAGCAAGCCAGGCCTCAAACCACGAGAAGCTCCAGCCCAAAAGGCAGCCAAAATGCAGCCCACATCCGGGAGAATCTCAAGAGCAGGGGGTGGAGCAAGCCAGGCCTCAAACCACAATAACCTCCATCCCAAAATGCAGCCAAAATGCAGTCCACATCTGGGAGAATCTCAAGAGCAGGGGGTGGAGCAAGCCAGGCCTCAAACCACGAGAAGCTCCAGCCCAAAAGGCAGCCAAAATGCAGCCCACATCCGGGAGAATCTCAAGAGCAGGGGGTGGAGCAAGCCAGGCCTCAAACCACGAGAAGCTCCAGCCCAAAAGGCAGCCAAAATGCAGCCCACATCTGGGAGAATATCAAGAGCAGGGGGTGGAGCAAGCCAGGCCTCAAACCACGAGAAGCTCCAGCCCAAAAGGCAGCCAAAATGCAGCCCACATCTGGGAGAATCTCAAGAGCAGGATTTGGAGCAAGCCAGGCCTCAAACCACGAGAAGCTCCAGCCCAAAAAGCAGCCAAAATCCTAACCACATCCGGGAGAATCTCAAGAGCAGGGGGTGGAGCAAGCCAGGCCTCAAACCACGAGAATCTCCAGCCCAAAAAGCAGCCAAAATGCAGCCCACATCCGGGAGAATCTCAAGAGCAGGGGGTGGAGCAAGCCAGGCCTCAAACCACGAGAAGCTCCAGCCCAAAAAACAGCCAAAATCCTAACCACCTCTGGGAGAATCTCAAGAGCAGGGGGTGGAGCAAGCCAGGCCTCAAACCACGAGAAGCTCCAGCCCAAAAGGCAGCCAAAATGCAGGCCACATCCAGGAGAATCTCAAGAGCAGGGGGTGGAGCAAGCCAGGCCTCAAACCACGAAAATCTAAAGCCCAAAAAGCAGCCAAATTCCAGCCCAACTCCCAGAGAATCTCAAGAGCAGGGTCTAGAGCAAGCCAGGCCTCAAACCACGAGAAGCTCCAGCCCAAAAGGCAGCAAAAATGCAGCCCACCTCTGGGAGAATCTCAAGAGCAGGGGGTGGAGCAAGACAGGCCTCAAACCACGAGAAGCTCCTGCCCAAAAGGCAGCCAAAATGCAGCCCACATCCGGGAGAATCTCAAGAGCAGGGGTTGGAGCAAGCCAGGCCTCTAAACCACGAGAAGCTCCAGCCCAAAAGGCAGCCAAAATGCAGCCCACATCCAGGAGAATCTCAAGAGCAGGGGTTGGAGCAAGCCAGGCCTCAAACCACGAGAAGCTCCAGCCCAAAAGGCAGCCAAAATGCAGCCCACATCCGGGAGAATCTCAAGAGCAGGGGGTGGAGCAAGCCAGGCCTCAAACCACGAGAAGCTCCAGCCCAAAAGGCAGCCAAAATCCTACCCACATCCGGGAGAATATCAAGAGCAAGGGGTGGAGCAAATTAGGCCTCAAACCACGAGAAGCTCCAGCCCAAAAAGCAGCCAAAATCCTAACCACCTCCGGGAGAATCTCAAGAGCAGGGGGTGGAGCAAGCCAGGCCTCAAACCACGAGAAGCTCCAGCCCAAAAGGCAGCCAAAATGCAGCCCACATCCGGGAGATTATCAAGAGCAGGGGGTGGAGCAAGACAGGCCTCAAACCACGAGAAGCTCCAGCCCAAAAGGCAGCCAAAATGCAGCCCACATCCGGGAGAATATCAAGAGCAGGAGTGGAGCAAGCCAGGCCCCAAACCACGAGAAGCTCCAGCCCAATAGGCAGCCAAAATGCAGCCCACCTCCGGGAGATTATCAAGAACAGGGAGTGGAGCAAGCCAGGCCTCAAACCACGAGAAGCTCCAGCCCAAAAGGCAGCCAAAATCCTACCCACATCCGGGAGAATATCAAGAGCAGGAGTGGAGCAAGCCAGGCCCCAAACCACGAGAAGCTCCAGCCCAATAGGCAGCCAAAATGCAGCCCACATGCGGGAGAATCTCAATAGCACAGGGCGGAGCAAACCAGGCCTCAAACCACGAGAAGCTCCAGCCCAAAAGGCAGCCAAAATCCTACCCACATCCGGGAGAATCTCAAGAGCAGGGGGTGGAGCAAGCCAGGCCTCAAACCACGAGAAGCTCCAGCCCAAAAGGCAGCCAAAATGCAGCCCACTTCTGGGAGAATATCAAGAGCAGGTGTTGGAGCAAGCCAGGCCTCAAACCACGAGAAGCTCCAGGCCAAAAGGCAGCCAAATTCCAGCCCACATCCAGGAGAATATCAAGAGCAGGGGGTGGAGCAAGCCAGGCCCCAAACCACGAGAAGCTAGACCCCAAAATGCAGCCAAAATGCAGCCCACCTCCTGGAGAATCTCAAGAGCAGGGAGTGGAGCAAGCCAGGCCTCAAACCACGAGAAGCTAGACCCCAAAAGGCAGCCAAAATGCAGCCCACCTCCTGGAGAATCTCAAGAGCAGGGGGTGGAGCAAGCCAGGCCTCAAACCACGAGAAGCTCCAGCCCAAAAGGCAGCCAAAATGCAGCCCACATCCGGGAGAATCTCAAGAGCAGGGGGTGGAGCAAGCCAGGCCTCAAACCACGAGAAGCTCCAGCCCAAAAGGCAGCCAAAATGCAGCCCACATCCGGGAGAATCTCAAGAGCAGGGGGTGGAGCAAGCCAGGCCTCAAACCACGAGAAGCTCCAGCCCAAAAGGCAGCCAAAATGCAGGCCACATCCGGGAGAATCTCAAGAGCAGGGGGTGGAGCAAGCCAGGCCTCAAACCACGAGAAGCTCCAGCCCAAAAGGCAGCCACAATCCAGCACACATCAGGGAGAATCTCAAGAGCAGGGGGTGGAGCAAGCCAGGCTCCAAACCACGAGAAGCTCCAGCCTAAAATGCAGCCAAAATCCTAACCACATCCGGGAGAATCTCAAGAGCAGGGGGTGGAGCAAGCCAGGCCTCAAACCATGAGAAGCTCCAGCCCAAAAAGCAGCCAAAATCCTAACCACATCCGGGAGAATCTCAAGACCAGGGGGTGGAGCAAGCCAGGCCTCAAACCACGAGAAGCTCCAGCCCAAAAGGCAGCCAAAATCCTACCCACATCCCTGAGAATATCAAGAGCAGGAGTGGAGCAAGCCAGGCCTCAAACCACGAGAAGCTCCAGCCCAAAAGGCAGCCAAAATGCAGCCCATATTTGGAGAATATCAGCAACAGGGGGTGGAGCAAGCCAGGCCTCAAACCACGAGAAGCTCCAGCCCAAAAGGCAGCCAAAATCCAGCCCACCTCCGGGAGAATCTCAAGAGCAGGGGGTGGAGCAAGCCAGGCCTCAGACCACAAGAAGCTCCAGCCCAACAGGCAGCCAGAATCCAGCCCACATCCGGGAGAATCTCAAGAGCAGGGGGTGGAGCAAGCCAGGCCTCAAAGCTTGGGAAGCTCCAGCCCAAAGGCAGCCACAATCCAGCCCACATCAGGGAGAATATCAAGAGCAGGGAGTGGAGCAAGCCAGGCCTCAAACCACGAGAAGCTCCAGCCCAAAAAGCAGCCAAAATCCTAAACACCTCCAGGAGAATCTCAAGAGCAGGGGGTGGAGCAAGCCAGGCCTTAAACCACGAGAAGCTCCAGCCCAAAAGGCAGCCAAAATGCAGGCCACATCCGGGAGAATCTCAAGAGCAG
Organism: Rhynochetos jubatus; assembly: GCA_027574665.1. Lineage (NCBI taxonomy): Eukaryota > Metazoa > Chordata > Aves > Eurypygiformes > Rhynochetidae > Rhynochetos > Rhynochetos jubatus. The sequence goes on from JAQBHY010000071.1 coordinate 3,750,185, forward strand.
GGGGTGGAGCAAGCCAGGCCTCAAACCACGAGAAGCTCCAGCCCAAAAGGCAGCCAAAATGCAGGCCACATCCGGGAGAATCTCAAGAGCAGGGGGTGGAGCAAGCCAGGCCTCAAACCACGAGAAGCTCCAGCCCAAAAGGCAGCCAAAATGCAGCCCACATCCGGGAGAATATCAAGAGCATGGAGTGGAGCAAGCCAGGCCTCAAACCATGAGAAGCTCCAGCCCAAAAAGCAGCCAAAATCCTAACCACATCCGGGAGAATCTCAGGAGCAGGGGTTGGAGCAAGCCAGGCCTCAAACCACGAAAAGCTCCAGCCCAAAAAGCATCCAAAATCCTAACCACATCCGGGAGAATCTCAAGAGCAGTGGGTGGAGCAAGCCAGGCCTCAAACCACGAGAAGCTCCATCCCAAAATGCAGCCAAAATGCAGCCCACCTCCGGGAGACTATCAAGAGCAGGGAGTGGAGCAAGCCAGGCCTCAAACCACGAGAAGTTCCAGCCCAAAAGGCAGCCAAAATCCTACCCACATCCGGGAGAATATCAAGAACAGGAGTGGAGCAAGCCAGGCCTCAAACCACAAGAAGCTCCAGCCCAAAAGGCAGCCAAAATGCAGCCCACATCCGGGAGAATATCAAGAGAAGCAGGTGGAGCAAGCCAGGCCTCAAACCATGAGAAGCTCCAGCCCAAAAGGCAGCCAAAATGCAGGCCACATCCGGGAGAATCTCAAGAGCAGGGGGTGGAGCAAGCCAGGCCTCAAACCACGAGAAGCTCCAGCCCAAAAGGCAGCCACAATCCAGCACACATCAGGGAGAATCTCAAGAGCAGGGGGTGGAGCAAGCCAGGCTCCAAACCACGAGAAGCTCCAGCCTAAAAAGCAGCCAAAATCCTAACCACATCCGGGAGAATCTCAAGAGCAGGGGGTGGAGCAAGCCAGGCCTCAAACCATGAGAAGCTCCAGCCCAAAAAGCAGCCAAAATCCTAACCACATCCGGGAGAATCTCAAGAGCAGGGGGTGGAGCAAGCCAGGCCTCAAACCACGAGAAGCTCCAGCCCAAAATGCAGCCAAAATCCTACCCACATCCCTGAGAATATCAAGAGCAGGAGTGGAGCAAGCCAGGCCTCAAACCACGAGAAGCTCCAGCCCAAGAATCAGCCAAAATGCAGCCCATATTTGGAGAATATCAGCAACAGGGGGTGGAGCAAGCCAGGCCTCAAACCACGAGAAGCTCCAGCCCAAAAGGCAGCCAAAATCCAGCCCACCTCCGGGAGAATCTCAAGAGCAGGGGGTGGAGCAAGCCAGGCCTCAGACCACAAGAAGCTCCAGCCCAACAGGCAGCCAGAATCCAGCCCACATCCGGGAGAATCTCAAGAGCAGGGGGTGGAGCAAGCCAGGCCTCAAAGCTTGGGAAGCTCCAGCCCAAAAGGCAGCCACAATCCAGCCCACATCAGGGAGAATATCAAGAGCAGGGAGTGGAGCAAGCCAGGCCTCAAACCACGAGAAGCTCCAGCCCAAAAAGCAGCCAAAATCCTAAACACCTCCAGGAGAATCTCAAGAGCAGGGGTTGGAGCAAGCCAGGCCTCAAACCACGAAAAGCTCCAGCCCAAAAAGCATCCAAAATCCTAACCACATCCGGGAGACTATCAAGAGCAGGGAGTGGAGCAAGCCAGGCCTCAAACCACGAGAAGTTCCAGCCCAAAAGGCAGCCAAAATCCTACTCACATCCGGGAGAATATCAAGAACAGGAGTGGAGCAAGCCAGGCCTCAAACCACGAGAAGCTCCTGCCCAAAAGCAAGCCAAAATGCAGCCCACATCAGGGAGAATCTCAAGAGCAGGGGGTGGAGCAAGCCAGGCCTCAAACCACGAGAAGCTCCAGCCCAAGAATCAGCCAAAATGCAGCCCACATCCGGGAGAATCTCAAGAGCAGGGGTTGGAGCAAACCAGCCCTCAAACCATGAGAAGCTCCAGCCCAAGATTCAGCCAAAATGCAGCCTACATCCGGAGAATATCAACAACAGGGGGTGGAGCAAGCCAGGCCTCAAACCACGAGAAGCTCCAGCCCAAAAGGCAGCCAAAATCCAGCCCACCTCCGGGAGAATCTCAAGAGCAGGGGGTGGAGCAAGCCAGGCCTCAAACCACGAGAAGCTCCAGCCCAAAAGACAGCCAAATTCCAGCCCACATCTGGGAGAATCTCCAGAGAAGGAGGTGGCATAAGGCAGGCCTCAAACCACGAGAAGCTCCAGCCCAACAGGCAGCCAAAATGCAGCCCACATCCGGGAGAATTTCAAGAGCAGGAGGTGGAGCAAGCCAGGCCTCAGACCACGAGAAGCTCCAGCCCAACAGGCAGCCAGAATCCAGCCCATATCCAGGAGAATCTCAAGAGCAGGGGGTGGAGGAAGCCAGGCCTCAGACCACGAGAAGCTCCAGCCCAACAGGCAGCCAGAATCCAGCCCACATCCGGGAGAATCTCAAGAGCAGGGGGTGGAGCAAGCCAGGCCTCAAAGCATGGGAAGCTCCAGCCCAAAAGGCAGCCAAAATGCAGCCCACATCCGGGAGAATCTCAAGAGCAGGGGATGGAGCAAGCCAGGCCTCAAACCACGAGAAGCTCCAGCCCAAAAGGCAGCCAAAATCCTACCCACATCCGGGAGAATATCAAGGGCAGGAGTGGAGCAAGCCAGGCCTCAAACCACGAGAAGCTCCCGCCCAAAAGGCAGCCAAAATGCAGCCCACCTCCGGGAGATTATCAAGAGCAGGGGGTGGAGCAAGCCAGGCCTCAAACCACGAGAAGCTCCCGCCCAAAAGGCAGCCAAAATCCAGCCCACATCCGGGAGAATCTCAAGAGAAGGGGGTGGAGCAGGCCAGGCCTCAAACCATGAGAAGCTCTAGCCCTAAAAACAGCCAAAATGCAGCCCACATCTGGGAGAATCTCAAGAGCAGGGGGTGGAGCAAGCCAGGCCTCAAACCACGAGAAGCTCCAGCCCAAAAGGCAGCCAAAACGCAGCCCACTTCCGGGAGAATCTCAAGAGCAGGGGGTGGAGCAAGCCAGGCCTCAAACCACGAGAAGCTCCAGCCCAATAGGCAGCCAAAATGCAGCCCACATCCGGGAGAATATCAAGAACAGGGAGTGGAGCAAGCCAGGCCTCAAACCACGAGAAGCTCCAGCCCAAAAGGCAGCCAAAATCCTACCCACATCCGGGAGAATATCAAGAGCAGGAGTGGAGCAAGCCAGGCCTCAAACCACGAGAATTTCCAGCCCAAAATGCAGCCAAAATTCAGCCCACATCCGGGAGAATATCCTGAGCAGGGGGTGGAGCAAGCCAGGCCTCAGACCACGAGAAGCTCCAGCCCAAAAGGCAGCCAAAATCCAGCCCACCTCCGGGAGAATCTCAAGAGCAGGGGGTGGAGCAAGCCAGGCCTCAAACCACGAGAAGCTCCAGCCCAAAAGACAGCCAAATTCCAGCCCACATCTGGGAGAATCTCCAGAGAAGGAGGTGGCATAAGGCAGGCCTCAAACCACGAGAAGCTCCAGCCCAAAAGGCAGCCAAAATGCAGCCCACATCCGGGAGAATATCCTGAGCAGAGGGTGGAGCAAGCCAGGCCTCAGACCACGAGAAGCTCCAGCCCAACAGGCAGCCAGAATCCAGCCCATATCCAGGAGAATCTCAAGAGCAGGGGGTGGAGCAAGCCAGGCCTCAGACCACGAGAAGCTCCAGCCCAACAGGCAGCCAGAATCCAGCCCACATCCGGGAGAATCTCAAGAGCAGGGGGTGGAGCAAGCCAGGCCTCAAAGCATGGGAAGCTCCAGCCCAAAAGGCAGCCACAATCCAGCCCACATCAGGGAGAATCTCAAGAGCAGGGAGTGGAGCAAGCCAGGCCTCAAACCACGAGAAGCTCCAGCCCAAAAAGCATCCAAAATCCTAACCACATCCGGGAGAATCTCAAGAGCAGGGGGTGGAGCAAGCCAGGCCTCAAACCACGAGAAGCTCCAGCCCAAAAGGCAGCCAAAATCCTACCCACATACAGGAGAATATCAAGAACAGGAGTGGAGCAAGCCAGGCCTCAAACCACGAGAAGCTCCTGCCCAAAAGGCAGCCAAAATGCAGCCCACATCCGGGAGAATCTCAAGAGCAGGGGATGGAGCAAGCCAGGCCTCAAACCACGAGAAGCTCCAGCCCAAAATGCAGCCAAAATCCTACCCACATCCGGGAGAATATCAAGAGCAGGAGTGGAGCAAGCCAGGCCTCAAACCACGAGAAGCTCCCGCCCAAAAGGCAGCCAAAATGCAGCCCACCTCCGGGAGATTATCAAGAGCAGGGGTTGGAGCAAGCCAGGCCTCAAACCACGAGAAGCTCCCGCCCAAAAGGCAGCCAAAATCCAGCCCACATCCGGGAGAATCTCAAGAGAAGGGGGTGGAGCAGGCCAGGCCTCAAACCATGAGAAGCTCTAGCCCTAAAAGCAGCCAAAATGCAGCCCACATCTGGGAGAATCTCAAGAGCAGGGGGTGGAGCAAGCCAGGCCTCAAACCACGAGAAGCTCCAGCCCAAAAGGCAGCCAAAACGCAGCCCACTTCCGGGAGAATCTCAAGAGCAGGGGGTGGAGCAAGCCAGGCCTCAAACCACGAGAATTTCCAGCCCAAAATGCAGCCAAAATTCAGCCCACATCCGGGAGAATCTCAAGAGCAGGGGGTGGAGCAAGCCAGGCCTCAAACCACGAGAAGCTCCAGCCCAAAATGCAGCCAAAATGCAGACCACATCCGGGAGAATATCCTGAGCAGGGGGTGGAGCAAGCCAGGCCTCAGACCACGAGAAGCTCCAGCCCAACAGGCAGCCAGAATCCAGCCCACATCCAGGAGAATCTCAAGAGCAGGGGTTGGAGCAAGGCAGGCCTCAGACCACGAGAAGCTCCAGCCCAAAAAGCATCCAAAATCCTAACCACATCCGGGAGAATCTCAAGAGCAGGGGGTGGAGCAAGCCAGGCCTCAAACCACGAGCAGCTCCAGCCCAAAATGCAGCCAAAATCCTACCCACATCCAGGAGAATATCAAGAACAGGAGTGGAGCAAGCCAGGCCTCAAACCACGAGAAGCTCCAGCCCAAGAATCAGCCAAAATGCATCCCACATCCGGGAGAATATCAAGAGCAGGGGGTGGAGCAAGCCAGGCCTCAAACCATGAGAAGCTCCAGCCCAAAAGGCAGCCAAAATCCAGCCCACCTCCGGGAGAATCTCAAGAGCAGGGGGTGGAGCAAGCCAGGCCTCAAACCACGAGAAGCTCCAGCCCAAAAGGCAGCCAAAATCCAGCCCACCTCCGGGAGAATCTCAAGAGCAGGGGGTGGAGCAAGCCAGGCCTCAAACCACGAGAAGCTCCAGCCCAAAAGGAAGCCAAATTCCAGCCCACATCCGGGAGAATCTCAAGAGAAGGAGGTGGCGTAAGGCAGGCCTCAAACCACGAGAAGCTCCAGCCCAAAAGGAAGCAAAAATGCAGCCCACATCCGGGAGAATATCCTGAGCAGGGGGTGGAGCAAGCCAGGCCTCAGACCACGAGAAGCTCCAGCCCAAAAGGCAGCCAAAATAAAGCCCACATCAGGGAGAATATCAAGAGCAGGGGGTGGAGCAAGCCAGGCCTCAAACCAGGAGAAGCTCCAGCCCAAAAGGCAGCCAAAATGCAGCCCACATCCTGGAGAATCTCAAGAGCAGGGGGTGGAGCAAGCCAGGCCTCAAACCACGAGAAGCTCCAGCCCAAAATGCAGCCAAAATCCTACCCACATCCGGGAGAATATCAAGAGCAGGAGTGGAGCAAGCCAGGCCTCAAACCACGAGAAGCTCCCGCCCAAAAGGCAGCCAAAATGCAGCCCACCTCCGGGAGATTATCAAGAGCAGGGGGTGGAGCAAGCCAGGCCTCAAACCACAAGAAGCTCCAGCCCAAAAGGCAGCCAAAATCCAGCCCACATCCGGGAGAATCTCAAGAGAAGGGGGTGGAGCAGGCCAGGCCTCAAACCATGAGAAGCTCTAGCCCTAAAAGCAGCCAAAATGCAGCCGACATCCGGGAGAATCTCAAGAGCAGGGGGTGGAGCAAGCCAGGCCTCAAACCACGAGAAGCTCCAGCCCAAAAGGCAGCCAAAACGCAGCCCACATCCGGGAGAATCTCAAGAGCAGGGGGTGGAGCAAGCCAGGCCTCAAACCACGAGAATTTCCAGCCCAAAATGCAGCCAAAATTCAGCCCACATCCGGGAGAATCTCAAGAGCAGGGGGTGGAGCAAGCCAGGCCTCAAACCACGAGAAGCTCCAGCCCAAAGGCAGCCAAAATGCAGCCCACATCCGGGAGAATATCCTGAGCAGGGGGTGGAGCAAGCCAGGCCTCAGACCACGAGAAGCTCCAGCCCAACAGGCAGCCAGAATCCAGCCCACATCCGGGAGAATCTCAAGAGCAGGGGGTGGAGCAAGCCAGGCCTCAAAGCATGGGAAGCTCCAGCCCAAAAGGCTGCTAAAATCCAGCCCACATCCGGGAGAATCTCAAGAGCAGGGGGTGGAGCAAGCCAGGCCCCAAAGCACGAGAAGCTCCAGCCCAAAAGGCAGCCAAAATGCAGCCCACATCCGGCAGAATCTCAAGAGCAGGAGGTGGAGCAAGCCAGGCCTCAAACCACGAGAAGCTCAAGCCCAAACTGCAGACAAAATGCAGCCCACCTGCGGGAGAATCTCAAGAGCAGGGGGTGGAGCAAGCCAGGCCTCAAACCATGAGAAGCTCCAGCCCAAAAGGCAGCCAAAATGCAGCCCACATCCAGAAGAATCTCAAGAGCAGAGGTGGAGCAAGCCAGGCCCCAAACCACGAGAAGCTCCAGCCCAAAAGGCAGCCAAAATCCAGCCAACATCCGGGAGAATCTCAAGAGCAGGGGGTGGAGCAAGCCAGGCCTCAAACCACGAGAAGCTCCAGCCCAAAAGGCAGCCAAAATGCAGCCCACATCTGGAATAATCTCAAGAGCAGGGGGTGGAGCAAGCCAGGCCTCAAACCACGAGAAGCTCCAGCCCAAAAGGCAGCCAAAATGCAGCCCACATCCGGGAGAATCTCAAGAGCAGGGGCTGGAGCAAGCCAGGCCTCAAACCACGGGAAGCTCCAGCCCAAGAATCAGCCAAAATGCAGCCGACATCCGGGAGAATCTCAAGAGCAGGAGGTGGAGCAAGCCAGGCCTCAAACCACGAGAAGCTCCAGCCCAAAACGCAGCCAAAATGCAGCCCACATCCGGGAGAATCTCAAGAGCAGGGGGTGGAACAAGCCAGGCCTCAAACCTCGAGAAGCTCCAGCCCAACAGGCAGCCGAAATGCAGCCCACATGTGGAAGAATCTCAAGAGCAGGGGGTGGAGCAAGCCAGACCTCAAACCACGGGAAGCTCCAGCCCAAGAGTCAGCCAAAATGCAGCCCACATCCGGGAGAATCTCAAGAGCAGGGGGTGGAGCAAGCCAGGCCTCAAACCACGAGAAGCTCCAGCCCAAAAGGCAGCCAAAATCCAGCCCACATCCGGGAGAATCTCAAGAGCAGGGGGTGGAGCAAGCCAGGCCTCAAACCACGAGAAGCTCCAGCCCAAAGGCAGCCAAAATGCAGCCCACATCCGGGAGAATCTCAAGAGCAGGGGGTGGAGCAAGCCAGGCCTCAAACCTCGAGAAGCTCCAGCCCAAAAGGCAGCCAAAATCCAGCCCACTTCGGGGAGAATCTCAAGAGCAGGGGGTGGAGCAAGCCAGGCCTCAAACCACGAGAAGCTCCAGCCCAAAAGGCAGCCAAAATGCAGCCCACATCCGGGAGAATCTCAAGAGCAGGGGGTGGAGCAAGCTAGGCCTCAAACCACGAGAAGCTCCAGCCCAAAAGGCAGCCAAAATGCAGCCCACATCCGGGAGAATCTCAAGAGCAGGGGGTGGAGCAAGCCAGGCCTCAAACCACTAGAAGCTCCAGCCCAAAAGGCAGCCAAAATGCAGCCCACATCCGGGAGAATCTCAAGAGCAGGGGGTGGAGCAAGCCAGGCCTCAAACCACGAGAAGCTCCAGCCCAAAAAGCAGCCAAAATGCAGATCACATCCGGGAGAATATCAACAGCAGGGGGTGGAGCAAACCAGGCCTCAAACCACGAGAAGCTCCAGCCCAAAAGGCAGCCAAAATGCAGCCCACATCCGGGAGAATCTCAAGAGCAGGGGGTGGAGCAAGCCAGGCCTCAAACCACGAGAAGCTCCAGCCCAAGTATCAGCCAAAATGCAGACCACCTCCGGGAGAATCTCAAGAGCAGGGGGTGGAGCAAGCCAGGCCTCAAACCACGAGAAGCTCCAGCCCAAAGGCAGCCAAAATCCAGCCCACATCCGGGAGAATCTCAAGAGCAGGGTTGGAGCAAGCCAGGCCTCAAACCAGGAGAAGCTCCAGCCCAAAATGCAGTCAAAATGCAGCCCACATCCGGGAGAATCTCAAGAGCAGGGGGTGGAGCAAGACAGGCCTCAAACCACGAGAAGCTCCAGCCCAAAATGCAGGCAAAATTTCGGACACATCCAGGAGAATCTCAAGAGCAGGGGTTGGAGCAAGCCAGGCCTCAAACCACGAGAAGCTCCAGCCCAAAATGCAGGCAAAATTTCGGACACATCCAGGAGAATCTCAAGAGCAGGGGTTGGAGCAAGCCAGGCCTCAAACCACGAGAAGCTCCAGCCCAACAGGCAGCCAAAATGCAGCCCACATCCGGGACAATTTCAAGAGTAGGGGGTGGAGCAAGCCAGGCCTCAAACCACGAGAAGCTCCAGCCCAAAAGGCAGCCAAAATCCTAACCACCTCCGGGAGAATCTCAAGAGCAGGGGGTGGAGCAAGACAGGCCTCAAACCACGAGAAGCTCCAGCCCAAAATGCAGGCAAAATTTCGGACACATCCAGGAGAATCTCAAGAGCAGGGGTTGGAGCAAGCCAGGCCTCAAACCACGAGAAGCTCCAGCCCAACAGGCAGCCAAAATGCAGCCCACATCCGGGACAATTTCAAGAGTAGGGGGTGGAGCAAGCCAGGCCTCAAACCACGAGAAGCTCCAGCCCAAAAGGCAGCCAAAATGCAGCCCACATCCGGGAGAATCTCAAGAGCAGGGGGTGGAGCAAGCCAGGCCTCAAACCACGAGAAGCTCCAGCCCAAAAAGCAGCCAAAATCCTAAACACATCCGGGAGAATCTCAAGAGCAGGGGGTGGAGCAAGCCAGGCCTCAAACCACGAGAAGCCCCAGCCCAAAATGCAGCCAAAATGCAGCCCACATCCGGGAGAATCTCAAGAGCAGGGGGTGGAGCAAGCCAGGCCTCAAACCACGAGAAGCTCCAGCCCAAAAAGCAGCCAAAATCCTAACCACCTCCGGGAGAGTTTAAAGAGCAGTGAGTGGAGCAAGCCAGGCCTCTAAACCACGAGAAGCTCCAGCCCAAAGGGCAGCCAAAATGCAGCCCACATCTGGGAGAATATCAAGAGAAGGGGGTGGAGCAAGGCAGGCCTCAAACCACGAGAAGCTCCAGCCCAAAAGGCAGCCAAAATGCAGCCCACATCCGGGAGAATCTCAAGAGCAGTAGGTGGAGCAAGCCAGGCCTCAAACCACGAGAAGCTCCAGCCCAAAAGGCAGCCAAAATGCAGCCCACATCCGGGAGAATCTCAAGAGCAGGGGGTGGAGCAAGCCAGGCCTCAAACCACGAGAAGCTCCAGCCCAAAAGGCAGCCAAAATGCAGCCCACATCCGGGAGAATCTCAAGAGCAGGGGGTGGAGCAAGCCAGGCCTCAAACCACAATAACCTCCATCCCAAAAGGCAGCCAAAATGCAGCCCACATCTGGGAGAATCTCAAGAGCAGGGGGTGGAGCAAGCCAGGCCTCAAACCACGAGAAGCTCCAGCCCAAAAGGCAGTCAAAATTCAGGACACATCAGGGAGAATCTCAAGAGCAGGGGGTGGAGCAAGCCAGGCCTCAAACCACGAGAAGCTCCAGCCCAAAAGGCAGCCAAAATGCAGCCCACATCCGGGAGAAACTCAAGAGCATGGGGTGGAGCAAGCCAGGCCTCTAAACCACGAGAAGCTCCAGCCCAAAAGGCAGCCAAAATGCAGCCCACATCCGGGAGAATCTCAAGAGCAGGGGGTGGAGCAAGCCAGGCCTCAAACCACGAGAAGCTCCAGCTCAAAAGGCAGCCAAAATCCAGCCCACATCCGGGAGAATCTCAAGAGCAGGTGGTGGAGCAAGCCAGGCCTCAAACCACGAGAAGCTCCAGCCCAAAAGGCAGCCAAAATGCAGCCCACATCCGGGAGAATCTCAAGAGCAGGGGGTGGAGCAAGCCAGGCCTCAAACCACGAGAAGCTCCAGCCCAAAAGGCAGCCAAAATGCAGCCCACATCTGGGAGAATCTCAAGAGCACTGGGTGGAGCAAGCCAGGCCTCAAACCACGAGAAGCTCCTGCCAAAAATGAAGCCAAAATCCAGCCCACATCCGGGAGAATCCCAAGAGCAGGGGGTGGAGCAAGCCAGGCCTCAAACCACAAGAAGATCCAGCCCAAAAGGCAGCCAAAATTCCGGACACATCCGGGAGAATCTCAAGAGCAGGGGTTGGAGCAAGACAGGCCTCTAAACCACGAGAAGCTCCAGCCCAAAAGGCAGCCAAAATGCAGCCCACATCCGGGAGAATCTCAAGAGCAGTGGGTGGAGCAAGCCAGGCCTCAAACCACGAGAAGCTCCAGCCCAAAAGGCAGCCAAAATGCAGCCCACATCCGGGAGAATCTCAAGAGCAGGGGGTGGAGCAAGCCAGGCCTCAAACCACGAGAAGCTGCAGCCCAAAAGGCAGCCAAAATGCAGCCCACATCCGGGAGAATCTCAAGAGCAGGGGGTGGAGCAAGCCAGGCCTCAAACCACAATAACCTCCATCCCAAAAGGCAGCCAAAATGCAGCCCACATCTGGGAGAATCTCAAGAGCAGGGGGTGGAGCAAGCCAGGCCTCAAACCACGAGAAGCTCCAGCCCAAAAGGCAGTCAAAATTCAGGACACATCAGGGAGAATCTCAAGAGCAGGGGGTGGAGCAAGCCAGGCCTCAAACCACGAGAAGCTCCAGCCCAAAAGGCAGCCAAAATGCAGCCCACATCCGGGAGAATCTCAAGAGCAGGGGGTGGAGCAAGCCAGGCCTCAAACCACGAGAAGCTCCAGCCCAAAAGGCAGCCAAAATGCAGCCCACATCCGGGAGAATCTCAAGAGCAGGGGGTGGAGCAAGCCAGGCCTCAAACCACGAGAAGCTCCATCCCAATAGGCAGCCAAAATGCAGAACACATCCAGGAGAATCTCAAGAGCAGTGGGTGGAGCAAGCCAGGCTACAAACCACGAGAAGCTCCAGCTCAAAAGGCAGCCAAAATGCAGCCCACATCCGGGAGAATCTCAAGAGCAGGGCGTGGAGCAAGCCAGGCCTCAAACCACGAGAAGCTCCAGCCCAAAAGGCAGCCAAAATGCAGCCCACATCCGGGAGAATCTCAAGAGCAGGGGGTGGAGCAAGCCAGGCCTCAAACCACGAGAAGCTCCAGCCCAAAAGGCAGCCAAAATGCAGCCCACATCTGGGAGAATATCAAGAGCAGGGGGTGGAGCAAGCCAGGCCTCAAACCACGAGAAGCTCCAGCCCAAAATGAAGCCAAAATACAGCCCACATCCGGGAGAATCTCAAGAGCAGGGGGTGGAGCAAGCCAGGCTTCAAACCACAAGAAGCTGCAGCCCAAAAAGCAGCGAAAATGCAGCCCACATCCGGGAGAACCTCAAGAGCAGGGGGTGGAGCAAGGCAGGCCTCAAACCACGGGAAGCTCCAGCCCAAAAAGCAGCCAAAATCCTAACCACATCCGGGAGAATCTCAAGAGCAGTGCGTGGAGCAAGCCAGGCCTCAAACCACGAGAAGCTCCAGCCCAAGAATCAGCCAAAATGCAGCCCACATCCGGGAGAATCTCAAGAGCAGGGGTTGGAGCAAACCAGGCCTCAAACCATGACAAGCTCCAGCCCAAGATTCAGCCAAATTCCAACCCTATATCTGGGACAATATCAAGAGCAGGGGGTGGAGCAAGCCAGGCCTCAAACCACGAGAAGTTCCACCCAAAAGGCAGCCAAAATCCAGCCCCCATCCGTGAGAATCTCAAGAGCAGGGGGTGGAGCAAGCCAGGCCCCAAACCACGAGAAGCTCCAGCCCAACAGGCAGCCAAAATGCAGCCCACAACCGGGAGAATCTCAAGAGCAGGGGTTGGAGCAAGCCAGGCCTGAAACCACGAGAAGCTCCAGCCCAAAAAGGCAGCCAAAATGCAGACCACATCCGGAAGAATCTCAAGAGCAGGGGGTGGAGCAAGCCAGGCCTCAAACCACGAGAAGCTCCAGCCCAAAAGGCAGCCAAATTCCAACTCTATATCTGGGACAATCTCAAGAGCAGGGGGTGGAGCAAGCCAGGCCTCAAAACAGGACTAAATCTAGCCTAAAATGTGGTCCATGTCCAGGAGAAATTCCAGCCCAAGTGCCACAGGAATTCCAGTCCAAATCCCGGAGATAGTCCACCCGATCTCTAGGAGAAATTTGGGCCCAAGTCCAGGAGAATTTCCATTCTAAAATGCAGCCCACATCCAGGAGAAACTCAAGAAGAGGTCCGAGACCTGTCCCTCAGATCTCTCCAACGCTGGGATGTCAGATTCCCACGCCTTTCTACACTCCGCCGAAGAGAAATCCACCTGCGGCTGGGTCCACCGCAGGCCCCACTCCAGACTAACGCTTTATGCCTAAGGAACTGGGGACAGGAGCACAACCTGTGGAGTTTGGGCTTTGAACTGATGCTGCCCCCAAGTTTTGCACAAAGTCCCTTCACACTATTCCCATCTGGCCCACAGTCAGATCACACCATTCCCCAGCGGGTCCCGACTCTCCATCCATCAGCGCAGCAACACCAGCAAAGGGTTAACACAGTTCCCAGCACGCAGCTGCACGCACACACTCCCCCCGCCAGAGACAGAAATGGCTGTGGAGATACGCATCTTGCTAGGAAGGTACCTGTTCAAACGCTTCTGGAGCCCGGTTCAAGCCTTCCCGTCTCATGTCAGCATGTCTCAACGGGAGCAGGGCTGAGCCTCCAGGAGGGTTTTCACCCCAGGCCGTGTCGACCGCTCTCTCCTTTCCCAGACTGGGGGGTGTGGAGCTCTGAGTGCCATCCCACTCCAAGGGACATGCTGGGTGCAGCCCCTGCAGACCAGGAGAAAGCAAGGGTCAGCCATGGAGCCTCCCTCTATTTAGAGAGTCATGAGATAATTGACTTCAGGCCTAAGCAATCTCCCAGCCTGGCCTTAATTGGGGCAGGCTCTTGTTGGCATTCCCAGCTGGTGCTGATCTCCCCAGACTGCCAGAAGGGTCAGGGCTGGCAGGGCATGTCTTAGTTCCCTCTCATCCTTAACTGTAATGAGGAAATGTCATGAGGCCCACTGAATTGGGCCTGAATTTCATAGGGACTTGGGCCTGAATTTCACCAGGATTTGGGTGAGAATTTCTCGTGCACTTGGGTCTGAATTTCCCCTCGATTCTGGCCCAAATTTCCCCTGTAGTAGAGCCCGAATTTCTCCTCAACGTGCCCTCTAATTTCTCTTGAACTCTGGCCAAAATTTCTCCTGCACTGCAACCTTCAATTTCTCCTGGACTCCCTGAAATTGCTCCTGCATGCCAGCTCCAATTTCTCCTGCGCCGAATCCCAGATTTGACCTGCGCTGGAGCCCAGGTTTCCCCTGGAAGTGACCTCGAATTTGGCCTGCATTGTGGCCTGGATCTCTCCAGCTTTAAGGCACGCCCCCTCGCAACTGAAAGCACGCCCCCTCACCCCTGAAGGCACACCTTCTCGCCCCTGTAGCCAGGAGAAATTGCAGCCCAAGTGCAGCAGAAATTCCAGTCCAAGTCCAGGAGATAGTCCACCTGAACTCCAAAAGATATTTAGGCCTAAGTCCAGGAGAAATTCCAGCATAAATCCAGACCATGTCCAGGAGAAATTCAGCCCCAAGCCCAACAGAAATTCCAGCCCGCGTGCAGAAGAAATTCAGGCCCAAGTCCAGGAGAAAATCCAGCCTAAAATGCAGCCCAAGTCCAGCAGGAATTTTAGCCTAAGAGCAGCCAAACTCCACTCCAGTTTCAGGAGATAGTCAACCCGAACTGCAGGAGAAAATTATGCCCAAGTCCAGGAGAAATTCCAGCATAAATCCAGCCCATATCCAGGAGAAATTCCAGCCTAAAATGTAGTCAAAGTCGAGGAGAAATATTAGCACAAGAGCAGACAAAATCCAGTCCATATTGAGGAGAATTTCAAGAACAGGTCCTAGAGAAATTCAGGCCTCAAACCAGGAGTAATTCCAGCCTAAAATGAGGCCCAAGTCCAGGAGAAATTCCAGCCCAAATCCTGCAGAAATTCCAGTCCAACTCCAGGAGATACTCCACCTGAACTCCAGGAGAAATTTGGACCCAAGTCCAGGAGAAATTGAAGTCCAAATCTAGGAAAAATTTGAACCAAAATGCAGGTGATATTGCGGCCAAGTCTAGGAGAAATTCTGGCCTAAAATTCAGTGCAAGTCCAGCAGAAGCTTTAGATCAAGGGCAGCCAAAATCCAGCCCACATCCAGGAGAAATTCAAGAACAAGGCCTAGAGAAATTCAGGCCTCAAACCAGGAGTAATTCCAGCCTAAATTGAGGCCCAAGTCCAGGAGAAATTCCAGCCCAAGTGCAGCAGTAATTCCAGTCCAAGTCCCAGAGATAGTCCACCCGAACTCTAGGAGAAATTTGAGCCCAAGTCCAGGAGAAATTACAGCCTAAATGCAGTCCAAGTGGAGGAGAAATTTGGGCCCAGATCCAGGAGAAAATCCAGCCTAAAATGCAGCCCAAGTCCAGCAGAAATTTTAGCCCAAGAGCAGGCAAAATCCAGTCCAATTTCAGGAGATAGTCCAACCGAACTCCAGGAGAAAATTAGGCCTATGTCCAGGAGGCATTCCAGCCCAAATGTCGCAGAAATTCCAGTCCAAGTCATGGAGATAGTCCACCCAAACTCCAGGAGAAATTTGGGTCCAAGTCCAGGAGAAATTCCAGCCCAAGAGCAGCCAAAATCCAGCCCACATCCAGGAGAAATTCAAGAACAGGGCCTAGAGAAATTCAGGCCTCAAACCAAGAGTTATTCCAGCCTAAAATGAAGCCCAAGTCCAGGAGAAATTCCAGCCCAAATCCTGCAGAAATTCCAGTCCAAGTCCAGGAGATAGTCCATCTGAACTCCAGGAGAATTTTGGGCCCAAGTCCAGGAGAAATTGCAGCAAAAATCCAGCTCACGTGCAGGAGAAATTCAGGCCCAAGTCCAGAGGAAAATCCAGCCTAAAATGCAGCCCAAGTCCAGGAGACATTCAGGCCCAAGAGCAGCCAAAATCCAGCCCACATTCAGGAGAAATTCAAGAACAGGGCCTAGAGAAATTCAGGCCTGAAACCAGGAGTAATCCCAGCCTAAAATTAGGCCCAAGTCCAGGAGAAATTACAGCCTAAATCCAGACCAAGAAGAGGAGAAATTTGGGCCCTGCTCCAGGAGAAATTCCAGGCTAAAATGCAGCCCAAGTCCAGGAGAAATTCAGCCCTAAACCCAACAGAAATTCCAGCCCACGTGCAGGAGAAATTCAGGCCAAGTCCAGGAGAAAATCCAGCCTAAAATGCAGCCCAAGACCAGCAGAAATTTTAGCCCAAGAGCAGCCGAAATCCAGTCCAATTTCAGGACATAGTCCACCCGAACTCCAAAAGAAATTTAGACCTATGTGCAGGAGAAATTCAAGCCAAAAGTCAAGAGAAATTCAGCCCTGAGCCCAATAGAAATTCTAGCCCACGTGCAGGAGAAATTCGGGCCCAAGTCCAGGAGAAAATCCAGCCTAAAATACAGCCCAAGTCCAGCAGAAATTTTAGCCCAAGAGCAGCCAACATCCCGTCCAATTTCAGGAGATAGTCCCCCCGAAATCCAGAAGAAAATTAGGCCTAAGTCCAGGAGACATTCCAGCCTAAAATGCAGGCCAGGTCCAGGAGAAATTCCAGCCCAAGAGCTGCCAAAATCAAGCCCACATCCAGGAGAAATTCAAGAACAGGGCCTAGAGAAATTCAGGCCTCAAACCAGGACTAATTCCAGCCTAAAATGAGGCCCAAGTCCAGGAGAAATTCCAGCCCAAGAGCAGCAGAAATTCCAGTCCAATTCCAGGAGAGAGTCCACCCGAACTCCAGGAGAAATTCCAGCCCAAATCCAGGAGAAATTCAAGTCAAATCTAGGAAAAATTTGAGCCAAAGTGCAGGTGATATTTTGACCAAGTCTAGGAGAAATTCCATCCAAACTGCAGCAGTAATTCCAGTCCGAGTCCCGGAGATAGTCCACCCGAACTCTAGGAGAAAATTGGGCCCAAGTCCAGGACAAATTACAGCCTAAATCCAGCCCAAGTGGAGGAGAAATTTGGGCCCAGATCCAGGAGAAATTACAGCAAAAATCCAGTCCAAGTGGAGGAGAAATTTGGGCCCAGATCCAGGAGAAAATCCAGCCTAAAATGCAGCCCAAGTCCAGCAGAAATTTTAGCCCAAGAGCAGGCAAAATCCAGTCCAATTTCAGGAGATAGTCCAACCAAACTCCAGGAGAAAATAAGGCCTATGTCCAGGAGAAATTCCAGCCTAAAATGCAGGCCAGGTCCAGGAGAAATTCCAGCCCAAGAACATCCAAAATCCAGCCCACATCCAGGAGAAATTAAAGATCAGAGCCTAGAGAAATTCAGGCCTCAAACCAGGACTAATTCCAGCCTAAAATGAGGCCCAAGTCCAGGAGAAATTCCAGCCCAAATGCCGCAGAAATTCCAGTCCAAGAGGCGGAGATAGTCCACCCAAACTCCAGGAAAAATTTGGGCTCACGTGCAGGAGAAATTAAAGCCTAAATCCAGTCCATGTGGAGGAGAAATTTCGTCCCAGCTCCAGCAGACATTCCAGCCTAAAATGCAGACTAAGTCCAGGAGAAATTCAAGTACAGGGCTAAGAGAAATTCAGGCCTCAAACCAGGTGTAATTCCAGCCAAAATAGAGGCACAAGCCCAGGAGAAATTCCAGCCCAAGTGCAGCAGAAATTCCAGTCCAAGTCCAGGAGAAATTCAAGCCAAAAGTCAAGAGAAATTCAGCCCCGAGCCCAATAGAAAATCCAGCCCACATGCAGGAGAAATTTCAGCCCAAATCCAGGAGATATTCCACCCAAACACCAGGAGAAATTTGGGCCCAAGTCCAGGAGAAATTACAGCCTAAATCCAGTCCAAGAAGAGGAGAAATTTGGCCCAAGCGCAGCAGAAATTCCAGCCTAAAATGCAGCCCAAGTCCAGGAGAAATTCAGCCCTAAACCCAATAGAAATTCAGGCCCAAGTGCAGGAGAAATTCAGGCCCAAGTCCAGGAGAAAATCCAGCCTAAAATGCAGCCCAAGTCCAGCAGAAATTTTAGCCCAAGAGCAGCCAACATCCCGTCCAATTTCAGGAGATAGTCCAACCGAACTCCAGGAGAAAATTAGGCCTAAGTCCAGGAGACATTCCAGCCTAAAATGCAGGCCAGGTCCAGGAGAAATTCCAGCCCAAGAGCAGCAGAAATTCCAGTCCAATTCCAGGAGAGAGTCCACCCGAACTCCAGGAGAAATTCAGCCCCAGGTCCAGGAGAAATTCAAGTCCAAATCTAGGAAAAATTTGAGCCAAAGTGCAGGTGATATTATGGGCAAGACTAGGAGAAATTCAAGCCTGCATTCAGGAGAAATTTGGGCCTGAATTCAGCCCATTTTCAAAGGAAACCCCCCCTCGCCCCTTAAGCCCCGCCCCCTCGCCCCTTAAGCCCCGCCCCCTCGCCCCTTAAGCCCCGCCCCCTCGCCCCTTAAGCCCCGCCCCCTCGCCCCTTAAGCCCCGCCCCCTCGCCCCTTAAGCCCCGCCCCCTCGCCCCTTAAGCCCCGCCCCCTCGCCCCTTAAGCCCCGCCCCCTCGCCCCTTAAGCCCCGCCCCCTCGCCCCTTAAGCCCCGCCCCCTCGCCCCTTAAGCCCCGCCCCCTCGCCCCTTAAGCCCCGCCCCCTCGCCCCTTAAGCCCCGCCCCCTCGCCCCTTAAGCCCCGCCCCCTCGCCCCTTAAGCCCCGCCCCCTCGCCCCTTAAGCCCCGCCCCCTCGCCCCTTAAGCCCCGCCCCCTCGCCCCTTAAGCCCCGCCCCCTCGCCCCTTAAGCCCCGCCCCCTCGCCCCTTAAGCCCCGCCCCCTCGCCCCTTAAGCCCCGCCCCCTCGCCCCTTAAGCCCCGCCCCCCTCGCCCCTTAAGCCCCGCCCCCTCGCCCCTTAAGCCCCGCCCCCTCGCCCCTTAAGCCCCGCCCCCTCGCCCCTTAAGCCCCGCCCCCCTCGCCCCTTAAGCCCCGCCCCCTCGCCCCTTAAGCCCCGCCCCCTCGCCCCTTAAGCCCCGCCCCCTCGCCCCTTAAGCCCCGCCCCCTCGCCCCTTAAGCCCCGCCCCCTCGCCCCTTAAGCCCCGCCCCCCTCGCCCCTTAAGCCCCGCCCCCTCGCCCCTTAAGCCCCGCCCCCTCGCCCCTTAAGCCCCGCCCCCTCGCCCCTTAAGCCCCGCCCCCTCGCCCCTTAAGCCCCGCCCCCTCGCCCCTTAAGCCCCGCCCCCTCGCCCCTTAAGCCCCGCCCCCTCGCCCCTTAAGCCCCGCCCCCTCGCCCCTTAAGCCCCGCCCCCTCGCCCCTTAAGCCCCGCCCCCTCGCCCCTTAAGCCCCGCCCCCTCGCCCCTTAAGCCCCGCCCCCTCGCCCCTTAAGCCCCGCCCCCTCGCCCCTTAAGCCCCGCCCCCTCGCCCCTTAAGCCCCGCCCCCTCGCCCCTTAAGCCCCGCCCCCTCGCCCCTTAAGCCCCGCCCCCTCGCCCCTTAAGCCCCGCCCCCTCGCCCCTTAAGCCCCGCCCCCTCGCCCCTTAAGCCCCGCCCCCTCGCCCCTTAAGCCCCGCCCCCTCGCCCCTTAAGCCCCGCCCCCTCGCCCCTTAAGCCCCGCCCCCTCGCCCCTTAAGCCCCGCCCCCTCGCCCCTTAAGCCCCGCCCCCTCGCCCCTTAAGCCCCGCCCCCTCGCCCCTTAAGCCCCGCCCCCTCGCCCCTTAAGCCCCGCCCCCCTCGCCCCTCAAGCCCCGCCCCCTCGCCCCTCAAGCCCCGCCCCCTCGCCCCTCAAGCCCCGCCCCCTCGCCCCTCAAGCCCCGCCCCCTCGCCCCTCAAGCCCCGCCCCCTCGCCCCTCAAGCCCCGCCCCCTCGCCCCTCAAGCCCCGCCCCCTCGCCCCTCAAGCCCCGCCCCCCTCGCCCCTCAAGCCCCGCCCCCTCGCCCCTCAAGCCCCGCCCCCCTCGCCCCTCAAGCCCCGCCCCCTCGCCCCTCAAGCCCCGCCCCCTCGCCCCTCAAGCCCCGCCCCCTCGCCCCTCAAGCCCCGCCCCCTCGCCCCTCAAGCCCCGCCCCCTCGCCCCTCAAGCCCCGCCCCCTCGCCCCTCAAGCCCCGCCCCCTCGCCCCTCAAGCCCCGCCCCCTCGCCCCTCAAGCCCCGCCCCCTCGCCCCTCAAGCCCCGCCCCCTCGCCCCTCAAGCCCCGCCCCCTCGCCCCTCAAGCCCCGCCCCCTCGCCCCTCAAGCCCCGCCCCCTCGCCCCTCAAGCCCCGCCCCCTCCTCCCCTCAAGCCCCGCCCCCTCCTCCCTCAAGCCCCGCCCCCTCCTCCCTCAAGCCCCGCCCCCTCCTCCCTCAAGCCCCGCCCCCTCCTCCCTCAAGCCCCGCCCCCTCCTCCCTCAAGCCCCGCCCCCTCCTCCCTCAAGCCCCGCCCCCTCCTCCCTCAAGCCCCGCCCCCTCGCCCCTCAAGCCCCGCCCCCTCGCCCCTCAAGCCCCGCCCCCTCGCCCCTCAAGCCCCGCCCCCTCGCCCCTCAAGCCCCGCCCCCCTCGCCCCTCAAGCCCCGCCCCCTCGCCCCTCAAGCCCCGCCCCCTCGCCCCTCAAGCCCCGCCCCCTCGCCCCTCTAGCCCCGCCCCCTCGCCCCTCTAGCCCCGCCCCCTCGCCCCTCTAGCCCCGCCCCCTCGCCCCTCTAGCCCCGCCCCCTCGCCCCTCTAGCCCCGCCCCCTCGCCCCTCTAGCCCCCGCCCCCTCGCCCCTCTAGCCCCGCCCCCCTCGCCCCTCTAGCCCCGCCCCCTCGCCCCTCTAGCCCCGCCCCCTCGCCCCTCTAGCCCCGCCCCCTCGCCCCTCTAGCCCCGCCCCCTCGCCCCTCTAGCCCCGCCCCCTCGCCCCTCTAGCCCCGCCCCCTCGCCCCTCTAGCCCCGCCCCCTCGCCCCTCAAGCCCCGCCCCCTCGCCCCTCAAGCCCCGCCCCCTCGCCCCTCAAGCCCCGCCCCCTCGCCCCTCTAGCCCCGCCCCCTCGCCCCTCAAGCCCCGCCCCCTCGCCCCTCAAGCCCCGCCCCCTCGCCCCTCAAGCCCCGCCCCCCTCGCCCCTCTAGCCCCGCCCCCTCGCCCCTCTAGCCCCGCCCCCTCGCCCCTCTAGCCCCGCCCCCTCGCCCCTCTAGCCCCGCCCCCTCGCCCCTCTAGCCCCGCCCCCTCGCCCCTCTAGCCCCGCCCCCTCGCCCCTCTAGCCCCGCCCCCTCGCCCCTTTAGCCCCGCCCCCTCGCCCCTTTAGCCCCGCCCCCTCGCCCCTTTAGCCCCGCCCCCTCGCCCCTTTAGCCCCGCCCCCTCGCCCCTTAAGCCCCGCCCCCTCGCCCCTTAAGCCCCGCCCCCCTCGCCCCTTAAGCCCCGCCCCCTCGCCCCTTAAGCCCCGCCCCCTCGCCCCTTAAGCCCCGCCCCCTCGCCCCTTAAGCCCCGCCCCCTCGCCCCTTTAGCCCCGCCCCCTCGCCCCTTTAGCCCCGCCCCCTCGCCCCTTTAGCCCCGCCCCCTCGCCCCTTTAGCCCCGCCCCCTCGCCCCTTTAGCCCCGCCCCCTCGCCCCTTTAGCCCCGCCCCCTCGCCCCTTTAGCCCCGCCCCCTCGCCCCTTAAGCCCCGCCCCCTCGCCCCTTAAGCCCCGCCCCCTCGCCCCTTAAGCCCCGCCCCCTCGCCCCTTTAGCCCCGCCCCCTCGCCCCTTTAGCCCCGCCCCCCTCGCCCCTTAAGCCCCGCCCCCTCGCCCCTTAAGCCCCGCCCCCTCGCCCCTTAAGCCCCGCCCCCTCGCCCCTTAAGCCCCGCCCCCTCGCCCCTTAAGCCCCGCCCCCTCGCCCCTTAAGCCCCGCCCCCCTCGCCCCTTAAGCCCCGCCCCCCTCGCCCCTTAAGCCCCGCCCCCCTCGCCCCTTAAGCCCCGCCCCCTC